>ML682015.1:6262571-6553012 GCA_007922195.1 Podocnemis expansa | reverse complement strand
AAAACATCGTGCAGACATAAACTCTTTTAGATCAAAATAACCAGCATTATTTCAATCTAAAAGCTGCATGTGGACATACCCTTAGTCAACCTTGCTACAAATTTAGGACGATTCCCTACAGTACACGCGGAACCTGATGTAGTACATGAGTAGCCCCATGGGGAATGCATTAAAAAACTCCTGTCTAGATTAGACAAAGGAGTGGCTCAATGTGGCAAGTTCCACATCAGCAATTGCAGCTAACCATGGATCAGTAACTTTCTCTGGCTATGTCTACATGTAACTGCTTAGTCTGGACTTGCTTAGTTCAAAGTTAGTTTGAACTAAACACATTTTTTTTAGTTTGAACTATCTTTGTAGTTCAAACTAAAGAAGTGCAGCTTGTTCGAACTAACTGCTGGTTCAAACTTCTTTAGTTCAAACTAGATCATGCTAGTTCAAACTAAAGTTCAAACTAAGCCATTAGTGCAAACTTACCATTTGAACTAACCAGTTCAAACTAAGCTTTGCTTAGTTTGAACTAATTTTTTTTAATCCATACTAGACAAAGCCTAGTGTAGCCAGGGAGCAAATTAGTTCAGATTAAGGCTCCTTAATTTGAACTAATTTGCTAGCATAGATATAGCCTCCCAGATTTTATTAGATATGAGCAGTTTAGGTCTAACCTTTAAATAGAACCTTCTAATAGGATTTTAATCCAAGTGTCAAAAGGTCAGGCACTTTTCCTCTCCATATGCAGCTGTATCCTTACTTGATTTTTTAAAGAAATGAAGACTACATCATTCCTAAAATATCCAGCTTTTAGAGTGGATTGGAGTGTAGGGAAAAGTAATAAACAATTTTAGAAAGTCAGCGATATGTTTTTTTTAAGTATGCTATATTCATTATACACGTTCAAAATATATTTAGCAGATCTGGTCCAAAATATTTAACACATTTTTCAAAACTTATTTTTTTAGTGAAACAATATTGACTTTCTTTTATTTTATTTTCATTTTACATGTAAAATTTATGACATATTTTAGTAAATATTTTTTCTATAATAATTTGCGAGGAAATTAAACATTCCATGAAGATTTTTTAAAAAGGAAAAGAAAAACATTATTTCAAACTTGTTGAAAACAATTCAGAAATTTCAAAAATCTTCATGACATTTTTTGTTACAATTATTTTTAATTTTCCAACCATTTCTAACAGTTAGTCTGAAACATAACAAAGTACAGATAGATAATATTAATGCATAGGTCTCAAGTGCTTGCCAAAGGTTATTAATTGTCATTAATCCTATTTTATTGAAAGGGGAGCTGCAGCAAACAGACTTACCAAAGTACACGTAACAGATAAATGAAAGAGGCAGGAACAGAAGCTGATCTGATTTCTAGGCATTGTGCCCTGTCCATTGGACCACACTGCACAGAGGTTCAAATGACCAAGATGATGGATCCTGGGGAACCTCACTGTTTTTATCTGTATTGCAGTGGTGTGGCAAAACACAAGCTGAGATCTGTACCCTGTTGTGCTAAGCACTGTATGAACACCTCCTAAGATACAGTCCCTTCACTGGGAAACATGGAGTCTAAATAGACAAGATATATAAAAGCTGAGAGGAAACAGGTGGACTTCTACAGCAGGCTTATAAGATTACCAATGAAAGAACACCAGTCTCATGCCAGCACCATATTAACTGAATTGTAGTACTTTCCATTTCAAGATGATGTTAGCAATCACCTAACTATGTGCAGAAGCCTAAATTCAAATCTGAGCAGCTTCAGACACCCCCCATAACAGCTATCATGAGCTATGCAACACAGAAGGACTCAACCACTAGATCCTTCTAACTGTATGAAGCTGGCTTAACTAAGGGAAGTGAATTTTTAACTTATAATATATTCTTGACTTTATTATTACAATCAAGGGTGCTACAATGAACACTGACTGGCTGACCTCTATGTAACTAATTCTTATCCGGTTTAATATTTTCTGTTTCAGTGTATGAGATTTGGCAACCCTGGAGGTAGTAGTACATTTCCCTTAACAAAGGTACAATGTAGAACACAGCATTTCTAGCCCACACTATGTGCACCTCCATGTCTCAACTAACCTGGAGGAATAACACAGAGAGGTTTAGAGTAACATTTTCAGTTTTTTTCTGTATCTGCCCTTTCTTAAGACTATTGATTTGGATTCTTACCAGGGTAATGGATTTTTCATGTGGACACTTGTCCACAGGGAACAGACTTGAGATGGCTAAACCCATAATAGATTGCCTGTGTTAATACATTCCATACAATACAACTTGGAGCATCTTTAAAAATGAGGAATATTTTGATCCTTTTTGAGTGACTGGAGGAAACACAATTATGTTTTGGATTTTTCAATTGAATTTTAGAATTTCTGCTGTTCTTCCCTATGAGGCTGTGTTCAGACGAGACTTTTCTTTCAAAACAACAGCTGTTGTTTCGAAATAAAATTTCTTATGTTCACACGACATTCTGTTATTTCGAAACAACAGGACCCGTTGTTTTGAAATAATGGCCGTTATTTCGAAACAGTAAAACCTCACTTGAAATCGAAATAGCCATTGTTTCGAAATGGCTGTTTTGAAACAACGGCGTTCGGACATGTTGTTTTGAAACAACACCATTGTTTCAAAACAACTGTTTCAAAACAACATGTCTGAACGGCCTTATTTTGAAATAACCATTTTGAAATAACAGCTGTTTCGATAGCAGGCTTTCCCTTAATTTGAATTAACATTTTCTTAGTTTGAATTAACTTATTTCAAAATAAGGACTTTATTTCGAAATAACTCATTTCGAAATAACTTATTTCGAAATAACTGTTTACGTGTGAACATAGCCTGATAGAATCATAGAAACTGGAAGTCACCATGAGAGGTCATTGAGTCCAGGCCCCTGCACTCATGGCAGGACCAAGTACCTTCTTAAACTATCCTTGACAGGTGCTTGTTTAACCTTTTCTTAAAAACGTCCAGGGATGGAGATTCCACAACTGGCCTAGGCAACCTATTCCAGTGGTTAATCACCCTGACAGTTAGGAATTTTTTCCTAATGTCCAACCTAAACCTCCCTTGCTGTAATTTAAGGCCATGATACCATAATGAAATCAGTAAGAGCATTGATATCCCATTGTACCACTATGCAAATAGCAGCTGGATAGCTAGCAACAATTTCTGTTAATTAATAGTATATAACCATCTGTAAAAGGAATAGAACATATATATAGTCTGTAACATTTAGCAATCTTAGCTGACATCTGAGTAATGTTGATTTTGTTTGGATGACAACCTCATTATGGTGTATAATTGCTATGCAATCTCCTAGCAAATACTGGGTTAAAAACTACTGGAAGACGCTTGTTCCTCTCATTATTAATTAGCATGTGTCCACTCTGCCAGATCCAGAGCCCAAACTTCATTTGTTATGTTCAGCCAAATGCATGAATAGCTTTTGAGTAATTATTTTCCAACATCATCTAATACCTCTCTGCACATCAATTAAAAATCCTCTTAACAAGGAACTGCATTTTGTTTGAGATCAAATGCCTAGTCCAAAGCAGTATCAATCATGTAGAGCTAATTAGTGGGTCTGTTTTATATCATTTGTTTTACTTTATTATTCTATTATACACTTCCTAATGAAACCAATTGAACAATTTTAAAATCTTTGTTCAATTAATTGAAAGCTTAAAGGCCAGCTACCTAGTCAGGCTTTCTGAACTTTAAAAAAGCATATATGGGAAGGAAAAAAATAACCTCATATGTTTTATATTGATTTCTTTTATGTGGAAAATGCTCTACATCTGTTTTAAAGGTTTATCACTATTTTTATACTGCTGGCAAGTAACTCATTGCTACCAGGCTCTAAAAAACACTGGTTTTCAGTAGAATCAGGTATGTATTCTCTAGCCTATGTTATTTCATGTTCTGGTAGACCATCTGATGGTGAGGCTGAATGAGACCAAAGTAGGAGGGTTGAAATTTAAAGATTCATCTTTGGTGGATCTTGAATATGAATGTGATGTTGCCTTACTTGGCGAAACTACTGAACGACAACAGTTAATGGTGGAAGAGCTGCAGAAAACAGAAGAATCTACTGGACTTAAGGTCAATAGTGCTAAACCAAAACTATGTATTCCTCCTATGAAACAGAAACAAATGACCTCCTGACATTGCATGTAGCTCAAAATGACATTCTGAGTAAATAATTTTATTCATTTGGGTAGACAGATGATAATAAGAGGTTCTATAAGTGAAGAAGTCACACATTGGATTAATCTTCTGTCAATGACAATTTAGCATCTTCAGAGGTTTTTGTTTGGGTGGGGGGTTGTCTGGGTGACAACTGAGACATAAGTGTTTGATGCAGAAGTTATCACAACCCGTATGTGGAGTAGCAACATGGCTGTTAAACCCAGCTGAGGAAAGGAAACTAAACAGTTCTTGGTGTAAAAAGTTACATTGTAGTCTTGCCGCGGTTGAGAACAAACTTGATGGGTTCAAGTATAGCGTGCAAAAGAAGGTACATTTTTATAGACAGTTTATAGAGGTGAGCCAAAGGAAGAAGAGCAAGAGGCCAATCACAGATCAGGTTAGAAAATGCAGTTTTCATAGATATGAGAATCCTAAATCATCCCATTCAACTTGCTGAAGGAAGCCTTGCAAGGGACCATTCAAGGTGGATACCCATTCAATGTGCTACAGTGGCTACATCATAGCCTCATGACTCTCCTACTATTGCAGTGGGCCCTTAAAGTCTTTGTTCATATTGCACTTGATTTGTGACAAAAGAGTTGAAAAAATAAGAGAGAATCTATGGCAGTTAATCTTTAGATCTAAGCTTCCAGATTTGCTTCATTATTGTGAACTGATGCCAGCATTTTCCAAACTAGTTATCCACCATTTTTTCTACTTGCAACAAAAATCTGTGAAATGGTTTGGCTGGGTATCTTCTTTATATGGAAAGAGCTGTTGATTCCTAGGAATTAGAATATTAGTAGATCAAATATTACTAAGGTTCAGTGCTGCAAAACATTGGCCATGTGTGTGATTTTTCACACAGGGGTAGTCCTGCTGAAGTCAATAAGATTGCTTCCATATATGTTAAGTTACATACACATTTAAGCTTTTGCAGGACCAGTGCCTACATGGAGTGTAAAACTGTGATGATAGGGATGAGGACAATATCTACTTCTATTCTGATTAAAATAAGCATATTACTGTAAAAAATGTAAAAATCATCTTTAACCATTTGGGAATATTTTAAATCTAATTTCCTTCAATTGTATTTATTCCCTTTTCATATTTCCTTTCTATAGATATTATAATAAGCACCTTTTCTGTCAGAAATGTTTGCTAAAATGGTGGACTACATACACAAAATGTTCACATAAAACATACAATGAATAATTTAAAAGATTGAAAACATTTGTAAAAAGTCACAATGTGTGGAGAATTTGAAAACACAAAAATGGTCTTAATCATTGTGTTACTTATTTTTTTATAGCATATTCTTTCAGCAGTTCTTGTCAGTTCGAACTTACAAGTATAAGAAAAACACAGGAGCTACAGTCCTCAACATATATATTTGTACCAGACTGCATTTTTACCTGTTCCATATTTATTTTAGTTTAGCTAAACCTTCCTAACTCTCCAAATTTTTGTTTTAGGATATTTCACATGTCCGAAAGCACATCATAATTAATGCAAAATCAAGATAGTTAATGTTGGTAAAGTAGAACTAATTTTCTCCAGCTAGCTTATCTAAATGGTCCCTTATGCAGCAAAAGTGAATCCATTTTAACTAAATAAAACTGACAAATCAGCAGATGCTCAGGGGCTTACAGCAAATGGACTGTATTTTTTTTTCAAATGGGTTAGAAGAGTAAAAATAAGAATAATTTTCCCATGCAGATTGCTTTGGAAATGTCAAGTAATAATACAGCATTATAGAAACATTTGAAAAAAGTGAATTCAGAGTTAAAACTTTAGAAATCTGGGTCCAGTCCTTCTATAACATCTGAAAATTCCCTGTACTCATTATGGGTCAAATTTCAGACATCATGGTTATATCTACACTGCCAAAGATATGGCAAAATAGTTATTCTGAAATAACTGTTTCAAATTTTTTTCAAAATAGCATTATTTCACAATATCATTATTTTGAATTTATTATCTCAAAATAGGAGTCTAGCAAAGCCTATTTTAAAATAAGGTAGGAATTATTATTTCAAATAGAAAGTCTTCATTAGACTCTCTATTTCAAGATAGGGGAAGGCAGGGAAAAGCATAGGACCATTATTTCAAAAAAAGCCATTTCTGCAGCTTGGAATGACATTTTTCAAAATAATTATTTCAAAAGAATTCCTTTTTCAAAATCAAAGCAGGTTTAGTTATTTCAAAATAGCGCTTAATTTTTTCAAAATAACAAAGCACTTATTTCAAAATAACAATGTCTGCATGGACACGTAAAAAGATTCTTGGAAATACGCCTACTTATTTTGAAAAATCTTGTCAGTGTAGACATACCCATTGTGCCTATAAAGCCATTGCACTTGATCTTGATCATACAGGTCATATTCTGCCCAGCTTCATACACAAGCACCTACCATTGCCTTTAGTGGGTGGTGTTTACCCATGGTCATCTAGTTCGAATGGGTGTGGCTCCAATTTATACCAAGAAAGAATCCTAGGCTACGGCCACATACGGGCATTTAAATAAATTTAAGTTAAATCAATTTAATAAAATTGATATAAAAATTAAATTGATTTAAGTTAAATCAATTTAACAGGTCCACATTGAAAACCTGGAATTGAACTAGCGTGTCCAGGGAAAGGATTTGCTAGTTCGATTTAGGAGAGGGGTGCCATGGGAGGTGCAGCAAGATGGCTACCTGGCAGGGCCATGCCCCCAGCCAATCCCATAAAACCAGGACCTGACCTCAATTCCCTGTCCATTCTGGCTGGCTGGAGACTGAGGGAGACAGGCATGGACTCTCACCGGCTGCTATACCATCGCAGAGCAGCAGCTAGGCCCTTTGCTAGCCTGCAGGGTGCCCTTTTGTCCTGGGGCACTCTTTTTCCAGACCCCAATGGCCCCAAACCTGAGCTGGTGGCCATCATATTGCTGGCCCTCAGAGTGGCATTAGTTCCCCCCCCCCCATGCCCCATCAGATCTGGGCAGAGGAGACCAGCACAGCCTGGTGGGGGTGGGTAGTGCTGGGAGCCTGGGGCAACGAGCAGTGGTGGAAGAACCTGAGGATGAGCAGGGAGACCTTCACTCACAGCGCTCACCCTGTTCCTGCACCACAGGGGCACTATGATGATCCCTTCCATCCCTGTGGACAAGAAAGTGACCATTGCTTTCTGGAAAATGGCCACTCCTGAGTCCTACAGGTCTGCGGCGCACCTCTTCAATGTCAGGAGGTCCACCGTCAGCAGGTCTCCAGCCCTATCAACAGTCCTGCCGCCATGCCTCATGATCCCGGGAGACCCGTGGGACACTATCACCAGCCTCGCTGCTCTTGGGCTTTCAAACTGTGTGGGGATATTTGATGCCACCCACATCCCTTTGTGAGCCCCAGAGCACCGTGCAGCCGAGTATAGAAATTGCAAGAGGTACCACTCAGTCATCTTGCAGGTCCTTGTGGACCACCAGGGCATCTTTCAGAACTGCTGTGTTGGCTGGGCGGGGAGGGCACATGATGCCAGAGTCCTGTGGAACTCCACCCTGTACCAGGGCATGGAGATGGTCACCTTCTCCCCCCCCCCATAACATCACCATCAGGGAAGTGGAAAAGCCCATCCTCATTGGTGCCAATCCGGCCTATCTGCTCTGCCTGTGGCTCATATGCCCCTATATGGGACCCCTCGACAGCAGCCATGAGCTTTTTAATCACCACCTGAACCACTGCTGCCAAGTGGTGGAGCAGCCATTTGGCTGACTAAAAGCCTGCTGGAGGTGCCTCCTTACGCACCTCCACCTTGTGGAGGAGACCACCACAGAAGTCATCAGTGCCTGTGTAGCCCTGGAGAATCTCTGCAAGCTCTGGGGGGAAGACAGCAGCCACCATCTGGGAGGCTGAAGCAGAACTCGTCACTGGAAGTTTCCACAACCCGAAACCGTGGCCTCAAGAAAGCGCGCGCCACAGAGGGCGGCTATCATGCGTGAGGTGCTAAAGGACCTTTTCCTGGATCTGTGAGGGTCAGGCCTATCCCACCCCCCCACCCCCAATCCTGCCACAGCCATCCACCCAGCCACTCACCCCCTCCCAGAACCCCACACAATAAATGTCCATGCACAACAGCGTGAGGCTGAATATGTTTTATTTACAGGAAGGATGGGGGTCAGGGCAATGATAGGCTTAGGAGTCAATAAAGGGGTTTTGGACTTTAGGGGGAGATCTGGGGGGTGGGCATTGAACTGGGAGGTGGGGATCTGAGTAGAGGGTTTGGGGACTGTGGAGAGTTGGGGGGTCCCTACGGGGGGGGCTATCCAGGGTCCCTGAGCTGGCATCCCACAGCTTTCCCCATGGCCACCCTGGGTCTGGGGGCACCTGCATGAGGGACAAGAGGCTCCCTCTGAGGAGCTCCCTCAGCTGCTGGGGGGACCAGATGGCTGGCAATGCGCCACAGGCTAGAGGCCATGTCCTGGCCAGCAACACTCAGGGCCTGCAACACAGTGCTCTGCCACTCCAGCGCCATGCTCTGCTGCTCCAGCATGGTGACAACACAGTCGTCAGGGTCAGCCACGCACTGGCGCTGTTTGATGGTGGCATCCTGGTGCCTAGCTTGCTGTTCCCTCCAGGCCCATGTGGATTCCTTTACTCCCTGGTCCAGCTCCAAGAGGCTCAGCAGGAGCTCATCCTGGGTCCGGCAGTCCCTGCTACTTTGCCTGGTGGCGGCTGGTGGAGCGGCACAGTGGGTGGCTGTGTGAGCTGCTGGAGGGAAGCAGAAAACAGGGTTGGCCCCCTCTGCCTGCTGGCTTTGGCTGTGTGCAGCCTGTTAGCTGCAAACACCTCTGCCCCGACTGTCCACAGCCTTCCTGATCTGTGTTCTGTGGGACACTGGCCCAAAGACACACAAGGCCTCACGGTGCCCACGGTGGTGAGCAGCAGTCAGCCCTGAACTTAGCCCGGGGAGTCTCCAGAGGCCACGTGCCAGCAGTGTGGCCTGCATGCTGTCTGCCCTAGATTCTGCCACGTCTGGTTACTGCCACCCCCCCAATAAGGATCCCCCACCCTGCTTGGGTCAGGGACCCTGCCGCCACATGTCCCTCAGCTACCTGGGCCCATGGGAAGGCCTCCGCACCCCCTGGCCCCATGCCCTGCCTGTCCCTATGCCATAGCCCTCCTCAGTGCCCATGCCACTGGCAAGCTCGGCCCTGCCTGAATGGAGGGGGAAGAAATGCTGACTGACAGGTGTTCCAGATGTTCGCTGGGATGTCCCCTCTTTGGGATCTGGCTCCATAGGGGGTGTCCCCTGTGTCTCCCCCTCTTCCTCCTCCTCTTCGAGGGTGGTGGCTCCCTCCTCCTGGACAGGGAACAGCTCCAGACTGGCTGTTGGGGCTTAGGGTGTTGGTGCGCCCCTGGGTCAGCTGGCATTGCCCATATCAAGGGACACCTGTGCATCCGAGTGGCCTCCTTCAGGGGTTTGGCCCCGGCAGTAGGCTCTGTGGAGTCCACTGTCCTGTCAGGGAGGCCCCTGGGCTCCACCCTGAGGAGGTCATGGAGCTCCTCATACAAGGGACAGCTGGTGGCACTTGCTGCCCCCTGGAGCTGCCTTGCCTCCCTTGCCCGGGCATAGTCCTGCTGAAGGACTTCCACCTTCGCTCACACCTGCTCGGTGGTGCAGTGGGATCCCCAGTCGGACAGTGCCTATGCAATGGCCACATACTCATTCCGGTTTCTATGCCTGGCATGGAACCAGGAGAGGATGTCCTTTCTTCCCCAAATGCAGAGGAGGCAGAGGATCTACTGATGGGTCCACACAGAGGCCCAGTGTTGCTCCTTGGAAACATCTGCTGTGTGTGCTGCCATGCTGTCTGATGCCTGAGAGCATGCAGCCCGGCAGGGGTGAGGCACTTCCTCCTTCCTGGTGCCATGCATCCTGGGAGAAGGAAAGGCAATCCGCACCTGAATCAAACTAATGATTGTTTTGAAATAATGTGTCTGAACGGCTTTATTTCAAAATGATCATTTCAATCTGAGCACCGTTTCAATTCTAGAGCAGGTTTTTCTGAATTGATGTAACATCCCTTGTTTCAAAATGGCGGAGCTCATCATTTCAAAACAAGGGAACATCGTATGGACCTACACATTTTTTAATCAAAATAACCAGCGTTATTTCGATTTAAAAGTCGTGTGGGGACATACCCCTACTGTATCCAAAGGCATTATTTGACATGTAATCACTGAACTTTGTCACTATAAGTTATGAAAATCCCAGTACTGTTCCTGCTGAAATGAAGGACAGCACACTCATCAATTTTAATTAAGAACTTTGACCATTGATGTACATCGGGCTAGATTGTAAGTAGCATGATTGCCAAAGCACAGAAGAACAGAAGGAACTTTGGGTTACCTTCTGTGCAGGCATATAGGGCCACTTAGATCTTGGGTATGAGTCCTGTCTAGAGTGAAAAGGCTGTGCAGAATCTTCCTGAAGGAATGGCAGAAGATTATTTGGGAATATTTACAGTATTCCTCTTTCTCACAGGTGGTTGGGGAGGAAGTCAACAGAGGCAGGAAGTAACTGGAAGAATAAATTATTATCCCACATTCTGGAGGGCAACAGCAAATGACTATCTCCCCTCCATCTCACTCTGCATGGATTTGTGTGTCTTTGATGCTACTCTGGGGCTGATGCAGTTTACTTACAGCGCCTTACTTTCGTCTGTGCTCCTTGCAACAATATATCAAGCAGTCCTGTACATAAATTATACCTCCCCAGAAGTTAGAATCATCCTATGGGGGAAAAAAGGTGGAAGTTTATATTTGGTGAATTGCCAGAGTTACTGCTTTTTATGATAGGACAGCTACAGTGTAGATTGCAAGTAAACCATCATCCCTAGGCTGTGCCTCTCAGCCTTGGCTGCCAACACTCATTCTAGTTTGCTGGGATGGGTATTTCTGGAGCATGGTCCCTGCAGCCTGACTTCGGAAAACTCTCTTTAGCTGAAGCTAAAAGTGTGCATGGTTCCATCTGTAAGCAGCTCAACAATACATAGCTCCATGCAGCAAATATAGACAGCACATTTATTGATAGTATGTCTGATTTAAGTGCTCAGTGACTCTTCAGGGTTTCTGTAGTGGATCTTAAAAAAAACAAAAACAAAAAAACCCCAGTCACTGAAGGGTCATTTATTAGTGAAAGACCAAAAGGGAAGCAATCTGGAAAACCTGAAGAGCACAGGAGAGAGCCCTAAACAAAAAGAGACCCTTTAAGGAGTAGTAGATGATCTTTATGGTGTCTCTGTGAACAATAAGTTAAAGTAGGCTCAGTATTTTATTGTGCAAAGAAGTCTGATTTGATCAGATCTCTATAACAGATGTTATAAAATTATACCAATTATTTGAAAAAATGCTAGCTGGCCTTACCAACTTTATGGCACATCATGTGAGGGTGAATAAAGGTAAAACTTTTGGACTCAAGAATGTAAAAATTTCACAGACATATTTGATATCCATCTCCCCAGGTATCTGACACTTGTGGTATTGGAACGCTCAAGGATTGTTGAGGTTCTGAAGTTGCAGCCAGCCTGTTTTCTGTTTCTTCTGATTCTTGGCATGAAAATGCATCCCTCTTGCATTATCCAAGCATCCTGTTTAGAGATGCTTTGCCAAAAGGCCCAGTTACAGTTCACATTGAGCCAAAAAAATGTTTGTGTCAAAGTGGATGGGCCCTACCCTTTCTTTAGGACATAGTTCACTTCTCATTTACACCAATGTAAATCAAAAGTAACTCAATTGAATTGCATGAGTGTAAAACTGATATTAACTGTGAGGAAGATCAGGCCTTGAAAGGATATATCCTAATTTTGCAGATGGAGACTGATATAGTACTCTAAATCAATTTACTTTCTTTTCTGTACATTACAGAACTAACTCTTCAGCTGCTGTAAATCAGGACATTGTATATGACTTTCATTGGAGCTATGCTGCTATACACCAGCAGAAGACCTGTACTTTAGAAAATAAATTCCAAATGGGTAGCCATGTTAATCTTGTTCAGGAAAACAAACAAGTGTCTGAGGAAATGGGATTTTCTCCCGCAAAAGCTCATACGATAAATAAAATTGGTAGTCTTTAAAAGAGCCCACCAGACTTCTTGGTTTCTTAGAAAATAAGGTTTGGATTTGCTAATCCATCAAAAGAATTTACATGTCCTATTCTCTTTAATTTTAGGGGAAACGGGATGGCCAATCCCAAGCAGCTTTGAAAAATCTTACCTGAAATAAATTGCAGTGCTGTTTTTTAAGGTAGTCCACGGTCTAAGTTAGTAGAACAGTTTGCTTACACATATTAGCTACCTGTCCTTAGGCATGCAGACACAGTTTGGTTTCCCATTCTCCAAGGTAGGCCAGAATGCTTTGCACTGGTTGGAGAGATACTTCAGCGGTAGTGTCCGTAGGATGGCGAACAAGGAATGAAAGAATGTTGATATGCATGAATGAAAGCTGTGTAACAACGAGTGAATATTATATTTACATACTTATTTCAGTTTATAATTACATAAAAGACTGTCATAGGAATGACTCCACACAGTTAACCAGATTATATAGCAGAAAATCACAAATCTTCCTCTGTTAATAATTTCCTTCTTCTCTGTATCAAGAACCAGGTTTCTTTTGGTAAAGGAGAGGAGAAGCCCTGTCACAACAATAGATTGTTCTCTCCTGAAGGGCAGATAATTTTTATATCTTTATCTCTTTCCCTTGAGCTATAGTCAAGACTTTTTCCCACTTCCCACATCTGTGAGACCTAGAAAAAATATTTTAAAGTAGTAGAGTTACCAACTTTTAAATGTTTTAGCTTCCATTCACTTTCAGTGGGTGTGTTAATTTCTTTGGTCCAACTCTACAAGAATTTATCCATGTAATTCTGGTCTTTCTTTTTAACAAAATGTTTTATTAAAGCTTTCTCATCCGGCATGTCTACACTTAGAGCAGAATTCAAATTGATGACAATCAGTTCGAATTCTATTAAGTGCATGGACATGCCTGCTTTCACCAATTTGAAGTGAGACTCTCCTAATTTCGAATCGATAAAAACTGACTTCGAATTCGTCAAACCTTGTTTGACTTCAAAGTCAGGGTCAATTCAAAGTGTGTAATTCAAATTGACATAATGTGGCCATATCAATTCAAATTACTCACTTTGAATTGACCGCGTTTTGCCCTTCTCCTTCCCATGGTGCTTGGCACCAGGAAGGGGATGTGTTCACAGGCAGTGAGCCCTTCCCCCACCCTTGCTGCCAGCCCTGCAGGCACAGCCACATTGCAGGCAAGTGGTGGCCATGGCAGAGGCACGTGGCAGTCCCCAGCGCAGGTGCCAAATGGGCATCTGGGGGCATCAGGAGGTCCTCTTCCTCCTCTCCATTTGGGGCAGAGAGGACATCCTGTCCTGGTTGCGGGCAACACACCACAACCGGGCTATATATCAAGAAATTGCTGAGGCCCTCACTGCCCAGGGCCACCCCCGGATGATGGAACAAGTCTGGATAAAGATAAAGGCCCTTCGCCAGGGCTATGCCTTGGTCTGGGAGGCAAGGCGGCTCCAGGGGCCAAAGCAGGGAGGCACGTGCCCCTATTTTGCGGAGATGGGTCGCTTCCTCAGTGAGGAACCCTCCAGGCTGCCTTCCACCACAGTGGACAGCAGTGACATGCCCACCATGTCCACAGTTGACGAGAGGGAAGCAGCAGATATTGACGTCCCCGTGGAGGTCGACGTCGGCAGCCCAGCAGCGGAGCCACCACCTGTCCACATGGCAGCCCCCAGCCCTGAGCTGTTCCTTAGCCCTGAGGAGGCACCCACATTCCTGGAGGTGCTGGTGGAGGAGGGCACCACCACCAAGGGAGACCCTGGAGAGGGCATGGCCCGCTGGACATTGCCAAAACCAGTGTGTAAGGGTCCCCTTCTTCCTCCATGCAGCGATGGCAGCACCTCCCTGTCACATGCAGGGTGGGTGGATAGGCCCTGGGGACAGGCAAGGTCCCAGACATGGGGGGGCACAGAGGCTGTCCCTCGGGGACAGCCCTGGGAACTCATGGGTTGGGGGAAGCTCAGTCAAGCAGGTTCGGGTATGTGAGCAATGGGAACGGAGGAACAGGAAGTGTCAGCACCAAGCAGACGGGATGCAGCCCAGGCTGCTGGCACATGGCCTCAGGACATGCTCCAAGAACAGCGCGAGGCTGAGTGTTGCTCGCCACGGTGGGCACAATGCCTGATCCAGACAGCACAACACAGCCAGGTGTACCTTAGAATCATAGAATCATAGGGTTGGAAGGGACCTCATAGGTCACCTAGTCCAACCCCCTGCCAGAGGCAGGACCACTCCCACTTAAACCATCCCAGTCAGGGTTTTCTCCAGCTGGGCCTTAAACACCTCCAAAGATGGAGACTCCACCACCTCCCTCGGCAGCTCATTCCAAGACTTCACCACTCTCCTAGTAAAAAAGTTTTTTCTAATATCCAGCCTAGACCTCCCTAAACGCAACTTGAGACCATTGCTCCTCGTTCTGTCCTCTTTTATTACCGAGAACAGTCAAGCTCCATCTTCCTTGGAGCATCCCTTCAAGTAGTTGAAGGTTGCTATCAAATCCCCCCTCAATCTTCTCTTCTGCAGACTAAATAAGCCTAATGCTTTCAGTCTTTCCTCATAGGGCTTGTGCTCCAGCCCTTTAATCATTTTGGTTGCCCTCCACTGGACTCTCTCTAGCATGTCCCTGTCCTTTTTGTAGTGGGGAGCCCAAAACTGAACACAGTATTCTAGATGTGGCCTCACCAGTGCAGAATAGAGGGGAATGATCACATCCCTTGATCTGCTGGTAATACTTCTTTTGATGCAGCCCAGTATGCCATTGGCCTTTTTGGCAGCAAGAGCACACTGCTGACTCATATCCAGCTTCCCATCCACCATGACCCCCAGGTCCTTTTCTACACTGCTGCTACTTAGCTGAATGTTCCCCAGCCTGTAGCAGTGCATGGGGTTTTTTTGTCCCAAGTGCAGGATTTTACACTTGTCCTTATTGAAGCTCATAAGATTTCTATTGGCCCACTGTTCCAATTTATCTAGGTCTCCCTGAATCCTGTCCTTGCCCTCCAGTGTGTCTACTGGTCCCCCCAGCTTGGTGTCATCTGCAAACTTACTGAGAATGCAGTCTATTCCATCATCCAGATCATTGATGAAAATGTTGAACAGGACTGGCCCCAGGACCGACCGCTGGGGCACACCACTCGTGACTGGTTGCCAGCTAGACATGGAACCATTGATTCCTACACGCTGAAACTGTTGATCTAGCCAGTTCTCTATCCACCTTATAGTCCATCTATCCAACCCATACTTCCTTAATTTGCCAATGAGAATGATGTGGGAAACTGTATCAAAAGCCTTGCTAAAATCAAGGTATATCACATCAACGGTTCTTCCTGCATCCAGAAAACCAGTCATTTGATCATAGAAGGAAATGAGATTGGTCAGGCATGATTTACCCTTGGTAAATCCATGCTGACTGTTTCTGATCACTTTATTTTCCTCTAAGTGTTTGAGGATGGATTCTTTGAGAATCTGCTCCATAATTTTTCCAGGGATTGAGGTCAGGCTGACTGGTCTGTAATTCCCTGGATCCTCCTTTTTCCCTTTCTTGAAAATAGGCACTACATTTGCTTTTTTCCAATCCTCTGGCACCTCCCCCGTTCTCCATGAGTTTTGAAAGATAATGGCCAGTGGTGCTGCTATTTCGTCGGCCAATTCCCTTAGCACCCTTGGATGCAATTCATCCAGCCCCATGGACTTGTGCACATCCAGCTTCTTTAAGCAGTCCCTAACCTGACCTTCTGTCACCAAGGGCGTGTCTCCTTCTCTCCCATCTGCCACACCCATGGTAGTGGGCTGGGAGCTGACCCTGCCTGTGAAAACTGAAGCAAAAAATGCACTGAGCGCTTCACCTTTTCCTCATCCTCTGTCACAAGGATGCCTGACCTATTCAGCAAGGGGCCTACACCATCCCTGATCCTCTTCTTGTTATTAACATACTTGTAGAACCCCTTCTTGTTATCTTTTACATCCCTTGCTAGCCACAACTCCATTTGTCCTTTGGCCTTTCTGATTTTATCCCTGCCATCCCTAGCAATATCTTTATATGCCTTTGGACATCTGACCAAGCTTCCACTTCCTGTAAGCTTCCTTTTTATGTTTAAGCTCAGAGCAGAGTTCCCTGCTAAGCCATTCTGG
This sequence comes from Podocnemis expansa, assembly GCA_007922195.1. Taxonomy (NCBI): domain Eukaryota; kingdom Metazoa; phylum Chordata; order Testudines; family Podocnemididae; genus Podocnemis; species Podocnemis expansa. The sequence goes on along the minus strand of ML682015.1, from coordinate 6,536,541 downwards.
CTGCCTCACATGTTTGTTCTTTCTCCTAATTGGAATGGCAACTTCCTGTGCCCTTAGCAGGGTTTATTTAAAATATAGCCAACTCTCTAGGACTCCTATCCCCTTCAGATTAGCTTCCCAAGTGATCCCGCCCATCAGTTCCCTGAGGGAGCCAAAATCTGCTTTTTTGAAGTCCAGGGTTTTCCTTTTGCTTCTTTCCTTCCTTCCTTTAATCAGCATCCTGAACTCAACCATGTCATGGTCACTACTGCCTAGCTTGCCATTTACCTCTACGTCCCTGATCAATTCTTCCCTGTTTGTGAGCAGCAGGTCGAGCGGTGCAAGGCCCCTAGTTGGTTCCTCTAGCATTTGTACTAGAAAGTTGTCCTCAACACTCTCTAAAAATCTCCTGGATTGCCCATGCACTGCTGTATTGGCCTCCCAGAAGATGTCAGGGAAATTGAAGTCCCCCATGAGCACCAGGGCCTGTGATCTAGAAGCTTCCGCTAGTTGTCCATAGAACACCTCATCCACCTCCTGCTTCTGGTCTGGTGGTCTACAGCAGACACCCACGACAACATCCCCATTGTTGCTTTCCCCTCTCAATGTAACCCACAGACTTTCCACTGGCACGCTTCCACTTCCATAATGGAGCTCTGAGCAGTCATAGAGCTCTTTTACATATAATGCTACTCCTCCCCCTCTTCTTCCCTGCCTGTCCTTCCTGAACAGTTTATACCCATCCATGGCAGAACTCCAGTCGTGCAGACTATCCCACCACGTCTCTGTTATTCCTATGATATCATAGTTCCCTGTCTGCGCTAGTATTACCAATTCTTCTTGCTTATTTCCCAGGCTCCTCGCATTAGTGTATAGGCACCTAAGATACCCGGCTGATTGCCCTATTTTGTCATGTTGATTTCCAATTCTATTACATAAACCTCTTTGCATTTTTTCTAGGAGTTCTCCTTCCCCACTCTCCTCACGTACTGGGGCTTCAGTAGAGCCCTTAAGACATTTGTTTGATCCCCCCCCCATGTTCCAACTACCTTCTCTTTTATTGCTGGTGCTACAGTCCCAGCACCCCCCAAGTTCCATCCCTTCCCCCAGATCACCCACATTGTTACTTACCTGTGGGCTTTGGTCTCCTTCCCCCGTTGAACCTAGTTTAAAGCCCTCCTCACCAGATCAGCCAGTCGGTGCCCAAATATGCTCTTCCCCTTCCTGGACAGGTGAAGGCCATCTCTGCCCATCAATCCTCCGTCCTGAAACAGGACTCCATGGTCAAGGAAGCCAAATCCCTCCTGACGACACCATCTTCACAGCCAGGCATTCACCTCCAGGATACATCTCCCTCTCTCTCTCCTCAGGCCTCTAGCCTTGACTGGAAGGATCGAGGAGAACACCACCTGTGCTCCAAACTCCTTCACCCTCGCTCCCAGAGCCCTGAAGTCACCTTTGATCTGCTGAGGAGCACCCCTCACAGTATCATTGGTACCCACATGGATAAGAAGCATGGGGTAGTAGTCTGAGGGGCAGATGATTTAAGGGCCCTGTCCTTCAGGACATGGCAAGGGAGGCATGGGGACAGCCAGGGCACAGCTGCTTGCTTCTGTCAGGCCATACACAGCACTAGCGAGGCAGATGCTGGGACTAATGGTGGTCTCTCTTGTTTTCCCCCAGCAGCTCATCAGGCCCACCAACTCCCCGCTGGAGTGAGCCCACCAGCCACTGCCCAGAGCAGGAGGAGGACACACTGGACCTGGGATGACCTCCTTGAACTTATCCACCTGGGACAGGGGGCCAAGGAGGGTGTGCAGGCATGGTGGGGGCAGGTGTCAGCCCACCACAGGTCTGCTCTCCACCTGCTGGAATGGACTCTTGACCTCCAGGAGCGGTACACCGTCGCCATGAGCAGCAGACCCAGGCCCTGGATCGGATGAGCCAGGCACTGCTGATCGTCGGGGCAGGCCTCCAGGGCATGGCAGCCAGCCTGAGTAGGCTGGTGGAGCATTTTATTCCCCCTGCCACCCAGGAAGCCCCACCCAGGGACCCCTGCATTCTTCATCAATGGCTCCCCACACCCGGGGTGGGTGCGGGGAAGGCTGAGGGGAACCCCCCCATGGGACTGGGACTTCACCCCACCGTGACCCTTAAACTGAGCCATATTCCTAGTTCTCCCCCAAGTCCCAGTTCTCCCCCAAGACCCCCTTTTCTCCCAACTCCCCAGTTCTCCCTGTTCTCCCCCAAGACCCCTTTCTCCCCCAAGTCCCCAGTTCGTCCCCAAGTCCCCCCTTCTCCCAGTTCTCAAAGCCCCTCCCTGCCCTCCAACCTCCCCCCTTCCTATTTAAATAAAACATGTTAAACCAATTTTCCTGTTCATGTCTTTATTTATTTGGGGCTAATGGGGTTAGCGTGGTGCAAGTGTGTGTGAGAGGAATGTGTGGGGTGGGGCTGGTGAGGGCATCTGGTGGCAGGCCCGGGTCCTCAGGGTCAGCCACCAGAAGCATGTTCTTGAGCTCCTCATGGATGATGTGCACTCTTCGCTGTGCTCACTCTGCCTGCTGCGTGGCTTCTGGCTGCTGGAAATGTGCAGCGAGTTTTTTGGCCTCAGCTGCTCAGAGGGTTGGGACTCTGTCGCCCCGCAGTTCACAGAGGTTTGCAGGGCAATACAGGCACTGATGACCTCTGGGAGGGTGTCCTCCGCAAGGTAGAGGCACATTAGAGGCACTGCCATCTGGCTTTGAGCCTCTCAAATGCACGCTCCACTACCTGGCGACAGTTGTTCAGCCTCCTGTTGAAAAGCTACTTGCCTGGATCGAGGTGGCCTGTGTATGGCTTCATAAACCATGGCAAGAGAGGGGAGGCGACATCCCACACAACAAGGAGGGTCACCTGCACATCCCCAACAGGCATAGGTCATGTTGCGGGAGGAAGATGCCCTCCTGCATTTGCCTGTACAGCAATGAGTTTCACAGCACACGGGCATTGTGCATCCTCCCCAGCCAGCCGACATAGATGTTTGTGAAGAGGCCCCGGTGATCAGCCAGGGACCGCAGGAGCATGGAGACGTACCCCTTGCAGTTCAATGTACTCCGTGCTTCGGTGCAGTGGGGCTCGGATGGAGATATGAGTGGCATCGAGGATGCCCACGCAGATGGGGAATCCGAGGCCATGGAATCCATGCAGGGACTGTTGCAAGTTCCCAGGTGTGACCAGGCAGGCTAGCAGGACCTTATTAATTGCCCTGCTGGCCTGCAGGAGAATAGCCCCCACAGTGGCCTTCCCAACCCCTAACTGGTACGCCACGGAGCAGTGGGTGGCCATCTTCCACAGGGCGATAGCTACTTTCTTGTCCACGGGCACGGCGTGTTGAAGATAGGTATCCATTCCCTGCAGCTGTGGGGCAAGCTCATGGAGGAGCTCCAGGAACGTCTGCCTCTTCATACGGAAGTTCTGCTTCCAGTGGTCATCATCCCAGGTGGTCAGGACAACACAGTGCCACCAGTCAGTGCTGGTTTCCCATACCCAGATGCCACGGGGCACGGAGGGCAGCAGGGTGGCTGCAGCAGCAGGCAGGGCCAGTGTGGTGGCTGGTGCCTGCCTCCATGATGCCAGGTTCCAGGAAGACCATGCTCGAGGCAACCAGAGCACTGGTCAAGACTATGCGGCTGGTGGGCACTGCTGGAGGAGCTGGGCTAGGTCCATGACCTACTCGCTCTGCCTCTTGCCAGCCACAATGGGCAGAGGACTGAGGCAACTTCCCACTTTTATGTGATTGGCTGTGGCAGTGGCCCTTTTCTGTGGCCATCTTGCCACACCTCCCATGGTGCCCCCTCCAATTCGAATTGGCAAATCCAGTCCATCGACATGCCAATCCAAATTGAAGTTTCTGGTGTGGCCACTTCAATTCGAATTCAGTCAATTTAGTAATTCCAATGGAAAGGCCAAGTGTAGACATAGCCATATAGAATGAAGATTACCAGAAACAGAAAGTTCATTCATAAGTGGTCTGTTAGGTGAACCCCAAACTGCAAACCTCATGCTTGAGAGTAAAGAACACTACTTGCCTCCCACTAGTCTTAAATCTTATGTGATTCTCTACCACAACCACTGGGACGCAGGCATTAACCCCAGAAACAAATGCTGCACTCAGACTATAATACCTGAGATTTTTTTCTGAGCAGGGGCAAAACCTTGATTAGGACAAGAATCCTCATGGTGAGTCATGTGTACCAGCCCAGTCATAGTAACAATATAGAGAGTGAGTCCCCAGCACTTATATATGCAAAGTTAAACTATCTACCCCAACAAAGAAACCAAAGCCCTACAGTAAGATGCTTCTTGCCTCTTATGGTGGTGGTTGGGTGCATACAATTTCAGAGTGACGAATTCCTGTTTCTGCTGTATTTCTTGGTATCAGTCCAGGTGTTCGTTCTGCACTGGTCAGGAGTCCTTGACTAGGTTTGGGCTGATCTTTCAGATGAGTGGTGGATGAGCCCCTGTCTTACTGCACAGGCCCATTCCCTTTCTCAGGTTCAGGCCTAATTTAGGCCTGCTTCCTCCAGTAACAACATGTGCTCGGGCCTCAGCAAGTTTTTCTCTTTCCAAATCCATACAGCAGGCCAACCAAGTAGCTGAGAATCAACCCAATAACCAAGGGCTAAAGTAAGGGGGAACACCCTGGAACGCTGTTCCGGTGCACCCAACTTTTATGGGGCAAGCATTCTGGGCCCCCTAAAAATAGGGGAACACCCCAGAATGCTGTGTTCTGCCCTGCCCCCCCAAATTGGGGGATGCACCAGACCACTGCATTCTGGGGCCCCCTAAAAATAGAAGAGCACACTGGAAGCCAGTGCTCCAGTGCATCCCTCCTAGGGCTGCAGAAGAAAGGGGTTTTGTGCTGGGGCTAACCCAGCCCAGCCCACCCTTCCCTCCCTTCCCTGGAGCCTATGGAGGGGAAAACATTGGGGCAGGGAGGGTGTGGGGGGGGAGAGAAGGGGTTGGGATGGTGAGCTGGGGAGGGCTTGGGGGGCTGAAGGGGTGGCATGAAGATGGAAAGCTGGGGGGATGGGCGGTTAGGAGGGCTGGAATGGGGGCAGGGAGCTTAGGGAGTGGGGATTGGGACAGGGAAGGACATGGGGAAAGGGGTCTAATGGGCGTAGGTGTTTTGGGGCAATAATTGGGTTGGGGGGTAGTAGCTGGGGTGGGGGGCTGGCATGTGGGGGGCAGGAGGTGGAGTGAGGAGCTGATGTTTGGGTAGCCCAGAAGTATGGGACGGGGCCCAGATGTGAGGGGGCCTGCCCAATTAGGAGGGTTCCAGGGCCCAGCAAATTATACTTTAACCCCTGCCAATAACCTACAACCAATCCATCCCATTCCTCTAGCACTCCAGGATTCTGAGACCAGCTCCTTTCTTTCCTGCTCTCTTAGTCAATCATGATGTATTAGTGGAGGTTGTGTCCTTTCAGATTGCTGACATGTACCATAGTGTAAGGAATCCAGAATGAGAATAGTCCTAATGGCTGTGTTCACACCACTCTTATTTCGAAACAACAGAGGTTGTTTCGAAATAAGAAATACCCTGTTCACACGACGCACGGTTGTTTCGAAACAATGGCATTGTTTCGAAACAACTTAAACCCCATGTGGGGACAAAACAACATTGTTTCGAAATGATTGTTTCAAACCAATGCCGTCCGAACATATTGTTTCAAAACAACAGTGACTTGTTTCGAAATAACCGTTGCCTTAAACTGCTATTTCGCTTTGAGCTTTTTCCTTAATTCGAATTAACAAACTGTTAATTCGAATTAAGTTATTTCAAAATAAGGCATTATTTCGATACAAGTTGTTTCGACACAACTTGTATCGAAATAATGCCTGTGTGTGAACACAGCCAATGATTCTTCAATGGACAACTCACATGCTTAGGTGCTGTGCTAGCTCAGGGTCTTCAAGTACAGATTTGTGTATATAAGCAGAGATGCACTGCTCATGTGTGCAAATTGGTTGACTGAAAGCTTTGAGGAACAAGCTCTAAGTGGAGCATACACAAACCACACAAAAAGCTATGGAAAAAAGGAACTTGCAAGCTCCTTTGGTAAAGCCTGGTGTTATGGTGAGGTACATCACGTGACTGCAGAAGTAGCTGCAAACCCTATTCATTCAGATTTGGCAGTCCTTGTATCTTTTAAGAGAAAGAAGATAACTGACACTTTGGCTGTGTTCACACAGCATTTTTGTTTAAAAACAACGAGGTTGTTTCGAAACCAATAAAAAACAAACAAAAACATGTTCACACAGCGCAAAGTTGTTTCAAAACAACAGGAACCCGTTGTTTCAAAACAACAGTGTTGTTTCAAAACAAGTTAAACCCCATTTGGGGGCAAAACAACCTTGTTTCGAAATCGTTGTTTCAAAACAATGTGTGTGAACATGTTGTTTCGGAACAAGGTGTTCCGAAACAACATTTGAAGGGCTGCCCCCTCAGCACCCTGGCCAGGGAACCATCAGCACCCTGGCCACGGTGCTGAGGGGTGTCCCCTGGCCGGCAGAGCAGGGCTGCAGAGGGGGTCGTGGTGGGTTTGGGGGCACCCTGGGCTTTAAGCTGGCGGGGATCAGTGCTGGGCTGCGCTGAACCACGCCGGTGCCTGCAGCCCCCTCCCCAAGGGAAATAGCATGTTCACACTGTGAACTTGCTATTTCATTTCCTGCCTTTTTCTTTATTTCGAAGTAACTTTTTGTTAATTCGGCATAAGTTATTTCAAAATAAGGTGTTATTTCAATATAAGTTGTTTCAAAACAACTTATATCGAAATAACCCCCTATGTGTGAACACAGCCTTTAATGCAAATAAATTCTAAAGGGGCAGCCATGTGAGTCTAGTTCAGTAAAACAAACAAGGAGTCCTGTGGCACTTTAAAAGCTAACAAATTTATTTATTGTATGAGCATCTGATGAAGTGAGATTTTCTCCCATGAAACCTTATGTGATATATTTGTTAGGGTATGTCCACACAGACTTCTTATTTCAAAACAATAGAGGTCGTTTCAAAATAAGAATTGGCATGTCCATACGACGCACCATTATTTCGAAACCGTTAAACCTTGCATCTAATTGAAATAGCCGTTGTTTCAAAACAGTTGTTTTGAAACAACGGCATTTGGACATGTTGTTTTGAAACAACACCATTGTTTCGAAACAACAGTTTTGAAACAACATGTCCAAGCGGCCTTGTTTCGAAATAACAATTTCGAAACAAGGGCTAGTTCGAAAGCAGGCTTTCCCTTAATTCGAATTAACTTATTTTGAAATAAGGACTTTATTTCAAAATAACTTATTTTGAAATGGGTTATTTCCAAATAATGATGTATGTGTGGACATAGCCTTAGTCTTTAAAAGTGTCACAAGACTCCTTGTTTGTAATACAAATAAGGAAACTTATCATTGGAGCTAGTGGAAAAAGCAGTGAGATTCAAACATTTTGGGAAAATACGGCCTGAAGACTAAGGGTAAAATTCAGCTTTCTGCAGAGGGCTGACATTCAGTTTATGGACCACTTAAGTCTGTGTTAAGATCTCAGTATTGTGTCCAAGACATATGTTGGCTAGCCTTAGGCACAGGGCTCATTTTAACTCAAATGAATCTTCTGAGCCCTTGCCTCAGTTAGGTAAAATGTTATTGACATTCAGCATTGATCAGGGTTAAGTGGATATTTGTAGGGCACATCATTCTTTGTATAAAGTAGGTTTAAGTAGGCTTAAACCTACTTGTATAAAGTAGACTTAAACCTACTTCCCTTTCGAAACAAGGTTGTGCGAACATGTTATTTCGGAACAAAGTGTTCCGAAACAACATTTGACCCTTCCTCCCAGGGTGCTAAGCGCCCTGGGAGGAAGGGCTGCCCCCTCAGCACCCTGGCCAGGGAAACCTCAGCACCCTGGCCAGGGTGCTGAGGGGTGTCCCCTGGCCAGCAGAGGGGGACTGCAGGCACCCACGGGGTGAGGTGCCGGGCTGTGCTTCACCCCGCGGGTGCCTGCAGTCCCCTCCCCAAGCGAAATAGCATGTCCACGCTGTGGACATGCGATTTTGCTCCCTTATTTCGAAAACACTTTTTTTGTGTTTCGAAATAAGGTGTTTCAAAATAACCCTTTATTTCGAAACGGCTTGTTTCGAAACGGCTTGTTTCTAAACAAGCACTGTGTGTGTGAACATAGCCCTTGAGCTCTACTGATGAACAGTACTGTGCAGTAGTTAGGTATTACTATTTCCCCAAAGTAAAACTTTTAAAAAAGTTGTTTTAGGAAATTAATGAAAACAGGACATGGAATTTTGCCTTCATGTCCCACTTCTACCCTTCTCTTCACAAATTTAGAACACTCAAAGCAAACACAACCCTGTCCTAATTATATTTGTTTATATGGACATCAGCTTGCAATGTCCTTACAATTAATATATACAAAGATGATGTGACAGTTCCCCCCACTACTCCCAGCCATGGTTCACATCAGCCAAATTCTTTTCCTTCTTAGGGATCAGGACATAAGGAGAATGGCCATCTGGAAAATAATTCCTAACAAAGTGTAAAAAGAGAATATTTTTTGATCTAATTCTTTGGGTAATGTTATTTAATTTATTTATACAAAGAAATGAATATGAAGACAGATGCAAAATAGAGCTTGAGAAGCAAAGAGCACATTGTTCTGTTCTTATTATGTAAAGAGCTAATTATTTTCCTTTAAGTCCTTTAGTTTCATGGGCTCACTGAGTAGTTTAAGGGATAAAAGTATTAGCCTTTCATCTGTAGGACTCAAGTGCTAGTCCTCAAGGCAGACCAAAGCAAAATGAAGTGGGTTGTCTTATTTTCCTTCTTAATATATTATTATATAATGGTATTATTAAACATTAGCGAATGGAGGCTTGAAATCTCCAGCACTGACAGTTTATTAATTTTTTTAAAAATAAATTTTCACTCACCATCAGAAATATAAAATAAATCTTTTTAGCAGCATTCAAGAAAAAGCACAATGCTTGCTATTGTATATAACTATAATATTCCTTACTCTAATATTGTGATCAAATTACATTTCTTTAGAGCTCTGTAACACAATACTGATTTCATTCTTTGAAATGTTAAAAAGAGTGAAAGAGGGAAATTATGTTTGTTTCATTACAATCTGCAACACGAGGTCCCAAATGCTGACAAGATGTTTCTTTAGTACACATTTCCTATACTAATGTTGGCTATTTGGAGCTAACAGTTGAATTCTTGAGGTTTCATGTACAGTCTTGGGTAGACATACCTTATCTGCCTCAATTAGTCCACCTGCATAATGGGTATAATATTTATCTTACCTTCCATGGATGTTGTATATATTTTTCATTAATTCTAATTCAAATTGATATCTGAATTACATCCACCTACCTCAGGGTGGAAAGGGACCCTATATCTCTGCTTATTTGTTAAAATCCTTCTTTTTTCATTATTGTTGCTCACCAAATTCTAAACAGCACAGCCATAATGCTAGTTCATCTTTAGACTGACAGTATTGATTAAAAGGATGACTTGCAAGTGTCTACAAATGAATAATCTCTATTTCAATCAATAAAAAGGAAACTTTATGGGTTTACCACTTTTCTTCTTTAACTATTCCTAATTCCAGCACACAGCCATATCATATTACCTCTTCCCTGCTCCCAGGTAAATAAATCAGAGTAAGATCAGGGCTTGTCTATTCTTAAAATACTACAGCACATCAGCTGCACAGATGCTATTGCACTTAGTGAAGATGCTACCTGTGTCAAATGGAAGAGCTACTCCCATTGGAGTACATACTCCAGCTCCTCAAGAGGTTGCAGCTATTGTCAAGGAGAGAAGCCCTCCGTCTACATAGTTCTGTCTATGCCATGGGTTAGGTTGATATAACTTTCTCGCTCAGAATACAGTTATCTAATTAACAGTGTGGTTTTACTGACTTAGGCTCCTGGTCTAAACCAGCCCACCCCACTCCACCCCCCTGCACCTAATCCAGGCATCTCCCAGCTCTTCGCAACACACATTGCTGTGTTGCAACACAGTAAATGTTAACATGGGCATACATTGCTTAGGGAGGTTATGGACTCTCTATCACTGGAAATTTTGCAACACAGCAATAAGTGGTGGGTGCAGTGGGGTGGGCTGCTGTGGCCTTTAGGGTCAGGATATTCAGCCAAGTGTGTCACAACATCTAGAAGGTTGAGAACCATTGGCCCAGGTCCGATCTCCAGTGATGTTCAGCTAATACTCTTCTCAGTTGGGATATTTTAAGTATTGTAGAGGAAATCGCAATATGTGGCATTCAACCCAATGCACCTTCAGAATCTAGGGACAGGCAACATGCCAGAATTCCCCTGGTTCGAAAAAGGTGTAATGCAGCTTTCAGGACCTGGAGCAGACTCAACCACAACAGGAGCATACACAGTGATAGCAGATGATACTATACCCCACAATACCACAACTGTTCTACATACTTTTAATATTACTGCTGGGACTTGGCCCTATTAAATCCTAATGACCATCTGCCCTATGTGGAAGGAAACATTAAGCCAAGTCTGGGGCTGGTCTCCTTCAACAAAGGCTAAGCTTGAAAGATTTGACCAAACAAGGAAAAATAGATGTATAGGTTTTAAATCCAGAATGAATTATTGTATTATAGAATCATAGGACTGGAAGGGACCATGAGAGGTCATCTAGTCCAGGTCCATGCACTTATGACAGGACTTAGTATGATCTCTAGACCAAGGGCGTCAAACTCATTTGCTATGGAGAGCCAGATCTGACTTAAATGTACTTCAAGTGGGCCACATGTACCATAAATCGAAATACTACAGCACCCTCACTGCATCATGGAGTGCTGTGTGTGTGAAATGGTGCTCCACAACACCTAGTCCCCCCTCAGTTAGGGAGAGAGTATAGTCTTGTGTAGTGCAGTCGTGGGCCAGATGGAATTGGTTCACAAGCCAAAAGTGGCCTGCGGGCCGCATATTTGACATCCCTGCTCTAGCCCATCCTTGACAAACCTTTGTCTAACCTTTTCTTAAAAACGTCCAATGATAGACAGTCCATAACCTCCCTAAACAATATATTCCAGTGTTAATTGTGCCAACAGGAAGTTTTTCTTAATGTCCAACCTAAATTGCCTTGCTGCAAATTAAGCCCATCTTACCCTATACTCAGAAGTTAAGAACAATTTGTTTCCCTCCTTTTAGTTAACCAACTTTTATTTACTTGAAAACTGTTATCAAGTCCCCTGTCCTTTTTGTCTTCTCTAGACTAAACAACGCCATTTTTTTTCAATCTTTCCTCACAGGTCATATTTTCTAGACCTTTAACCTTTTGTTGTTGTTGTTGTTGCTTTGCTCTGGTTTTTCTGCACTTTATCCACATCTTTCTTGAAATGTGGCAAACAGAATAGTACATAACACTACAGTAGAGACTAATCAGTGCAGAGTAACTCAGAAGAATTATTTCTTATGTCTTGCTTACAATACTCCTAATACATCCCAGTATGTCATTTGGTCTTTCAGCAACAGCATTACACTTTTGATTCATATTTACTGTGAACCCCAGATCCCAATCTGTGTTACTTTCCTGGGATATATCTACACTGGAGGCTCTGTTAAGTCAACTTAACAAAGTCGACTTTAAGTTGACTTGAAGTCCACTTTGTTAAGTTGACTTAGAGAGTCCACACTGAAAACTCCTGTTGACGGCCTGAGTCCACACTGGCAGGTGCTAGATTAAACCTTCCTGGTGGCCAGGAACTCAGGGAGGTGTCAATTAGGTCGACTTAAGGGCTTTTCCCCATCTACACTGGCTTAAGTTGACTTAACAATGTCAACTTAAGCATCAAGTCAACTTTATGAGATGGTGTTATTAAATCGACTTGACGTACCCTTAAGGAGTCATTTCCCATTTTATGTGTATGCACCTGATTATTCCTTCCTCAGTGAAATATTTTGTATTTGTCCTTGTTGAATTTCATCCTACTTAATTCAGACCTTGTTGAATTTCATTCCATTTACTTCAGATATTTCCCAGTTTGTTCAAGATCATTTTGAATTTTAATTCTGTCCTCCAAAACACTTGCAATCCCTCTCAGTTTAGTATCACCTGCAAACTTTATAAATGTATTTTCTAAGGCTATGCCTACACTTGCAAGTCAGTTCGAATTAAGGAGTCTTAATGTGAACTAAGTCCATGTCTACACTAGGCTTTCATTAGTTTGAACTAAGGAATTCCTTAATTTGAATTAATGAAGCTTAGTTCAAACTAGTAAGACTTTCCCTTTAGGTCAAACTAAGCCCTTAGTTCTATCCTTAGTTTGAACTTGGCACAGTGTGGACACTTAAGTCCACTTTGTTAGTTCAAACTAAGTGCAGTTAGTTCAAATTAATAAAACGGGTTACATTGAATTAACTATACTTCGACTGGGTACGTCTACACTATGTGCTTAAGCTGACTTAAGGGCCCTTAAGTCAACTTAAACAGAGCCCTGTCTACACTGCAGAGCAATAAAGTCGACTTTAGGGCCCAGTAAAATTGACTTTATAAGCTCCACTTATAAAGTCAACTTTATTGTTAAATCGATTTCATTGAGTCAACTTAAGGCAATGTGGAGTTATTAAGTTGTCTTAATAAAGTCGACTTAGTGCAGTGGGGCCATTAAATCGACTTTATAAAGTCGAATTAAGCCAGGGCACCCATTTAAAGTTGACTTTATAAAGTCAACTTAATGTAGTATAGCCTTACTAAGTCGACTTAATAAGGTCTACTTAAAGCCAACTTTAAGTAGCCTTTATTAAGTCAACTTAATAAAGTCGACTTTGCTTTTATAGTGTAGACATATCCACTTAGTCCACATTGTTAATTTGAACTAATAAGTTTGAATGTAGTTCAAACTACTTTTGAACTTAGTTTGAATTAACAAATTCAAGCTAAGTTTGGCAAGTGTTGACATAGCCTATGCAATTATCTAAGTAATTGATAAAGACATTGAACAGAACCAGATCAAGAACAGATCCTTGTGGGACACTGCTTGATATTCACTGTGACTATAATTGTGAACCACTGATAACCACTCTCAGAAAATATTTTTTCTGATCATTTATCCACTCACCTCACAACAGCTTCATTAGGTTGTGTTTCTCTAGTTTATTTATGAGAAGGTCATGCAAGACAGTATCAAAGGCCTTACTAAACTTAAGATATACCACATCTGCACCATCCACAAGTTTTTTTTACCCTGTCAAAGGAAGCTATTAGGTTGATTTGACACAATTTATTATTGACAAATTCATGCTGACTCTTACGTATCACCTTATTCTTTTCTAGGTGTTCCCAAATTGATTGCTTAAGTATTTGCTCCATAAGCTATCTGTATACTGAAGTTAAGATGACTAGTCTGTAATTCCCTGGTTTGTAATTGTAATTCTCTAGTCTGCAACAGCAAATCCATTTGGAATGAAGGGACATTAACACTGACAGAGAGCAAACTGTGTTTCCACTCTCTTCCCTCTGGGACCAGGGTAAGGCACTTTAAAAATTCTGAGTGGAGTTGTCCAGGCAGTTGGCCAGAAGGAGATGCTAAGAGGAAATAATTAGTTTGCTCACTCCTGTGTCACTCTGGCCACAAGAATTCCCAGGCCAGTGTCAGAAATCAGGGCCTGCAACGGAGCCAATCTCTGGGCAGTCAAGTGCAGCTGCCCTGTATCTGACTGCACAACTGGCAACACCACCTGACTGTTGGAAAGGTCAGCAGATTGGCTCAGAAGACCAGCAGCAGCAGTTCAGTGGGTGCTCAAAGCATTTCCCCTTGTGATAACTCCCACGCATACTTCTCTCCAGCCCTTTCTCTGCCTTGGCTAATTACAGCTATCCTAAAAAAGACAAGCAAGTAGTCCTGTGGCACTTAAAGACTAACAAATTGATTATCACATGAGCTTTCATGGGAAAAAATCCCACTTCGTCAGACACTTTGAAGATGGGGGAACTTACGGAACAGGAGGGAAAAAAAACTGCAGGGAAGTGTAAGTCATGGGATCAGGTCATACTGAAACAGCAAATGAAAGCAGTTATTAAGATTCAAACACTGGGAAACAGCACACAGAGGAAGGTGAGGTCAAGTCACCTAAGACATAACCACATTTATTCTCATCCCTCTAACAGACACCTTCAGGATCTCTATCAAGCATTCTTAAAATTACAGTACCCACCTGTGGAAGTAAGAAGACAGATTGACAAAGCCAAGCGAGTACCCCAAAGTCAACTACTACAGGAGAAGCCCAAGAAAGAAACAAAAGAACCAGGAGTGACTCTGCCCCGGGAAAAGACCTGGGGCCTGGGCCCCAACCCCTGGGCCCAATTTGGCGTCTGGGCCTAATCTGGTCCTGAAAGGGCTCAGTCCAGTCCCAGCAGGGCCCAGATAGGGGTCCTGCCACTGCCAGCCAGCAGCCTGGCTCCGGACCCCAGCCAGAAACGGGGCCAAGTAAGACAGCTGCCACCTCAGGGCACTGGCGCTGGCACCTGAGGCAGGTGCCCCCCCGTGCCTGGCGCCACTGATGCCACTGAACAGAACGCCATTGGTTATCACATACAACCACCAAGTCAGACCTCTACAGCAGATCATTAAGGACCTACAGCCTATTCTAAATGATGATCCTTCATTCTCTCTAGCTTTGGGAGACAGACCTCTCCTTGCCTGCGTACAGCTCCCCAACCTCAAACAGGTACTCACCAGCAACTACAGACCTAACAACGGAAACATTAAAGCAGGGACATATCCCTGCAACAAACCACACTGCCAGCTTTGTCCACATATCTGCACAAAAAACACCATCATAGGATCTAATCAAGTCAGCTACTCCATCAATGGCTCATTCAGCAGCTCATCCACCTATGTGATTTATGCCATCATGTGCCAGAAATGCCCCTCTGATGTATATATTGGACAAACAGGACAGTCTCTGCACAAAAGAATAAATGGGCATGAACCTGACATCAAAAATCACAACATTCAGAAACCAGTTGCTGACCACTTCAATCTTCCTAATTTCTGTGTAGATTGTTTGTTAACAGCTGTGCTCAAGCAAGTCAGTAGGACATCAGGACTTCGAAGAGAAACAGCAGAACTGGAATTGATATGCAAATTCAGTTGTGTGACAGCAGGATTAAACCGTGACTATGGATTCTTCTCCCATTACAACAGGTGATTTGACCTCAGCTTCCTCTATGGGCTGTTTCCCAGCGTTTGAATCTTAACAACTGCTTTGATTTGCTGTTTCAGTATGACCTCATTCCATGACTTACACTTCCCTGCATTTATTTTCCTCCCATTCTGTAAGTTCCCCCATCTTCAAAACATCTGACATAGTAGGATTTTCTCCCATGAAAACTCATGCGATAAATAAATCTGTTTGCCTTTAAGTGCCACAGGACTTCTTGTTTTGCTGAACTAGACTAACAAGGCTACCCCTTTGTAACTTTACATCTAGCCTCATTTTGGCCTTTGGCTCTGATTCCTGGCCCCTGACTTTTGCCCTGACCCTTGACTCTAGCATCTGACCTCTGAGCCTAGGCTCTGATTCCTGGCTACTGACTCCTTCTCTGGCCACCAGGTCTGACTCCTACTCCAACCACTAGGCACAGCTGCCCACTTTCCAGTCACTGACAGCCTGCATCACTGAGCTTTTGGTTTGCATGGCTCTCTATGACATTCTAAACCCAGTTATAAAGCTATGAGTGCAGTTCTTCTGATCCCACTAATGGACAGGAGGTGTGATCACTTCCTGAAGCAACAGTCTCCTCCATGGTAGACTTTTTGCTTCCAGATACTTGAGCTGGAGAACTATGGTGGCAGAAAATGGTTAAATTGTAGATGAATCTGTCCCTCAAATGTAACAATCTCTAGCTGAACATTTAAATTTTTTATTGTGTGGGCAGCAGAGTCCAGTGCAGACATTCATTCTGTGTTTATCTGCAAAAGCATGGGCTTTTGCCTTTCCTGAGCACTTTAATCTGTTCTTTATTACATAAAAGTGAGATTCAGTGCCTGATACTGGAAAAATTAATAGAGTGTATCCAACGGGAAGGACAAAGATGGAAAGGTGGACTATATACAAGCACACAACCAGAACTGGGCTTCAGAGAAAAGAACTAGGTGTGACAAAGTTTCTTCTCTACTTTGGTGTGTCCTGCGCTTCCCTCTAGCAGCGGGCAGTTTTCCTTGGGCCTCTAGACCTGGGAAAAGCTCCTTGCCCCCTTTGGGCAGGGTTTTTTCCCTTCTTCTTGCTTTTGTACCTGTGAGGGATCTTCCTGACCAGCGTTCTGCACCTTTGCCAGATCTGTCTGCTTTCCAATTGCACCTTGTTTCCTTTCACACACTCCAGTGGCTCTCTCTCACACACTCCAGCTATTCCCTGTCTCTGGAGGGGAGGCTTTTTAACAAGTCATGGATGGGGCCTTCATTAGTGCTAGGTGCACCAATTAACCCATAGTAACCTAGCAGGGGGTCATCTACCTGGGGAAAAGTGACTTGCTGAGTGGTGCTGATATTTTGGCCTTCTAGTACTTTCTGGAAGCCATCCAGAGCTTCACGTAACATCTGCTCCAAAATTTTCTTCACACCTCTACAGCCTGTCTTTTACTACTGGTGATGGGTATGATAGTGACCTGGGAAGGGGCATTGGATCGAGTGGGTTCTGAGTTATTACAGAGAAGTTCTTCTTGACTGGCTGTTGTGGACTTGCCCTCATGCTCAGGGTTTAACTGATCGCCATATTTGGGGTCAGGAAGGAATTTTCCCCCAAGGCAGATTGGCTTGGGCGCTGGGGATTTTTTGCCTTCCTCTGTAGCATTGGGCATGGCTCACTTGCTGGTTGATTCTCTGTATTAAAGTCTTTAAATCATAATTTGAGGACTTTAATAGCTCAGTTATGGGTTTGAGGTTCATTGTAGGAGTGGGTGGGTGAGGTTTTGTGGCCTGCACTGTGCAGGAGGTCAGACTAGATGATCATACTGGTCTCTTCTGACCTTAGAGTCTATGCGTCTATGGCTGTGTTCACACAGCAGACTTATTTTGAAACAACAGAGGTTGTTAAGAAATAAGAAACGCCATGTTCACACAACGTACCATTGTTTTGAAACAACAGCGTTGTTTCAGAACAACTTAAACCCCAGCTGGTGATGAAACAACATTGTTTCGAAATGATTGTTTTGAAACCATCCCGTCGGAACATGTTATTTCGAAATAACTGTTGTCTGAACGTGCTATTTCGATTCCTGCTTTTTCCTTAATTCGAATTAACTTATTTTGAAATAAGGTGTTATTTTGATACAAGTTGTTTCGAGACAACTTGTATCGAAATAACCCCCTGTGTGTGAATGTAGCCTATGAGTCTGTTTGCAAAACTATATGCTATATCTGCTTCCCTGCCCACTGTGGAAAATTTTATAGGGTCTATGGTCACCAAGATGATGAGGCTGAATACTAGAACAGGAACAATGGTAGGCCACATGAAGACAGCTGGCAGGGAATGCAGCATGAGAAATAGCACTAGAAGAAACTCCCTGCTATGAATAGAAACAATTGCAACCCTTCTGCCAGCTGCCGACAGAGGAAAGAGGGCTGGTTTCAGTCTGTCTCTGGGTCCTTCTATAAAATAAATAAAAGTATTGGTTGAGTCACCACCAAGAGCTATATTCTATGCCTGGGTCTTGGAAATTAAAATATAAGCTTGTTTACCTAGGTGGCTCTACCCCGTTCACAAGCACTCAGTACTCCTTAGGAACTTGGAACCAATGTTTTTTATCTTGGTGAAAGAGGAAAATACATAAATAACAATTAGGAACATATATTTACCTGTAATAAAATGAAAAAAAAAACAACCAGTGTATCAGGAGTGTGGCAAACACCACAGTGCCTGGTATTAATTGTGTGGCTTGCTGAAGTCTAGGACCCCCTTCCAGTTTCTATAGCTATATCTACACTAGGGCTCTTTTAAGTCAACTTAACAAGGTCATTCTTGTTAAGTTGACTTAAAAGAGCCCTCTAGAGCAGACCTAGCCCTGCTGCCCCCTTCCATGCCCCTGCGCCCGATCTTGCTTGGGGGGCCTGATCCAGCCCCTGCTGCCACCAGCAAGGGACTTGGATCCAATTCCTGCCACGTCCTGCAAGCGTCAGGTGGCTCAGCACCAGCTCCTGCCACTGCTGGCAAGCAGCAAGGAGCCAGATCCAGTCCCTGCTGCCACCAGCAAGCAGCCCAGAGCCAGATTTGATCCTCTTGCTGCTCGTCCCCAGCAGCAGGAGGCAGATCCAGTTCTGTGCTGCTTGCCAGCAGCAGCAGGGGCCAGATCAGAGCCCCTTGCTGCTTGCCCGTGGCAGCAGGAGCCAACTCTGAGCTGCCTGCCACTTGGGACCAGATCTGGCTCTGCGCCACTTGTTGGCAGCATCAAGAGCTAGATCCAGCTTCACACTACTTGCTGGCAGCAGCAGGGGCTGGATTCAGCACACAGAGCCGGACTGGTCCCTGGAGCTGGATCAGGCCCAGGGCCCTGATCCCGGCAGGTCTACACTGCATAGACATTAGACTTAAAGACTTAAAGACATAGACTCATAGACTTAAAGTTGACCTTGTTAAATTGACTTAACTGAGCTCCCCCAGTGTAGGCATAGCCTATGAGTCTATGAGTCAGTAGTGATAAAGGAAAATGGCATTGTGAATCCAAACAGAAAAATCCTAGAAATTTTCCATCATGTATGCTGTTTTCTGGCATGCCCTTATAGAATAATTTGAGCAATTTTGTTTTCATGAATAGAATACAATGAATAATATAATATCAGAAAGTTTTAAAGTTATACTAGGAAAAATTAGCAGTTGAATGAAAAAATGGAAAAAGGAGATTAAAAATTTCAGGTAAAAAAGAGAGATTTTTTACCCAATTCCCTTAGATACTCATGTGACATTAGTCACAGGAATGATATTACTGCCCATGACACTGCATTGGATGCACTGCTCGTAGTTATCTGGAAATGGCAGTTATCTTTGTCATTCTAGTACGTTTATATGTTGAGGAAGGAACGTGTCTTTTTGTCTCGTATATGTTTTCTCCAATAATATCCTTATTAGCCTTCCGTCTGCTCAGATTGCATTACCTGGATGACTAGTGCAATATGTTTTCATTAAGAACTGAAAGCAGAATGTGGAGGCAGTGTAACTACACGTACACTAGCTATCAGCAACAAATGTGACTTTTGCTTTGCTGCTGAAATGTGAGAGTGAATGGCATGACTGGGAGAAAAGGAGAGGAAGCTATTCCAGACAGTGATGTTGTGATCCAACCAGATATACTAGTCCAATCAGTTATGGATTTGTTGCTGGTTCACATCTTATATATTAGATAATTTATTTTCTTCATCATCTATTTAGCAGCTAAAAGGAAAGCTGTTCTCCATTGCAAAACATGCCCAAGAGTTGAATGATTTTACAATGCCATGCAGATTGAATTTACCTGGTAAATACATAGGTACTATAGCGATGAGCACATTAAGAACCTTGAATTGGACGAACAGGTAGATTGCAAAAGGAGCTGTTCATTTCATACATTTTACCCAAACCCTCGCTGACAGCACTTTTTTTTTAAATGACATTGTGGGAAAGAGCTAAATCAAGCATCTGACCTAAATGATAGCTACTATGGTAATGGGGTTACTATAGTCAAGCCTTGCTGTCCTGTAAATTAGATTCTAGTTAAAAGTGATGTTATCTTACTTTTGCTCTCTATCTTCCCTTCCTACATGAGGTCCTGGATGGGAACCTTGCTTGTCACCTTTCTTCTCCCCCCTCCCCGCTTGTTAAGGACTGTGAAGTAATTTCTGTTGTAGAAAATAAAGCATTTGAAGGTAAAGCATCTGTGCAATATATGCAAAACCTGTAAATGGGGACAAGGATAATTATATGCAACAGACAATCATCAATATTCATTTTTTAGGTGTTAATATAGCCATATAAGCATCTATGAAAAGTTGCACTTGTCTATGTATTTCCATACCGTTTTGGCTAAAAGTATTGTAATGCAGCCCTTTCTTGCTCACTCGCACCACTGAGGTGGAACAAGCAGGCAATAAAGGGTAACATTTCACTCAGTCTGCCGCTGGGACAACCTGTTTTGTTCTTCTAACAGACATATCTACAAACAAAAGCTGTACTGCTTTAAATGTGTCAATATACTAAAGGCAATGCAATCCTCACTCACGTTGCTGTAATCCTACTGGTGTAAATTTGCTTATGCCAGTAATGTTTCTTCCTGCATGGAAAAAGAACTGTTATATTGGAATAAGGTACTTTTATATCAATATAGCTGGAAGGGTTGTACAAATATATACACAAAAAATCCAAATGCCTAAGAATGCGTTACACTGGTACAAAAACTGCCAGAGGCCAAGCCATAAGAGCTACTGAATGGATTGAGTGAAACTTACACATTTACTTCTAAATTAATACAACTTTCTTGCTTGATTTTAAAGCATTGATGATTCTTGACTTTTGTGTTCAGCATGCCCTCTTTTCGTCTTCCCTTCAGCTCCTTCTTTAGTTACATGGTCACACCTCAGCATTAACTGCAATGACACAGACACCTTTAAAAGTGAAAACTGAACTTTTAAAATGAGGCAGTTGCCTTGTCTATGTTACCTTGAATAAAAAAATATATATATATTAGAAAAAGTCATTAGATTAGTAAAAAAAAATCTTTGTTTGTTTAAATGCCAACTTGCATCAGTTTCAAAGATAAACCAATTTAGGCCTGGTCTATTTTTACTGGAAAATTTTTGTGGCGGTCGACAGGAGTTATACAAGCTACTCTTATGCTGACTTCCTAAATACTCTTCTAAATAACATCTCCCCTATATTGTACCAATGGGAAATGTGTATCTGTCAATGCAATACTACACTTTTTGAAGGCCATAGACATTTTGGGGAAAGAGATTTTATTTACAAGGGTGTTCTCAGATAGCAAAATGTCTCAAATACTAGCCCAAATAAATACATTTCTCATGGCTATTCTAATAAGATGTGCTCTCATAGTCGGTTTGCAAAGCACTTTATTAATTGTACAATAGCTTTGCCAAATTATTATGAATATTTGCAGGTTATTTCTAAACAGACCAAAGGACTGATCCTGTTTATAGTCTGGGAATTTAAAAAGGGACTATAGAAAGCAGGCTAAAGTCGCCTAAATCCAGTGACATTGTTTCTGTTACTGATTGAAAGTCTAGTGTGTATCTAGATGAGGCACTCAGGAAAATTAATCCAGATTAACCAAAGGTGTGAGTTAACTTTGGAAATGAATTAAAGAAAACTGAGTTAAGGTCACTTTAATTTTGAATATGGGTGCATACTGGTGTTTAATTTAGTTTAACTAATACACTTTAAAAATTAATTCAGATTAATTTTCTTGATTGTCCCCATGAAGACAATCCTGGAAATTTAGGGCTGGCATTTTCAAAGGGAGGGTGCCCATTTCCCAATGACTGTAGCTTTAACTAACTGTAAGTTCTTTGGAGAAAGTATTGTTTACAGTAAGTCTATATCCAGTGCTTAGCATAATGGGTCCCAGACCTACATAAGGTCTCTGAGTGATGCTGTCCTGCATAATGATAAGCTGTGAAAAAGAATCAAATCTTTAGTAAAAATGTTTGTAAAACAGCCCACATATTTTTTGCAAAGTTTCTGATGTATATTTCCCCTGAAAAAATATCAGTGGATCATGTGGCATTAAAGCCAGGCTGCTGACTACACAGAAATGTAATGATTTTCATCAATCTCTGGTAGCCTTACACAAGCCGTAGAAACATCCTGGAACAATACACCTGTCCCTGGGACAGATACTGAAAAATAATTACTCAGTCCTTTCTGTTCTACTTCCAGATGCTACACAATGGCTGCTAATAAAGATGCATGGCCTTTTATGTCATCCATCTGTGTTTCCAAAAGCAGATATGAACCCATGTTTTCCACTGAGTCTGCTCTATGTAGAGGAACTTAAACCTGGGAAAGACAACAAAACCTTTATGTGACCTTTACTTGCCTAAGTCTTGTGTAACATTCCTGCTAGTTTGTCATGTAATATAGGTCAGTTCTGAATTAACAGAGGCATTTTAACTATTATATGGTTAGCAACTGTGCCACATTTCCCAGTCAAGGATTGCTGATAATATTTCTCTTTTAGCTGAACCTCTATAGTAAGATAGTAAAAGTAACATTTTATTGTTATTCACTATTATTATGTTGTCATTAATTTTAATCATATAATATGTTACATTTCATATCAAGGGTAATGAAACAGAGAGCTTGACATATGGGGATTTACATGCTTGCAGGCTGGTTTGATCATCCAAATTAGAGCCTTATAAAAACACTTATTTTCAGAAGAGAGCACTTTGCTAAAAGGCACCAGACCACCCAAAAATTGCAGCCACCGCTGGAATGAAACATGGCAACTATTTAAAAGGTCACAGGAACCGCACAATCCAGTTCAGAACATAATGGGAATAGGAATAAGGCCATATTCTTGTCTGACATAAATTTGTATAGTTCTGCTGAACTCAAAGGAACCATGCTGGTTTACATGGGCTAAAGATCTGGCTCAGACTGTGTTTCATTGAAATGACCTGTGGGAGAAATTAAGAAGAAAAGATTGTAGTAACCCACACTGGAATATCCTTATTCATAAAACATTGGTTCTGAAATGAAAAGTATAGGATGCACCGACAGCAGACAGGATGCATACTAAAATGACATTTTAATAATAGCAGTCCCCTGGATTTTAGAAGAGGTTGAAGCATTATCATAATCTTTGTAGCAGCAACAAGCTGAATCCTAACCTTCAATATTAAAATAAGTATATCATCACTGTGAGGCATTATTAGAAATTTCAGACATTTTCTTCATTTATTGTATTACCTTGGGTAGAATTAAGAATCTATAGGATTTCATAGTCACTAATTTACACAATATGAATTGCAGATGAGCAAATGCTAACTTGTCTGAACGCTTTGACCATCCAGGCGTACTATTTCTTGTACATTAATAACCAACACACAGTTCTTTCATTGCAAAGGTATCTTTTTAGTTACAGCATTTGGAAGCGGCTCAGCAATTTAGACATTCTGATTCAGGCTGCTTGTCATGTTCCAAACCCTCTTGACCCTTTAGGCTCCAGATCCTGAACCAGAATGTCTACATTACTATTTTAGCATGCTACCATAAGTCTATCGACCTAGGCTGGGACCGTCACTCTCTGCTGCAGTGTACTCATACCAATTGTCACCAGGCATTGCTGACACCATGTTTAAATTTAGCATGATTATGTTATTTCCACTGTTGCAATGTAACTGCTTGTCTAATCAGGAGATATCTCTTAAAGATGGGGTCGACAACCTTTGCTGGCCCCGTGCCAGCTCCAGCCACTGCACCCTCAGTGAGTGGCCAAAAGGAGATCAGGCTTCAAGGCGGGGCTGGCACCCACCCTTGCAGTGGCAGGCGCCCTCCGGGGACAGCCATCCCTAGGGGGCTGCAGGGCCCCCATTAACCCCCACTGGCACTGGGGGGGGCAGGATTAGCCAGCCCAGGGAAAGGGCAGACCCTGCACCAGCCCTCCCATGCTGGGGACCAGGTAAGCCAGAGAAAAGCGACAGCCAGATTCAGTGCTGCCGGTTTGCCCCCCGTGGGCAGCTTTTGGCTCTGTGTAACTGGCCACGTTCCCCTCTGGCCCTGCCCAGCAGGGTGTGGGGCCAGCAGAAGCCATGAGCCGCCCCAGAGCTTCCTTCTCCCTGCTAGCTGCGCTCCTTGGCGGGGGGGGCTAAGCAGTGCCGTGTGCCGCTCAGGGTTGGCCCCCTGCCACTTTTGGGATGGGTCCCAGGGGTTGCCGAGCCCTGCTTTAAGAGATCTGTTGGCAGGGGAGGCCAGGTAGGAATGAATTATATCTGGCTCATTCCTGATGCATCCCCAGGTGGTTCGTCAGCTGTGGGGACCAAACATGGGACTTACAGCTCAGCAGCCTCTAGTTATGACCCAACTGTGCATGAGGAGGAGTGACTGGCTTGGAGTGAGTTGTTGTTGTTAGGCATATTGGCTGTGTCTACTCTAGAGGGCTCAGTTAAGCCGGCTTAATAAAGTCTACTTTAAGCCAGTTTAAAGTAGACCTTACTAAACTGGTGTAGAGAGTCCACACTCAAATACCAGGTGACTGCCCATGGTCATATTGGCAGCTGCTAGGTTGCCCTAGGAGTGGTGAATAGTGGGTAGCTGGCCCACAGTGCACCATAGCAGAAGAGCCCCTCTCTCCCAGCCACTCCTTTACAACAGGTAATAAGTGACCACGACACCCTCCACACTGTGCATGGCAACATGGAGCCTGAGGAGGTTGGGGACCCGACATGCCCCAGCAATGTGCCAGCACAGCACTCCACACCCACCATGCATCTGGTTCTGGATCAGGTAGCACAGGGCAACTGCCAGCGCAAGGACAGGTCAAGGCGGGCTGATCCCCCTCACCCTTCCTGGGAGCTGGTGCAGACAGGGCACTCTCCACACATCCATGCATCTGGGCATGGGAAACCAGCAGCAACTGGTGGCACCAGACTGGTCTCACCACCTGGGACAATGAACAGTGGCTGCAGAACTTGCAGATGAGAAAGACCACCTTCCTCCAGCTGCTGTCACCACCCCACCTGCCCATTCCATATGTAGCCTGGGCTTTGCTTAAGTTGACTTCAGGGGCTTTAAGCAGTGGCATCGCTGGCTTTGGGCATAGGGGGCTCTGGCCCCAAGTCCCAGCGCCAGTGCCTCGGGTCAGCTCCTGGACCGTCTGCAGTGGCAGCTGTCTTCCCCAGCCCTGTCCCTGACCAGGAGTCTGGGGCTGCGCTGCCTGCAGCAAAAGGCCGATCGGGTCAGGGGGAAGAGGGGGCGAGGGGCCCAGGCCCCAGACCCTGGGTCTTTTCCTGGGCCCACATTGCTCCTAGCTTTAAATCGACTTAAATCCCTACTGTAGACATAGCCATTTAGCACTCTACCTCCAGAAGTTCTCAGAATTGGGTTGGTAGTTTTTTGATAGGTTTCCTGTTGCTGTGGTTAGACTCCATGAGGAGAAACAGTCAGACCATCTACTTTAAACAAGACCATGTGCTCAGTTACATGAATTGGGAAAAGTTGAGGCCCTGGAGTACAGACTTTTTTCCCTACCTCTGAAGCATTTTGCAGTGGGGTGGTTTTTTTTAAAAATCTATATACTTAACTAGTTGGTTAATCAGCTGACTGGCTAACAATGATTTCAGTAGAGGAGGAAGAAGAGGTTTCATGGATTCCAGCTAAAGATACCTACAAACAAATGGCAGGAAGATGTTTTCAACTCAGCAGACCACAGACTTAGTAATCAAAGGCTGTGTTCACACAGCCCTCTTATTTCAAAACAGCAGAGGTTGTTTCGAAATAAGATTTAGGCTGTTCACACAACGCACGGTTGTTTCGAAACAATGGGTCTCATTGTTTTGAAACAGCGGCATTGTTTTGAAACAACTTAAACCCCATGTGGGGACGAAACAACATTGTTTCAAAATGATTGTTTCGAAACAACGCTATGCAAACATGTTGTTTTGAAACAACGGTAACTTGTTTCGAAATAACTGTTGCCTGAAACTGCTATTTCGCTTTGAGCATTTTTCCTTAATTTGAATTAACAAACTGTTAATTCGAATTAATTTATTTTGAAATAAGGCGTTATTTCAACACAAGTTGTTTCAAAACAACCGTGTGTGAACACAGCCAAAGATTCTAAACCAAGACTCAGGTGAAGTCAGTCTAAGCTTTGGGAACTCTGAGTTGTCACTGTGTTTCTGCAAGGACTCCCCTGCTTAGATTTCATTGTTCAGTTATGTTTATGTAAAACTGTGACAATAATGTCTGCGAATTATCACATATCCATATTACGTTACAAAAATTCAGTTATAATTTATTATGTTTTTTTGTTATGAGATTAAAGTTGGTACTTAATTAAATTCATTCCTTTTTGTTCTTTTGGGGGCTAGAATGTGGGGAGCTTAACGCTGTGCAATGCTTGCTGAAAATCCTTAAAAAGAATTCTTGGTCTTCAGCTGCTTTTCCATGGGAGTTGTTGGTTTTTTGGCTAGTCTTTTGTTTGTTTGTTTTTTTAAGGCACAGGAGAAGACCGATGAAGTGACCTCTAGCCATCCCACGGTTACAGTAGCATAGGGCTTTAAGGACTAGAAGAATCATAAGAGATCTATCAGAGCCATGACAGCTCTTCCAGAACTACAAACCCTTTGTCAAAGTAACATTAAAAGTGAAACTATGACTACACAGAGAGACGTATACTGTGCATGCACAAGACCCAAAATGCAGTAGAAATGCAAGAGCACTACCCAGGCGGGTTGTGAAATTGAGACGGCACAGAGGATGTCACTGCATCTTTCTGTGTGTCACAGCACTGAGTGCCACATTGTTTTCTCCACAGAAGTATGGGGTGAGACTAGATTGCTCATGACAACTCAACAGTGTCACACTGGGCAAATCATCTTTGTGCCTCTGCTTACCATTGCTTACAAGTGCAAAGTGTCATTATGATTTATTATTAGTTACCCTTACGTATTCTATCATATAACTTACCTGAATCTCTTACAGACTGGAAAATTTATTTCTATGGCAAGGAAGTGATGAGGTTAGCAACACCT
Source organism: Podocnemis expansa (assembly GCA_007922195.1). Lineage (NCBI taxonomy): Eukaryota > Metazoa > Chordata > Testudines > Podocnemididae > Podocnemis > Podocnemis expansa. The sequence goes on along the minus strand of ML682015.1, from coordinate 6,509,776 downwards.
CTCAACTCTACATGGAGACATGTCAGAGATTAGTAGTGTTTTAGCCTTATGGTTAGTCCAGAGCACTACAAACAGAAGATCCTTCAAACTACTTATTTGTCCAAATTGCCAGCTCACCCTGAAGTCCAGGAGATTGAGTGACTGGCAGATTTACCTGCATTTATGCCCGGAGCTGTAAAGACCAGACTTCATTTATCCACTCCCAGTTTTTTAACAGCTGAGAATTCTACTCCTATCTTCTTTTGATTACATTTAAAATCTGCAAAGGGCAGAGACCTTGTAGCCAGGTCAGATTCTATAGCTTGCACATTTGCACAGCCCCCCTATGGAGTTCAAATTGCAGAACCATTGCCATTCTTTTCCCCAGAAACCCAGCCTGCAATAGCTGAAGAAAATGACCCAATCACTGTGAAGTGTGAGTGCAGAGTCAGGAGGGCAAAGCCACCGGAGATTTGCAGAACTGTCACTATTAGATTTACTGCCCCAAAAAATCACTTTGTTATCTGCGGCAGGGAAGAAGGAATAAGGTCATGTATCACAGTTAAACAATGGTGCTAGCTGTTTGTACCTTTGCGAGAGAGGACACATCCACAAAACTCCTATTTGTGACCAAGAGAATTTTGAGCACACATCGCAAAAAGGCTATACCACAGAGATAGCATTTTAGCCACCAAATCACAAAGGTCTTAAATCAACAACAGCAAAAAAATCAGAGAAGAGTCCAAACTGACATTCAGGTCTCATCTTATGTAATTGCACCTTTTTTTATTATTAAAACAGCCTGAGTTAAGGGCAGAGTTTCTTTCCTTTATTGGATTAATTCTAAAAGAAAGACACAATGTATTTTAACAGGCAGTAGTTTGGGAGGCTTAATTACCAGTGATTTTTTTTTTCAGTGAAGGAGTCATGGTGGGAGTTTATGAGTTTTCCTTCCAAAGGGTGGGGGGAAGCCTTCCTAAAGTTGTTTTTTTTTTTTTTTAAGCATTTTTAATTATAAAGAGAGATGAATCATAGCCTGGAACAGTACTTGGATTTCTGTTTAGATTAAAACAATTTGGTCTGTAGCTGCTGGTATCTGCTTAAGGTTGAGGAGGCTGTCTATAAGCGAGGACAGGTCTGTCTCCCAAGACTTGAGAGAGCAAGGGATTGTCTGGTAGAATAGATTGTAGATCTTTGATGATGTGCTGTAGATGTTTGACTTGGGGGTTGTAGGTGATGACCAGCGGTGTTCTGTTGTTTTCTTTCCTGGGCTTCTCCTGTAGTAGTTAACTTCTGGTTCCCTGTCTGGCTCTGTCAATCTGTTTCTTCACTTTTGCAGATAGGTACTGTAGTTTTAAGAACTCTTGATAGAGATCCTGAAGGTGTCTGTCTCTATCTGAGGGATCAGAGCAAATGTGGTTATATCTTAGGGCTTGGCTGTAGACAATGGATCGTGTCATGTGTCCTGGATGAAAGCTCAAGGGATGAAGGTAACAACAGCAGTTAGTAGGTTTTTAGTATAGGGTGATGGTTTTGTGTCCATTACTAATTTGCACTGTAGTGTCCAAAAAATGGATTTCCCATGTGGAGTATTCCAGGCTAAGGTTGATTGTGGGATAGAAATTATTGAACTCTCTGTGGAAATCTTCAAGGGCATCCTTTCCATGGCTCCATATGATGAAGATGTTATCATTGTAGCATAAGCAGAGGAACGGTGCTTCTGGATGAGAGTGGAGGAAGTGTTCTTCTAACTCAGCCATGAAAATATTGGCATATTGTGGGGCCATGCAGGTACCAATAGCAGTGCTGCTGACTTGAAGACAAATTATCTTCAAATCTGAAAGGGTTGTGGGTCAGTACAAAGTCATACAGTTCAGCAATGAGGTGTGCCATGATATCATCTGAGATAGTTGTCCTAATAGCTTGTAGTCCATTTTTGTGTGGGATGTTGGTGTAAAGAGCTTCTGTGTCCATAATTGCCAGGATGGTGTTTTCTGGAAGTTCAGCAATGGACTGGATTTTTCTCAGGAAGTCTCTGGTGTCCAGAAGGTAGGTGTGGTGTTTTGGACTACCTAGGGTCATTGGGGTTGCCATAGTGATAAATGGGGGAGTCATTTAGGTGCTAGGAAAACCTGTCTGTCTCCTCTCTCTCTCTCAGTTCTGTTTCAATAAAGACTTCTTATACAGCTCTGAATATGCTGTCCTCCTTACTGGATTATAATCTCCCTTAAAACTCTACATCTGGCGACGAGGGTGGGATATGTGATGGAGTGGCTATCCTCAACAATCCTGGCAACTCTGGAAAACCAAATACAATGTAACAAGCAAAACTTTATTTTACTGCTTGCATGGGGGTTGGGTTATAGCTGTGAAAGCTGATCTGTTTGCCTAAGGTCTAGCTGGCTATTCTGAAAGCTGATCTGCCTGTTGCTAAGAGAAGAGACAAACAATAACCACAAGAGGGCATCATGGCTTTACTTACTACAACCTTTGAAGCATATGATCATTCAGCAGCTTCCTGGCAGACATATACAGCCCGATTTCAAAATTTTGTAATAGCAAACAACATAGCTGATGAGAAGGAGGTACCAGTTTTCCTAACGGTCATTGGAGTTAAGACTTATAATTTGCTATGTGATTTGCTTTATCTGGAGAAGCCAGAGCAGAAACCTTACAGGGACCTAGTGGAAGTTCTGGGAGCACATTTTTCCCCAAAGCCACTAGTAACTGCCGAGAGATATAGGTTCTACCAAAGGAACCAAGAGGAAGGTGAATCAGTTGTACAATTTGTAGCAGCTCTGCAGAAGCTGGCAGCACACTGTGACTTCAAGAACATGTTAGAGGAAATGCTGTGTGACAGGCTGGTGTGTGGTCTGCACAGTGAATCAACACGAAAACGCCTATTGACTGAAGGTCAACTCACCTTGCAGAAGGCTGTGGAAATTGCAGTCTCCATGGAACGCGTCACCCAAGACATGCAACAGATCGGGGTCAGTGTCTGTAAAGTATCCCTACAACCTGCCCCCAGGGCACTGGGGAGACAAGAATGTTACCAGTGTGGGAAGCAGGACCACCTCGCATCTGAGTGCCAGTTTAAGGAACTACTGTGTCAACAATGTGGTAAGAGAGGGCACATTGAACATGCCTGCAAACAAAGGAAGGGTGAGCCAAACAGAAGAGGCAGGCCTGGGAAAAATGGGCCATTGGTTTGGCGGACTAAGAGGGAAATTCTGCATGCAGTAGAGCAGAATACAGGTGATCATAGTGACACCCAATTGGAACATGAAGATTCCCTCCATGTTTTGTCTATAACAGCTGGCCCATGTAAATTCTGGGCACACCAGAAGTTCGCCGTAATCCACCTCGCGACAGAAGGCCTCCTAATCGGCTGGATCTTTAGCTAGTGGTGACCCCCTCTTCATGGGGCAGAATAATTCCCTGGGGGTTCGCCCGAGATGGGGCAGTCTACCCTCATCTCCTAGTTTAGTTCTTATTCTTTCTGGGGGGGAGGGCTTTATTCGGGGGGGGTGTTCATTAGAGGGGGAGGAATATGTGGTGTTTTGGACTACCTAGGGTCATTGGGGTTGCCATAGTGATAAATGGGAGAGTCGTTTAGGTGCTAGGATGTCTCCTCTCTCTCTCTCAGTTCTCTTTCAATAAAGACTTCTTATACCGCTCTGAATATGCTGTCCTCCTTACTGGATTATAATCTCCCTTAAAACTCTACAGCAGCTAGGAGTACTGACAGCATAGGGTATGAAGAGGGAGTCCACATAGCCAGAGAAGCCTGCGGTAAGACTGCCAACACCTGAGATGATAGGGCTACTGGGATTTCCATTTTTATGGATTTTCAGTAGTAGACAGAATATCCCAGGCTGCAGTTCTGGGGTGTGTCTTTTTTGATTTGTTCCTGTGTTTGTTCCTATGCTGCTTCAGGGAGTTTCTTGAGTAGGTGGTGTAGTTTCCTTTGGTATTCCTCAGTGGGGTCAGAGAGAAGTTGTTTGTAGAACATTGTGTTGGAGAGTTGTTTATAAGCGTCAATGGTAATCCAATTCATTCACAATGACAACAGCACCTCATTTGTCAGCCTCCTTAATGATAATGTCAGACTTGTTTCTGAGGTTGTGGATGGCATTGCATTCTTCATGGCTGATGTTATGATGCAAGGGATGTTGTTTGTTGACAGTCTCTGCCCAAAAGAATAAATGGACACAAATCTGACTTCAGAAATAACAACATTCAAAAACCAATAGGGCAACACTTTAATCTCCCTGCTAACTCCACTGATGATTTGCTAATAGCCATACTTACACGAATAGATTACAAATCAAAGCTTCAAATAGAAACTGCAGAATTGGAATTCACATACAGATTTGACACCATTGCATTAGGGCTAAATAGGGATCTCAGGTTTTTTGTTCTTATTACATCAGGTAAGTTGACCACACCTCCCTTTATCTGCTGTTTTCCACTGTTTGACTCTGAACAACTGCTTTGATTTACTGTAACAGTCAGACCTGACTCTATGACTTCCACGCCACTGTATCTATTTTTCTCCCATTCTGTAAGTTCCTCACCTTCAAGGATCTGATGAAGTAGGATTTTTTCCCACGAAAGCTCATGCAATAAGTAAATTTGTTAAAAAGCACCACAGGACTCCTTGTTTGTTTTGCTAAACTAGACTAACACGGTTACCCCTTTGGAACGTGTGTATTTACTCAACATTCACAGTCAATTCCTTGCCCATGATATAGTTCACAATCCATACCTTGCCCACTTTATGCCCATTTTATGTGAGTGAATGAATGAATGAGTGAATGAATGAATATTGTATTGAGTAAATACATTTACTCAACATAGTCCATTACTGAATGTTTACAAAAATGTTTCCATAGTCACTCAACTGTCCATACAGTCATCATAACTATTATAATTTAGAATTTACATTCCAGTAGCAGCCAGAATCCCTCTTATTTTGCTAACTTTTATGTAAATGCAAACAGAGATACCTTCAAGCCAAATGCAATACTCCCTTCAACTTCAATGGGTTAGGATCTCACCCCTTGACTTTGCCCCAGAGTTTGCAATTCAAGATGAGAAGTTATATACATATGATTATTTGTTGAAGAAGGATTAATCAAATAAAGTTTTTATATAGAGATAACTTTTTTCCCTTCTTTTGCTTTTTGCAGTCCATAGATAAAATGTGATGTCTCTCCATTTGCCCCTAAACCTGTCTATTTTTAATTATTTGCTTTCTCACAGCTTGTGTAAAGTTTCAAAACTGATGTAACTTAGTAGTGCATGGCCCATTGACTTTGGTTCCTAACTGCCTAAATCATGTTCAGAAGTAGGCAGAGGCTCATGAGACATTTGAGGTTTTTTCTGAAAATTTTAACGCAGGTCTGCACACAGTGTTTGTATCTATTTAATTACTTCAGTTTGATAGTATGATATTCTACCAATAGTCTAATTGCTACAAAGCAGTAGTGTGCATGTAATACATTGGTACAAAAGTGCCTTATACCAGTATAAATTATTCATCTTCCTTTACAGGAAGAACTGTATCAGTATAAGAACCTTGGACTGGTATAACTGGATTCACACTAGGACAGGGCTGGATTAACTGGCCTGGGGACCCCTGGCTGCCCCCCTCTCACAGGTCCCCCCAGGGACACTCCCCTCCACTGTGGGGCCCCTGCCTGCCCAGCAAGGAGGACTGTCGCTGAGGTGGGGCCCTGGGGCCAAAGGACGCTCCCACCCTGGCTCAGTTCCACCAGTCTGCCCCCAGGAGCATTGAAAGGGCTGGCTGGCATGGAGGGGGGCCCTGGAAGGCTGCGCCAGAGCAGCAGAGGCCATGTCACCCTCTGGCTGGCCTTGCCCCCAGGTGGAATGAACAGGCACTGGCCTGCCCTGCCCCACCCCCTACGACAGACTATCCAAACTCTGGCCCCACAACCCTGCCCCCCTCCCCAGAGCTGGTGAGGCAGGCACTCTCTCAGTACTCCACCCCTGCTGGCGCTGAGCAGGGTTGGGGGGGGGAGGATGACTCTGAAGAGTGACCCAGGGCTTCAACCCCTGTATCCCCTGCTATAATCCAACCCTACACTAGAGGGATATCACTTTAATTGTCCTGGTATAGATTAAGCATTGCAATTTTGGTGCGTAGACTTACTTGTAAGCATTGTAGTTGAGGTGGGTCTTGAGGAGACGTTTGAAACAAGGGAGCATAGTGGCTTCAGAGATTTGTTCAGGGATGGTGCCCCATATGTAAGAGGCCAGATGGAAGACTGTGTGAATATGTTCATATGAGAAGATGATGGATGGACAAATCTGATACCACTGGTACATAAAAAACAGAGACATTGGGATGTTTCGTGACTTGTCTACTCAACAGATCTGAGTCTTCCAAATACGTAGATAGCATCATATTCTCACAGATTTTCACATAGTCCTTGTATATTGGAAGGACTTTCCTTTACTTTATAACCAGCTTTCTCTATCTCTTCCTCCCCATTGTTTTAAAAATTGCAGTGTATTCAAGAAGGGTAGAGCACATGTCAGATTAAACTAAAGTGCTTGGATTTCTCTACATGACCTAAAGAGACTTTCTCCACTGTGAGAACAGGATGACTATGGAAAAAATGTTTGCAAACATTCATTCAAATAGAAGTCATTTACTGGCTTTGAGATATTTGTGGCCTTTTTACTTCCGGTTTCTGTGAACATTCATATAAATTATTATTTTGGTTTCTTTGTAGGAATGCAAACAAGGAGTCCTGTGGCATTTAAACACTAACAAATTTATTTAGTCTTTAAGTGCCACAGGACTCCTTGTTTGTTTTACTGAATTAGACTAACATGGCTACCCCACTGGAACTTTGAAGGAATGTTCATCTAAACAGAAAAGGCCTGATTTACCATTTTACACCAATTTAACTCTGTTGACTTCATATCATCCTCCACTATATGGCTCCCACACCACTTCTTTTACTTTACATACATTTGACTCTAATTTTGGCTGAGATTTGAAAAACAATAATACCACCTCATGCTATTTCCTGTCCAGCTGCAACCAGATAATACTGGATCTCTTAAAATGTCTGGCTCAGTTTACAAGACAAAAAAAAAAAATCATTTTCCTTTTCATATGTTTCAGAAAAGCTTCCTGAAATACACAAGGTCTGAAAAGCAAGAGGTCATTTTAGGTGCTTCTCTGAACTGCACGTTGTTAAGGTTTGTTCATCTCTATTAAGAATAATACCTTATGTGTCAGTAGAGAACCTCCTGAGCACCCATTTTTTACCAGTTTTGTTAGTGAATATAATTAACATTAAACATGAAAGTCTGACATTCCAACAGTAACTTGAGCCAAATGCTAGACAGTGGAACCCTAATGTCTTAGCCTTCAGCCCACATATTAGGACCAGGATTTACCATGACTTTGTAAAGAGAGGATTAATGGAATGAATCACCTTACTTCCCCTTAAGATTTGCCTAGGCATGTGATTTGTGTCTGCTAAGCTGGTATAATGATGAACAATCCTTTTTATTAACATGGTTAAAAATAGAAACCGCTGTAAGACCTTACATAAACTAGAAGTAACACGTGCCAGCTCATGCCCAAATCCCTCATGGAGCTTTTTAGGTCTATGAGATGTTGGTATCAAACAAACAAGATGACTATATTGAGAAAACAGGAACATGCAGCATAAAGCTTCTCATGTGATTTTCTCAAAATGCTGTAAGCACAAGGTCAAGATCAGTGGCTTTTTGTAAAAAACAAAAAGGTGCTGGTACTTGGTCAGAGACCTGGGGCTGCTGGTGGCAGCAGGAGTCAGGGCCAAATCACTATTTTAAAAAAGGTGCTGATGTTCACTACCCCTGAGTACAATCACAAAAAAAGCCCAGGTCAAGATTTGCCTTTACATTCCACCCCTACACACTAAAAATACTGTGTCTATAGCATATATGCATATATATACACACAGATAACACAGTCCATTTTTTGCCCATTTTGGAGTTGCTGACACTGTAGCCAGGAATATAACAGATCACAACATTAGAGCAGCCAGGTGACTGGTTTTCATCCAGAAAGTGCAGTCAAAAAGTGGACCTCTCAGTGTCTGCTCAAATCTACTGACCAGACAGCCAATGGGTGGGGAAGGCAGGGAAGCACCAGCTCATCACTGTCGCCAGCCCCTACCCAGCCAGGATCGCCTGATACCTGCATCAGGTGGCTCAGCCACCAGCCCCAGGTCTGCAGCTGAGTCCCTCCTGTCCCAGGCAGAGAGGAAAGGGCAGCGAACGATGGATGGGGAGAGAAAGAGGAGCAAACAGAGGTGGGGTCTTGGAGAAAGGGGAGGGGCTCAGGAGGTTCCAGTTCTCCTGCTGGAGAGTCTGCTTTTCAAATATTACAACGTTGGCCTAGCAACCCTAACAACAATTGCACATATGTCCATCTACTGCCCAGAAGGTACAATGGGAGATAAAAGGCTCCTTGTGCCCTCTATCCCACAATCATTCATTAGAAGAAAACAGTCTGGCCTTGGCACGCATATCAAGTAAAACATCTTTTGGCATTTATGTTATAAGAAAGAAAATCTAAGGGAGTGAAATCCAGTCTATATCTCATACCATAGACTCTGGGGCTATGTCTACACCAGGAAGCTTAGTTCAGACTTCCTTAGTCTGAACTAAGTAGTTCCTGGTTAGTTCAAAAAAACCACCTGTGAGTTCAAACTAACCAGGGCTTTTTAGTTAAAATTAGCTGTGCTTTTTAGTTTGAACTAAAATAGTGCAGCTAGTTTGAACTAAAAGTTTGTTTGAACTAAAAAATGTGGGTAGTTCAAACTAACCACTTACTTCGAGTTTATTTAATTCAAACTAGCATGGTTACATCATATCAGTTCAAACTAAAATTCAAACTAAGTGGCTAGTCTGAATTTACTGTACTAACTAACTAATTTGAACTAACCTTTGCTTAGTTCAAACTAAAAGATTTTTTTTAGTTTGAACTAGGCAAAGCCTAGTATAGACAGGGACCAAATTACTCCACATTAAGCCTCCCTAATCTGGATTAATTTGCTACTGTAGATATAGCGTGGGAGCTCAGCTTTTCGCAATTTACAGAAAACAAAACTGAAGCACAGACTTTACCTGGCTAAAGTCTTCGCCTTACTACCACAAGTAAACCAACCTTTTAAAAATGCAGTAGTTTACACTTTTAGGCCTTGATCATGAAAACTGTTCCATATGGCCAGTCAGACCCCTGCAGCAACACCAAACCTCACTGACAGTCAGCAATGGCACAGAAGTTGTACACATGTCCTAGCTTTCAGGCCTGGGGCAATACTAATAATTAACGTTTATGAGGTGGTAGCACCTTCTAGGCAAAGTCTCACTGGTTATGTCCACACAAGACTTTTAATTCGAAACAACGAGGGTTGTTTCAAATTAAAAGTTGACAGATCCACTTGACGTTTCCTTATTTCGAAATAAGGAGCTCCCTTATTTTGAAATAAGGAAAATCATTTTGATATAATAAAACCTCATTATATATTGAAATGAGGGTTATTTCGAAACGGTGGTTTTGAAATAACCACATCTAGCTGTATTATATCGATACATCACACATATCGATATAACACTTGACCTTCCTCCCAGGATGCATGGCCGCCCCCCAAGTAGCCGTTGAGCCTGAGCACCTGGCTGAGCAGGATCAGGGCACCCTGCACCCCCACCACTTGCTGGGCGGCAGGGGTTGAGCTGTAGGGGCACCCTAGTCCCCCAGCCCCCGGCCGCCTGCAAGAGGTCAGAGCAGATGCCAGCTCCTGCAGCCCCTGGCCACCTGCAAGCAGCAAGGGCAGATGTCGGGTCCCCCATGCCTGGCAGGCTCCACAACCTGGTCAGTTTCACAGAAGTGAAATTGACCATGCTGCAGAGTCCAGCCATTCTGCAGCCTGGTCAATTTCACGCCTGTGAAATTGACCAGGTTGCGGAGCCTGCCAAGGGCTGGGGAAGTGGTATCACCTCTGGCCATTTGCAGGCAGCCAGGGGCTGGGGGACTGGGCTCTGGGAGAGCCCAGCCCCTGCTGCCCCAGTGGCAGGGGGACCGGGCACCCTGACTTCTGCCCCCCCACCCTGTCCCCAGGGAAGTGGTGGGGAGGAAGGGTGCCCCCCCATCTCTGACCCCGGGGGCTTTTTTCCTCTGCCACTGGCTGGATCTGCAGAGCCAGTGGTAGGGGATTCCTTGGCAGTATAGCCCTGCCAGGGGGTCATGTTGCCACACCTCCCATGCTGCCCCTCTCCTGATTCAAAATAGCAAGTCCTGCATCCGGACTTGCTATTTCGATTTGGTGTTTTTCCTTATTTCGAGTTAAGTTAATGCGAATTAAGGATTTTATTTTGTAATAACTTATTTTGAAATAACTTAACTCAAAATAAGCCTCTATGTGTAGACATAGCCACTGTGCTGGGCACTGTACAAATATATAGTAAATGACCTGAGAGTTTGCAGTCTAAAAGACAAGATATAATAGGTGGAGCAGACAAACAAAGAAGCTAAGGCGTGGGGTGGGGAAGAGGAGTAACAGAACATTGACAAAGTATCATCTGATGTAGATTAGCAAATAGCACCACTGAGTATTATCTGTGCCTTGTAATGTATGAAGTGTTTGTCTGATCTCGTAATTCATGTATTACTTCTGATCCAATTTGGAAAAGCCTCTCGTTTTTCTCATATATAAATATATATATATTAGAAAAAATGACAGTTTTTCCTTAAGTTTTCCCTGTTCTCGGTAAATTTAAAGAGCCAAATTAGAAATGCAGTCACAAGAAAACGAATCAGAGACATCTCCAAGCTGTCAAGTGTATTTAACTGGATGATTAATTGGCAATGCTCTGGCCAACCCTTGGGTGTTGCTGAGGGCCATGCCCCTTGACATGCACCTGCCACTGTAAGACTGATTGTAGAAAATGGATGTCTTCACTTTTTTTTTCAGCTGTTAAACTGCTTTAAGGAAATCTTTATTTATCTAGAATAGAAACTTGAACTTGTTTAATCTCATGGGGCTACAATGAATGTGATTCTGTGTCTCAAACTGACTTATGAAAGCAATATTTTAGCATCTTTTGAAAGCTTGTGATAATTGGATGTTATTTTGCCTTTCTTGTATGGTTGCTTTAGTGTTACTTTGTTTTCGTGCCTTGTCATCTTTAACATTATCAGATGCTTTGGGCCTGCAAATAGCAGGCATTTGATACCTTGGGCCTCCTGATTTGTGTTGAGTAGCACCCTATTCTGTGAGTAGACCAATGGGGAGTTTGGTAAAACTACTCATAATGTGCAGACTGGGGTGGCAGGAGCTGAATGTAGCACTGACTGAAGGAAAGGAAACTTCAGATTATAAACAGAGGAATAGGTTAAAGAGAAAAAAATATCCCAACCTCTTCTGGAGAGCTGAGTGGAGTGTAGAGAGGTCCATCTGTGGGAAGATGACAGAAGACAAGAGAAGCTCATTACCATTCCCTAAGAAAATGCTGTAATATTTTAAAGGCATTTTAAAAATCCTTCTCTTGCCCAAGGAAACGCAACTGAACCACTCAGTTCAAAATGTTTTTCAGATGTTCATTAGATATTTGTGTTCAAATATATTGATTTTAATGACAAAAATGTCTGCTCGCCCCATCTTTGTAAATTCTCCTATACGTTCCCCTACGCATGGAATATCAATCAATCAAATCATAGGGCTGGAAGGCACCTCATCAAGTCTACCCCCTGGGAATTGAACCCAGGACCTTCTGTATGTTAAGCAGAGGTGCAAGCTACTACACTATTTGAGATGCTCCTCCCAGTATAATATAATCACTTTGAAATTAAGTGCTTTGACTTTATCAAAATTAAATTGCTTGATAACTATATATCCAAATAGTTGATTAAATCCATTATTTTGCCATGTCTACAAACCATTTTTATTTCATCCTATCATCATTTTCTGATAGAAGACTGTTCAGCCAATTACCAATTCTTCTTCTTCTTCTTCTTCTTCATGCTAACCACTATCCAGACACAAAGATAAGGTCTCTGAGACTAAGAATTAACAATCTAAAATTGTTTCTACAACTGACTCCTCATAAAATCTCATGGGATTACATGAGGCTAATCTGTCACCAAAGATCAGAGTCAATTGTAAGACTGACAATTTAAAAGACAGCATTGCAAGACATGGCTACCTTTCTCTGTCTTTTTAAGTCAGTGGGACTTTTTCCTAAGGAAAGATCTCAGGCTTTAGGTCTACATTTTTATTTTTAATGTTTTTCCTATTCTCCATTTTTTTTTAGGTATAATTACTGCATCAAGCCATGCTTTAGTATTTAAAAAATAATTTACAAAGAAATAAATGGCAGGGGTCAAAGCACCACCTACGCATAACACTGACTTGTTCTCTATAAATATCTAAAATAGACAGTAAGATAAATACCTACCATTGAGTTAAATCCTAATTCCTCACTGAAAACATTTCTTAAGTGCAATGCACAGTACAGCCCAGAATGATTATTTTGTGATATATTCAACCATTGAGCTTTTTGGTCTCAAGAACAGAAATTATAGTTTGTAACACCTCTTAACTGATTCACCTTTCATTAAACAGTGGGTTTGAGCCTCTCTTGGTAGTATTAGATTTTGCAAATTTAACAGCAGAAAGGATTACGGAGCCTGTATCCTGCCTTTCTCAATCTTGTCCAGGCTCATTTGCATTCTTGTGGCAATGAAATGAATTGAAGACAGCTCAGTCTGTTGTTTAGGTTTCATTTGTAAAAATCCACTGCTCCTGGCATTTTTGTCAATTAGTATCTGTGTCTTCTTAGATTCATTTAGCTTTCAGACTGTGTGTGTGTGTTAGCCATGCTTGGCCTACAAACAGTGGGCACCATATGTCTTTAATCTTTTAGGACCCAGTTCTTAAAATCAGGCTGGGTTATGAGCACATAAGTATGAATGTGGGTTTTTGGTTTTCTTTTCTGGATGCATCTTATCCCACTCAAAATTACCCTAAATACACTACTCCAAAATTTGCTAGGAATCATCTGACTCCTCCCTTTCCAGGCTCGTATCAGATTTTATCACTTCCCATGCATACTGTTTACATCTCCCCTCTGACACTCTCCTTTTCCATACAGCAAAGATCAATGGATTTGCTTACTATATAATGAAAAATCACATTATTTGTATTTGTTTCAACTTCCATCCTCCTTTCACTACACTTATGCCTGATTTCATATTCTAGGCTTATCTACTTCTAAAGATGAGATTTGTTGGAGAGGAAGGTTAGCATTTGCTTGGTTTGCTAGGGAGATGTGTACTGAAATATATAGCTGCTCTTCACCTATATTGATGTACTATTTTGATATATTTTAAAATTATGTCAAGGGCCCCATGAGCATATGGACAGTTGACCATTTTTAGCAACTGCAAAGGTACAAATAAATAAAATATTAGTATTACATAGTATGTACATGCTGCAATGGAAATATCTTTATTATAATCTGATGAAGTCGTACTGCTGTTAAAAAAGCTTGACTCCAAGATAATAAAGTGCCAGAAAATAAAGAAACACATTTATAACATTTCAGATAGAGTCCATAAGATCCAAAGGGGTAGCTGTATTAATCTAGTTCAGAAAAACAAGCAAGGAGTCCTGTGGTTCTTTTAAAGACTAACAAATTTATTTCTTGCATGAACTTTTATGAGAGGAAAATCCCACTTCATCAGACGCTTTGAAGATGTAATACACCAAAATGCCCACAGTGTACACCATGATTATGGACTTGACACTTATGGTCAGATTTATAAAAGTATTTAGGCAACTACTGGAATTTTTCAAAGCATTTACGTGCCTATCTGCAATTAACATAAATGGGTGTTGGTGCGTTGGGAAATTCTGCTTAACTATCTTTACAAATCTGGCTCTGGCTCTCTTCCACTTTTGAAAGTCAATGTTATCATGACTTCCATGCTTCTGGCAAAGAGGACAAAGCTTCTCAAAACAGCTTGATAAATGGCCTAAGGTGTCTGCTGCTTCACAAATTGAGATGCTCAAAATCTGTATCCCATTAGCACTCTTGGTCTAAGCACAATGCCTCCTCAGGCATTCCCTCCTCAAAAGAAAGGAATGGAAGAAAAGAAATGAAAACACAAAAGCACTGCCTCATCAGGACAGCCCAGTGTATTTTATATGTTCAGGAGTGAGGCTCAGGTTCTGACTGCACGACTTGACTTGACTGAGGCTTTTTGATTATGAACAGTATTGTGCATACAGATTATATAGAATCGGCACCAACATCTAGGGACCATGTTAACAAATACAAGGTAAACTAGGTATTTCTAATGCCTACATTTAAAGTCAGTTTACAAATGGTTACGCTCTAACTGTGCCAACTCAAAGTCATGAAATATCAGCATCAAGACCTCAGAACTCATGAGACTGACTTTAAAATCATGGGGGTGAGGTAAAAGATTTTTATTTGCTTTCTGGTTTTTTTTATACTGAGGACATCTTCAAATTTTGCCAATAACTGTGAGGGCTGGTAATGTCTTATTTTAAAAAGAAATCCCAGCATGTCATGAAATAACATAACTCTAGAACCTGGAACTTTAAGAAAAATACCAAACATAGCAAGACTTACAGTAACGTTGTGAGACATGGAAACATATCTGTTTTATAAATATAACCTCCGTAAAACCAGTGTTCAGTTAATGCGTTTGAAACATCATGAGATACCAGAAAGAAGATACCTGAGAAATGTAATGTAGTTACTAAAATGGGGGTTGGAAGCACTATGACGTGTATGATCCAGTCCTTGTTGTGCAACCATTTACGCATGTTTTTATCCTCTCTGTGTCTTCCCTATCTGTAAAAATGTAAATAACAAAACCACCTTGCCAGAAGGGGTATGATGTAGACGAATAACAAATGTTTGTAGAGATCCTGAGAAGAAAGGCACTCCAAAGATAAAAAGAGTGATTATTCCATGCACCAAACATTCAAACAATCTGTAAAGGAAGAACAATATGTCATCAAACTAGGTTTGTGCCAAAAGAAGAAGGATGCTATGAAAAGTCCCCATTGATAAACTGGTCCTAACCATTATCTGAACCTAATTGCTACATAGTCCCAGACTTTCAGTATTAGACTTTACAGTGCAGTAACTCAGTTGCATAATATGTGGGTAGATGAATAACAGCATAAATTTGGACTCTGCCACCAAAGCACAGATTTTACCATTTGAGCTAGAGCAATTCCGTTAGGTGTTTAATGTTGTAGGCTGGTCCAGCCACTAAGAAGGGATGTGACGTTCAGTTATGTGCACTGCTAAATATTTACTGTGTTGCACTCCACTTGATAAATCCATTTGGTATAGTTTGCAGAATGATGGGGGATACTCGGGAGACACTACTGAAATGTGGCAGGTTGTTATCAACATCATTCTCTACCCAATAAAGCTTCTTCATCTTCTACTGTGTATATCATCCTTAGTTAAATTACAGATAACATCTAGTTTTCACTTACAGAGGTGTGGAATGTGAGGTTAGACCACATTTTCTTCTCATAACACATGAAACAAATAGAGAATCAAATAACAGACAAGTAAGTTATAGTCAGACCTTTAAAAGTCAATTTCATCTCTGCATTTAATGATAAAAGCAGCATCTGCCTTGCTAAATACAGGTGTTTTATATCCTTGTTATTAATTGGAAGGGACTTTACGTCTTTATACATCAACAGTTAGAGCTGGTTAAAGTGCCTATAATCTCAGGTGCTATCGTTAATTAGATCCCTTTCATCTGGGTGCTTAAGATCATCTGTTAGTAAGGGCATTATCCAATGGAATATTTTCCCATGTTTTTGCACTGGCTTTGAATTAATGATTTGGAAACCAGACAGCTGCAACCATTCAAGTCACTTATATACCTCCTGATCCTGCAGTTGTTACTCAAGCAAAAGTCCCACCAACTGGTAAAGCCTGCCAAATCAGCTCAATAAAATATAATATATGACTTTTATCCCATGGAAACATGAAGCTATATAGTGCCATCGTTCTTTTAGTAGGTTGATCTGGCCCAAGGAAATGACAGGGGCAAAGGCATCAGAATCAGCTTTGCTTGTCCTGTATTTTAACTGCTCCCAAATGAACCACAAGATAAAGCGTGCTGTGCTGTCCCTCCAGCTGTAGACTGACTGGTACAGCCTGAGATGCCATTGATTTCTTTGGAACATCAATTATTAATCAGCAGCACAGCTCAGGAGTAGACGGGAGGTCCAGCAGCATATGTGTTAATGAATCACACATTAGAACTCTTTCTCCCCACACTGTTTTAAAGGGTGAGGACTGATAACACTGCAAGGCAGAACACAACATCACAACATATCCAGGTTGGCATCCCCTCAATGTGTTTCATTTATCTGCAGGGTGGCATAGAGGATGATGTTATGAAAACCAGGCGATGAATTATATCCTATCCATCTATCAGTGGCATCTTTGATGGTCACAAGAAGTGCATGCAGGAAAACAGCCCATTAGCAATTATTAACTGCAAGAGGAATGTAAGTAAAACAAATTGAGTGTGACATAAAGGAAAGGATTGAATGGGTTTTCTTTCCAAGAATTACATGAAGTCAAGTATCTTATTAAGTTCAAGAGAATTACATTTTACATGCTTCAGCAAGAAACATGTACCCTTTAGAAAATAATAATGAACTGCTTTTTTCGCATTCATTTACATACCTTTGATAAATTACTGTAACCAGATTAGGGAGATAAAATAACTAGTCTATTAATTACAATGATTATTATTTAATGGAAAATGGGATTCTGGGCAATGTGTATGGGGAGAGGAAAGCTTAGCAATGCATTATATGGATGTGGTATTTTATCTTACAGAGTAAGATAAGTGTCCACCTTTTCCTGCAATCTAAAGAATATGTTCATTACCAGTGCAAGATTTATAAGTATAATTGAGTGTAATATTTTAAAACTATTTGCTTTATTTCGTAGTACAAGGAGAACAAGGTAGCAGCACTTCTTTAATTAAACTGTTTAAATTCCTTGGTGAAGTTATCTAACAAGGTTCCATTTGTAAGAAAATTACTTTTTTGTATTTATTTTGCAAGATATTATAAATATAATCCTTATATATATGCATTTATAACACTAATAGATCATATATGCATATATTACAAAACAGACCATCTTTATCTATCTATGTATAAAATATATTATAGATATATTACAAAAACAGTCCTTAAAGCTAATATAACTTAGACTCACAGTTGCCTTTGGAACCTTAGTTCTGTTCTTTGTGCATCCATCCTGTGCACTGAATGAGGCAAGATCCTGTGGAAAAAATAGCATGTGGTCATGTAATTAAGGACTGTATCATAATTCATAAGCACAAGGGAGGAGAATTAAGATTATCAAGACAGCTGTAAATCTGACATTCCTTGCTTTTAAATGTTTGACTTTGCCACTGGAATAATATTCTTTTAACCTATATTTCTGTACGTTATTTCCTAGGTTTTTGTCTTTTTAAAGAGACAGTAAAAACAGATACTATTCTGTGCAACTAACAATGCCTCTGTCATGTAGCATCAAGTTTCAACGCTAAACTATAGCATTGAACATTACCACCTGACCAACAGAAAACCTGTATGAGATCTCGGAGGTAGGTGGCTGTTATTTCAGTGCGGAGAATGGACCACAGAATCCACGTATTTAGTCCACGGAGTGGCTGTGAGGGGAGGTCTGCTTGTTTCTTTGTTCTCCCTCCCAGGAGGGAAGATAACGCCTGTTCCACAGGGACAAATGTAGAGATATGCTGCTGGGTGTGGAGGGATAGTTGAGAGGACCCTACTACCTCAGCTCTATCTATTTCTCAGTGAATTGATGGAGCTCCAGCCACATGTGGTTGCCTCAGTGGGAAAGCAATAGGACTATCAGGCTCCAAAGTGGTTTGCAGGGGGAAAAGCCCAGTCTGGCTTTCTCCCTCCCTTCCCCATGCCAGCAGGTGGGTTTTCCCGACCCATATGTTGTCCCCAACAGAGGGCGTGTGCACCTCCTTTGCCCCACCTATTACAGTTTGCCCCACCTATTACAACATACTCTTTGCCCCACCTATTACAATTGCTACAATAATCCCAAAGGGTTCCCAGTGCTTTTTCAGTGACTCGAGCCTGGCCTTGGAATAGGTGTTACTACCTGCTCTCTTAATTAAAGAGCCATATGTCTTTGTCTGGAAGTGTCTCCCTGTGGGATGCACAGTAAAAGCACAAGGTTAAGCTCCTGATTTTTTTTTTTCCAGATTTTAACCCAAGTGACTATGCAGATGAAAATTTAAAACTGGGTTTTAACCCTGCACTCAAAAAGCCTATGCACTTAAATCCCACTTATGTCCTCAAAATAAGGCATAACCTTCACATTGATTTTATACAATGAAAAATTCACCCTCGCTGAATTTGGCCTGTGATATTTAATGTTGCAGTTTACCAACCGGATGATAAAAATTCCGATAGTCACACATCTGGCAACATGTGCATCTGAAATGCCCTGCTTGCTGAGGGGGCAGGTGATTTAAACCTTGTCGAAAAATAAGAGAATAAAGCTTTTATGTTATCAAAATCATTTATCAGGGTAGCAATTTTCTGAGGCACCTTTTCTTTTATTATACATTCCACTGAAATGCTAGGTGAAAAAGTGTTCTTACTAAAGGCCCTTTTGACAAGTGGTTGAACACATTCTCTGTTGTCAGAATATGTTGTATCAATTATTACAAGCTGGCCTTCTGCTTTCACCTGGTCATTTGCATGCACAATTAGCATGTTTACATTTTCAATCATGGTATTTGTGAGGATGAATTAAGGACTTGAACCTCCCCTCATATGCACTTGTATAAATGAGGAGCAACTTTACAGAAAAACATTATAAAACAGGGTTTAATGAGATTACAGCCAGAATCTTATGTGCTCCAATCAGACCTAAAACTTCTGAAAACAGCTCTAAACTTTACCAGATAATGTGAGTAGGGTGGACCTATTTAAATTAGCTTTTCCCAAATAATTGTCCAAGGTATGACAGCATAGTAACTGTCACTTTCCAAACGATGTTAAGTGCCAGTTACAAAGGATAAGAAAAGTAAATGATGTATCTGTTATGACACCGGACACATAGATATTGCCTATAAATAAATTAGGAACTTTTTTCATCATTTCATAGTGATGATATGAACCATTGCTCTTTGGTTACCTGGTCTGGCTTTTCTCATTGCAACGTGTATACACTATGCCTTTTTCTTTTTCTTTGTCAGTAGCTAGCCCTGCTGTAGATCTTCAAGATCTTTGGTTGTTTCTTACATTTAGAGTCAATCAGTGGTGTTTTCATTTTCACTTTTCTATCCTGTTTTTCCCAGATCCCTTCCCTATCTCATCTGACTTAGAAGCTATTGCCACCTTTCCTGAAGACATTCATGTGTCTCACATCTTCTGTTCACACTCACAGTTTCCTATCATCTGTAACTTTGCTTCCTTAACTTCCTCTGGCATATGTCAGATCACCAATCATTTCTACATTTTAATTCTTAACAGAGCATCCCTCATGCTGTGATTGACTGTGCTGATATAGAGACACCCTGCAGCCTTTTTTGTAGCTTTTGCTTTAGCCAGGTCAGGAAACAATGTAGTGCGTAACCTCTTTCCTCTTTCCATCCTGAACTGAAGCTGCTTTTCTCAGCCCTTCTGTGAGCTGACATGCATTCGTTCTCAGCTTGTCTCTTGCTGCTAATTTCACTCACACATCTGGCAAAAGACGATGATCACATATATTTTTCCAACCCCTTTAAATACACTTGTCTTGCACTAAGAACAAAGGTAGATCAAGGTCATTAAAGCTCATTACTATCTGGCAGCTGGCTTGTGGCCTGTATGAAATAAGTGGATGGCCTCCGTCCTGTTCCTCAGACACATGATTCTTCATTTAACAAAAAAAAAAAAAAGAAAAATCATACTTGATACTAACTACTTTGTTGGCAGCCTTAGCAAAGAGGCTGAGGACTGAACTGAGGGGGAAATATAACAACACTCTCTCAATCAAAGATGGGTCCTTGCAACTCAGGGTAGATTAGAGAAGCTGTTTGTATTTTGCTCCTTTTCCTGCCAGTTGGAAAGCAAGACACCTGCTTCCAAAGTTTGTTGGCCTAATGGAAATCACTCTGGGCCATTTGCTGAGCTGTGGCTGGTAAGTGTTCAGCATAGGCTACGAAGGTGATACAAAGATACAAAGATGTACCCTCAACCTTCAGATCATTCAATCCCTTGGCTCAGTTGCGGGCTACTCTAAATTGTGCTGAACACCTGTGGATCTGAGCTGTTCCAGTAACTGGAGCTCAGTAGGACAGAGGGACACTATCTGTCAAAGGGAACTCTTATCAGTGAAATAGTAAAATACATTGGCCTTTCAATTGTCGGCTTGAAGATTCAGTATTCACATACCATCAGGATGACTGAGATCAGTACCCCTGCACTGGAGGCCAGATAGCATATGAGTTGTAGGTCGCGTGAGGATCTCCCACTGCTGTGAGGGTCCCCAAGTATTCAGTCACAGACAGAGCAAAGAAAAGCCATCATAGCGCATCCAGGAATATGGCTGTGAAATCTTCAGCCAAAAGGGTAATAGTGGCAGCAGGCCCACTGCCCATTTATTTCTTTTGACTTTTTTTTTCTTGATCATCTGGGATATCCTTTTTTGCCTCCCTTGCCTGTCTTCCCCTTACTATCATCAATGGTCCTTTATCACAGCAGTCTCTTTGCAGAGAAGGGAGACTGAGGGGTGGCTCTGCTGTGCAGAGTCTAATACTGTTATACAGAGAGGACGACAAAAGGAGATGAGATCAGCCAGGAGTGGCATTGGTGGAGGAGGGCAATGGCTTCTGAGGAGGGGGGGCCGATGGGGACAGTGAGCTCTTTTGGTTCACAGGAAGGGGAGTGTGATTCCAGGCATAAATAGCAACAAAGAGGAGAATGAAAGGAAATGACAAAGGCAGCAAGAAGGATGGAAGAGTTCTCTGGACACAGGGGGCAAAGTGGAGAGTGGCCCAGAAAGAAAGGAGAGCTAAGCCGAGGTGGAGCCATGCAAAGCGTTAAAAATGAGCACAAGTGGAGAGCATCAGGGAGGGAGCTTTAGGTGTGGAGAGGGGAAAGGATGTTCACTTTAGCAGCTGAATGCTGGATAGATAAAATAAGAAAGGGTGAGCATTCATAAGTTGGAGGTCTTGGGTTTACAAGCAAGAGAGCACTAAGAAAGAATAAGGATTTTGACTGTTTCAATATGGAGGAGAGGGAATATTTGAAATGTTATAGGAGGAGAAGCAACAAAATTTGATGAGATCCTGGGTAAAAGCAGAGATGAGAAGGGAGGAATGAAGCATAACTCTAAACCCTTTGTGAGAAGGAAGGTAGTGAAATATCAGTGGCGATAGAAAAAGAGGGAAAGATAGAGGGTTTGGAAGAAGGAAGCGTAGTCTGCTCTGTGTAGTTTAAGCAAGTGGCAGGACATCCTTGAGGAGATATCAGAAAGGCTGGGAGAGATGTGTTCATCAACAGAGAAGGGCGCTGGAAGATTGTATCAAATTGGCATGACGAAGTAGATTCTATTTTGCATTTCTATAATGCCTTTCATTGTAGAAATTACAATGTAGTTACATAAACTGATTAGTTAATCAGTCAATCCATACAACATGAGATATGCAGACACTAGCATCCCCATATTTTTACTGATAGAAAATGAGGAGCCTAGAAGCTATGTGACTAATTTGTGCAAACTCACATAGGCCACATCTACACTGGGGGAACCCTTGGAAGTTGACTTAACAAGGTTGATCTTAAGTCAACCTTGTTAAGTCGACTTCAGGGTATGTGTACATTGGACAGAGCGCATACATACCTGGTCTGCCCCACCCCCTGCCCCAACCTCCCCTGGTCCTGATCAGGCTCCCAGAGCCTGATCTGTATCCGATGCCAATCTGGCCCCAGCTGCCGCTGGCAAGTGGCTGGGGGCCAGATCCAGCTCCCATTACTTTGCAGCATGCAGCGGGGGCCAGGAGCCAGCTCCTGCCCCTGGCAGCGGAGGCTGGGAGACTGATCAGTCTCCCCGCCCCTTGTGGCAGGTGGTGGGGCAGTGGGAGCAAGGGGCTGGCCCTGTCAGGCTCCCAGCCCCCAGCCACAAGTGGCTGGGCCTTGGAGCTGACTCGCACTGCCCATGGAGAGGATCTGGGAACCTGATCTGACTCTGAGCCCCTTGCCAACACAGGCAAGTGGCTAGGACTGGATCCTAGTCAATTTCTCAGGCTGTGTGCCTGTGAAATTGACCAGGCAGGCTGGTAGCCTGTGAAATTGACTAGGCGCTGAGCTTTCTGCCACCTCCAGCAAAGGGTTTGGAGCCAGATAGGGATCCCTGACCCTTGCTTCAGGGGAGTACGAGCCAGCTCCTAGCCCCTGCAGCCTGTGGTTATGGGCTGGGGGCCAGATTGGACTCCCAAACTCTTGCTGCAGGTAGCAGGGGGTAGCAGCTGACTCCTGTGGCCTGAAGAGAGGGGCTGGGAGCCCAGTTGGGTGCCTGGCTCTTCTCCGCAGGTGGTGGGGGCTGGCAGCCGGTTCCTGGAGCTTGTGGAGAAAGGCTGGGAGCCTAATATGACTCCCAGCCCTTCTCCACAGGCCGTGGGGGCTGGCAGCTAACTTCTGCCCTGCCCACTTGCAAGAGGACAGGGGTGCCAGCAGTCAGCTGCCAGACCCTGCAGCCTGCAAAGAGGCACTGGGAGCTGGATCTGGCCCCCAGCTCCTTGCTGCACAGCAGGAGCCAGATCAGGGCCCCAAAGCCCAATAACGCCCCTGGGGCAAGGAAGGGGATGGACCTTTCCTGAAAAGCAGACTTAAATGCTTGAGTTAATTTAGATGGCAGGAGTTATTAAGTCGACTTAAGCAATTGCTTAAGTCGACTTAATAAATTCTAAATATAGACTGGGAGTTGCTTAAGTCAACTTAAGGCCAGGGGTTAAAGTAAGACAGTATGCCCTGGAATGTGATTCTGGGACCCACTAATTTAGGGGGCTCAGTTTTCTGGAGCCCCTAAAAACAGAAAATGGTGCCAGAACGCTGCAATCCAGGGCCCACCTTTTAAAAACAGCAGGCCCTGGAATGCAGCGTTCCAGCTCCATGTTCTATTTTTAGGGGCCTGAACACTGAGCCCCTAAAATAGCAGGCTCCAGAACAGTGTTTCACCACATTCCAGCAGGCAGGGACAGCAGCCAGGGGCATTGCTGGGGGCTCAACCCCAGCCCCAAACCCATCTCCTTCCACACTCTGCCCCAACCTTGGGTCTGCTGGAACGCTCCGGAGGCATGCTAATGCCCCAACCTGAGGCTTACAACCCCCACCTCTGCAGCCGTGCCACCGCTGATAAGTGTGGGGGCAGCCTGGCTCATGCTGGGGGGGTATTGGGGGCTCTGGCATGTGGTGGGGGGCATGTGCTTGGGTCCAGGTGGGCCCACCATGCAGAAGTGTTCCGGAGCTCCCCAAATTATACTCTAACTCCTGCTTAAGGCAGTTTAAGTCGACTTAAGCCCCTCATGTAGACATAGTCATAGTGACTCAATAGCACAGTTGGGAATAGAGTTCAAGGAGTTGATGCTCAGGGTTTGATTTTTCCACTGACTTCAACTGGCATTGGATCAGGCCCTTAGCCAGCTCTTTCTCTAGCTACTAGACCATGCTTCTTCCTCATGAGCTTGCAGCTGTCCTCATCTTTACGATGGTATGTAACAGCAGGGAGTGCTCTGTCTTGTTCTAAGGAGTCAGGACCCAAATGGAACAATGCATAGTCTGTTTGGGGGTCTCTGTATAATACACCTTCACATAAAAGATGAGGACAGCTGGGAGCTGACATATGAAACTCTGTGGGCTTTGCTTTGGCCATTCCTGGATTTTAAGCACGGGTTGTTTTATGAAAAAGCACCCAGTGCTATTGAAGACAGTCAGATTTGCAGAATAACAACAACCACCTGTCAGGTTTTATTACTCACATATTTCATGCTAGAGATTTGTTATATTAAAGGCCCCTGATATTACTTATGTCAGGTAACTGAATTGTAATTAAATGCTATGTATATTATTAAAATACTTTTATAGCACTAGGGAAACATGAATGATAACCTAAGACAAACCCCCTCACAGAATTAGCTTGTGAGCAATGTTTCCCTTTGATTTGTCATTAAGTGAAACAACTACCTAGTGTCAAACACTCACATCCTTTTCTTTCCTCCTGTAAGCTGCTCATTATAAAGCAGGGAATAGCCCTTCCTGGAAATTTTCATAGCTGAAAAATAGAAGAGAGCTAAAAAATGCAGTACTTTTCTGCTATTGGACATTGTCCATTCCCTGTCATCAGTGACAATATACAACTTCAGCATGCTAGTGTATGAGACTTTTACAGTGACCCTAGATTCAATAAACTTTTTCTTCTAAATATCAGGCCACCTCTGAAGATATTGGCTGGCCCAAGCCATCTGCTGCAATTTGGGATGGGCAGGAGAGAAAGATGGCTCAGAGCCACCTTTGGTATGTCTACATTGGAGGCTCTGTTAAGCCGACCTAACAAGGTCAACTTTAAGCTGCCTTAAAGTTGACCTTCTTAAGTCAACTTAGAAAGTCCACAGTGAAACCTCCTGTCGACTGCCTGTGTCCACACTGGCAGGTGCTAGGTCAATGGAGAAGTGGTGCATTGTTGGTAGCTATCCCATATTGCACTGGTGAAGTGCCCCCTAGAGGCCAATTAGGTCAACTTAAGGGCTTTCCCCATCGGCATTTGGCTTAAGTCAACAAAATAAGGTTGACTTAAGCATTAAGTCGACCTTAAAAGGTGGTGTTATTAAGTCGACTTAAGGCAGTTGACTTAATAAAAGCCCAGTGTGGCCACAGGAGTCTGTAGGTTGACTTAACCTTCCTTAAGTCACCCTAAGGCTCTAGTGTAGACATACTCTTTGTGGTTTGCCAACTGGTGAAACAAATCAGGGCAGAGACCATGGATATTTTGTCCCCTATGTAAAGTCCCTGACATACATTTGGGTGGTACAATATTAATAATAATAATGTATATATTTCTATGTACACTGAGGGATGATTTAATGCAAAGAAAAATTAACTAGAACTTGCCCTCTGTTACCAGTACAGGTAGTCCTCACTTAGTGACCGGGTTCCGTTCCTGAAACCCGGTTGATAAACGAATTGGTCACTAAACGAGGAGCAGCCCTTACCGGTATTTCAGGCATAATGTACTTTACTGGTAGTGGGTTTTTCAACCATCGGTAGATAGTTTTAATGTCACCTTTGCATCATTTATAACATTTTTCATATATATTTTAAATGTTTTAAGCTCTAATGTACTGAACTTAGTTTGCATAGTGTACTGTAAATATAGGTAATCTGAGAGAGTTGATGCGAGTTCTCGTACATCGCCATAATACCAACTCATCAGAGAGCCGGTCATAACTCTGAGGGGTCACTAAACGAGTAGGTCACTAAGTGAGGACTAGCTGTATAAGCCCAGAGTAAATCCACTGAAGTCAACCCAGATTAACACCAGCTGCTTCTTCCTTTCCAAAAATCATCCTGTAGCATTCACTTTACCTTTCACAGACAGCACATTCAGAATTTCTTTGTAAAAAGTACTGGGGAATGTAAAACTAGTAGAGATGTACTATATGAATAGTTGCTTAATTAAGGATGAAGCCTACTCAGGTAGCAATAGGCAGGGCTTCTATAAAACTAAGAAGCTGAGAACATAAGTGGGCAACATGTGAAAATAGCCTGTAGTCACTTCCTGACAGTAGGGAAGTTTGTTATGGATACCAGTTTCCAGCAAGAAGCAAAAGGCAGAAGTGGCCACAGGGAGTGAAGAAAGCTCAGACAAGTGGTAAACCTAGAGGTGGCACATGTGGAAGGAGGAAGTAGAATGGAAGCCAGGGAAGAAGTAAACAGATCTGGGAATAAGTAGGCCATAGTTGTGGAGCACAGGGTCCCTAGAATAGAACCCAGAGTAGAGGGTGGCCCTGGGTTTCCCTAACAGTCACGAGGGAAGTGAGAAAACCTTGGAAGTAGAAGAGAGGACTGCCTCAAATGGCAGGGGACAGTTTGTTCAGAAAGACATTGAGAAATCCCTGGAAGGAGAGAATTAGAGTGATCTAACTAGAGAGCCAAGTAACAAGGAAGACTACCCTGTGTCCTGGAGGGTCAGACTGAGACACTGGGATGAGTGTCCATGGAATGGGGCAAGCTAATCCTTAGATGACCTGCAAAGATGAGTGCCAAAGGTAAGTAGTGAACTGGTTACAGACCATACTAAGTATCTCACAAAACCTGAAAGGATACTTAAGTCTTTGAGCGAATATGGGGATTTATAGACAGCTGCCTAATTAAACTCAAATGAGCCTACTTTGCTGTTATCCTGTTTCTTGTTTAGTGATTTAAATGAAGTATATGAGTGCAAAATAGGTGTTAAACACTTTCATTGGCTATGTCTACACTGGATGCTCTGTTACATCAACCTAACAGGGTCGACTTTAAGTCGACTTAAAGTCAACCTTGTTAAGTCGACTTAGAGGGAGTCCACATTGAAAACTTCCGTCGATTGCCTGCATCCACACTGGCAGGTGCTAGGTCAATGGATGAGTGGTACGTTGGGGGTAGCTGTCCTACATTGCACCAGAGAAGTGCCAGTTAGGTCGACTTAAGGGCTTTCCCTATCTACATTGGATTAAGTTGACTTAATAAGGTCAATTTAAGCCTAAAATCAACCTTAAGAGATGATGTTATTAAGTCGATTTAAGGAAGTGCTTAAGTCAACTTAATAAAAACCCAGTGTGGCCTCAGAAATCTGTAGGCTGGCTTAACCTTCCCTAACTGGACCTAAGGCTCCAGTGTAGATGCACCCGTTGTGATCTGGTAACCCTGTATAACCACCTTGCACTCACTCTGTACTGGTAAAAATGAGCATAAAAAAGTGCATATGGTTTCTCAGTCCTGGTCCCATACCAGTTTTATATTTATATAATGATATGATATATAATGACTACAGGCATGATTATTAAAATATTTTATTAGCATAAGCCCTACCATGTACACAATTAGGCCAGTATAAAAGTGTCTCATACCAGTAGAGCTTATTCTCTTGTACCTTCATATTGGTATAAACTGTACCCGTACTAGGGGTTTATACTGGTCTGGTTTAAGTGGCACCATTTTTTTTTGAGGACAAGCACTTAGAAACTAAATGTTAACTCCCAGGTGTGCACTCAGTTAGAAGTGCTTGAGGCAGGGCTGGATCTATGCAGGGGCTATAGGGGCTGAAGCCCTGGGCTCTACCGTAGAGGGGGGCCCCAGGCTCCAGCCGCTAAGGCCCCTGAATGATCCAAGTGTCCCCTGCTGCCCTGCTCAGAGCCCACAGTGCTTGTGGCCGGGGACTGAAGGGCTCAGGAAGGGCCCCTGCAGGCACTGGAGGCAGGGCTCTGGAGCCAGAGGCCAGGCTTTGTGGCCCTCTTGTCCCACCCCCAGTCCAGCTGCTTCACAACTGGGGATGGGGCAGACCACCGCATGTTCGTTCTGCTCCAGGGGGCAGGTCAGCCAGTGCACAGTGCAGCCTTCAGGACCGCCTTCTAGGGCTCTTGGCTCTGGAGGGGTGCACTGTATGCCCATGCCCAGGGGCAGGCAAGCCAGAGTTGGGCTGGGATGGGAGCACCAGGGAGAGTGGCCACCAGCCCCAGGGCCCCTCAACAGCAGCCCACCTTCATGGTTGTGGAAAGCTGGGGCCCCAGACCGGGAGGGCCACAATGATGGGCAGCCTGGAGCCCTGAGGTGCCTTAATCCAGCCCTGGCTTGAGGGATCAATACAATGAGGCAATAGAAATGATATGTGGTCTGTCTCGACAGTCATATCTAAACTACGCATCTCCAGTAGTGGATAATAAATGATGCTGAATACTTAAAGCTGACTGTAGTCAATCTGTAAAACTTAAAGAATGTATCTGGCTAACTGAAAGAGAGTCCAGATCTATCCATGGAGATTCTGTGATCTGAGAGGCACATAGCTTTCAATCAGTTATTTATCACAAATTATTTGCTCAGCTCTAATTCACTTGAATCATTTCCACAATATATTCATGCAGGGTTATTCTTTTACAGCTGTTAAAACCAATGCAGGCAATCATGATATCTTGCTAAATTCATGTGAAAGAGTACTGGTATCATAAACAAAACTTGTCAGTAAGGGACAGTACATTCGTCTCCATTTCCTGTCTGACAATAAGGTCCGGCTCTCCAATGAGGCACTGACTCAGGGCACCGCAGCTTAGGGACGCAAGCGGCGGGGCAGGCCAGCTCAGAAGCCAGACATTATGCTCCCACCTCTCCCCTGAGCCAGCCACTCCATCCCTGGGGGCTGAGTGGGCCAGCCCATGGGGTGGACTCTGGTCTCTCACCCCACCTCTGGGCTGGCCCTCCCCCACCAGGGCAGAAGAGCCCGCTCAGAGGTGGGGTAGAAGAGCAGAGCTCAGCCTCTGGGCTGGCCCGCTCCACCACTGGGCCAGCTGTTCCCCATCCTAGAGGTGGGGCAAACTGGCCCAGAGCAGAAACCAGGTTCCACACTCCACAACCACCCCCCACCCCTTGGGCACTAAACCAAAAACTGGCTTGGAGCGCCAAAACCCTTGAGCTGCTTCTGCTCACCCTCCCCTGCCAGCCACACCTTGCAACATTTACAAAGCCACTATCAAGACCAATACTTTATCACGCCCATTTTCATCATACTAAGGAAAACAGAAAGAAGAAAACTCCAGCCTCCACTATCTGGAGGGAAGGGTCTGACTGCTAGCACTTCACCCACGTATAGACTAGTCAGCATCACTTTCTGGACCCTGTGCATTAGTCCACAACTGCTGTGATAGGCTTGAAAACAATGACCAGCAGCGTGGTCCTCCAGACTGGAAACTGTTACTTTGAAATGTTAGAAGTACCTTAGTAGAAACATTTTACTTCACCTTGGTCTGGGGCAGAAGAGAGGGGAGAAGAGTAGTGGGAGGTTGTTCGTGGGTTGGTTTTGGTTTGTAATTTTTGATATTTAAGGGGAAGAAACTAAGGGCCAGACCACGTTATGTATCAGCCACACAATAAGAGGCAGCATAGAGCCTCATTACCCAGAATGGCTACTGGTGTCATTCTACTTCTGGGCTGTAAAATCCCCCCCCCCCCCCCCCAGGAGACACCCAGCATGCATGACAAGTACGTATGTTCCTACAAGGTCATTGCAGAATACAGTTTACTTCACTAACTGCACCAGGACCCCCCCAGAGCAAACCGTGGAGGAAGGAACATGGCCTCAGCTCTTCCTGGCTATGCCTACACTACAGGGCTCAGTTAAGTTGACTTAATAAGGTCTACTTAAAGTCAACTTAGTGAAGCCACATTGCACTAAGTCGACTTTATAAAGTCGACTTCAATGGCCCACTGCACTAAGTCAACTTTAATGGCCACATTGTGTTAAGTCAACATAATAAAGTGGACTTAACCCTTGAAGTCAACTTTAAGGGTGGGAGTTATGAAGTCAACTTAAGGAAGCCCTTAAGTCAACTTAATGAACTCCAAATGTGGCCAGGGCTTTGCTTAAGTCACCTAAAGTTGTGTAGACATACCCCTTGACTGCTCTTGCCTCCTTTGGGATACAGGGTATCCATGAAGAGTGCAGCAGCATACCCTGCATCCTCCCTTGTCTTTGTATGAGGTACCATAAAGAGAGGGGAAGTGAGAAAGGTCCTCTACCACAGAGACGTGAGAGCCAGGTAGAATCAAATAATGCTGTCCCTTTGATTTCTGAGAAAAGGACAAAAAATGCTAAGTAGGGTAGTCCCTTGTGGCTTCCTCTTACAGGACAGTGATGTTAGCAATACTCAGGAGACTTGTGTTAGGAGATCTATCATCCACTGCATTCAAAAAGAAAAATAAAGGAAAAATTCTTAAGTGTGCACTCTGTAGGGAGGCAAATGAAAACAGAGTGAGACTGTAGGGAGGAGAACATGCATATGTGTGCATCTGTATGTGTTTGTTTATATAGCACTAACTAACAAGCCATGATCTTCTCCAGAACAGAAGATAAAATGACAAATGAAATATAGGGCAATAATTCTGAGACTAAAGCAAAGGTGCTGGTTTTAATATATGCCTCTTTGCGAGCAGATAGGCCATAACATGACAATAATGAAATATAAATGACCTACATAAAAAAAGATAAAATCAAGTAATTACCAAAGCGTCAGTTCTTTACAAAATAATTGGTAATGACCTTTGATAAAGAAATCGCTTTTGTGGTATTGCCGACAGTGCAGTTTTCAGCTCTGAGAAAACGCAGCAGCTGGCTCTCAACCAGGCAAAGCGCTGTTGGGATTCTGGAGCTAATCTCTGAAGAAATTTGTTACCATTGGCAGAATCTGGAGGATGACTACAGTTGTATGACACAACCCTGCCCTGAAGAATGCTATCTTTTGTCAGCCACCCATGCCCTCCACCCCGGTTCTGCCATTTGTAGTTACTGCATGAGTGCGGTTGATCAGCACATCTTCAGAAAGATATTTACACTAACTCCAAGAGATTTTGTATGGTCAGTCTTTTTACGATCAGTGTTGAGGGTGGGTTCATTATAAGGGCTATGGACACTCAAATTCCAAGGAACAGTCAATGACAGATCCATCTTCTTCCCACCCTGCCAGTATGGTGGTTCATCCTCTATGCCAGGGGTCTCCAAACTGTGGGTGGATGCAAAGGAGTATTGCAGGGGAGACACGGTGAGATCTGGGGTAGCCTCCATGGGGAGTGGGGAAGGAGTGCCACCTGGCTCTGCTCCTGGTCGCAGCCCCAGCTCCACCACCAGTCTCAGCCCACAGGCATGGTTCTGCTTTTGGCTCCAGGCCTACCCTCAGCTCCAGTCTGTGGCTGCTGGCCCAGTTGTGGTTTCAGCCCCAGCCTCAGACTCTGCCCCAACTTCTGGCTCCACCCTGGCCATTGCCCCACAACCACCCTTGCCTCCCAGACCCACTCCCAACTGCAGTTCAGGCCCCAGCCTTGGCCCCAACTGTGGCCCCACTCTCAGAGACAGCTGCAGCCCTCTAACTTCAAGGGGGCACAGTCTTCAAGGGGTGAGAAGGGGTGCAAAATAAAAAAAGTTTGGAGACCATTGCTCTATGCCCATGCAATCCTTGCCTTCTCTGCTAAAACTGCCATTTAGAACAGATGTTCAGATTATGGCTTTTCCTTTATGGCTGGGCTCTTTGCTGTTCAGATCATCAATTCATTACCAATAGGCCACTGGATTTTTAACACGTATCGGCCTGCATTTGAAATAGACAAATTTGAATATCATGGCCAATGTCCTTTGATGCTCTGTCCCCTATGGAAACTTCTGAAGTGTCTGAGTGGAGGGAGGAGAAAATGGCATAAAACCCAAAAATAGGCATGCAGAGGTTTTTCTACTAGTCATGATAACCCACAAGAGAATAAACTGTACAAAACTCAGTGAGAATGAAATTTTTACTTTTGAAATATGGTATGGCTCAAATTCTCTTTTGCAATTCAAATGTGCAGCTGGAACCGAAATCAGTTGGGCTGTACTGAAGTCAAACGTCTTACTTCAGGAGAATTTGCCTTTATGTAGCATTAAGTGGTTTTTCTAACTAGATAGAAGTGAATACATCACTTTGTTTCATAGAAGGTGTTTTTCACGGGATATGATTTACATTCAACATGCCAAACACTTTGGTGAGAATTGTTGGTAAATTTGAAAAATTAAGCCACTTATTTCTTTGAAAATTAAGCCACTTATTCCTGTGAGTAAATATGGACTTAGATGCCTAACTCTAGGCACACAGGTTTGAAAATTTTTGCTCTGCTGTACTGCACATGACGTTTAACATCCTTTCACTTCACACTAAGTTGTATCTCTGTGAACAAACAGAATAAACTAATAAGCATCCACATCATCAGCGAGCCATTCCAAACAATTAGGGAGTGTTCTTGCAGAATATGAAATCATTTTCTTTCATTTTAGCCACTGTATGTTCCCGTCTCTGTCAGTAGACAGTCACACATATGATTTGCTATGGGCAGTGCTAATAGTGATGCTGTGACAGTGTGTACGGACCCCTCCCACCAGCTGCCTCAACAGCTGGAAAGCCCCTTCCTGGTCAGACAGGCCTCTTACTCCTTCTCAGGAAGAAGAAGTTAAAAGACCAGCCAGGGCTTCAGCAAGGGGTGGGACAGGAGGGAGAGAGATTCACTCCAAGATCTCAACAGGAACGTCCGCAAGTGGCAAGGCTTTGCTGGCCAGGAGACAGGGAATGTGTCAAAGAGCTGCAGGGCAAAAGCCCTGCTCCGGGCAGCGCCAAACCCCTCACAGAGACTGAGGGATATCCAGGGACAGGGCAGCGGGGCAAGGCTGCTCCTTGACCAGGGCCAGAAGAACTTACAGGCGGGGACTGCGAGTGCACCCTACTGCTTGGGGAAGACCAGCCACACCCTGAAAGTCTTTAGGGCTCTGTGGCAGCCCACTACCTACAGAGACAGACTCTCAGCTCATCCTTGAAATGCTCACGGCCACATGATCCAGCCACAAGGCCCTGCAGAGACCCACATGATGCAAGGGGCAGTGCCCAGACACCCCCATGAATAGAGGGCCCTAACAGAGATTACACAGACACATATTGTTAAAGTTTCCTGACCCGTCCCTTTAGATGATCTTGGTTTTAGGTGCTCATAATTGGTGCCTAGGGCCTGGTCTATAATTGCTGCCATTTTCTGTGGCAGTCAAAGGGAGATAGGCAAGCTCCATAAAATAACATGCATATTTCCCCTTCAACAGTCTAACTCCCCCTTACATCCATGGCGCCACTTCACTGAATTGAAGAGAAATGCCATCCTTTCAACTCAGCACTATTCTTCTCATTGGGGAGGAGTTATTGAGTTGAATTCGGGATTGATTGAACGGCTCTTGACTGACTGCTGCTGTCAGTATAGACTTGGCCAACTTTTAACCCCTAAAGTGGACAGCTTCCATGCTGGGTGTCTGCCTCAGCTTGACTTTTCTTCTATAAAGTTCCAGTTAAAACGGCTCAATCAATTCTGAGAATGGGGGTAGGGAAAACTGTATTTTTATGTGCATGTTAAAAATATTCTCATAACTGTTTCATTGAGAAATGCTAGTACCTCGGTGCCCTGGAGCAGAAAACTGAAATTTGGTAGAGGGGGTACCCTGCTATCAAGGATATAGCTTTTTCAGTGCCCATGAAAAACCTCCCAATTTTTAGCCATGCATCAGCCTTTGAAAAATATCAGTTGGCACACATTCAGTAGAGTCTTGCAAAGGGCTAGGACATGGTATTGGTCAGGGCAGAAACTGGGATTGGGATTTGCCTGGAAGAGACTGGGACTGCCGAGGTCCAGGGACCAAGGCTGTGTTCCAGTGGTGGTGGAGGGATGACAGACTAGAAGGGAAACCAATAAGGAAACTGGAAATGGCTGATCATAGAAACTGTGGCAGGGAGCCTGGAAGTGGTACTGGGATGAGAAGCCCAGAATGGGAGAATGGGACTTGGAGATGTGGTGGGATTAATATTGGGAACTGGACAGAGAACCCAGCAGAAGGATTAGGACTAGTCGGACAAACGGACTGGGACTGAGAAAAGGAACTGGGCAGAGGGAAAGATACGTAGTAGGAGAGTATCAGCTGACAAGAATAAGGGAATACATCTGGGGCTACACATCTCTATCAGGTGCAGTATGCCCCTCTGTGTGCAAGGCATGCTTAGCGAATGGGGAATAAGGTGCAGGGCTTTGATATTGGTTCCCTTCTTTGGGGTGCTCCAATTAAAACAGGGACAGCAATTTTTCCATGGCCTCTAAGCAAGCACAGAAGACACTTTGAATGCTCCCCTCAAACCCGACAATTGCTGTGCACCTAGCTAAAAGCTAAAACTAAGACACAGACCAGCACTCAGAATTCTTAGGGCAGGACTTCACTGATGGTGGCAAATCAGTTCATCAGTTCAAGCTTCCTGGTCAACTGCTCAGGTCTCTAAAGACTCACTCAGCCAATCAAGAAGTTTTATTCTGCAAGACTACCCCACTGTGCAGTGTGTGTGCAAGGAGCAGAGAAGTCGAAAGTAGATAAGCAAGTTAATTTAGGTAACTTGAGTATCTATATTTGACTGACACCAAAAAGGGCAAGAGGTGTAGACCTGCCCCTAATGGCCATTTTTACTGAGTTTGTGTGGAAAGTTGATAAATTCCTCAGCACATCTCCTGAACACACAAGCTCCTTCTCGCTTGAAGAGAAGGAAGGCAAGAACATACTTCAATAACTCCCTTTTCCCATTGGGACTCCCAGTTGTGAAGGTTTACAAAATGCAAATATGCCACGAGGTTTAATAACAGCTGCCAACCAAATAGGTGCCATGATATCAGCAGATTTCATTAAGCATGTTAGAGAGAGAAAAATTCCATCTCAGCTCAACTAAAAACATATTAACAACAAAATCTATCAGTTTCATGCAACAGATCTTTAAATACACCCACAAACCCTCACTCCCACCCCTTCCCCTAAAGAAAAAAAGATCTTCACACTTCCTCTAATACCAGCTGGTTCATTTATATTGCAGAAGTTGCACGAAACTGTTACTGACAGTGATATACCAAACATAGGTTAAGCCAGCTACAATCGCTGCCTTTGTGTAGCTAGAAACTTATAACAGATGCATAAAATGAGTGGCACTGGTTTTCTAAAGCAGTGGTTGTCAAACTTAGGGTCAGGACTTAGTACGGAGTTACAAACCCTCAGACACTGGGTCACGGCACCCTCTGTTGCCACCACCAAAAGACTGGAATGCATTGCTAAAAGATGTATTGTTGGGTCGCAGACATAAATAATTGTTTTCAACTGGGTCCCAAGAAAAAAAGTTTGAAAACCACTGTTCTAATGCAACCATGGAAGACATTTACAATGACGTCCTGGCCAAGAATCATGACCTTTGTTAGGAAAGTAACTATTGGTAAGTCAGAGCAGAACTGTGCTCAGTTTTTGCCCCAGCAGTCTTGATAAGATTGTGGTAAGCACCCTCAATTACTTGAACTATAATATGAGTGGATGGCTCTCACTGTTGCTCAAGAGGGTTCTTGGACTGAACCCTTTAGCACTGAAGATGCCATTCACTAGACTGCACATGGACAAGGTGGCACAAAGCTCTTCAGGTCAGCAACCATGGCTTTTGATATCTTTGTACAATGCCTAGCATGTCCTGGGTACTGCTCCCATGTAAACAGTAATGCAAAGGAAGATGTGGAGAGCTACGTGAAAGGCAGATCAGATGTTCACCAGGCCCATGTGTCCAATGGTCCATTACCATTGATGAAAATGTCAACTTAATTATAACAGCAAAGATTTAAAATCCTCCCATAGTTCTATGACTAAATCAAACTCTAACTTATGTGAGTTAGGAAAAAAAAATTTCCCATTGTCGGATTATTCCATCACTGTAGGTTTCGTATATCTCCTTCTCAAAAATCTATTGCTGGCCTTTGTCAGATATGGGATTCTGGCTAAGAGTAACTTGTTTGATCCAGTCTGACAATTCCACCAGTCCTGTGTTCCTACATAGTCACAAGTGTTCACGAATATTTGAATTTCCTGATATTCAGAGTGGCATTTTCAAAAGCTCCCACTGAGAACAGAGTTAGACCACTGCTAAGCACTTTGAAAAATCATATCCTTTTTTTTAAAATTAAGTAATTCTATTGATGTTATTCTTTTCCTCTTTAAAGTCTCAACATATATGTTCGGCTCAACCTTTGCCCCAGCTGTACAGAAGAAAAAATGTTATGAAATTTTTTTTAGAAATGCAGGAAAACCCTGAAAATTATAATCTTTTCATTGCATTTTATTTTGGAAAAGAAAATCACTCGGGTTGAGAATTTGTACATGATACCCACCTTCCTCCGAGATTAAATTATTTTGCAAAACTATGAGTCAGAAGAAATAAAGGAAAAAAATGTCTGTAGTGACTGTGCTGAGAAACTTTCAGTAATAAACCCTGCTATACTGGTAATAATGTGCTCTGAAGCCCAGTTTAAATGATATCTGATGTAAGAGTAAGCCCATTAAATGAATACATTTAACTGTATACCAGCTTCTACAGAACCTATATTTTCAAATGAGAAGGAACTAAATGATACCAGAGGCTAAGAACTAAATGATACCAGAGGCTTTTATCTATATATGGAGACAACATTTCCAGTAACCATGGCAAATTATGATAATCACAAAGCACATTATAATAAAGGTGCTATGTATGTATCAACTTGTGTTAACATTATGAAACCCATTTTCTGTGAGCATGGTGTGTGGGAAAATGATGGAGTACTCAGAGGAAGAAACAACTGCATCATGCACACAGAGGTAGCATTAAGGGCCTGATCTAAAGCCCAGCTGAGGGCAATGGAAATTTTCCACTGAAACACTGGGCTTTTGATCAGGTCACAAAGCCGTACAATCTCTGCTACTATATAACCACGCCATATGCAGGTCCATGCTACCTTTTGTTTTTCTAATAGCATGTTGTATTATTGACCAGGTTGACCCAATTTTGTGACATTAAGGACCATAGTGGCAGACTGCAAGGAACTGCTCCAGTGCTTAGCTACAAGGTAACAATGATTTCCCTGCCTCATACTTAACTAGAGTCAGTAGCTGTTGATCCCTGTCACATTGCAGGGATATTACCACCCTTTGCAGCCCAGACCCATATCATATGAGTGTAGCCAAGAAACAAAGAGCAGTCTCCAATCACTCCTCCTGTATGTCACATCTCAGTTATGTACTGTGGACCTTCAGGTATCAGTCGCATCTATAACCTTACCCACACCATCTTTGCCTGAACTGAAGGTCTCACTTTTTACAGCAATAGCAAAGGGGAAAATCAGACCTGTAATTCCACACCACCATCCAACACACTTCTTAATTAAAATACAATAAATTACATTTAGGGAATGACAGAATCCTCCAACCACGATGTGCATATGGTAGAGAAGAATTTTGAAGAGGACAAGGGAATGTGGCTAAGACCAAAATGGTGTCTGCCATCTTTGATCCAGAGAGAGGTGAAGAAATATAGGTGGGACCACATTGGGGGTAGTTTCATGAAAATATTATCCTTGTTTTTGCAGTTCAGTAGGTAAAACAGAGCTCTTCGCGCTTTGACAATGCCTTTTGTAGGCACAGTAGTCACATATCATTCAAATAAGAAGACTTCATTCATACCGCAAAATGTGTTTGCCTCAGGCGCAGATGAGAAAGGCTTCTCTTTTAAAGACTAACAAAGTGAGATTTTCTCCCACAAAACATCATGTGATAAATAAATTTGTTAGTCCTTAAAAGTGCCACAAGAATCCTTGGGCATGCCTACACTGGAACCTAAAGTTGACATAACCTGCCTTAAGTTGACCTAAGGTACTCCCTGACCGCATTTAGAATTTATTAAGTTGACCTAATAACCCCAGCCCTGAAGGTCGACTTAAATGTTAAGTTGACTTTAGAGGGCAAGAATGGTTGGGGCTCAGGCCCGGACCCCACCACACCATGCCACATCCCAGGTCCAGATCTGGCTCCAATGGCCCAATCCAGCTCCAGGGGCCAATCTGACCAAATCCCCACCAGCAAGTGACTGGGAGTCTGAGCCAGCTCCTGCTGCCACCGGCAGGTGGTTTGGAGCTGGATTGGGACCCTGCTGCCACCAGCAGGCAACAGGAGCCTGCTCCAAGCCCCTCGCCGCCTTCGTCAAGCAGCTCAGGGGCGGATCGGGCTCTAAGCCGCCTGCCTGCAGCAGCAGAGGCTGGATCCAGCTCTGAGCCACCTGCTAGCAGTGGCAGAAGCTGGCCCCGAGCCCCTTGCCTCTTGCAGCAAGCAGCTTGGGGCTGGATCTGGCTGCCGGTCGCTTGCCAGCAGCAGCTGGGCTGGATTGGGGCCCCAGACCTGTATTGGGCCCCTGGAGCTGGATTGGGACCTGGGGTGGGGCAGGGAGCTGGGTATGTTTACACTGGAGACAGTATAGACATACCCTTAAGTCGACTTAATAAAGTTGACTTTAAGTTGACTTAGGGTGTGTTCACACAGCCTCCTTATTTCGAAACAATGGAGGTTGTTTCGAAATAAGGTTTTGGCTGTTCACACGACGCACGGTTGTTTCGAAACAACGGTTCCTGTTGTTCCGAAACAACCGCGTTGTTTCAAAACAAGTTAAACCTAGTCTGTGGGCGAAACAACGCTGTTTCGCAATGGTTGTTTTGAAACAACGCTGTGAGAACGTGTTGTTTCGAAATGACAGTGAGTTGTTTCGAAATAACTGTTGTCCGGAATCGCTATTTCGATTCTGGCTTTTTTTCCTTATTTCGAATTAACATTTTGTTAATTCGAAATAAGTTGTTTTGAAATAAGCATTATTTCGATATACGGTTGTTTCAAAACAATCGTATCGAAATAACCCACTGTGTGGGAACACAGCCTTAAAGTAAATCTTGTCAAGTTGATTTAAAAGAGCCCCCCTTAGTCATAGCCCTTGTTTGTTTTGCTGATCTTGACTGACATGGTGACCCCTTTGGAACTTGTCAAGATTTAGTTGTTTGGCTTTAAAACTTGTGTGTACTATAGGAAAGACACTTATTTCCTGATGGTAGAGAAGGAAAATATAACTCCTTTTTGATTGCTTATCTCTCTTCTAAATGCTTGTGAAACCATGTTGTGGGTTCATGCTTCTCCTTTTGTCTAGAACCACTGGCTTTGAGACCCAGTGATGAAAATGTTCCAGCAAAATTAGGTTTGCAGATGTGTGCTCTTCAGTTGTGCTTAGAGATGCTCCCTATTTCCTACTTATATGTTATCTACAGGTTAAAGAGAGGCAGTGCTTAGCCATTCCAACAGGTGTTCTAATGATCTATGTTTATTAATTTACAAGCTGCACAGACAGAACCATTCCATAATATTGTAATTTGCATGTTAATATAGATGTTCATGTAGTTTCTGAGGCTGCTGCAGCTGGAATGGTTCTCTGGGTACCAAAGCCATGTTCTTCAGCTCAATTATGGACAAGCAGCTCAAGTTCTTTCAGTGCTGGATCCAAAACATTTCTGCATCAGCCCCAAAATCAATCAAATAAGAGTTTGTTGGAGGTTAATGCCAAGAACAGAGAGCTCTCTTTATTGCTCTCCTTAAGCCTCCGTATATTTGAGTAACTTTGGAAACTCAAGGGAATCCTTACACTGCTATTTAACTCTATGTGCTATTCGTTTTTGTGGAAGTAACTGTTAATGCCCTGGTACAAAGTTCTCATTTACGGTACACGCAGCTGGTCCCTGCATGTAGTACATTAAAAGGGCAGCTGGAAATCAATTTTTTGAAAGATTAAAACTCTAAATCTATGATGAAGGGATGATACTTTTAAATCTGCCTGTGATCAGATCTGAGGCCCAATCCAATTCTCTTTGACATCCAGGGGACTTTTTCAATTGATTCCAGTAGAAAGTGGACTAGGCCCCATATTAGAACATTGTGAAAATTTCTTGTTGTACAGACTTCTTTTTTTCTTGAGAATTAGTTTATTCTAAAACAAGCACAAAAGGGCAGATTAATGACAGGCAATCTTGTGTTCCTTTATTTCAAAGCAAGATGTTCATCAGGGCTTCTTAACCTAAGGATCATGACCCAAAAATGGGTTGCCATGCCATTTAGGGTGGGTTGCCATGATCCTCTCTAATAAATTGAAAAAAGGAACACATTATTAATTCAAAACTGAACCATGGGTTATGAAGCTGATTCCAAAACTTAATCTGGGCCCTGGGCAAAAAAAGGTTAAACCCCCGATATACATTGTAGCATGATGGCTACCATGTTGTCTTGCCCACTAGGGACTAAACCAGAGATCTCCAAAACTGCTGTCCCTTGAGCTGCAGCTTTCTGTGGTAGCAGATTCATCCCTGTGTATCAGGCACAAAGGGGAATGTGTCAAACACACTCACCAGTCCGTTACAGTATCATCAAGGATATCCAAAGGAGTGAAATAAATCAAGAAAGTTAAATGCATTCAGAGTCCATACAAAAGTGACTTCCTCCCCTAGAGCTAGCCACCAGGGGCCCCATCCTCCAGAAGAGCACTTTCATTTTTTATTCCCTCAGCCTTGCTCAAACCACATCCATGTACAATCCGTTACTGATGGAGCAGAATTCCATTTTAATAATAGTGTAAGTATTATCTATGCCTTCATTTAAACTGCAACAGAAAATCACGACTGGGGCCCCATTGTACTGGGTGCTGTATGAATACAGCATGGCTAACTCCTGCAATCGTATTGTCAATCTCAAGATATTTGGTGTTTTTCTTAAAGATCCCGGACCCTGCAATTGCATGAGACTCTTTGCCTTTCTTTTTATTAGACATACATTTCTAACTCTGTGCTGGGAAAGAAAAGCTTGGAAACGTTAACCCTGCAACAATGGAAAATAGCAGAAGACAAATAAGACTTAAAAGGGTATTTGTAAAAAAAAAAATCAAGATTTTTTTCACCTATTCTCATGATTTTGGAAGTCTGATTTTTTTTTTGACTGCTTCGTGTTGGCAATACTGCAAACTTGCATATAGACACAGTCCCTGCTCAGAGTTCTTTAATGCATCCAGGTTTTATGGATATTATTGCCCATTTTCTCTGCCTAAAGAATTAACTTTTTAATATCATTCAATTTAATTATACTTTTTAAAGCACTAACTATTTTTATTCTAATTTCTACTCCCAACTGTGTACAGAAATTAAGAAGCTAGTGAAGTTTCTGATCCTGAGCTTTATGTATAGTAGCTTCATTCAAAAAGCATTCAAGGGTAGGAATGGGTAGTTCACATTCTTCTTCCAGGAGGGAAAAAAAAAAAGATGCTTTAAAATTTTCAAGGTGCAAACTAAATTACAAGATGCCCAGGAGTGTGGAATAGCATTTCATTGTTTGAGTTTGGAATAAAAGACAGATAATTAGGAAATTGGGAGTCTATTAATTTTCCAAATTTACTCATGCAAGAAGCACTGAGCTATGGTGATATTTGCTTACCTCGTCATTATGCAAAAATATATTAGCTAATTATTTTGACTAATGCAATTAAGATATGCATATTTAGCATAAACTATACAATAGAAATGTTACAGTCAGCAATTGCTGGGTTGCACTCATGGGCAGCAGAGAGGCAAAAGTCTCGGCACAGTCTCTGATGGTAAAGCAGAAGATTGCTACAACTCTGCCTGAACTGTTATTAGTTCTGTTGCGGTAATTAATTTACTTTACAGCATGACTAGGTGGCACAGCTAGCAGCAGTATTAATTTTTGTTATGAGACACCTGAAGATGTCAGCTTTGGGCAACAGAATGTGCACCTTCCATTGCCTTAATCAGTGGAAATACAGTATCTTTT
This sequence comes from Podocnemis expansa, assembly GCA_007922195.1. NCBI lineage: Eukaryota > Metazoa > Chordata > Testudines > Podocnemididae > Podocnemis > Podocnemis expansa. Next base: position 6,468,163 of record ML682015.1, on the reverse strand, counting down.
GCAGGGATCAAGTTAAGACACTTCATGGCTCCTTTCTTTGCTCTTCATTTGTTTACAAATATTTCAAACTGTAGGAGTTAAGACATAGTAATCCCAGAAAATTTTCCTCTCTTCCTACACCACGTTCATGTCCATCCCATTCAAACATTCCTCCCATACATTCCTCCATTATTTCATTGTTGAGAGAGAGGGAAGAGAGGGGAGAACTTCTTCAAAAAGAAATGCTTTTTTAACATAGTTGACTAAAAAAATCTTTCTAACTATCTATAGATCCCACTAATTAGTTACCTTAATTGCTCAGTTTTGCTACCCTGATTCATGTTAGCAATACCTTATTCCGCAAACAATGCCATTGACACCAGTGGAACTAATTTGCAGAATAAGGTGCACCTTAACATGAGAGAAAGACAGGAGGATCTGCACCTTACAAATACTTTACTTGGCTTCTCCCGCCTCCCCCCTTCCACCTTCTGGCCTGGGGAATAGTCCTCTAATACATAAAATTGGATGGAGCCTGTCACTTCATTCTGATCCTACCACTTTCCCCCAAACTAAGCTTACCTGTTGGAATGTCTATCATGTGATGCCTTTTCTACCATTGGGATGAACTGCATATTCCCCTCCAGATCCATCATTAACGCACTTTCCAGGAACAGCCAGCAGGAAATGAATGACGAGCAACAGACACTCTCCAGAGACCAAGCTGATGCCTGTGATCAATCACACACAGAGTGGAGTGAATAATTAGTTTTTTGGCTCATTGGCCAAACTCAAAAATCCCAAAAATATTTCATTTTGGGTCAATCCAAAATTGAAAGGTTTTATTGTTTCTTGTCAAAACAAAATCAAAACAAAACTAGTGTCAGGGCAAACAAAACACTGCATTCAATCTGAAACAGTATTTTTTTCAGTTGTTGAGGTTTATTTTCAGGTGTTTTGGTCTGACCTCTCTTGTTTTTATTTTAATTAAATCTACCTAAATTTCTAAACTAAGTATCATTTTGACACCAAAAGTTGGAGCATTGTATTTAAAAGAAGTTGAAACAATGTTTCTTTGAAAACAAAACATTTCTTTTTCAATGAAAACTAGTCACTGAACTTGACCCAAATTAACAGATTATGTTGGTCAGCCTGGACCTATCTTGTTCATCAAGTAAATATTTGTCCAAAAAAAAATCGCCCAGATCTAATTAAACATATTAATTAAGCTAGATTGTGACTTTAAGCACAACCATGGGCTGCACTCACAATCCACTGTCCCTCAGTGTTCTTTGCTATCTCAGTTCCTCTCCTCCCAGCTTTCCCCATCTCAACAGAGTCCCTACATTCTCTATACTTAGCTCATTTTTTGGTCTACTTCCTCTGCCCTTCTTTGACTTTCCTGTAACCCAAGCCCTGTTATTAATTATTCTTTATTAATACTTGTTTTACTGGAGCACGTGGGAGGCCCAGTCATGGACCAAGACCCCATTGTGCTAGGTGCTGTACAAACAGAGGACCAGAAGATGCTTCCTGCCTGAAGTTCTTACAATTTAAGTATAACACAACATGAGGATCCATATAGATACAGATCAATTAACAGAGGAATACAAGGAAACAATACTGGTCAGCATGGTAGCCTGTGGGCTCAGTACCTCAGCATCCTAACTGTTGCCAAGTTTTGCTTATCAGCTTTGTGGCAAATATGAGTTTTAAGGAGAGTTTCCAAGGAGGAGAGCTAGTTGTGCAGACATTTACAGGGAGCTTGAGTGGCAGCATGGGAGACAATACAGAGGTGTTTGTTTGAAGTTTGACCAATTGGACTGACCTGACGGGTGACTAGTGGTCAGAGTCAGCCTTTCACTATGGAATGAGAGACAAAGTGGGGATGAACCAAGAAAGGCTTTGAAAGTGAAGACTAGCTTATGTTTGATAGGATAGAGAAAAGGAAGCCAGTGAAGGGATGCAAAGAACTATTACAGTCCTGCCTACGTTTCCTAATATTACAACATGTTGTGTCTGGGTCTTAGCAGTTCTGGCTGCCTCTGCTTGGCCTAGACTAGTTTCCATATTTAGATTGTGTGTACCATGAACACTCCTGTGCAATGCATGTTATCAAAACTGTGAAGGAAAACCTGGCAGCACATAATATTTGAAAACATTAGCCATTCCAGCCCCAAGAAAACCTGCCAGCCTTTCTTTTATGCATATCCTGGTCTCCCATGACCACAAGCTAGCAATGGTTGGACTTGCAGTGGTGGTGGGCATTGAGTAAAAAGAGATCTTGATGATGGTGGAGTGGGGGGCTGTTGATAGACTGAAAAATGGCAGGACCTCTCTTGTGTAGGTAGGGGGATAATTAAGTTGTAGTTAGAGAGAGGAAGAGGTCAGGGTCAAGTCGGGAGGGATGACTATGTAACTCTGATTTTGTTTCCTGCATACTGATCCCACTGAGACCAGGTTGGGACAGGAGTGTGGGAATTTTGGAGTGCTACATGGACACCCATGTAACACAGCTCAGATACATACCTCATCACTGAGCCTGAGGCCTTCAGTTTAAAGATCTTCTAGTAACTTGAGCCCCCACAGTAGAAAGGAACGATGTGATGGACTTTTGTCCATCCACCTTCTGAAAGATGAGAAAAAGACAGGCTGTACGGAAAATGGGCGAGAAAAAAAAGGCCTCAAGTTTTATAGAAACCTACAAAGGTTTGAAGGCTTAACTAAGATGTACCTTCTCAGGTTTGCTTATCACTAATTTTGATGCCCATGGAGTCTTTTTGGCTAATTTTGCACTCACCATGTGGACTGTCAAATGGCTCCTGCTGTATTTTGTTGCCCTTTCAAATATTTCTCAAAGAGTAGGCTGTACCATCTGGTGGACAATCTGCCTGTGTGCTACAGCATCATACCTATCACAGAATAGATGGGCCCAAGTAACCATCAGCTCTACTGCACACATCTATAATAAACAGGCAGCTACACAGCATGACTAAGGGCTATTCTTTTAGTGGGTGAAGAACCAGGGGATGGCAAAGATCATCAACCCTGTATCACAGCCCTATCCACAGACTGAGTACAATGGGAGTACTTTCATTCCACAGCACTAATGCCATGGTCAGCAGTAGCATCTCTGAATAGGAGGAAGAATTGTGAGAAGCGGACAGGACCCTTCTGCACCAGTCAGCAGAGATGGCAAGGCATAGAGGGAAGCAGATGCTGAAATCACAGTCACACTTGTGCTCCTCAGAGCTCCAGGAGAGCTTGGCACAAACAGCTCTTACGGGTCTGACCTGGGCCTGCAGCATGTGCTACAACTCCTGCCCCAGTGTATGCTGGACTCAGTCTTACAGCAGGGGAGGATTCCTCTTCGATTGTTTCAACAGCATGGGCAGGGATCTGTTGAGGATCTCCCTAGGATGTTGCACTAGTGTGACTGGAGATATGTTTCACTTTCTTTTCCTTCAGGATTTTTTTAAAAAAACCCATAACAATTACTGCTTTAATATACACTTTGAGTACTCTGCTGTGCCTTCCCCGTGCTGTTCAGTGTGGTGTTTTGCTGTATTCATAGCTATAGCCATGCCCTCCTTGTTAATACAACAATAAAAATGACCAGTTTGACCCTAATTTTACAAACAGGAACTCAGCCACAGAGAAATGTAATGCCTAGTTTTTCAGCAGAGCTTGGGGTCACATTTTTCAAGTGCTCAGCATGCACAGTTGGAGCCAGACTTTCAAAAGAACTCGACTGCCATTTAGACAGCTGAATAAGGGCCAGATTCTCAAAACAGCTCAGTGCACTGAGTTCATCTGGAAATCTAGCCCTACATAATTTGCCAGGGTCACAGATGGAGTCTGTGGCATAGACAGGAATTAAATCTACCTTACCTTACAGCAGTATTATCTCCCATGTGCTCTTATCCAAGTGTGCTATCATGTGACTGAAATCCAACAGCAACCTAGTCAGTCATGTTGTCACTGTGGTGCGTGAAAGGGCTGAGACAACCACAGGACAGTATCTATGCATGTTTTCTGGGACCCCTGACCCTCCACAAATATTCCTGGCCTTTACCTTGTCTTCACCATTTCACCCTTCTAAAGCTTGTTCCTTTTAAACACCAATGTTGAAATACTAGAAATATGTAACTATTTTCCTTCGCTTCATGATTTTACACAGGTGGGGGAAATAAGGTTCTTTATCCATAAGGGTTTACCACTTTCATATAGTCAGGACCTACAACAGCCTTCCTACCAAGCTTGGAACAATCTTTCTTTTATCTTGTGGTTGTATTGCCTTCCTTTTTTTCTCACATATTGCACATCCCAGCACACCAACACTGCCTACTCTGCAACCATCCCCTTCCCCCACTGTCCCCTTTTCTAAGAGCTATGTGTGTGAACTTTCCAGACAGTGAAATGAAGATTATTTTATACACTGAAGAGTGTAAATAAACAACTATATTTTGACTTTTGTATCTAATCTGTACAAAGAGGCTGGGACAGTTATGTGGAAATAACATTTTATAAATAGAATCTAATTCTTTCACAACGTAACTGCAAGCTAAAAGACACAGGATTCGTAAAAGAAAAGCAATATCTACCAATATTGATTGCCAAAAATACTGTATCAGATGAATATGTGTGATTATAGTGCCAAAAGAATTAATTTGGCTACCATTTCGCACATTTGTCAACAAGATTATGTGTAGTTATATAATAAACTATGAAAGATATGAATGTCTCAGACGGTAAGATTTCGCCTGCATGGTGGATTGGTTTCAAAGAGCACTGCTCCAGGCAGGATACCTGGATTTGGGTTTTGCTTTTACACAGTCATTCCCTAATCTCAAGAGACACAAGTGTACAAAAGGCAAAATAAATTTTATTCAGGGTTTGGGAATTGAGAGGGGATTGAAAATAGGTGATGATCACTGATTCCACAAATGCCTTCTGTTGGTTTATATTTTAATCTGGAGGAGGAATTGTCCTCAGTAACTATATCCCTTCACATTCTTTTGTGCAGAAAATGCAAAAGGAGAGGACCACAGGTTCGGGGTTTGGAGAATGGATTTGCAAGGGGGATTATCTCCAAAGAGAATTGCAATCTCTAAAACTTCCTAACAGCATGTAAAATGAGAGCGCCCACACTCTGAGATATCCATGATTACACATATTCCAGCAAGTCATAAATGTGGACCATGACTATTATCTACAGCTAAAATTCTTTCCTTTCTTTTCACATATTGAAATCCTGTTTTTTCTTTCTCCACAAAATTTAAAAACTCTGACCCTCTCCTCTCTGTCACAGCATCTAAAGTACTCAGCTAAGTCTTAATTGCCTCCCACCACAATTACTGTGTCTTCCTCTTCTCTGACCTCCCTGACACACACATCACGTACTCCAATCTGTCCAAGCATGAGCACTAAAAGGCTCTAACTCATCATCAGTCTGCCCATGACCCTCTTTCAATACCTTTGTCAGATCTCCCTTCCCCAGCACGTCAAGATTAAATTTAAATCCTAACCTTCAAGGCATTAAACAAGTGGACTCCATCTAAGCCCTTGTCTCTCACTGGATCCCTTCATACCCCCTGCCCAGTCAACAATGACAACTTTGGCATCCTGGCTATTTCTGTGCCTTTTTCATCTGCCCTTATGCATGGAAGATCCTCCCAACTCCAGTTTACCAAATCTCTGCCATTTCCTCATTCAAATGCTTCTTAAAGAGGCTTTTTTGATGCCACCAAGCCACAAACTGAAAATATTTGGAAAATTTAATTTCCAGAGGCATAGCCGTGTTAGTCTGTGAACAGCAAAAACATCGAGAGTCTTTGTTGCCTTATAGACTAACAGATTTCTTTGGGCATAAGCTTCCGTGGGCTCCAACTCCACCTGACGAAGTGGGTTAGAACCCATGAAGGCTTATGCCCAAAGAAATCTGTTCAGTCTATAAGGGTGCCACAGGGCTCTCATTGTTTTTGCTGAAAAACTTAAGTCTTTCTCTGGCTATCCCACTACATCCTCTCTTCAGTCAATCTGTCTTTTAAACTGTAAGCTCTTTAGGGTTTTCTTTGCGTCTTGACCTATGATGATCACATCGTTAGTACCTAACAAATAGTAAACATTAATTAATAAAGATAAAATGCAGCATGAAGGCTAACCCAATCAAGTCATTACTGTGGACAAATTCAAACAAGAATTTTCTCTTCATCTATCACAGGACTATAGAGATCAGAGAGGAAAAACCCATTCTGCCTCATTGCTAGTGTACGCTTCATTATATAATCCATGGGTTGTATGTCTTACACATCTAGTGTGGAAAATAGAAGAAAACATGATAGCTATGTCACCATAGACTTTAAAATTATGTTGTGCTGCCAGGGTTGTCTCTCAGTGCCACAAAGCCTGTGTGATATAAAAAGGCGTCTGTCAAAGGAATAACCCTCTATTTAATTCCTGCTCTCTTTAGCCAAGCAGACTACTTTTGGGGGGGAAGATATATCAGATTCAATTAACAAATGTAAGCTGCCTGCCTCACTGATTTGTCCTGTCCTTTCTGTTCATCTTGTTCACTTACCCTTTACAGTGTGTCTACTTCTCAATGAATTACAAAGCCAATTCATCAAAGACAGAGTTTTTCAGCCCCAGGAGGGTTCCTAATAGCAGTGCTGTTTTTAGTGGGAGGGGCTGATGTAGGATAAGGGTTGCTTGCTCCTGCCAAATTGATTGTGATCTTATGTCTTTATTAAGCCACTGATAGGCAGGCCCAGTCACTCATTAGTATGTATTCTGTTTGGTGCAAATGCTTGATTTTTTTCCCCAAGGTATTCCTAGAACTCAAATCAGAGTATGATAAATTTAAAAGAAAAAAATAGCACTGCTCTTAGGAAGCAAAATTGGTGGTTTTGATAAATTTCCATTTAACTATATATACCTGCAAAGTCTAGCTTCCAGTTAGGAACTTGGACTGTGGGTAGCACGTATGTCAGCTCTATATATTTCAGTTAGATAAAATATTTAGGTACTTGGGTAACCACTGGATTTTGGCTGTATCTGAAGTTACCAAATTTTTTTCTGCAACACTATAAGCATTCTGAAAATAAAAGTATTGCTATAAAAATATCAGGCTACATTTCAGCAAATGGGAGGAGACGCTCCTAGATGCTGTCCCCAGAGCTCTCAGTGCACTGACTTTTGAAACAATGTCTTCATTTTAGTTTGTTGAAATGTTCACATGGCAATTAGCTTATTGTTCCTACTCTTCCTAATGTGAAACTAGAGAGAAGCCTGAACAAAATCCTGGATCTGAACGCACCCAGATGGGTGCTTGGATCTTCATCAAGATCCTGAACAAACAATTACTATTAGCTCAGATATATCTTTATTAACTATATACTTCATGTTTTGCAGAGGCTGCTTTGTCTATGGCTTGACAACCACTGACAGCATTGCATTTCAGTAGAGATTTGTGTTTCAAGAGAATAGATGCCACTTGGACAGAAAACAGCCTCCTGAACTGAAGGACTACGTCTCAGGAGAACAAACAGAAAAAGGTTGATCAACCTGACAGCAAGCTGAGAGAGATATAGGAAGGTACAAGTTTGGAGGAAGCAAAAGGAAGAAGAAACAACCTCTGCTTCACAGACTGAGAACAGGTTGCCCAATAAAGACTTCACATTTTCCCCTTGTTTGTAGTGATGTAGAGATCAACATAAAAAAATCCAAAAGAAACCACAAAAGCTTCACAACAAAAACAGATGAAGTGGGTCAGATTCTTAGTTGGTATAATTCAGGGTAGCCTCAATAAAGATTATGGATTTATACCCTTTGAGAATCTGGCTCCCTCTGTACATGTTTTAAAGTATGTTTAACATGCACAGTCTTGGGGGACTGATCATCTTAACAATTGTACGTATGTAAATCCCAACAGGTTCAATAGGAGCTGCCCCACGCATCTGATAAAATTAGCCAACCATAAATCTCTTTCTCATGCTTGCACTCAAGTAACATTTCTCTTCTCCCCTGGATGTAGGAGTGTAACTTTATAGGGAATGACACAATATAAATCCATACCAAGAAGAGACAAGATGTCTAAAACGGCAGTGTTATCCAAAAGCAGTTATACTTTTTGCAGGGAAGCTAATAATGTAACTCACTGAGGGAACAGGGAAAAGCTATAATAAGTGAATGGGTTGAGTGAAACTTAGCAAGTCATCAGTTTATTCCCTTTATCAAATGTAATAGGGTTCTGTACGTACTACTAACCTTCATAAAAGTAAACCCCTATTTAAAAACAACCTAACATTACCTCACATTAAGAAGTGAGGAGCAACTTACATAGGTGGAAAGCAGAGAATCTTTTTGCTTCTTTTTCCTTTAACTAATTCTAAGAGGAAAACAGTAGACAGGAAATCTTGAGAGTGTCCAAGTGAAGCAACAGGCATATTGTGTCAAATGATAAAGATCAAAGGACTATTTGCCATTAGGAGACTCCAGCAGTACTTCTAATTAGAGGCTGCCAGAGTTTTTCCATGCTCATTGACATGTTTCCAGCACAAAAGGGCACCTACCAGCACTTTACAGAGGGCAAAGCCAAGCATGATGCTTGCAGGAGAAAAAAACAAGATTTCTTAGTAGCCCTTTCTCCAGGTTGGCCACAGATTTTGCTGCTGTCAGAGTGAACTAGACTTATCTGTAGTATACAAGTATTTTCCTGCTATAAAAACCATAAAGACAGCATCCGCTTCCCTGAAGATAGTAAATAATATAATAATAAACCATGAGAATTTTCACCACATAATACAAGGAAAGTGGGTATGTAACCATTTTCAGAGTACTTGTTTGTCCCATTGATGACCCAAAGATGCATTGCTAACAATTCAGGTGAGCAGCAATGTTCGCTCCCCAAATACCCACTTAAGCACATGCCTGATTTCCATAGGACTACTCGCATACATAAAGTTCACCCAGTGCTTTGCTGGACTGGGGTCTTGAGGAGCAAGTAGTGATGCTTAACAGAAATGTTCAGCACAGATCTGTGGCTAACAGAGAGATTGCAGATATCACACACATTTGGCACAAGTCACAGTCCCTTATGCCCATGTTCTCCAATGTCACCATCACACGTATGATTGGATGCAGAATATTTAGCTCTGTGTCCTGCATTCCACACTGGCCATTTGGCACCTTGCAGTTGGTGTGGGGAAAACAGCGCCTGCCCACACGGATCTGTAACAGCCATATGACACACAAGCCTGTTTCGGAGTCTGTGAAGTATGAATCATTTAAACTTCATCAGCAAAAAGCAGTGCAGATGATTAGCAATCAGACTCGCTAGTGGAGTTTCCATTTCGATAATCACCTCAAAACCAATCTTTGGCACGTGTAATCAATTACAATAATGACTATATCAGTAATAATTAGCAAAGAGGAATACTGTTTAATATGTGGCTTTCACAGAGGAGCTGGCCCCTCTGAGCAGACCAGCTCCCTTGAGTCATAGCAAATGGGCACAACTGAGCCAATGAAAGGGGGCAGGGCTACCACAGCAAACTTATGCTTAGACAACGAGAGTGTGTAGCCCCCATGTCCATGTCCAGGTGGCCCCCACATCCCTACATATATCTCATGGCTTTCTGACAGGCATTTAAGAGCTCCACAGGCAGCCAGAGTAATTGTTAATTGTGGATGCCCACATGGCTGTCACCAGTCTGTGGCTGGACAAGACCCCTCCTGACACTAGCTACAGCTAGGGCTACAAAGACCAGTCAGAGGGCAAAAAACGAAGAAGTCACTGGGGCAGCTGTGCCTAGAGAGGAGCGTCAAGGAAGTTCCTGTGGTGAATCCCTGGTGCAAGGGTGCTAGGTGCCCAGAAATGTTGCCCTGGACCTGCTCTTCCTGACGAGTAACCTTACTGGGCAAGAGCAGAGTTGACTGAATAAGGACTGTCTGTGAAGGGTGAGCTGAAGAACTCTGTTTTGCTTATATTTAAACAATAAACCCATTTAAAGGAAACTGGTTGAGGCAGTAAAGCAAACAAGGAGTCCTGTGGCACTTTTGCTGAACTAGACTAACATGGTTGCCTTGTCACTGAGGCATGTCTATAGATGTCCAGTTATCTCAGAATGTTTTATAAACATCCAAAAATTAAGCCCCATAACATCCTTATACTATACTATACTATACCATACCTGCATATTACTGGTATAGCTATCTCTTAACAGCCACTGAACTGCAGTTACCGCTCTGGGGAGTGCAATATCCATTTGTCAGCTCACAGCAACTACAAAACAGTTTAGGAAAGGATGAGCAAAATTATATACCTAATTACCAGTAGTGCTAGCTATAATTAAGGGTTTGTCTGTACAGGGAAGTTAATATGCAGTAAGCTAAGGTGTGAATTTAAAGGCTCTAGCTACTCCACACTAACTCCCAGCGTGGCCATTCTTACTGTGCAGCTGGGGCAGACCGAGCCTTAAACGCTGGATCTGGACCACTGAACTAGTGTGCTTTGCCACCGCAGCACTGAAGTGAAGATGTTTTTTATGCTGATGGAAGAGTTTCTCCTGTCAGTGTAGTTAATTCCAACTCCCCGCGAGGCAATGGGTGTGCCGACGTGTGAAGCTCTTCCATCAATGTAGTGCTGTCCGCACAGAGGATTAGGTTGTTATAACTATCCCTGAGTAACATAGTTATAAATGATATGGATTTGTAGTTTAGACCTGGCCTTAGAATGCCCTCAGGTGGTATATGTTAGTACACTTTCAAAGTGCATTAAGCTAATGAGCACAAAGGCACGCCTAGGGTGTCCTCATGAGGAGTTAGGTCGGGGCTATGTTACAGACCTGTATCACTACAAGTATGTCACTCAGGAGGTGACAAACAGCCATGTAGACAGCCTAGGATGGCAAAAGAGCTCCTCCCCACCAGCATCACAACTGCCTCTCAAGAAAGTGGATTAATGATACTGATAGGCGAGTGCTCTCCTGTCAACATAGGACATTCGGTTGAATGCTACAGTGACACCAGTGCATCAGCCAATATCATACAATGTTTTAACTGTAGAAGTGCCCTCAGTGGGGGGCAGCTCATATGAACCAGTTACTGAGGGCTTTTTTCTCCACATAAACAAGCCCTGAAGGTAATTATTATTGTTTTATTTATTTGCTTGTTTTGTGATAGAGCCTAGAGTCCTCTGTGGGAGAATGGCTTCCCACTGGGCTATGTACTGTACACACATTGAATAGACTGACAATCTCTGACCCTCCCTGAACTTCCAAATATTATTTGAAATGACACTTCTTTCAAGTCAAATCACAGAACTATTCCACAATACCACTAGCTGGTGGTCTGTACAAAGAGGCCCAGGACTGAAGGTGCATAGAAATTGTACTGCCTTCTCATAGACTTGTAGACTCTAAGGTCAGAAGGGACCAGTATGATCATCTAGTCTGACTTTCTGCACAATGCAGGCCTCAAAATCTCACCCACCCACTCCAGCAATAAGCCTCTAACCTATGACTGAGTTACGTACCTCCTCAAATCATGATTTAAGGACTTTAAGATGGAGAGAATTCACTGGTAGGTGAGCCATGCCCTGTGCTACAGAGGAAAGTGAAAAAAAAAAACAAACCCAGAGCCCTAGCCAGTCTGCCTTGCAGGAGAATTCCTTCCTGATCCCAAAGATGGTGATCAGTTAAATCCCAAGCATGTGAGAAAGTCACTCTAGCCAGTCACCCAAGAATCAATTCTCTGCAATAACTCAGAACCCACTCCACCTACCCTCCCTTCTTAGGCCACTTGCATATCCATCATCAGCAACCAAAGATCAAAAGATCAGTTGATTTCCAAAGCAAGCCATTCTATCATACCATCCCCTCCATAAACTTATCAAGCTCAGTTTTGAAAGCAGTTATTTTTTTTGCCCCTACAGCTCCTCTTGGAAGGCTATTTCAGAACTTTACTCCTCTATTGGTCAGAAACCTGCATCTAATTTTAAGCCTAAATTTCCTGAGGGACAATTTATATCCATTTGTTCTAGTGTCCACACTGGTGCTATACTCAAATAATTCTTCTCCCTTTCTGATATTTCCCTCTGATGTGTTTACAGAGAGCAATCATACCACCCCATAACCTTCTTTTGGTTAAGCTAAACAAGCCAAGCTCTTGAGTCTCTTCCCATAAGGCAGGTTTTCCACTCCACAGATCATCCTTGTAGCCCTCTGCACCTGTCCCAATTTGAATTCATCATTTTTAAACCTGGGGTACCAGAACTGCATGCAGTATTCCAAATGGGGTCTCACCAGTGCCTTGTACAGCAGCACTAACACCCCCTATCTCTACTTGAAATACCTCTCATGATACATCCTGGAACCACATTAGCTTTTTTCATGACCATATCACACTGGTGGCTCATAGTCATCCTGTGATCAACCAATACTCCCAGATCCTTCTCCTCCCCAGTCCATTCCAACTGATGCGTTGCCAACTTATAGGAAAAAATCTTGTTATTTGTCCTTAAATGCATGACCTTGTACCTCCTATTATTAAATTTCATCCTATTCCTGATACTCCAGTTTACAAGGTCATCCAGCTCTTTTTGTATGGTATCCAGATCCTTCTCAGTATTGGCAATATCTCCCAACTTGGTGTCATCCACAAACTTTATTAGCACATTCCCACTTTTTGTGCTAAGGTCAGTAACAAAAAGGTTAAATAAGATTGATCCCAAAACCAGTCTTTGAGGGACTCCACCAGTAACCTCCCTCTAGCTTGACTGTTCACCTTCAGTATGACCCACTGTAACCTCCCCTTTAACCAGTTCCTTATCCTCCTTACTATATTCATATTAATCCTCATCTTCTGTAACTTAATAATTCCCTATGTGGGACTGTATCAAATGCCTTGCTAAAATCTAAGCAAATTATGTCCACTGCATTCCTTTTATCTAAAAAATATGTTATCCTCTCAAAAAAGATCAGGTTGGTCTGGCACGATCTACCTCTTCTAAACCCAAGTTGTATTTTATCCCAGTTACTGTTATGCTCAATATCCTTAAGGACTTTGTCCTTCAAAATTTTCTCCAAGATCTTTCATACTACTGAGGTCAAACTAACAGGTTTGCAGTTGCCCAGGTCATTTTTATTCCCCTTCTTGAATATATTAGCAACTCTACATTCATATGGTACAACCCCCAAGTTTACATATTCATTAAAAATCTTTGCAAATTGGCTGGCAATTTCATCAGCCAAATCCTTTAATATCCCAGGCCCCCCAGTTTAGCCCCATCCAGCAGCTCAGGTTTGGCTTCTACCTCAGTATGGTAATTTCCACTTTCATGACATCATTCCCATTAGCCACCATAACTCTATCCCTCAGCTCATCTTCACTCTCATTTAAACCAGATGCAAAGTACTATTTGGACACTCAGCCATGCCTAAATTATCCTTGACTTCCACCTCATTCTCAGTTTTTATGGGTCCCTCTTCTTCTTTCTTTGTTTTCTTCCTATTTATATGGCTAAACCCTTTTACTATTGATTTTAATTCCCTTCGTAAGGTCCAGTTCTGCCTGACTTTTTGCCTTTCTCACTTGCCTTTCTCTGTACATGTTTTGACCTCCAAAAGGTAGCTTTCCTTGCTGATCCCTCCCATTTTCCACTCCTTGTAGGCTCTCTGCTTCCTCCTAATCACCTTTCCAAGATGCATAGTCATCCATCCTGGTCTACAGCTCTTGCCTATGATTTTTTTCCCCCTTCCTCGAATGTAGTCTTCAGATAGCTCCTGCAACTTTGACTTCAAGTGATTGCAAGCCTTTTCTACCTTTACTTTCCAGAGTTCTTCAGTCCAGCACACTTCCCCAATGAATTCCCTTAGGCTACGTCCACATTTACACAGTTAAATCTATTTAACTTGTATTGATTTAATAAAATTGATATAAAAATCATTAAATCGATTTAAGTTAAATCCATGGACAGGACTTCCTAGTTCCATTTAGGACAGCGGCATCATGGGATGTGTGGCAACATGGCCCCCTAGAAGGGCCATGCCCCCACCCAATATATACAAAAAGGAAAGCACCTAGGAAGGAGAAGGGCAAAAAGTATTAAATCGATTTAAAAGTTAAATCGAAAAAACATGTCTGCACTGTGTTATTTCAAAATAACAATTTCAATTTAACCATCATATTGATAAATACTGGGTTTTAGTACATCAATATGACTTTCCTTCTATCAAAATGAGATTGCTCCTCATTTCAAAATAAGGGAACATTGTGTGGATTTTTTAAAATTGAAATAACCAGCGTTATTTCAATTTAAACAGTGTGTGGACTTACCCTTAATTTTCTAAAGTTAGCCCTTTTAAAGTCAAAGATCCTAGTCACAGATTTATTTTTGTTTTTCCTTCCAATTACTTTGAACTCAATTAGCTCACAGTCACTCGAACCTAAGTTGTCTCCTACAACCAGTTCCTCCATGAGGTCCTCACTATTCACCAATTCTAGATGTTGGGTTGAGTGGAGGAACAGTTACATATGCAAAAGATCTCCAACTAAATCAGGATGTGGGCATTTTGGTGAGACAGTGCAGGGAAGTTTGTGTAGTTTAGTGAATAAATGTAGATTATTTCATTCTCCAGGGTCGACCTGGAACCTTTCCTTACCCTTATAATTATCTCTTAACAAAACAATAGTGAATATAAAAGGACTCTCACGAAGAGAAGACATTCTTAAGCATTTGTAACATAAACAATGCATTTAGAAGTGGAAAGCATGTGCTTTTTGCACACTAAGGCTTCTGTTACCCTCAGTATGTTTGCAGACTGTAAATCCTACTAACAAATATTGATCACAAGGAGAATGGGCATCATAATGAGAACCTTCTGTTACTGAAGAATTTTGGATCTAATGCTATGTAAGGGAGAGTTTATGGTCACCAAATCATCAACTTAGTACTTGATTTTGAGTGTGCAAGCAATGAACCATGGAAGCAGGGTTTTAAAGTTCATTGCTAGTGCCAGATGAAATTCTAGCTTCAGTAATAAAATTATTTAGATCACCATTTCACTATTATAGTAATAACTTTAAATAATTGCACAATATTATCTTTCACAGGCTCATTTTCTCTGCATAAATTAAAAGGTTCTTAAAGTTAATTTTTCAAGGCAAAACCCAAATCCATGGGGAGGATCTGAGATAAACAGCAGAAATGATGACTTGTCTTTGTTACAGCACAGACAAGTGGCTTCTTCATAGGTTTATTTTATAAGGTGCTATCTGTGCTTAAGTGGGCTTGAGGGACAGAGCATATTAAGGGTCTGACAGAAAAAAAATCACATGGATATGTGACCAAAGGTATAGCTGGAATCTAAAACAATTACATTTGAGTTACAAATAAAAGGAGTGTTGACATGATTACTTTGGTTCTATTTTCATTAACTACAAATAAAGTTATACAGTGATTATCATTTGCCCTAAATGCAAATCCCAAGGATTGATGATGTTTATTATAATTATTCTTATTTATTTATTTTCTAAGAATCAGCAACTGGTGCTGAACACAGAGCTAATCTAAAAAAGAGATGGAAAATAAGATGAAGGCTCCAGTGCAGGAACTTTGGACACACTGTTCCACCCACTGGCTTGAAGTGGTTTCCATTACATACAGGGTTTACCATTTGGTTCAATGGTTCTCAGCACCCCCTCTATAAAAATTATTCCGTCTCACCAGACTAAGCAACAGGAATACATGACTGTTCTGTGTATGCAATTCTCTCACAACCATATTGGCACCAAGGGATTTTCCAAAAGAGACACAATTTAACTAAATGTGTTGTCTTTAGCCCATCACAAATAAGAAATATCTGAAAAAAAATAAATAAAAGCCATTGAATCACAAAGGTATCTGAGCAATTAAATGGAGCTACTATTGACGGGGCGACACTCTGACCTGAATGTTCATTTATGCTAAGGCTTCGTGACAATCCTCTGATGGCACAAAGGCATCTTAATGCAATTTACACCTACTTTCCACTTTTACACTTCCAGAGTGGCATAATGTGGACTTTGAGCACAGCTACACTAGAGAACTTATTCAGAGTGGTAAGTGCTCTAAGTCAACAGGAGACAGCTCTTCCATTGGCTTGATTATTCCAGCCTCTGACAGTGGTAGCAGCTATGTCAGCAGGAGAACCGCTCCCACTGACAAAGCTCTGTCCACACTGAGGCTTATGTCATTATACCTTGTGCCACTCAGGAGGGTGATTTATTTATTCAAATCGCTGAGTGGCATTAGTTACGCCAACATAAGCTGTAATGTAGTGTGAAAAATTTCCTCCTCTACCTTCGTGGGCCCCACACTTCCCTCTAGTGGTGGGGCCATTTCCCTCTGGCCTCCAGGCCTGGGAATGGTCCTTTGCCTGCCCCTTTGGAAAGGGGCTTTTTCTTCTACCTGTATTTGTACCTGCTGGGTTTTTCGGCTGTGCCTATATGAGCCAAACTTAGTTCAGACTTGTTAGTCTGAACTAAGAAGTTCGAACTTAGTTCGAACTAACCCAAGGTTAGTTCAAACTAACCTATGCTTCTAAGTTTGAACTAATTGTGCACTCTAGTTCAAACTAACACTCAGTTTGGTTAGTTTGAACTAAGCATTAGTCCATAGCCACATCACACCTAGTTTGGAACTAAAGTTCAAACTAAGGATGTAAATCCAGACTAACCAGGAGTTCTAACTAGTTTGAACTAAGCGGTCCTTAGTCCAGACTAACTTGCCAGTGTAGACATAGCCTTCCTGACTTGCACTCTGCTTCTTCTCCAGATGTCTCTGACTTCCAACCACACCTTGCCTGCTCTCACAAACTCTCATAGCTCTCCTCAGTCTCACATTCCAGCTGCACCCTTTCTGGAAGGAAGGCTTTGTAACAAGTCTAAAGTGGGGCCTTAATTAACTCCAGGTGTGCTAATTAGCTTGGAGTAACCACTGCTCAGCTACAAGGTGGAATGGGACTTGCTGAGCCAGGGACTAATATATGGACAACTAGCGGAAGCTTCTAGATCACAGGCCCTGGTGCTCATGGGGGACTTCAATTTCCCTGACATCTTCTGGGAGGCCAATACAGCAGTGCATGGGCAATCCAGGAGATTTTTAGAGAGTGTTGGGGACAACTTGCTAGTACAAATGCTAGAGGAACCAACTAGGGGCCTTGCACTGCTCGACTTGCTGCTCACAAACAGGGAAGAATTGATCAGGGACGTAGAGGTAAATGGCAAGCTAGGCAGTAGTGACCATGACATGGTTGAGTTCAGGATGCTGATTAAAGGAAGGAAGGAAAGAAGCAAAAGAAAAACCCTGGACTTCAAAAAAGCAGATTTTGGCTCCCTCAGGGAACTGATGGGCGGGATCCCTTGGGAAGCTAATCTGAAGGGGAAAGGAGTCCAAGAGAGTTTGTTATATTTTAAATAAACCCTGCTAAGGGCACAGGAAGTTGCCATTCCAATTAGGAGAAAGAACAAACATGTGAGGCAGCCAGAATGGCTTAGCAGAGAACTCTGCTCTGAGCTTAAACATAAAAAGGAAGCTTACAGGAAGTGGAAGCTTGGTCAGATGTCCAAAAAGGCATATAAAGATATTGCTAGGGACTGCAGGGATAAAATCAGAAAGGCCAAAGGACAAATGGAGTTGCGGCTAGCGAGGGATGTAAAAGATAACAAGAAGGGGTTCTACAAGTATATTAGTAACAAAAAGAGGATCAGGGATGGTGTAGGCCCCTTGCTGAATAGGGCAGGCATCCTTGTGACAGAGGATGAGGGAAAAGCTGAAGTGCTCAATGCATTTTTTGCTTCAGTTTTCACAGGCAGGGTCAGCTCCCAGCCCACTACCATGGGTGTGGCAGATGGGAGAGAAGAAGACAGGCCCTTGGTGATGGAAGGTCAGGTTAGGGACTGCTTAAAGAAGCTGCAAGTGCACAAGTCCATGGGGCCGGACGAACTGCATCCAAGGGTGCTAAGGGAATTGGCCGACGAAATAGCCACACCGCTAGCCATTATCTTTCAAAACTCATGGAGAATGGGGGAGGTGCCAGAGGACTGGAAAAAAGCAAATGTAGTGACTATTTTCAAGAAAGGGAAAAAGGAGGATCCAGGGAATTACAGACCAGTCAGCCTCACCTCAATCCCTGGAAAAATTTTGGAGCAGATTCTCAAAGAATCCATCCTCACACACTTAGAGGAAAATAAAGTGATCAGGAACAGTCAGCATGGATTTACCAAGGGTAAATCATGCCTGACCAATCTCATTTCCTTCTATGATCAGATGACTGGTTTTCTGGATGAGGGAAGCACTGTTGATGTGCTATACCTTGATTTTAGCAAGGCTTTTGATACAGTTTCCCACAGGATTCTCATTGGCAAATTAAGGAAGTATGGGTTGGATAGGTGGACTATAAGGTGGATAGAGAACTGGCTAGATCAACGGTTTCAGCGTGTAGGAATCAATGGTTCCATGTCTAGCTGGCAACCGGTCACGAGTGGTGTGCCCCAAGGGTCGGTCCTGGGGCCGGTTCTGTTCAACATTTTCATCAATGATCTGGATGATGGAATAGACTGCATTCTCAGTAAGTTTGCGGATGACACCAAGCTGGGGGGACCAGTAGACACATTGGAGGGCAAGGACAGGATTCAGGGAGACCTAGATAAATTGGAACAGTGGGCCAATAGAAATCTTATGAGATTCAATAAGGATAAGTGTAAAATCCTGCATTTGGGACAAAAAAACCCTATGCACTGCTACATGCTGGGAAACATTCAGCTAAGTAGCAGCAGTATAGAAAAGGACCTGGGGGTCATGGTGGATGGGAAGCTGGATATGAGTCAGCAGTGTGCTCTTGCTGCCAAAAAGGCCAATGGCATACTGGGCTGCATCAAAAGAAGTATTACCAGCAGATCAAGGGATGAGATCCTTCCCCTCTATTCTGCACTGGTGAGGCCACATCTAGAATACTGTGTTCAGTTTTGGGCTGCCCACTACAAAAAGGACAGGGACATGCTAGAGAGAGTCCAGTGGAGGGCAACCAAAATGATTAAAGGGCTGGAGCACAAGCCCTATGAGGAAAGACTGAAAGCATTAGGCTTATTTAGTCTGCAGAAGAGAAGATTGAGGGGGGATTTGATAGCAACCTTCAACTACTTGAAGGGATGCTCTAAGGAAGCTGGAGCTCGACTGTTCTCGGTAGTAACGGAGGACAGAACGAGGAGCAATGGTCTCAAGTTGCGGTTAGGGAGGTCGAGGCTGGATATTAGAAAAAAACTTTTTTACCAGGAGAGTGGTGAAGTCTTGGAATGAGCTGCCGAGGGAGGTGGTGAAATCTCCATCTTTGGAGGTGTTTAAGGCCCGGCTGGAGAAAACCCTGACTGGGATGGTTTAAGTGGGAGTGGTCCTGCCTCTGGCAGGGGGTTGAACTAGATGACCTATGAGGTCCTTTCCAACCCTATGATTCTATGATATTGGCTTTTTAGAACTCTCCATAAACCCTCCAGGCTGACCCTCACAGTAGACATAGACTTAGTGTAAATAAGAGTCAGGCCCTGTGTATGTAACCATGGTAAATGGATAGGGGTCATGGGTGTGTATTTTATTACATATAGCCCTACTAATGTACGGGTAATAAACCAACATTAAATAGGTTGGGTACAAACACTGTGGAACCCATGTCATCTAAGAGCTCAGTCTGCTAAGATACGTCACATTGCAAAACCAACCAGAGATTTCATCTATGGTAGCTTCCACTCAGAAAGTACCAATGACTAGGCTCTCAACCTAACAAAACAATGAAAGAAATTACTCAACATCAGCCCTTTCAAATACAGACCGTAATAAGCCAGATGGGTCAGTAGTGTTGCTCTATTTCACAGGGAAATACTTTGGCAAACTGTATGTGGTACCAGAATGTTGCCCAGTGTGATTTCCCCCTTTATAAAATGGAGAAAGAATTAAAAAAACTGGGAGGAAGGGAAGGAAGTTACTGGGTTGTAGATTGTTGAAATAAGCCAGCAAATCAGTGTCCCTGTTCAGTTCTTACATTTTATTATCTACTAAAGTTATGACTTTAAGCTTGTCTTTTCTTGTCTTTTGTCTTTTCTAGGTGTCTGACAAGCTTTCTTTGACAATTGGGACTGAGAGGTCAGATACGATGTAGATAGGGTGGTTTTGGTTTTTATCATTTTTTTGTTTGAGTTCATTTGAGAGCATAGTGGTTATTTGGTTTCATCCATGATGGTTATTTGGGCATTTAGTGCACTGGATGAGGTATAACATATGTTGTGATAGGCACACATAGGACCTATAGATCTTCAAAGGTGTGTTGAGAGGAGTGTTGATCATCATTTCCATGGAGCTATAGCTACAGTTTTTGCATCTACTGTTCTGACAGGTGTGAGTGATGCTTTGAACTGGTATGTCCCAGTCTGTGGGGAACTTGCTTCTGGTGATAAGCTTAGAGAAATTGTTTGAGGGCCAGAAGAGGGCCTTCAGCAAAGATTTCTTTCAGGATGTGGTGACCATCAAGGACAGGTATAACTATCTGACAATAGCCAGTATGGGTGCCAGTGTGGGGAAGCAGGTGCCAACTAGGGGCATGTGGTCAGATGGGGTTTTATTTCCACATTTGAGTTTAATAAGTCATTGTAGTAAACATCTTGTGTGAGGCAATGTTTTGTTGTGTATGTAAAGAGTACATTTCACATTTCTCTCCCATAGATAATGAAAAGGACTTTACATGTGAATGGATAACTATAATTTGCAGAACAAACTGCGGAGTTAAATTTGAGTGTTTCCAAGTCACAACAACAATAATAATAATAATAATATTCAACATTAACCATTCTTTCTTTACCCTCAGTTTTCATTTTCTTTCCACTTCTAGTGGAAATCTCTTGCAAGAACAAACAGAGAAGCAACTACAATTGTAACATTTAAATTAACCTGAACTTAAACGTCATTGGCAAGAATATTATTGGTTATAAGTAAATTTGGATTCGCTTGGGTTTGACTAGGGCTTTATTTGACTTGGAATGTTCTTTTCTTTCTGTCTAAAACAGTGTGTTTCAGATAGTCTTTTTAAGTGCTTTGGCTAAAAGCAAATAAATAAGTTCTAGTCCTAAAATAAAAAATAGAAAAAATAAGTATCATTTGAGCCTTTATATTTCCATAACTTCTTTCATCTGATTTCACAGCAACTTACACACATTGGCTTTCATCATGCAAAGATCTAAATGTATGCTGAAATTTAGGCATATGTGTAAGGCCTGGTCTAAATCAGAAAATTAAGTAGGCTTAATTAAGCAGCTCAGGGGTCTGAAAAGTCAGAGGGATGTCCCAGAGGAAAAGAAAGAATTTGAAAGAGAGTGGAGTTGTGGGTTGAACTGGGGCTTTCCATGTTAAAACTGTCTTGGAGCAGGGGAACTAAAACTTGGGTTCCCTAGCTCAGTGCCCTTGAGTCACTTCTATTTGCTTAATCTTGTATGCTTGCTCTTTGGACCAGTTCCTCCTTCATTATTTAATCCTGAGTGGAACAGCTTCAGTGGGAGAGACTGAAGGTGCCCCAATCCATAATATCCTATAGTTCAGTAGTTAAAGCACACCCAGGGTATGTTTACACTAAAGCCCTAGATCGACTTAAGGAAGGTTAAGTCGACCTACAGACTCCTGCGGACACACTGGGCTTTTATTCAGTTGACTTAAGCGCTTCCTTAAGTCAATTTAATAACGCCATCTTTTAAGGTCAATTTAGTGGGAAAATCCCTTAAGGTGACCTAATTGGCCTCCAGGACCACGCCTCCTTCAACCTAGCACCTGGCAGTCTAGATGCAGGCAGTCAACAGGAATTTTCATTGTGGACTCTCCAAGTCAATTTAGCAAGGTCGACTTTAAATTGACTTAAAGTTGGCCTTATTAGGTGGACTTAACAGAGGCCCCAGTGTAGACATACCCCTAGTGATGGGAGACCCCTCACCTCCATTAAAATCAAGCAAAGGAGGCAAATGAACCAGGGACTCCCATATCCCAGGTGAGTGCTCTAGCTTCTGGGCTAAAAGTTATAAATTGAGCACCCCTCCCATTTCATGTGGAGTGGGTATGCACAATTTATAACTTATTCCTGCAAGAAATGCCTGGAGTGGCTGAAGCTGCCTGACTCCAAGAGGGGGTTCCTGTTAGTAAATTGTTTGAGAGGTGTGGCGATTTTCTTCAATATCCTTGAAAAAGAAACCTGCTTGAATTAAGTTTCAGTATATTTTGAGTCCATTGTATTAAATTCAAAGGTTATATATTGTTGTGGTCCCTGGGAAGTATTATGAACTTCATAGCACTGTATTGAACAAGGGACCAGACAAGAATGGACTTTTGTGCACAGTGTCAAGTGGTTTACATGTGGACTCTATGGAGGGTGCAGGGTGATGAATGCAAATTTATATCTCCTGTTATGCAAAACGCAGCCTTTTGAAGCAATACCCTGAGACAGGACAATTGTCTGCTGTTCCTGGATCAGACAATTAAAAGCCAAAATATACAGAAAAGACTCAACATCCAGTTCATGGACTTGTTTGTTTTCAGCTAAGGCTGATATGCAAGCAATTGGTTTCATGCTACAGTTGTAGTGCCACCTGCTGCACAGCCACCAGGGCCCAGGTAGCCTCCTGTTGGGCTGCCATCCCTTGCACTAATGACTTTACCATGTCATCCACCTTGGGAACAGGATTGTTTTGTCTCTCCCTGAATCAAGTCCACTGCATGGAAATCCCACTGCTAACACCATCTGTGGCAAAAATTGTCCACACTATTATGGTGGGTCCTGTGCTTTGCTCTCATGTGGGGGTCAGCGCACTCTCTGTTGCCCATGTCTCTGAGCAGTCAGTGACTGCAGAGCATGGTGAGAGGGGAGGTGGAAGGGATCGGGGCCCACCTTCTACTCTGGGCCCCAGCCCAGGAGCCCTATGATTGGCATGTATGTGCTGCTGACATTGCTTGCAACTGCATTTCTTTCCCCTGGGGTATTTTCCCCTCTCTCTTCTTTTCCACCGTTCTCGTGGTTCTGATCTGGTTTCTCTGATTGATCACAACACTCCTCCCACAGTACCACCAGCTTTCCTTACTCTTCATCCCCAGTCCTGCCCTAGACTAGAGCTGGGGATCAAGTGCTTCTACTTAATCTGAAGTAACCTTTGCTCAGTCTGCAGGGAAAAAGGCCTGGATCCCAGGAGCGCTGTTGGCCCTGGAAAAGACCTGGGGCCCAGGTGCTGAGACTTGGGGCTTGCACACCACCGCTGCAGCTGCCGCCATGGGCAGCCCAGCAGCAGACCCGGGGCTTGGGCACTGGAATTTGGGGCTTGAGCCTTCTAAGCCCTGAGCCACCAATGCCCTTGCTGATAAGCCAAGCCACCCAGGGCTGTGCTGTGCTGCAGGAAGTGGTGACCCAGTTGAGGTCCCTGATTGAGCAAAGCCACAGCCATGATGGGACACAGCTCATAGGGGCTAGCAGCTGCCTGCAGAAAGTGACACAGGAAAATGATGTAGAAGTGTATCTCCTGGCTTTTGAGAGGACAGCCCTATGGGAGGTCTGGCCCCAAGGCCAGTGAGCCAATATCTTTCCCTGTTCCTGTGTGGAGAGGCCCTAGAAAATCTACTACAACATGGCTACAGAAGTGAAATTTTGGACAGATCTGGAGTAATGCCAGCAGTGCGAGCCTAGAGATACCATGAGTGGAGGATAAGGCACTGCAGTTCCAATTTTTTGACTTGATCCACCTGATCCAGAAGTGACTGCACCCCAAGGCCCTCAGCTCTGAGAAGATGATGGAGATCCTGGTGTTAGATCAATACACAAGGTAATTATCATTGGACTGCTGATCCTGGGTATGTCAGAATGAGCCCCCTCTTATGATGAGTTGATTACCGTTGTAGAGAGACAGCTGGCAGCCCATGAAGTGTTCCAGACCTGGGAGGAGAAATCATAGCAGATCTGCCTGTAATCTAAGTTCCTGAACTAGTGAACTCCATGAGAGATAGAGCTTAGAGGAAGAACCCTGAAGAACAGCCCTAGGCCATGATGGGACTTGGGATTGTGAGGGAAGTGAGTGGGGAAACAGACCAAATAGCCAAAGCAGATAACAGCCTTTGGGATAAGATATCAGCATTACAGGGATGGAGAAATGAGGCACATAGCAGCCCAGTGTCCCAACAAGGAAGAGCCCATCCAGTGCAATCTGGGGAATCAAGGGGCATGATGTAGGTTAATCAGGTTGGTAGGGGCCACAATGGCCCTGTATGGATATATGAGGCCTGTGAAAATGAATGGTATCAAGACAGTAGCACAGATAGATTCTGGGAATGCTGCCAGATTGCTCTCAGGGAAACTAGTGGGGCAAGACCAACTGACCTGGGCTGAATACATGGGGGTAGCATCTATCCATTGCACCATAAATTTCTACTCCTCAAGCTCTCTATGGCTCAAGATCCAGGAAAGAAGCAAAACACAGACCCTGGACTTCAGAAAAGCAGATTTTGTCTCCCTCAGGGAACTGATGGGCAGGATCCCTTGGGAGGCTGATCTGAAGGGGAAAGGTGTCCAAGAGAGTTGGGTGCATTTTAAAGAAACCCTGCTAAGGGCACAGGAAGATACAATTCCAATAAGGAGAAAGCACAGCAAATGTGGAAGGCGCCCACTGTGGCTTAACAGAGAGCTCTGCACTGAGCTGAAGCATAAAAAGGATGCTTACAGGAAGTGGAAGCTAGGACAGATGACTAAGGAGGCATATAAAGACATTGCTCGGGACTGCAGGGATAAAATCAGAAAGGCCAAAGGACAAATGGAGTTGCGACTAGCAAGGGATGTGAAGGATAACAGGAAGGGGTTCTACAAGTATATCAATAACAAGAAGAGGATCAGGGATGGTGTAGGTCCCTTACTGAATGGGGCAGGCATCCTCGTGACAGAGGATGAGGAAAAAGCTGAAGTGCTCAATGCTTTTTTTACTTCTGTTTTCACAAGCAGGGTCAGCTCCCAGCCCACTACACTAGGTACGGGGGACTGGGGAGAAGAAGAGAGGCCCTTGGTGACAGAAGGTCAGGTTAGGGACTGCTTAAAGAAACTAGATGTGCACAAGTCCATGGGGCCGGATGAACTGCATCCGAGGGTGCTGAGGGAGCTGGCTGATGAGATAGCAGTACCGTTGGCCATTATCTTTGAAAACTCGTGGCGAACGGGGGAGGTGCCAGAGGACTGGAAAAAAGCAAATATAGTACCTATCTTCAAGAAAGGCAAAAAGGAGGATCCAGGGAATTACAGACCTGTCAGCCTCACCTCAATCCCTGGAAAAATCATGGAGCAGCTTCTCAAAGAATCCATCCTGAAACACTTGGAGGAACGTAGAGTAATCAGGAACAGTCAGCATGGATTTACCAAGGGTAAATCATGCCTGACCAACCTCATCGCCTTCTATGATGAGATGACTGGATTTGTGGATGCGGGAAGAGCCGTTGATGTGATATACCTTGACTTTAGCAAGCCTTTTGATACGGTTTCCCACAGCATTCTCATTGGCAAATTAAGGAAGTATGGGTTAGATGTGTGGACTGTAAGGTGGATAGAAAACTGGCTAGAACAACGGTTTCAGCGTGTAGGAATCAATGGCTCCATGTCAAGTTGGCAGGCAGTAACGAGTGGTGTGCCCCAGGGGTCGGTCCTGGGGCCAGTTCTGTTCAATGTTTTCATTAATGATCTGGATGATGGGATAGATTGCACACTTAGTAAGTTTGCAGATGATACCAAACTGGGGGGAACGGTAGACACCCTAGAGGGCAGAGACAGGATTCAGGGAGACCTAGACAAACTGGAGCAGTGGGCCAAGAGGAATCTCATGAGGTTCAACAAGGATAAATGTAAAATCCTGCACTTGGGACGAAAAAACCCCATGTACTGCAACAGGCTGGGGAGTGATCAGCTAAATAGCAGCACTGGAGAAAAGGACCTGGGAGTCATGGTGGATGGGAAGCTGGATATGAGTCAGCAGTGTGCTCTTGCTGCCAAAAAGGCCAATGGCATACTGGGCTGCATCAGAAGAAGTGTTGCCAGCAGATCAAGGGATGAGATCCTTCCCCTCTATTCTGCACTAGTGAGGCCACATCTGGAATACTGTGTCCAGTTTTGGGCTCCCCACTACAAAAAGGACATGGACAAATTAGAGAGAGTCCAGAGGAGGGCAACCAAAATGATCAAAGGGCTGGAGCACAAGCCCTATGAAGAAAGACTGAAGGAACTAGGCTTATTTAGCCTGCAGAAGAGAAGACTGAGGGGGGATTTGATAGCAACCTTCACCTACTTGAAGGGTTGCTCCAAGGAGGAGGGAGCTCGACTGTTCTCGGTAGTAACAGAGGGCAGAACGAGAAGCAATGGCTTCAAGTTACAGCTGGGGCGGTCCAGGCTGGATATTAGGAAAAACTTCCTTACTAGGCGAGTGGTGAAGCATTGGAATAAGTTGCCTAGGGAGGTGGTGGAATCTCCATCTCTGGAGGTGTTCAAGTCCCAGCTGGACAAAACCCTGAGCGGGATGATCTAATGGGAGTGGTCCTGCTTTTTTTGGCAGGGGGTTGGACTAGATGACCTTGTGGGGTCCCTTCCAACCCTATGATTCTATGATTCTATGACATAATACACACCTCTCTCATCAGCATCTGTCATTGACTAGCTTAGGTGAGACGTCACTTTGCATGCTGCCTTTTCTGGATTTAATTCTAAGGAGTTTCTCTCTCCTTATGGACTTCATAGGTAGTCTAGGCACCTGACTCAGGCTTTGTGCTGCACAGCATTGTTCTTGTGATTTTTCTAGGCTCCTAAAAGCTAGGCACTGTGACATTAAGTATTGCAACACCTAAGGCTCTTTGGCTATACCTACCCTAAGGGCTTAAATCACCTTAAACTCCCTTAAGTTGACTTAAGCTAAGCCAAGACCACATTTACAATTTATTAAGTCCACTTAAGTGCTTGCTGAAGTTGACTTAATAACTCTCACTTCTAAAGTTAACTTAATGGGTAAGTCAACTTTATTAATTTGACTTAAGCCACTGTAGTCAGGGAGTGTAAGCAGGAGGTCTACAGCAGCATGGCCCAGGGCCCCACAGAGAAGGGCCACACCCAGGACAGCTAACAAGACTGGGTAAAGATCAAGGACCTGAGGCACGGCTATCACATGGCCCAAGAGGTCACGTGGCACTTGGGGGCAACAACTACCACCTGCCCCTATTACAGCTACACAGCTTCCTGTGCCAGGAGGCTGAGACCAAACCAGCCCACACCCTTGACTCCACTTAGCACCCTCTGCATCAACAATAACCAGGAGGAAGGCTTGGTGGATAAGAATGTGGTGCTCATGTAGGGGGGAGATCAGCACCCAGCCACAGGGCACCACGCCGGCCTCGACAGTGCCAGCCTGGATCACATCCCTGCCCCAACGCCGGACTCGGGGACACAAAGTGAGGCTCCCCCAGGTCAGGACAACCCAAGTGAGGGGACATCATGCCAGACACCTGGTACAGCTGCTGGTGAGTGCTCCTGCCCTGTGGGGCAGGCAGATGGGACAAGGACTGCAGGCGGACAGGAAGGGTCTGGGGGGGTGCAGAGGGCCTTCCAAGGGGACACAGGGGGCAGGGGGCCATGTGGTGGGGTGGAACCTGGGGCTGTGGGAGGCAGGGGCCTGTCTGTAGATGGACTGTAGGTGGGAGCACCAAGGCCAGACAGCATGCACCTGACACCATTGACACCTGGCCTCAGGAGAAACCCCCAAGGCAGGACTTCCTAAGGCTCATCACCCTGAGCAGTGCACCCAACCTGTGCAGCAGAGCAAGGAGGTGTATACTAAGGGGTCCCTGTCCCAAAGGATAGGGATTGGAAATCAGGGATGGGCATAGGACAGCAGCTGCTGTCAGGCTGCACACCACACTAGTTCATGGGGAAAACTCTTGTCCTTTGCGTCTCTCCTGCAGACCCTGCACTCATGACACCAGTCACTTCTGGGGTGTGCCCAGCCCCCAACAGGAGGAGAAAGGGGTGTCGGTTGAGGGATGTGATCCTGGAAGACCTCCCTCAGCTGGTGGAGTGGGCTGAGATGGACCTCAGAGCCTGGCAGTAGAGGGAGCAGAAGGAGGAAAATGCCCATCAGCGTGTGGAGCAGGACCTGCTCTGGAAGATGGTACAGCTCATGGAGCACCTAGCATGGGGCCGGGGTTCTTGGTAAGCTGAGAGTTCCCCTGCCCAGGACCCAAGCAGCAGCCCTCCTTGCTGGCAGCCAAGGACTCAAGGTGCCTGCAGCAGGCCCAGGACCAAACTGCTAGAGGCCATTAGCACCCGCCACCCACCCCAACCCTCCTCCCTCCCCTCAATGCCCCACTCCCTCCCAGCCCCCTTTCTCCCCCCAACCCCCTCACTCTGTCCAAACCCCTTCACTCCCCCCAACCACCACAACTCCCACCCCCTCAGCTCCCCCCAGTTCTCCTTATAAATAAAAACACCATCATTCACTGTGCAGTGTATCATTTTATTGCACTGGGGACAGGGGGGAGACAGGTGGGAGGGGGTGGGGGCAGGCATGGGTGTGTGGGGGTAGTGATGGTGCCTAGCAGGTCCCTACCGATAGCCTTGCAGACCTGCCTCAGGATGACCCGCACGGTGGACCTGCCTATCCAAAACCGGTGGGCATGGAGCAGTAGGAGTCTGGACCCAAGCAGAAGCCAGTTCCACACTCCAAGTCCGCACCCCATCCCCCTGCATTTAGCTCCATGCCAAAGGCAGCGCGGAGGGAGCGGAGGACAGTGTGGCCATGGGAGACAGCAATGTGGGCCCAACGCTGCCCTGCTCGGGGCAGGACAGCGCTTGGCCCATGGAACCGCAGAGCCAGGGGTGATCGCCCCTCTTGCCACCGCCTCCCCCTCTCAGGACTGCCCTGACAAGGATACATGCGAGGACTTTTTAGGGCCCTTTAGGTCTGGTGGATCTGAGCCCTGAATTCAGCAAAGCATTTAACCATCTGTTTAACTTTAAATGTAGCCTTATTCAGCAAAACTCTTACGTACATGCTTAATTTTAAATATGAATTTAAGTTTCATTGAGTTCTGTGGGAACTGAGCACATGTTTAAACTTCAGCATATGCTTGAATGCTTTGCTGAACCAGGATGAGGTTCAATCACATGCTTAAAGTTAAATTGCGTGCTTTGATGACCCAGGCCTTAGTCTTTAATCCATTCTTGATTATTCCATATTTTCTATTACACCAAGATCCACTGTCCCCTAATTCTTTTTAAAATCCTGGAGATCTACGGCCTGCTTTTTTGCACTCTCCATTTCTAGAATTCACCACCCATTCCAAACAGGAATTTTGGAGCGTGGCACTGTCATGCATTCTTCAGAGTTATTTGGAAATAAAAGTAGGTACAGAAATTTTTAAAGAAAATGTGATTTTTCACATTGATGCTATCCCTTTAATTGAATAATGCAAAGGAAGCGGTTACTTAAAAGAAGTCATCTGCGCAGAGCTTGGCTGCATTTCAGTGATGTGACTCCTGTGTACAACTCATAAAATTCCTTACGGTCCTTCAAGATAACTGGAGCTGCATGTGAATGTAGGTTCACTTTAAAAAGAAAATCAGTCTAGAACTTGAGATATTGCCTTTTAGAAATTAAAATGGATCTATGACATGAGAGAATCGTATAAACCAGTGGTTTTCAAACATAGGGTCGAACCTAGTACTGCGTCACGGACCCTCAGGTACTGGGTCACAATGCCCCCTGCTGCCACCGCCAAAAGACTGGAATGCATTGCTCAATGATATAATTGTTGAGTTGAAGTCATAAATGATTTTTTTAACTGGGTCATGAGGAAGATAGTTTGAAAACCACTGTTGTAAACCACTCAACAATTTTTACCTTGCAAAAACTATTGTGAGCTATGCTGGTCATACAAGCAGGGAATTGGAGGAGCTTATTAAAATGAGGTTCAGTAATGAGGTAACTAATCCAAACTGCACTCTTCTGTGCTTCTAAATAACTGTGTGAGTGAGCAGAAAGTCTATTTATTTCAGATATCCTGTGAAGAGCTGTATTCCAGGACCGCTGCCCCTTGGGAAGGAAGAAATTTGTGACCTTGTTAAGCTGAGCAAGCATATCAGTTGGTAGAGTAAAGGTACGGCAAGCATTTCCAGCTCAGCTGGAAAAGAGGTCGCAATGCAGCCCTCTTGGCTGCCACTAGTCTTACTGTGACAATACACAGAGGTCTGAAAGAAGAGCACAGCCCAGAGATAAAGCACAGAAAACCATAGCATTTTCAAGAATGCACACTAGAGCTTGGATGGTCATCCATACTTACTGGAGAAGCTGGAAAATAACTTGCACTGTCCAAAGCTTTGCTTACATTTAACAAAACACACTATGTAACTAAATACATGAAAAAAATAAAATGAAAAACTTCCCATAGTTGGGAAGGTTTAAAATTCCAGCAGTTCACAGAAGATTCAGAGTACCAAATAAATAAACCATCAAGTCCTGCCATTTGCTGCAAAAGAAAGCTAAACTTGAAATGATGTGGCAAAGAGTTAGGATTTTGTTAGAATAGTTTTCTTCAGGGTTTACATGGCAATTTTGCCTAATTAGTCTCCAATAATTAATGCTATGAGTGTAACGGAGATGTAATCAGACAAAATGCTGGTATGTAAACCCCATGGAAGCAATACATCTTTTGATAGTAATGATTATGTTCTTTTTTATTATTAAAGATCCCATTAAAAAGAATTTATGATTTTCCCCTTTGTGAGAGAAATAATAAACATTACATTGGATGCACTTATTTTTGGTATTGAGAAGCAGAGTATGTGTAATTAGCCACAGTTAAAAAGAGATTTTGCCAGGAAGGCTTTTGGGGCACATTACAAGCCAAATTACAGCCCAATAGATTTTACATGTGGAAATACAGTACCAATAAATTACTCACACAGTTGTTGGAAGAATTGTTTGGATCCTGCAAAAAACACGCTAAAAAAGGAAATGATGGAACCAAGGGACTGATTACGAGCTGGAGAAGACAGAGATTTGCGTGCACAAGGATAACCAAACAATTCTTGCATTGATCTCTTTTCCGGGAATTATTTTACTTCCTGAAAATCCACTTTGAAAGGTTATAAAGAACGGCATGCATCAGAGCTATTCTAAAATCTGGTCCTAACTAGAATTTGACTAAATATCAGTCACACTGCTTTTTTTGGAAAAAGAGACGCGCCAGTACTCTCCTTTTCCTTGCTGACCCTGCTCCCCCAGTTGGGCAGTGGGGCTGGCAAAAAAGGTGCCAGTACTCCATACCCTTGTGGACCACCACACAAAAAGCACTGGTCCTCACAATTGTGATGCCTGGCTTTGTCTAGTTAACTTTTCACAGTTGCTATTGGTTTGCCTTCCACAGGCCCTCGTTTCGATCAGGGACCCAGTGTAGAAGCACATTAGCAAGAACTAGTCTCTGCCCTAAAGAGACAGACAAATCAAAGGATGACGTAAATGCAAGATCCCAGCAGAAAGACCAGACTGACTGGCACCTACATTCTTAGAACCAGGGTTTATTTTGCTTCAAGTTTAAGATATTCCAAGCTGCCCCGCCATTGTTACAACCTACTGTTCCAGCAGCAATTTCTTTCTCACATCCTAGGGTTTGGGTCTGTCCTTCAGAGATGGCTGGAGTCAGAAAGGATCACGTATCAGACCTCGTACATTATCATGGGTGTTCCCTAGGGCCTATTTCCTACAGAAGCTCATGTGATAAATAAACTTGTTAGTCTTTAAAAGTGCTACCAGATTCCTTTTTTTTTAAGGATCTCTCTGATGCTATTGTCTGAGAATGAATTCCTGATCAGACACCAGTCTCTCAAATTCAGAAGTCTAAGGCCATGTCTATACTAGAAACTTATTCTGCAGTAAGTCCTTGTGCTATAATAAATGCGCTGTATTTATAGGGACATTGCACATTCAGACTGTGGTCAATGTAATACAAAGGAGTGTCCACGCTGTTCTTTGCACTTCTGCAAGAAAGAGCATTGAATTTTGGGCATCTATCCCACCATGCCATGCATCAGCTTCCAGCACTAGGAACCCTGGGTAGAAGGAGAGGAGCACTGAGACCTGTGGGTAAATTTACATGTTCACCTCTGATGCTGTGTTTCCTATGTCATAATTCACTGTAGCTACTAGCAACTCACACCCTTCTTCAATATTGCCCCATGAAAACAGAAAAACAAAAGTTCCTGGGACTCACAGGAGGGAAGAGCTATTTGTGTCAGAGCAGCGGAGTTAAGGCGGAAGACCAGAGTGGTCAGGTTTAGAATTCTTGGGCATTTCTGGAGGCCAGTTATTGCAGAAGAAAATTCTGTCACCATTCACACGTGCTTTCTAGCACATGAGCTGTTCCACAATAGGTGTTATGACTCTTACACAGATGGTATTATTGTTCTGGTATAACAGAGCACTTGTAATGCATCAAGGAGCATTCAGGTGTGTATGGTGGGCTTGTATTTCCACAATAAGACGGCTTATTCCACAATAACTCTCTAGAGTGTACAAGGCTCAAGTAGGCATACGCTACAATTTCCACACAAACAATTCATTTTGTCCCAATCGAAGTCAGAACTAGTTATTTGGGGTCTCTAAGCAGGAATAATTTGGGGCCCCACCCCACTTCCCACAACACATACTAAAAAAGGTAAATAAGGGCACTCCTTAACAAAAGCTTAGGATGCTTACAGCTATCTCTGACTCTTGTCCCAATCAATTTTGGTCTCATATAAGCAAAAGTACAAGGCCTATGCATGTAAGAAATTTAAAGTTAAAATACTCAAGCTTTATTGTGAGGAATATCAAGTCATGTCTAGTTAGTGGTATGTTCCTTGCATGATATTTCTGTTGCACATGTCTAATCCTTGCACTTTTGTTTGCATGGGAGGAGTCAATTTCAGTGTGTTCTTTTGCTTAGGTATCAGAATTATTCTACAGTGATTGCAAGTGCTTGTACATGCTGTGTGGATGAATTAACATGCAGGCAGTTTTACACAGACACCTGAAGACTAGAGGCTGAGAATGTACCCCATTACCTGGACTGATTTTTGTCATATCCACCCATGCCTGCAAAAGTACAAGGTCTACACATACATGATACAAGGATCATGCACAGCCTATGCAAGAATTCTATTAACTAGGGCTGAGACGTTCTTGTTCCTCACAATAAATCTCAAATGACAGAACCTGGCTTTCTGCCCTGTTTTGTATGGTTACATGGTTGGCTGTTAGTATCAATCCTTTCAGAAACCCAGGAGCAACCATGCTCCTGTGAAGTAATTTAAAGAGCACAAGATTTTGAATGAAAAAAGGACAGGAGACAGTTAAATCCATTGATGCCTGCAGGCTGGCTGACATATATGACCTCTCTATATCATTGCAATCAAGCACAAGAAAAGGTTTAGGTTTGGAAAAGGGCTGCAGGGTACGTGGTGTTTTACGATGCTGATTGTTGGTTACAGCAACATGAGAACCAACGGACTGTGAAATACATTTCAGCAGCAGAGAAATAATCCTCAGGGAAGCAGATGTGTCTGGTAACAGCAAAGTAAGGAGACCGTTGGTCATTTCTAAGGTGCAGGGGAGACAGTCCTTGATAACATTGGTTAGGCAATTCCATACTCAACAGGAGTTTGGAAGACAGCCAGAAAAAATCTGTTAGAGTAAGAATATGATCCCCAGGTTAATCATGTTGGTAGGGATTCAACAAACTCTGGGTGTTAGCCTTGTCAAAGGCTAATATAGCCATGATTCCAGGTATCAAATGCTGTGTGATTAATGTAATTTTTATTGGTTTTTTGAACTGGCATTTTCAATAAATTCACAAACTTTGTCCACCAAATCTATGGCCTCTTCATTTAAGGGTATCTTGGGACAATGGTTTTGTTTCTTTCCTTATGCTGCTGATGACACAAGTATCACTTACTGCCCTCTCCACAATTTGCCTTCTAATTTGGCCTAAGACCATTTTCAGTTATGCAATATCTGGCCTAATGCTGCAATCAGACAGGAGGTACACTCCAGACAGATCATCAGATGATGCAAATCTTCTCTGTTTGAATTCCTCCAATCCACACGCTGCTTAGTGCGATTCCTCACAAACATACCCCTGCTAGTAGTCAATAAATGTGATGATACCAGCATTGCTTCATGGGGAACTAGCACTCTTTCCTAGCTGGCAATAAAGCGTCGCATAATACAGCAGCCAGCAAAGAAGGAAATGAAATGAGAACTGTTAAAAAATGCTGAATGTTTCCTCTGCTTTTCACCACAGAGACGTCCCAGGGGTGTTGATAACATTCTGTGGAGTGCTGTGTTAACACCTGTGCATCGCAAGCCTTCCTCTCCCACTCTGTGATGCTGCAGTTGGGAAAAAAGCCATCCCAGAGGGTGGGGAATCTTGATGTGGTGTGAGAGAAAAGAAGCCCATCAATACAACCCCCTCCTTGGGATTTAAAGGATGCCTACAGCTACTACAACTGGCAGAACAGGACCCCTAATTCACCTATAATGGCAGTTCTATGGATGCTGTAATATGGTGCAGGAAGTTATAAGTATTTTGATCACCGTGTTGGAGTTAGATACAGTGGTGTTAAAAATACCCGAGCCCTGACTACTCCACAACATCCACCATTGTTTTCAATAGCGGACCTGCACATTTGGGCTGTGTCCACACATTGCTTTTAAATCGAAACAACAACTGTTGTTTCCATTTAAAAAAAATCATGTCCAGACGACGTTTCCTTATTTCGAAAAAAGGAGCTCCCTTATTTTGAAATAAGGAAAGTCATTTCAATATAATAAAACCTCGTTATATATCAAAATGAGGGTTATTTTGAAACTACAGTTTCAAAATAACCCCGTCTGGTTCTGTTATATTGATGTACCCCACCTTGTGAAATTGAACAGCTTGTGAAGCCTGTCAGGGGCTCAGGGAGCCCACACCCCCCTAGCCGCTTCCAAGTGACCAGGGATGCACCACAAGACATTGCCCCCGGCCGCTGGCAAGCAGCCAGGAGCGCCAGGGCCCAGCATCACCCCTGGCCGCTTGCAAGTGGCCAGGGGCTGGGGGACCGGGGCACTGGACAGCTCTGCCCCCGCCACAGCGGGGCAAGCAGGCTCTTGCACCCGCTGCTGCGCTAGCTGCCAGCACCCCTGGCAAGCCGGGGGAGCCAGCTCCAGGACCCCCTGCCAGGCTGGCAGTGGGCAAGCCCTGCAAGTCGGCTCGGGGACCGGATGCCCCCCCTGCTGCTGGCTTCACAGGGCAGCAGAGAAAGCCAGCTCAGGACCCGCTGCTGGCAAGCCCCCTTGCTGGACCTGCCCCCTGGGCGGCAGTAGGGGTGCCTCAGGGTCCTTCCCCCGCTGCCCCTTCAGCAGCAGGGGAGGCAGGGCAGGGGATCCCTGCCCTGGGGGTGGTTTTTCCCTTGCCTGGCTCTCCAGGTGAGACCCAGCGAGGGGATTGGGTGGCAACATAGCCCTGCCAGGGAGCCATGTTGCCACACCTCCCAGGGTGCCCCTCTCCTGAATCGAAATAGGAAGTCCTGTGTCTGGACTTGCTATTTTGATTTGGTATTTTTCCTTAACTTGATTTAAGTTAAATCAAATTAAGGGTTTTATTTCAAATTAGCTTATTTCGAAATTAACTTATTTTGAAATAAGCATATAGGTGTGAACATAGCCTTGGTGAATTGCAGTGGTGATGATTGCTAGTGTAGACAAAGCTTAGGAGAACTTAGCCTCATGTTCAGAATGAAGATGTATAGGCCACCAGAATGAACATAGAAATTGATCAGATGACAGTGCTGTTTGATTAGCTCCTGGTAAAACTTTCCTGCCTGTAATAATAAATGCCTAAGAGGCCAAATATAGCATGGTCATTAAATCAAGACAAGCGTGACCCTTCTAATACAAACAACTTTATAAATGACCTCTGGGCTATACTGCAACATCAGACCCCCCCTCAACACATTTAAATGTAGGCAAATAGGGAACCTAGCAAAGGGGTCTGAAGAGAAACAGATGGGATGATTGGAGTAGGGGGAAAAACACCACCTGAGGAATAAGACAGTTTTACAATATTGTACAAAGATAATCAGAGGGAGAAGAAAGATGTTTCCCCATGTGAGGGTTCAGAATAATAATAGAGCTATCATTCACTACCTTACAGGGCAGAGCTGGGATTTCAAATACTGATGAGGTAAGTTCAGATATCCATCAGGATACAGACAGAATATAGTCAGCATCTAAACAGTTAAGGGCTCCAAAAATCAACAGCTTCTGTTTGAAGTCAATCCACTGTTCACAGATACTCAAGGTAATGAGACAACATACTGTTGCATTCTGCACAAGTTGTCAGTGCTGAAGAGGCCAGGAGAGCCCCAAAAGGAGTTAGACTTATTGTATACATCTACACTGGAGCCAGGGGTCGACTTAAGGAAGGTTAAGTTGACCTACAGACCGCCATAGCCACACTGGGCTTTTATTAAATCAACTTAAGCGCTTCCTTAAGTCAACTTAATAACAGCACCTCTTAAGGTCAATGTAATGCTTAAGTCAACCTTATGAAGTTGACTTAAGCCAATATAGATGGGGAAAAGCCCTGAAGTTGAGCTAATTGGCTTCCAGCCCCGTCCCAGAGTTCCTAGCACCTGCCAGTGTGGATGCAGGCAGTCAACAGAAGTTTTCAGTGCGGACTCCCTAAGTCAATTTAACAAGACCAACTTTAAATTGACTTAATGTTGACCTTATCAAGTCAACTTGACAGAACCTCCAGTGCAGACATACCCATTGAGCCTAGTAATCATGATAGTTCCTGCACAAAGCAAAATACCTGAGGACAGGAAAAAAGGACAAGTTTTTGCACAACAATGACACGTATCCTTAAGAAAGACTTGTCTTCCCAGGACTAGAACAAGGTAGTTTCAGCACCTACTGTGATGGTATACTCCTGACGTTTCTCTGAAGCAAAGACCAGAATTGCAGGGTCCACAGCACAAGCAACAGAAAAGAGTTTGCTATCTCTCAGCTGAGGAGCCTTTACATCTTTGGATGTGAGTCACGCTCTTAGGTATGGTTGGCAATTCCACTGTCCACTTTGAATACTGATCACCGAGGGGGCTCATGTTTGTGCATTTATTCACAGAAGCAGAGAAAACAGAACCAGCCTTGTTACAGAGGCACTGTGCAAGTGTCCAGTGTTATGGCTGAGTTGAGCTTTTCCAGCACTAACAAAATCGCTTTCTCGGATTGTGTGTCCTGCCACAAGCATTCACAAAGAAATCTTTTAAGCCGTTTGGTAACTCAGAACAGATTTACTGTTATACTCTCATCTAGCTAGTCATTTGCAATTGCTCAGATGACTCCTTCTAGATTTCAGTATGTAGCCTCAGCCTGCATGTAGAATAGATGCATTTAAGTCCATGCTCTAAATTGGGATTCACTATCTTTTAAAAAAAAAAAAAAAAAAAAAAACAAGGAATCGTGTGGCACTTTAAGACTAACAGATTTATTTTTGCATGTGAAAAATAAATCTGTTAGTCTTAAAGTGCTACACGACTCCTTGGTTTTTTTACTGGATTAGACTAACACGGCTATCCCTTTGGAAATTTACTCTTTTTCCCCAGCTAGTCAGTTTATACAAGGGATCTAAGGACTAGATACAAGTGCTGACCACTTTGGTCTCAGTTCAGCAATGCACTTCCATAACTAAATGCTTTGCTTGACCTGGGCCATAGTGCTCAGCCCTTTGCTGAGTGATAGAGATACAGTGCTTAATCTGTTTAGTTAACAAACAGAAGGTTAAGAGGTGACTTCACTACAGCCCATAGCTATCTACATAGGGACCAAATATTTAATATGGGCTCTGAAGTCTAGTACAGAAAGGTATAACACAATCCAATGGCTGAGAGCTGAAGCCAGATAAATTCAGACTGGAAATAAGGTGTACATTTTGAATGTGTAGAGTAAATACCCCTTGGAACAATTTACTAACAGTTGTGGTGGATTCCCCATCACTGACAATTTTAAAATTACGATTGGATGTTCTTCTAGTTGACATGATATAGAAATTATATTAGGGGAGTTCTATGGCGGTATTAGACAGGAGAATAGACCAGACGATCACAGTGGTCCCTTCTGGCCTTGGAATCTGGGAATTGAGGGCTATGTCTACACTGGAGGCTTAAGT
The DNA here is from genome assembly GCA_007922195.1 of Podocnemis expansa. Lineage (NCBI taxonomy): Eukaryota > Metazoa > Chordata > Testudines > Podocnemididae > Podocnemis > Podocnemis expansa. The sequence goes on along the minus strand of ML682015.1, from coordinate 6,429,867 downwards.
CGACTTAACCAGGCTTAAGTCGACTTATGCAACTCCAGAGCCACATTTGAAGTTCATTAGGTCAACTTAAGCACTTGCGTAAGTTGACTTAATAACTCTTACCCTTAACATTGAGTTTAAGGGTTAAGTCAACGCATGTGGTGTGGCCTCCAGAGTGACTATGTAAGGGGCCCCTAGGTGGGCAGTTCAGCCCAGAGAAACCAGCAGCAGGGTGGGGCAGAGTTAGGGAGGGGGTCAGGAACTCCAGGAAGTGGTGGCAGCATGCAGGAGAGGTTAGGGAAGGACTCAGGGAAGCAGCGGCAGCATGAGGGTGTTGTGGGGGTCAAAAACTCAGGGAAAGCTGGCGGTGCAGGGCAGAGGTGGAGTTAGGGAGAGGGTTGTGGGTGCAGCAAAGTCAGCGGTGCAGGATGGGAGGGTTTAAAGGGGGTTAGGGATGCAGCAGAAGCTAGCGGAGCAGGGGGGGATTTAGGGAATGGGGTTGGGCACTCAGGGAAAGCCAGCAGCGCAGGGCAGGAGAGTTAGGGAAGGGGGTCAGGAATGTGGTGAAGCTGGCAGTGCAGGGCAGGGGGGTTAGAGAAGGGGGTCGGGGATATGGTAAAGCCAGTGGTGCGGGGGGAGGCAAAAGGGGGTCAGGGACTCATCCAAAGACAGCAGCACAGGGCGAGGGTGTTTAGGGAAGGGGGTCAGGGATACAGGGGGGCTTATACACAGGTCTTACATTTTTTCCACTTTTGGGGGTTTATAGCCAAGGGTTGGCTTATACATGGACCAGCTTATACATGAGTATATACGGTAACTTGCAAACTCCAAATTCCTCAAGGACTTGCTTTCTATGGACTCTAATTCATTTGTATGTATGCAATCCACTTTGACCCTTTAACATCTCTCATATTTTATTTCTTTTCTTTTTATATTAAACCTTTAGTTGTAGTTGCTAAAGGATTGATTGGTAGCATGGTATTTTGGGTGAGATCCAAGCCTATATTGTTCTGAGTGATGTAGCTGGCCCTCTGGGTTCAGCAGAATCTATTTCTTTAAGAGACCCAGTGGCTATGTGGGGACAGGAGGAGCTGATGTGCAGTACGGGGACTGTTTCTATTTCGTTATGCTTGCCGATAACCGGTGTGGGGAATCAGAAGCATGTTTTGCTACTGAATGGCAGACTGGTTTAAGTACCATCCATCAGTGGTTTAGGGGTTTGGCGCTCGTTTTTGCAGCTTGCCCTGATCATAGAATCATAGGGTTGGAAGGGACCCCACGAGGTCATCTAGTCCAACCCCCTGCCAAAAAAAGCAGGACCACTCCCATTAGATCATCCCAGTCAGTGTTTTGTCCAGCTGGGACTTGAACACCTCCAGAGATGGAGATTCCACCACCTCCCTAGGCAACTTATTCCAATGCTTCACCACTCGCCTAGTAAGGAAGTTTTTCCTAATATCCAGCCTGGACCGCCCCAGCTGTAACTTGAAGCCATTGCTTCTCGTTCTGCCCTCTGTTACTACCGAGAACAGTCGAGCTCCCTCCTCCTTGGAGCAACCCTTCAAGTAGTTGAAGGTTGCTATCAAATCCCCCCTCAGTCTTCTCTTCTGCAGGCTAAATAAGCCTAGTTCCTTCAGTCTTTCTTCATAGGGCTTGTGCTCCAGCCCTTTGATCATTTTGGTTGCCCTCCTCTGGACTCTCTCTAATTTGTCCATGTCCTTTTTGTAGTGGGGAGCCCAAAACTGGACACAGTATTCCAGATGTGGCCTCACTAGTGCAGAATAGAGGGGAAGGATCACATCCCTTGATCTGCTGGCAACACTTCTTCTGATGCAGCCCAGTATGCCAGTGGCCTTTTTGGCAGCAAGAGCACACTGCTGACTCATATCCAGCTTCCCATCCACCATGACTCCCAGGTCCTTTTCTCCAGTGCTGCTATTTAGCTGATCACTCCCCAGCCTGTTGCAGTACATGGGGTTTTTTCGTCCCAAGTGCAGGATTTTACATTTATCCTTGTTGAACCTCATGAGATTCCTCTTGGCCCACTGCTCCAGTTTGTCTAGGTCTCCCTGAATCCTGTCTCTGCCCTCTAGGGTGTCTACCGTTCCCCCCAGTTTGGTATCATCTGCAAACTTACTAAGTGTGCAATCTATCCCATCATCCAGATCATTAATGAAAACATTGAACAGAACTGGCCCCAGGACCGACCCCTGGGGCACACCACTCGTTACTGCCTGCCAACTTGACATGGAGCCATTGATTCCTACACGCTGAAACCGTTGTTCTAGCCAGTTTTCTATCCACCTTACAGTCCACACATCTAACCCATACTTCCTTAATTTGCCAATGAGAATGCTGTGGGAAACCGTATCAAAAGGCTTGCTAAAGTCAAGGTATATCACATCAACGGCTCTTCCCGCATCCACAAATCCAGTCATCTCATCATAGAAGGCGATGAGGTTGGTCAGGCATGATTTACCCTTGGTAAATCCATGCTGACTGTTCCTGATTACTCTACGTTCCTCCAAGTGTTTCAGGATGGATTCTTTGAGAAGCTGCTCCATGATTTTTCCAGGGATTGAGGTGAGGCTGACAGGTCTGTAATTCCCTGGATCCTCCTTTTTGCCTTTCTTGAAGATAGGTACTATATTTGCTTTTTTCCAGTCCTCTGGCACCTCCCCCGTTCGCCACGAGTTTTCAAAGATAATGGCCAACGGTACTGCTATCTCATCAGCCAGCTCCCTCAGCACCCTCGGATGCAGTTCATCCGGCCCCATGGACTTGTGCACATCTAGTTTCTTTAAGCAGTCCCTAACCTGACCTTCTGTCACCAAGGGCCTCTCTTCTTCTCCCCAGTCCCCCGTACCTAGTGTAGTGGGCTGGGAGCTGACCTTGCTTGTGAAAACAGAAGTAAAAAAAGCATTGAGCACTTCAGCTTTTTCCTCATCCTCTGTCACGAGGATGCCTGCCCCATTCAGTAAGGGACCTACACCATCCCTGATCCTCTTCTTGTTATTGATATACTTGTAGAACCCCTTCCTGTTATCCTTCACATCCCTTGCTAGTCGCAACTCCATTTGTCCTTTGACCTTTCTGATTTTATCCCTGCAGTCCCGAGCAATGTCTTTATATGCCTCCTTAGTCATCTGTCCTAGCTTCCACTTCCTGTAAGCATCCTTTTTATGCTTCAGCTCAGTGCAGAGCTCTCTGTTAAGCCACAGTGGGCGCCTTCCACATTTGCTGTGCTTTCTCCTTATCGATTTGGGCACATTCAGGAGATTATCCCAAGAGGCCCGGGTCAGAGGGTCCTTTGGCTTAAGTCAACTTTAGAAAGTCAACATAAACAAATGGGGACTCTCTAAGTGGACTTAATAAGGTTGACTTTAAGTCGCCCTTATTAAGTCGACTTAACTGAGCCATCTAGTATAAACATAGCCGAGGACTTGAAAGAATATATTTGAAGAGAATAACAAATGAGCATGAGCTGCTGCTTTGGTAATCTACAGAAGAAAGAATGTAATTGAATAAATGGTATTCACACATTTTATTAGCAAAACAAACAAGGCACTTTCTCAGGTCTACTTATTTGTTTTACTGAACTAAACTAACATGGTTTCACCTTTGGAATTTTATATGCAGTTGCTGCAATCGCACAGAGTATAGCATGCCTTCTTAAGGAAAATGTATAGAATTTGTTCAACACAATTTGAATGTGAAGTCGAACGAATTTCTTGAGCAATAGTAGATGTACAAATACTTGTGACTACTTGGACTAAATCTTCAAATTACTTCCATAATATGTGCACCTGCAAAACACGTACACACAAATAGGCACCTGTCTGTTCACATCAGTTAATTGCCTGCACATGTACCTCACTGTGCCATTAATCAGTTGACAAAGGCACAGGGCTGGATTGCTTTGCGGGCGCAAATCTATGCATGGATACAATTTACAGGTGCAATTTGGGTGTCTGCATTTGAAGGTGACTTTGTGGAAAAACCATTGTGAGAGAAAATCATTTTAAGACCTTTCGTGGCCTGTGGAATTTTATTTGAACAGATATTTTGTACAAATTTCTTTCTATAGCTGCTCTGGTTTCTTTGCTTATTGGGAGTTGGTAAATTCAATGGGCTCTTACCACAGCTGAAAGGATCAGAGTTTTATACTGTAGTATTTGCTGTAGATCATAAAACAATGTATGTGCAACTGCTCTTTATTATACAGATTTTTTTCCCCAAAATTCAAAATGCACAAACACATTTTTGTAATGATGTGCAGTCAGGAATTTGGCAGACCGCTTAATTCCACATACTGTAAGGATGTAGCAGAGAACCTTTTCCATTTTGAATCGAATGGAATTTGTAATTTGCATGCACCTTTTGAGTCAAAATCAAACATTTGCCCTGGATTGGCCTTGGTTTAATTAAAATGATGAGAATGTATGATATGCTTTTGGTCTAAGGCAAAAAGGATGCACAGTACTGAAATTTGGAACAAACATAAAAAAAATTGAGAAATGCATGGTTGGAAGTGATAAGAAATGCCAAGACTATGTATAACATGGGATCACGGGATGAAAATAGAAAATATCCTAAAAAAATTCTGGCATACTGTGAAACCGTTGTAGTAAGGTTTGGATAGGATTACATGCTTTATGGATAATGTCCCTGTAACTAACACTGTAGAGGTTTGTAATCTTTGCCATAGTCTTTCTGTACAGCTGATGGAACTGCTCATCAATGCTAACAGATTTCCTCCCCCTCCTCCCTTCAGAGCGGTGGGCGTGGAAGGGGATACACATTTTATCTTGAAGGGTTCAGCTTTGAAAATTGATAGTTATCATAAAATTAAGTAAAAAAAAAACCCTGAAAATAAATATTTCTCAATGGCAAACTTTAGAAATGTAACTGCTCCTTTGTCCTGAGGGTTATTGCACTATCCAGAAAAATTAGCTTTTCACCCCTTTGGTTGTGATGATGATGATTGTTGTTGTTGTTGTTGTGGTAGCACCTAAGAACCCCAGTCATGGGTCTGGATCCCATTGTGCTAGGCACTGTCCAACTACTTTGGTCTTTTTTAAAGCCATTTTTTCATAGGGCTGGAAATGAATAAAAGTTCCTAAATATCTTAGGTTGGTGACATAAATGACAGATTTTGTTTCTGTAAGTTCCCCATCTTCAAGCATCTGACAAAGTGGGATCCTCTCCCACAAAAGTTCATGCGATAAATAAATTTGTTAGTCTTGAAAAGTGTCACCCGATACCTTGTTTGATTTGCTGAAGTAGGCTAACACAGCTACCCATTTGGGACATTTCTATCATCATTGCTCCCGTCTCATTCAATATACAGATTTAAATATGCTTTTCTTCAAGGAGTTAATTTCTTCATATTCTCCCTTGATGTTTTCATTCTGGTTTTTGCCTAACCAAAGAGAGACAGATGAACTCGAATTAATATGCAAGCTAAATTCTGTGAAAGCAGGACTGAATTGAGACTATGGGTTCTTTTCCCATTACAAAAGGTAATTTGACTTCAGGCTTCCCATGGTTTGAACCTAACAACTGCTCTGATTTGCTGTTACTGTGTGACCTGATCCTATGTTTTACACCCCCTTGCATTTATTTTCATTCCATTCTGTATGTTCACACATCTTCGAAGCATCTGATGAAGTGGGATTTTCTCCCACAAAAGCTCATGCAAAAAATAAATCTGTTAGTCTTAAAGTGCCACATGACTCCTTGTTTTTTTTGCTGGACCAGACTAACATGGCTATCCCTTTGGAAATCTCTTCACACAATCTCTCATTGTTGATGATAAGTTTAAAAGCCTTCACAGGGTCCAAAATTTGTTTGAATCAAGATTTGCAAATGGAAGTGCATGAGGTTAGACTCCTAAATCTATAGCATAGCTCTAAAGAAAAGCAGCCTGATTTTCAAAGGTGCTGAAAGTCTGCAATTCCCTGTGATCAAAGTGAAACTAGCAGACACTCGGCACTGCTACAAATCAGGCCACTGGCTATTTAAGAGTCAACATGTTGGCAACTGTATTTGAAAATTTTGGCCAATGTTTTCAAAATCAGTGAGCATGGACTTTCTTTTTGTGTATGTGTGTGTGGGCATAGGTCTGTCCGCCCGCCTCTCCTTATGTCTGTCCCCTGGCTAGCCACAGGAAGGATAAGAGTGATTCTAGGGCATTGAGCAAGTGCGTTCTTCCTTCGGACACGAAGCAAACACCTGCAATTTAGTAGTGTGGGCAGGGTATCTCTAGTCCTTCCTTTTTTGTGTGTATGCCTAGTTTCTGTAGTAACTGAGCTTATTTCCTGCAGAATATCAGTTCTCTACCACTGCTCCCATCATTCTGTTAGGTGAAAACACATCATAAACAGCCCCGGTCTCTACATGAACAAAGCATTCTTATTTTGGACGTAGTATTTTAAGCCCATTCCTTTTTTTTTTATTTTTCTCATAAAGATTTTTTAAATAAAAAAAGTTCTCCAGAAGTTCATTTTTAAAAAGGGGTGTGTATGAGTGTGATATAAATAGCCTGTCATATAAAAAGCATGGTTGGTTGGAGAACTGAACAGTTCAAAAGACAAATAGTTACATCCAGCCCCCAGTTTATTAACACTGAAAGTAATTACCTATTCACCAAAAGTTGTGACAGATTTGGCATCAGTGGCAAAGCATAAATCAATATTGGATGTTTTTCTAACTAGGACTCTTCTGGGAGTTATTTCAGGGAAGGTCTATGGCCTGTGTTCTTCAGGAAGTCAGACCAGATGTTCACAATTGTCCTTTCGAGCCTTGGATTCTGAAACTTTGAATTTCAGGCATCATCCACCTTGAGGCATAGGTGGTCTTAGAGGGCAGTGTCATGGGCATTTGCCCAGGGCTCTCAGTGGGGCTGGCAAGGGTCCCAGCAAAGCTGACCAGGGGCTTCCACAGGGGCCAGGGAATTGATGGGGGCCCCAGTGAGGCAGCAGGGGCTGGGAGGCCCTGGCGAGGCCACAGGGGCCCTTGGCAAGGTTGGGAGGCAAAAGTCAAGGATGGGGGCCTCCATACAGCATTGGGGACCCCATCCTTGATTTTTGACCTGGGCCGTGGAATCCCTAAAACCACTCCTGCCTTGGAGTTACACTAATGTAAAGCAGTGGAAATATTCAGAATTATTGGTAACTCGGCTATCATTTTATATTTGTAAGAGCTTGCCTGCTCCTGCTTCTGGTGCACTGGGCTGCACAGGGCTGTTCCACAGTCGTTCTGCAATATTCAGTGTAGAGGAAGGTGGGCTGAGTTGCGCTGCCATGTCTTAGATAGCAGTCTGCTATCTCTCTTTGGCTAATTGGTGGTTGTGTGTTAGATTTCTAGGTTCTAAGAACTATAATGTTACACTGCAACCTTCCATGCAAAGAGAAATTGTTTGTTTCTCCTAATTCTCTGCACGTATGGCAGGAACTTAATAATAGTCGGGACCAAGGTATATAAGTCCCTTGTAATACTAAATATTCAAGTCAGAAAATGAGGCACCAAAAATCACAGTTAGTCCAAGGACTGAATGAGTGCGAAGAATGAACAAGCTTGAGGTGGGGTTCTTGTCCTTAAGGGTGCTGTTCCTAGATGAACAGGAGGCAGGGCAGCATGAGAGAAGCTAGAAATGCTGGTGCCTACATTTTGCAGCCAGAAGACTCAGGGTGTGTTCACACAGCAGTCTTATTTCAAAACAAACAGAGGTTGTTTCGAAATAAGAAAGGCCATGTTCACACGACGCACCGTTGGTTCGAAACAAAGGGTTCCGTTGTTTCGAAACAATGGCGTTGTTTCGAAACAATTTAAACCCCATGTGGGGACGAAACAATGCCGCCTGAACATGCTATTTCGATTCCTGCTTTTTTCCTTAATTCGAATTAACAAACTGTTAATTCGAATTAACTTATTTCAAAATAAGGCGTTATTTCCATACAACTTGTATCGAAACAACTTGTATTGAAATAACCCCCTGTGTGTGAACATAGCCTCAGTCTTGAGAGCTGTCAAGTCAGCACCTTTCATCAATGCTAAATTTCCTGTTAAAACATTTAATGTGCATAATCCTAAAAAGTCACTGCAGATTAATACAATGTCGCTACCCATCCATGCATTGTAGTATGGGCTTATGGACCTTGGTGCCAGCATCCCTACCCCTTTCATAAAGGATGATGAGCTATCCTTGAATACCCAGTGCAAGTCAAATGGAGACAGACAAGCATAAACATCCCATCTTTGGAAAAGATGCCTTCTGCAGCCTCCAGGCTACTCCCGGGACCCTGAAGGACTGTGCTCTTTGCATATAGACAAGATAACCCCAGAACTTAATGTGATTTTATAAGAGATGCCCTCTCCCTGCTGCTTTGGTTTGGTGCCCAGACCATCTGGTCACCCTAGAGCTCTTTCTTATTCTCCAGGAGTTATGTTTCCTCAGCGTATCACCGGTTGCCAACAGATGAGCTGCAACTGCTGGCACCAACAAGGCAGTCAAACATTTATATGCACTGTGTATCTTCAGCCAGATCCCACCCACATCCTCAACACAGACATATTAAGTTACATTATCAGTGTGGTGCCTGGGGATTTCAATTTGTTGATAGTAACTGAATGGCTACACTGCTGCTCACTAAACTGATTGTTCCTTGGTAGGTGGGGAGCATTTGTTATCTTGAGAACAGGTTTATTTTGTCCGTTAGGTACTTCAATGAAGTGGGATTTTCTCCCATGAAAGCTCATGCAATAAACAAATTTGTTAGTCTTTAGGTGCCACAGGACTCCTTGCTTCTTTTGCTGAACTAGAATAACACAGCTGTCCCCGTGGAACTGGCAACCAAAGCAGGAGTGTCCAGTCTTCTCTGTCTCTACTGCCTTTGAGAGAGGGTAGCTGTGCAGAAGTGGTTTCTCTGCATCCATGTTTTTCCCCTCCAGGACATGGAGCAGTAAATTATCAGTCCTCCTGAAGTCACTAGATAGATGGCTAATGAGGAAAAATGCCTGTGATATACCGATGATACATAGCTCTGTCTTCAACACATCTGACTCATGCTCATCTGCACCCAGCAAGAGAAGTCTGACTTTTTCTCTCTGACACAGGGAACTTTGCCACAATTAGCCAGACCTTTGTCACTTTGAGATTACACCGCTGTCATGCACTCTACACCAATCAGAAGATGCAGCGAGTAAACTATGTAGAGTTTTTCTCCTGGGACACATTACATCAGTGTTGAGGAACATGCACTGGCTAGCAGAAATTTTTGGAGTGGAACTTTAAGGCTATCTCTACACTAGCAAATTAGTCCTAATTAAGGAGGCTTAATCCAGACTAATTTGGTCTCTGTCTACACTAGGCTTTGCCCAGTGCAAACTAAAAATTTTTTTAGTTCGAACTATGAAAAGCTTAGTTTAAACTAGTTAGTTCAAACAGCAAGTTCGAACTAAGTGCTTAGTTCGAACTTAGTTCAAACTTTACTAGCATGATGTAGTCATGCTAGTTTGAACTAAATAAGTTCGAACTAAGCAGTTAATTTGAACTAGTTGTGGTTTTTAATTCAAACTAACTTTTAGTTCAAACTAGCTGTGCTTAGTTCTAACTAAAAAGTTACTTTGAACTAAAAAATGCTGCTAGTTTGAACTAAAAAGCCACGGTTAGTTTGAACTAGCCTAAACTACTTAGTTCAGACTAAGCAAGTCCGAACTAAGCTTTCTAATGTAGACATAGCCTAAGTGTTGGTAGAGCAAAGACCTACAAGGTTTGAGATCTGATTATCCAAGAGACCTCTCCTCACCCCCACTACAGCCAGGCATCCACAATGGAAATGAGTGAGAGATACTGAGGCATAGAACCTGTTTGATACAATAGGGGAGAGGACCTACCAGTAGATCATTTTCTGTTAAGGCTTCTTCAACTTTGAAACTCATGTCCCACCTTGATTTGCCACAGCCCAAACTTAACCTTCCAAGTATGTCCCATTTCTCGCCTCCCCACTTTTACAAGTGTTGGCCTGGGCTGATGAATGGAAGGATCTGAATTTATTTTCCTCATATTAGCTGATGGATGCCTATTTATGGACCAAGGTCACCAGAACAGACATTCATATTTCATGTTTTTTTATTTATAAAATGGACACCCAGAGCACACCATGGGAGCCTAAGGAGATTTCCAGAAACCTAAATAAAAGACATCAATTTGGCAGAGGAGGGAGAGTGGTTTGCGTTCACACTAGGTTCTGGACTCATCTTTTGGCACCTACTTTTGGACTTTCTGCCTTGACAGCAACTGACTTGCTATATGCTAGATCTCCCTGTCTGTGCCATGGAAGTGAGACAAAGAAAGGTAATATTTCCATGAAAATATGCCTACTCTCCATCAACATAAGGAAGGGGAATTCTGAAGTCATTCTCCAAGAAAGATCTCTGAGATGGCATAATTAAATTTCCACTGTCATGCTGTCGGACCTGCGATAGTGAGGTTCAGGAGTGTGGGGATGGAGCCACACTGAGCAATATCATATTCGGAAGAGGACTCATGACTGCAGATATTCCAAGGAGGAGTTCACAACATTGCCAAGGAAAGCACTGTAGTAAACTTAATCTGGTTTCTTATAGCAACCTGTATTTTAAGTAAATTTAACTAAATAAAGATTTTCTAACTGAAAGTGTTATTGAGAAAAACCTAACGATCCTTATTTGCATTTTTGTAGTACTAACGGCCCCTAGTCATGGTCTGGACCCCACCATGCAAGGTATTGTAAAAACATGTATGAATACAAATGTTCCCATGACACTTCTTTTTTAACTGTCTTTGGAAATGTTTTACTTCTGACATTTCTGTAGAGTCAGGAACCCAAAAGAACAACACCACTTGCTGACCAAATTTGGACACAAATTTGAGTTTTGCAAAGATCAGAATGAAGAAGAATCCACTGGGAATGCTGCTTCAGGAAGTCTAGCACAGGAAGTCAACAGTGTGGGACTGAGATGGAAGAGAAAGAGCAAGAAGAAAGCTTTTGAAAAATTCAGAGCAAAAGGGCACAGAAGTACCTCAGTGAACTATTTAGACCCAGTGACTCAGGGTATGTCTATACTGACAGTGGCAAAATTGTTGCCATCAGCCTGGCATTCTGGGATCAGTTTGCAGAGAGTTTGAACTTGCCGTGATGCTCCTGGAAGTCAGCCCCGGAAGTCCTGGTGGGTCAGGGGGCATAGGAGAAAGCCGACCACAAGGGATTTGCAGTCAGCTTTTCCCTGATGGCTACATCCACTTGAGGCTTTTATTTTGAAACAACAACCATTGTTTAGAAATAAAAGTTGTCATGTCCAAACCAATTTCTTTATTTCAAAATGACAGGAGCCCATCATTACAAAATCACGTCTGTCGTTTCAGAACAATAAAACCTCCCCTGGAAGCAAAATAGCTGTTGTTTCGAAACGGTTGTTTCGAAACACTGTTCAGATGTGTTATGTCGAAATAACGGTTATTTCAAAATAACACTTTTGCCCTTCTCTTTCCCAGGGTGCCTTCCTTTTTGTATATATTTGGTGGGGGCATGGCCCAGCGAGGGGGCCATGTTGCCACACCTCCCATGCTGCCCCTCTCTTGAAGCAAAATAGCAAGTCCTGTGTCCAGACATGCTTTTTCGCTTTGAGGTTTTCCCTTATTTTGATCTAATATTTGCTTATTTTGATTTAAATTTTTTGAAATAAGAGTTTATGTATGAACATAGCTGATGTGTACCAGCAGCTAAGTTGCCAAAAGTTATTCAAGGAATTTTATGTTCCTTGTGTAACTGGCGGTTGACTGCCACCGAAAAGCACCCAAGCATACACTAGGGCTAACTAACAGTTTACCAGCTATCTCTCAGTCAGTGCAAACTCACATGGGCTGAGGGAGGAGGGTCTCCTACAAGATGATCTACCAGAGACATATGCTTCAAAAGCATACAAAAAAATGAACTAAATCACAACAGAACTATGCACAGATTGGAAAAGAAGTGCTGGCAATTGTTTTGGTTCAAAAGCAGTTTCACAAATATGTTTATGGATAGAGATCTGGTGAGGCAGAAACAGATCATAGCCCTTTCTTGGAAGGCCATATCACAGAAACCATTTTGTAAAGCATAATCTGAACCCTCAGAAAATGGTCAAAATTTGCAAATGTACTCACTGTACTTGGAGCTCAATCCTCTGAGCACAACTCCTCTGCAGCATCTTATTTCCACACTCAGGATAATGTACTGTATCAGTCTATTGTCTGAGTGCACCTCCCTTCAGCTGTAGCATGAGGACACAAAGCCCCCATACTGTATTCCCAATGCTCAGCCCACCTGAGGAGATTATTAGGCACGCTGCCAGTGCTCTTCTTTCTGTGTCCAGTCAAAATCCAAGTAGGTCTGACTTGGCATGCCCGGGTGTGTTGAGCCTTACTCCCCTCAATGTCTACATAGGATCCAGCCACAACTTAGCCCTGAATATAAAATCCAGGCCCAGCAAGGAACTTCTGATCACAAACCTGTTTCCAGGAGCACCTATAACCATGACGGCAAGGAGCAGCAGGACCAGAGACTGACGTCAGTGTGGCTCAAGTACTTCCCATTTCCAAAAGAGAATCTGACAGCCTCAAATGAGAAACGCCAAATCACCTACATTTACAGGCATTTGAAAGAGAAATTTTAAGTAGATGCTTACAGAGAAAGCCCAAGCACTTCCAGTCTTAGGTGCTTTTTGGTATTAGAGATTCTCAGGAATTCCCTAATTATTATGTAGCCCTGCCTTGGGTGCAGAGGATTCGACTAAACAGCCGTGTAAGGTCCCTTCCAGTCCTGCACTTCAACTGTTTTATTAAATTGCTGATCATGAAGCGATTCTGTACAAAAATCCCTGTGCTGAGTTACCACCCAGTCTGTGGTCACTGTTGCTCAGTATGGTCCACAGGGCTCATCTGGGTTTGAGCAGGATTAAAATGGATTTTGACATGCCCTAATCTTCCTAGATATGAATGCTGCCATTGACAACAGTGACATAACAAGGGTGTTCAGCACCCGGGGCCAAGCCCACATTTGCATCCCTCCATTCAATACCCCCTCTGCATAGTGCAGGAGGGGTCCCACCCCATCTGCCAGTTGCCCTGGGGAGGGGAGATCTGCACATGCAGGGGGAGTAGAAGGGCATGAAGCTGCAGCAGCCCTGCAGCCGGCCACAGCTAGTACAAGGCAGTCTCAATCCCCCCCAACCGGAGAAGTGATGAATGAGGGGGACTAAGAGGTATCTCTGAGTTCCTCCTGCATCCCCCACCCCTGTGAGGACTGGACAGGGACCCGCCCCCAGCACTTACCCACCACCACTCCAATGTGGTGCTGATTCTGACTCAATATGGCCTCCCCCCCGCCAGCATATGGGGGCTGTGGGGCTGGCCCTACACAAAGCAGGAGGGGGGCAGTAGGCTGTGCACTTCCCAGAACCTTTTGCACTTTGCGAAGGACTAGCTTGGTGCCTCCCCCACCACACAGCCTAGTGCCTGGGGGTCTGGCCCCCCACCGTCCCCCTCGGTATGCTGCTGATCCAAGTGTAAAACCTATAATAAGTACAGAAAATAAAATCTAACAGACCCACTAAAACCACATGAGATTCCTCATCCCCTTCGGTCCAAGGCAGAGCAGGTGTATTTGAATTAAATAAGATTATCTCATTAGTGGACTGCTATTGAAATCTTTCAGATATCAAGTTGTTGTACCGCACATTTAGCAGCAATGTAATAACACACTGTACATCACAGTTTGCTACTCTTGGGATTCCAGATGAGTTAATAACTGATTGTATCTCATAATTCACAAATGACTTGTTTTGGCAGTTCTGATGTATCAAACCATGGCAAACACTCACTATGCACAGTCAAATGGCTTAGCATAAGAGTCAGTACTAGCGAATAACTTGATTTTTAAAATCTCTTACAGATTCAAGGTGATATTGTTAAAATATTCCAACACATCCTATTTATTTAGATCACCATCTTAGAGATATATGAGTTTAAGAACAAACGTCTATGCCAAAGATACTCTGAAGTGGTTTCACTCTATACTAACAGATTACTACCGTGTCCTCGAATGTCTCTCTCCACTGTATTCTCTGATGTCGCAGGTGTCAAGAGTGACCCCTCTAGAAAGGGGAGAGGACATTAAATTCCAAACTCAAAGTGAATGCCAAACTGCCAAGGTAACAGCCATGCACTCCAGTCCCATCTCACATCATAGCCGCTTCTGAGGTCAATCCATTATGAGGAGAAGAAGACAACTCAACAAAACTATGGGTCTCTGGATCTCTGTTTGTTTCTTGACAAAATTCCAGAGGCTCTTACACACACACAGGCAGATCCAGGTGGCAGATCTGCTGTATAGCAGCAAAATAGGTCACCAGCAGAAGGAAAACGAAGACAATGAAGTAGAAAACAAGAAGTGGCCATGCAATGAGAAACCCGTGGAGATTCAAAGACTGCAATTATTGACAAATGTCCAACATGAATCAGAATAAGCCTTTCATCTGTCCAACCAGTTCAGGTGCTCTGACCTCTCTCCTAGATGTTTCTGTTCCTCTACTTTATTAATTAATTGGCTTCCTTCATAGTGAGCATTGTTTTTTTGGTAAGTGTTATGTTTTATTTGCATTGGATTTTAAAAAAGAGGATGATGTAACAATAACCATTCCTGGCAGCAATAACTGGCCTTTGCCATGTGACAGGATGTAAGTAACCTTTTGTAACCCTGCCCTAGGTCATATGACTGAGGTTGGGAAATAAAGACCAGATTCCAGTGAGACGTACCGTTATTACATATGGCAGATGTGTAAAACTGTATGATCCAGTCCTGCACGTCTCACGGAAACGTGAAAGATGGTGGTTTACAAGGCTGTGGTAGGAAAAAGCACAACATAGTGCTCCACTGTTTGGGTTAGCAATTCGCTAACATTAATAGAAATCATAACATTTTAAAAGTGTAACAAAATAACCAAATGTTTTTTTCAAAGCTTACCTCAGTCATGACATAAGTATTTCAAGATGTTCACCGAAGTATTAACAAATCACAGTGTGGGCTATCAATCTGTCAATGAAGAGCACAAGCTTTGGTATTTTCAAGTGATATTTGAAATCCTAACCCCATAAGAAAATTAGCTCAGGCAATAACATCCTGTTTTCCACAGAGACCATTCAGCTTCCCTAGCAGTGGGAAAACGCTGCTAAGTCCTGCTGCTGTAATTGTACTCCTCATTCCTCAGGAAAGCATGTAATGCAAAGCACTAAGAACTAAGCTCTTCTGTTTTACGCTGCACACTGATTTGGAAGCAAATATTTTTCCAACAACATCACCAGACGGAAAGCATTTTGAGACTCTGAAATCTTCTCGCAACATTGTTTTGGAAAAACCTGACTGAAAGATAGTAGTGACAAAAGCTATCTCTGACAATTTCGCTTTGACACGTTAACTCACTGTGTCAAACAGTTCTGAAATTATATATCTTTACAGACGTCAGTCAAGCGTAGCCCCCTATTTCTTCAGCACTGGGTTGTTTCCCGTGAAGCATTACCTGAAACAATAAAAATACAGCATGGGCCAGATTCTACTCTCAGTTTCACCAGTGTCAGAAAGACGAGACACCGAATTGAATTGGAATTGTTCTGGATTGACATTTGGTAAATAAGACCCGAATTTAGCCTCAAATGATCTTTGCTTATTATCACATTCTTCCCTATTCTGTTACATCAGTGTCATGCCAGAGTAATTCTACTGAAGACAAGACAATTACACCTGTGTAAAAGAGTGAGAATCACACCCAAATTCCAGTGGAAATAACATCTTTTTCAGTTTTTACTGAGCCTGATATTTTCTTTTCCTCTTCAGCTGAGAAATATATTCTCTGCTCTTTAGTGTTCCATTTATTAAAGCCTTAACCTACAGTGCCAGTATTCAACCTTTTAAAAACCCAGTAACTCATTGTTCTATACTTTCTTGATACTATATTTTGGGGTGAGGCACGGAAAAATGCATTTACCACAAGGTGGCACCATTTTGTTTTTTTCCTCTCTAATAAAAAGCTTTCAGAAACTGAGCACAGCATTAGACTAAACTGCACTAAAATGTAATCATGTACATTTTACCATTAAAAATGTCCTGATATTAAAATGGTGACATATATTAGATTTCTTAGTGTGTTATCATTTTATTAGATTTTTTATTAAATGAACACAGAGCATTCAAAATACACACCTAACTGCCAGATACAAAGCAGTTACACTATATAAAAATCAAAATATAAAAGTCAGATATATCATTCTTATGCTAATTATGTTGTGCTGCCCTGTCAACATAAAGCCTGCTTCAAATTCACATGTTTAAATAGCCAGTTCATAGTGAATCACAACAGGAGCTACACTAGGGGCCCAATAGTGGAAATCCCACACACTAAAAACAGTGGGATTGTCTGGTGAAGTGGGATTTTCTCACACAAAAGTTAATGCAATAAATAAATGTTAGATTTTTAAGCACTACAGAACTCCTTGCTTGTTTCTTTTGGTACGTAAAGACACTAGTGAGCAAGGGATTTCAGGGTCAGGAGCTGTAACGGAAAGATTTCACCTTCTTTGCCATTTATTTGGGAAGGGCAGACCTAATAAAGCCATTTTACTTTAAGGAAGTTCCAAAGGGGTAGCCGTGTCAGCCTAGTTCAGTAAAACAAACAAGGAGTCCTGTGGCACTTAAAGACTAACAAGTTTATTTTTTGCATGAGCTTTCATGGGAGAAAATCCCACTTCATCAGACGCTTTGAAGACTGGGGAACTTACAGAATGGGAAGAAAATAAATGCAAGAGAGTATAAGTCATGGGAACAGGTCACACTCTAACAGCAAATTAAAGTAGTTGTTAAGATTCAAACACTGGGAAATGGTATATAGGAGAAGATGAAGTCAAACCTTCTGCAGTAATGAGAGAAAAATCCAAAGTCCCTATTAAGCCCTGAAGCAATGCAATCAAATTTGAAAATAAATTCAATCTCAGCAGGTTCTGTTCGAAGCCTTGATCTGGTATTCATCTGTCCGAGCACTGCAATAAGTAAATCATCAATGGAGTGATCAGGAAGATTGCAATGCTCACCCACTGGTTTTAGAGTGTTGTGATTTTTTTTTTTACCTGCTCATCCACCAACGTGATTTATGCCACCATGTGTCAGAAATGCCCTTCTGCCTTATATATTGGACAAAGAGGACAGACTCTGAGCAAAAGTATATATAAATGGGCACAAATCTGACATCAGGAATCACAACATTCAAAAAACCTGTGGGTCAGCATTTCAATCTTCCTGATCACTCCACTGATGATTTACTAATTGCAGTGCTCACACAGATGAATATCAGATCAAGGTTTTGAAGAGAAACTGCTGAGATCAAATTTATTTGCAAATTTGATTGCCTTGCTTTAGGGTGTACTAGGGACTTTGGATTTTTCTTTCATTACAACAGGTGATTTGACCTCATCTTCCTCTATATGCTGTTCCCCAACGTTTTAAGCTTTACGACTGCTCTGATTTGCTGTTACAATGTGAACTGATCCCATGACTTACATGTCCCTGCGTTTATTTCCTCCCATTTTGTAAGTTCACCTATCTTCAAAGCGTCTGATGAAGTGGGATTTTCTCCCATAAAAGCTCATGCAAAAATAAATTTTGTTAGTCTTTAGGTGCCACAGGACTCCTTACTTTAAGGAAGTTATATCAGTTGAACTGGTATTTAAAAAGCAGATGGAAATAATGCAATGCAATTTAATCTGCGGCTGATTAAAAATCATACCACTGATTAACAGATAGAATCCTCATTGATTTCAGTGGAGACTGCTATTTACAAACAGATGGAGCAATTCTGTGCATTATTATTATATTTCTGATGGAAGGGCGAGATTTTGAAAGATGCAGAGATTCTGCAAAGAAAAGCTGAGATTCCTCAGTTTCCAATGAATTCAATGTACATATAGCAGATTTTTAATTCCCTTTCTCTGTAGTCTGGAGCAAGATCCTGCAAACCTTTCTTCTTGACATGAAGGAAGTCCCACTGAAATTTCATAAAGAATGCACTTTTTGTAAAGAGTCACCTGTGTTCAATAAAACCAAGTCTACCCACAGGATGGCCAGCTGAGAATTTGCTGCTTTATTTTATTGCATCACCATGGCAGGGGAGTCTACCACAAATTAAACAAGATTTAAAAAAAAATGAAATGGATTTAAAACTGGCTAACAGAAATCTCAAAACGTAATTATGAAAGGGGTGTGAGCAGGAGTTTTTCCAGTAAGGTGACACGGGCCCTACACAATTAAACATTTCTCTCAATAAAAATGTAAGAACGCCCTTACTGGATCAGATCAATAGTTCAGCTAGCTTAGTACCCCATATTCTGATATGGCCAACGAACAGGAAATCAAGTAATCCATCTCTGCCGCCCATTCACAGCTTCCTGAAGACCTCGTAGAAAACATAAAATCATCAGTGATAAAATTTGCAGGGGACACAAAAGTTGGGTGAGTAGTAAATAATGAAGGGGCGGATCACTGACACAGAGTGATCTGGGTTGCTTGGTAAACTGGGCACAAGCAAACACTATTATGTCCACACATGCATCATTATTTTGAAATAATTTATTTCAGAATGAGTTATTTCAAAATAAAGTCCTTATTTTGAAATAAGTTAATTCGAATTAAGGGAAAGCCTGCTTTCGAAACAACATGTCCAAATGGCGTTATTTCGAAAAACCATTTTGAAATAACAGCCGTTTCTAAATGAACGGTGTTTAAGCTGTTTCGAAATGAGAAAACGCTGTGTGGACATTCAGTTTTTTATTTTGAAACAACCAGTGTTGTTTTGAAATAAAAGACTCATGTGGACATAGCCTATGGGTATGTCCACACAGGCTTCTTATTTCGAAACAACAGAGGTTGTTTCAAAATAAGAAACAGCATGTCCACACAACGCACCATTATTTCAAAACTGTTAAACCTTGCATCTAACCGAAATAGCTGTTGTTTCAAAATGGTTGTTTCGAAACAATGGCGTTTGGACACATTGTGTCGAAACAACTGTTTCGAAACAACGTGTCCGAACGGCCTTGTTTCAAAATAACCATTTAGAAACAATGCTATTTCGAAAGCAGGCTTTCCCTTAATTCGAATTAATTTATTTCAGAATAAGGACTTTATTTTGAAATAACTCATTTTGAAATAGGTTATTTCAAAATAATTATGTATGTGTGGACATAGCCTATGTGTTGTGATATGGTTAAATGTTAATGTGTACTTCCAGGAGCAAAGAATGTAGGTCATACTTACTCAATGGGGGACTCTATCCTGGAAAGCAGTGACTGTGGAAAAGATTATGATGGATAATCAGCTGACCATGAGCACCCAGTATGACTCTGTGGCCAAAAGCTCTAGTACAGTCCTTGGATACATAAACAGGAGACTCTCAAGCAGGGAGTAGAGAGGTTATTTTATCTCTGTGTCTGGCACTGGTGAAACTGCTGCAGCAACCCTGTGTCCATCTCTGGTGTTCACAATGAAAAAAAGATGCTTGATATCTTGAAGAGAAGAGAAGAATCACAAAAATGATTAAAGGGTTAGAGAACATGTCAAATAGTGATAGTTTAAAGGAGTTATTCTATATAGCTTAAGAAAGAGATTTTTTAAATGGTGGTTTTATTATAGCCCAAAAGTATCTATCTGGGAACCAATATTTATCAATGGTTATGTCTATAATATGAAAGTTAGTTCAGATTAACAAAGTCAAACTCATAAATTCAACCTTAATTTGAACTAAATCTGACTTTAGTAAGTCGAGTTAACAAAGTGCACTAATTCGACTTAAACGTTAAGTTAAATTAATGCACTTTGTTAATTTGAACTAACTGCCCTAATTCAAACTTATTTAGTTTGAATGAAGGCTTAATCCTGGTCTACACGGCCCTTCGTTCAAACTAAGAATCAAACTAAGCACTTAATTCAGACTAATGCAGGTGTTTTAATTCAAACTCAGCTTTCATTAGTTCGAATTAAGGAATTCCTTAATTCCAACTAGTGAAAGTCTATGGTGGATTAAATTAACTCAGATTCAGGCTCCTTAAATCAAACTAACTTGCCAGTTTAGATGCACCTATTAGGACTGACCAGTCTCCAGAGAAAGGTACAACATGATTCAGTGTCTAAAAGCTGATGCTTGGCAAATTCAGGTTGGAAATAAGGTATACATGTGCAACAGCCAGAGTGATTAATTTACCATGGTGGTTTCTTCAATATAGACAATTTTTACATCAAGATTAGATGGTTTTCTAAATGATGTGCTCTAGGAATTATTTTGGGGAACTTCTATGGATTGTGTGTGTCGTGTAGGAAGTCAGAATAGGTATGCCCAGTGGTACCTTCCAGCTTTGGAATCTATAAATGTAGGAACAGGAAAAAAGGGAAAGGAAGGGCTGGCTTACTCCTGTAAGAGTCTGAGTAACCCAGTTAACTCATTAATGACCACTTTGCTGAGAACTGTAGGTTGGGTCCTATATTTAACACTACTAAATATGTTTAATCAGTCTTTGTGCTCTGTGTTTCGAACTCTAAATTTTACCTGAGGAAGCTAATTAATAAAAGTGGCTCAGTTTATGGATTATTAGAACCATTTTTTGTTTGTAGGCTTAATGGAGTCTACAACCTTCTTAGGCTGAAAAAGGAATCATTTGCTGGATTTCTGAGCTTTGCAGGGACTCCTTAAAGGACTAGAACTACTGCCTGAATTAGCAGACTCCTTCTGGAGCTTGTAAACTCTGCATGAACTCTTGAGCTCGGGCACGTCTACACTGCTCTTTTATTTCGAAATAACACTCGTTATTTCAAAATAAAAAAAATTTAGTCTACGCGACGTATCGATATTTTGAAAGGACGGACCTCGTCCTTTCAAAATAACAATCGTTATTTCAAAAAAGTTAAACCTACCCCCCCCTCAAAATAGCCGTTATTTCGAAACGGATGTTTCGAAATAACGGCTTTAGACCCGTTGTTTCGAAACAACACCGTTGTTTTGAAACAATGGTTCGAAACAGCGGTTGCATTGCCGTTATTTCGAAACATCCATTTTGAAATAATGGCTGTTTTGATCCCGCGGTTTCCCTTATTTCAAAAGGGCTCCTTTCAAAATAAGGGTTTTATTTCGAAATCGGTCCTTTCGAAAGGACCGATTTCGAAATAAAGCTGTCTGTGTAGATGTGCCCGAGGAGAATGATATTGAATTAATGCTACAAAAATGTATCTCAGATTTTACCTGGGGAGTGGGCTGAATGGAATTGAATGGAAATGAACTGCTTGTGCTTTTACTGCAGGCTCATTAGTTGAAGGTGACAAGGTTTCTATGGCTGATATTATTTAAATCAGCTAATCATATGTGTCCTCAGTAATAAATGGGAACATTTTAATGTGTATTATTTTTGTTTATTAATAATATTCCCTAGCAATTTTCATCAGTAGATCTCAAAGTGCCTCACAAACTTTGATGTATTTATTTCACCAACACACTTGTTAGTTAGGACAGTGCTATTACTCCCATTTTATAGATTTGTAATTGAGGCACAGGGAAGCTGAATGACTTGCTTCAGGTCACACAGGGAGTCTGTGGTACAACAGGGAACTGAACACAGGACACCCAATGCCTAGGCTAATACTCTAGTCAATAGATCATCCTTTTATTTATTTTAAAGAATACATAAGAAAATAAATTCTACCTTTGCAAATCAGTAATCTAACCTTCAAAGTATTATAAAGTTAAGATTCTTTAACTATTCTTTCAAAACCAAAAGAAATTCTAATGCAAAACCAATTCAGATAAAAATGAAGTTGGAAATTCACATCAATAATTTAAGGATGGGGAGAGATCCTGAAAGACTATTGATGTTAATAAAAACATTGGAAATCCAGGAAATGTCAAGTTATAACAAAACTTTTAAAATGCTGGAACACCTAGAAATGCACAGTAAGGTGACCTAAACAACAGTAACTCTGTCCCTTCCACATCTGGGCTACTGCCTGTCCTCTTGTCACACATGGCTTCTGCACCAAGGAGCAGTGGCGGGTTCGGGATAGGGAGAAAGAGCATGCTCCAAAATCATTATCTGGACTGGAATGCGAGAGTTTAGGCTCCCTTCCACACACTGGCCCTTTGGGACTGGAATGAAACATATGACAGATGGTTTTTTTAAAAAAGCAGTTATCAAAGGGGAAGATTTTGGAACATTTCCTTTGAAATAAAATTTTGTTTAGCTTTTCTAGCAGCTGAAATAATTTTCAGAACATCTGATGAGAGGTTTCAGTGCTTCATTTCCTCCTTTTGCTAGCCAAGCCATCCGTTTGCAGATTGTCTGTGGCACATCTAGTCCTTTGTTTTATTGCTGTGGGTATTTTCCATGGGGTAAGAGGAGAAGCAGATATCAATTAAACAGAGATGCGACCCACAGGCTCCTTGGTCATCTGAAAGATCTGTTTGTAAATTACTCGATGGCTTAATAGAAGGTGGAAGAAATATATTCTGGAGCGCTTTATGCCCAGAAGGATGAAGTCATGTATTCCTGTGCCCTCTTCCCAATGTTTTGTCTGTCTCTCTTATTGTTCCAAGACAAACTTTTAAAAAAAGGATTAATCAAGTAACTAGTTGTTCCCCTTAGCTTTAGTGAGTGCTCTGTGCAGGACCAGGTTTAGGGGCAGGTGACCCAAGAATGCCAAGCGTGGGAGGTGCTGGGCTCAGAGTGCTGTTTCTATTGTTAATGACAAATGGTAGAGTGGAATTTTTGAAGTTAACTATTTTCTGGTAGTCCATATGTGGACTCATTTCTCACTAATCCTTTGAACTAAGTTTAACATTCTAAAGCTAAACAAACAAGCAATCTTGTGGCACTTTTAAAGACTAACACATTTATTTATCACATGAGGTTTCACGGGAGAAAATCCCATTTTGTCAGATTCTTGAAGATGGAGAACTTACAGAATGGGAGGAAAATAGATGAAGGGAAGTGTAAGTCATAGGATCAGGTCAGACTATTTCAGCTAATCAAAGCAGTTGTTTAGATTCAAACTGTGTAGAACATAATAGAAGGAGGGGGGTAGACAGAAGGGAAAATCACCTTTTGTAATCAGAAAGCCAACTGATATCTCTATTTAAGCCCAAGGCACCGATGTCAAATCTGCATATGAATTCCAACTCTGCAGTTTCCGTTTGATGCTAAGACTGTCACCCACTGTAACACGTAGACTCATAGAAACTGGAAAGGACCATGACAGGTCATCAAGTCCAGCTCCCCGCACTCATGACAGGACCAAGTACCCCTATCAAACCATCCCTGACACATGTTTGTCTAACCTGCTCTTAAAAACTTCCAATGTAGGGGATTCCACAACCTGCCAAGGCAACTTATTCCAGTGTTTAATCACCCTAACAGTTAGGAATTTTTTCCTAATATCTAGACTGAACCTCCCTTGCTGTAATTTAAAGCCCATTGCTTCTTGTCCTATCATTTGAGATTAAACAGAATAATTTTTCTCCTTCTTCCTCATAACAACATTTTAGATATTTCAAAACTGTTACCATTATCCCCCCTCAGTATCTTTTTTTCTAGACAAAACAAAGCCAGCTCTTTCAATATTCCTTCATAGGTCAAATGTTCCAGACCTCTAATCATTTCTATTGCCCTTCTCTGGACTTTCTCCAGTTTATGCACATCCTTTCTGAAATGCGGCACCTAAAACTTGACATGGTACTCAAGTTGAGGCCTAATCAGTGCAGAGTAGAGTGGAAGATTCACTTATGTGTCTTACAGTACTTCTGTTATACACCCCAGAATGTCGTTTGCTTTTGACTCATATTTAGCTTATGACTGTTGACTGATATGTAGCTTGTGATCCAATATTACACCTTCCTAGGCATTCGTTGCCCATTTTGTATGTGTGCAATAGGTTGTTCAACCTTAAGTGGAGTGCTTGGCACTTATCTTTACTGACTTTCATTCTACAGTGGGGACCCGTTAGAATGTGAACCGTTTGTGTGTGGTTCTGGTTAGTGCGTACTCCGATCATGTCCCCTGAAGCCAACATGCGGGACTCAGTAACATGTGGTGCCTACAACCAGAAGTTGGCCAGTGAACGGAAACACATGGAGTGAGCCTTATGAGCACTGCCTTTTTCTTTTCATGAGCATTGTGGAAAGATGTGTCACGCTTGGCTAGGGTCCTTGGCTGCTGGCTCTGCACTACCAGCAATGATCTGTGCGCCATCAGCACTTATTGCTGCGCATGCTCAGCTTAGAGGCAATATTGGTCCAGTTTACGCGTGACCCATTTAACACACAGTCACAGCAGCTTGTCCCCTGACACCTGCGCATTAACAGGTCCCCACTGTAATTATCTCTGACCATCTCACCAGTGTGACCAAATCGTTTTGAATTGTGATCCTATCCTTTAAAGCACTTGCAACCCCTTCCAGCTTGGTATCATCTGCAAATGTAAGAAGTTTGCTCTCTATGCCATCATCCAAGTCACTAATAAAAATGCTGAACAAAACCAGACCCAGGATAGATCCCTGCAGCACCCCAATTGTTATGTCCTTCCAGCCTGAATGTGAACGGTTGATAACTACTCTCTGGAAGTGGTTATCCAACCACTTTTTCACACATCTTATAGTAGCTCCATCAGTTTGTACCTCCCCAGTTTATTAATAAGACTGCGACTATTAAACAGTATTAAATACTGGCCCACCCGGTGTTCATGCAGTTCAATTTCTTGATGTTAGTACACTTCAGTTATTCTTAAAATTAGAAGGTTTCTATAAGCTAAGAAACAAGGAATCCTGTGGCACCTTTAAAGACTAACAATTTTATTTGTTGCATAAGCTTTCACGGGTCTGACAAAGTGGGACTCATCCATGAAAGCTCGTGTGATAAATAAAATTAGTCTTTAAAAGTGCCACAGGACTCCTTGTTTCTTTTGCTGAACTAAACTAACATGTCTACCTCTCTCAAACTTAAAAGCTTGGAGGAAATTATTTTTATTTGTTTATATGTGACATGAAGAAATATAGATGTAAAGAGCCTAGCATACAAATTTATCATCGTATATGACAGTAAAATCATGCTTGCAAATCGTCCATCAAAGTCATGAAACAGGCCACAAATGCAATAAAAAGGAAGGCATTCAAAAGTTTAACAAACAGAAGAGTGAGTCCACAAAACACTCCTTGCCTGGGGCACCATGTAGTCTAGGGTTGGCCCTGGCTCTATACATTGTGAAGAATAATAGATCCATAGATTTTACGGCCAGAAGGGACCAATAAGATCATCTAGTCTGAATTCATGCATAACACAGATTATAGAACCTCACCCAATAATTTCTACATCAAATGCATAACTTATGTTTGAACTATACCATATCTTTTAGAAAGTTACCTCATCTTAATTTAGAGATTTCTGGAGAAGGAGGGTCAATCACATCCTAGGTAACTTGCTGCTATGATTAATTACCTTGATGGTTAAAAATATGAGCCACATTTCTAGTATGAATTTCTCTAGCTCCAGCTTCCAACCACTGAGACTCTTCCAACCCTTTTCTCCAAGGGTTCTTGTTTGAGTTATACCTCAGTTGCTTCCTACAGCCTGATTTTGCTACCCTTACATTGTCTAGCATTTAATCACAAGTGTGATTTTGCATTAAGTTCAATACTTTTGTAAGAGCTATTCGAGGTGAATAATAGTGGCAGATCAGCCCCCTGAGCTGCAAGATGACCTCCCCGTGAGGACTGTGTATTTTTTTAAATCAGAATTTGCAAGATTTTATGGACTGAGAAAATGAAAGTGTACGCAAATATCAGTATACTCGGAAGCAACATACATTCTCTTAATTTTCAGTATCTCAGGATCAATCAATCAGACAACCAATCTGAAATCCAATGAATGGCTAAAAAGTTTCCAAGCTGCAGAAGGGATGTGGCGATTGTAATGATCGATTCTGGAATGATATGTCAAATATTATTCCCTCAGCGAAATTTGGTTCATTGGTTCCATCTCAAAAAAAGATTTTTTAACATCACCCTCCACTCTAGTCCCAGATGAGAATTTGTAGGTCTTCATTCATCCATTGCATATGGCTGGATTCATAATATAAGAAATGGCAAAATAAATATGCACTGACATTAACAGAAATAATTAACCAATTTCAAAGGTGAGTCAATGTGAGTCTCAGCCATTATATGGGGAAAAAAATCTAAAAGGATCCTAACTTGGTGTCATATGTATCTTCTTTCAATAGGTTGTAGCCATTTTTTTCCACTGCATCATTTCCCTCTTAGCAGACCTTCTTCCATGGGAAGTCCTGCCAGAAGCAGCTGGTGTAACCCACATTTGAATCTAGCACAGAATGTCTAAAATTGGACCAGGGCTTACTCACGGGGTTGTGACACCCCAAGCCAGTCTTGCTTTGTGCCCCTCTCTGGGCGGGGGGGGGGAAGAATCTGGCTTCACCCTGGGTGAGCTTTCCCTACCCCCATGGGTGGAGTGGGCCAGCCCGGTGGCAGAGCTACACTCTCCCTCCACTCCCCTGGGCCAGCTGTTCCATTCTAGGGGCAGGAAGGGCCAGCCCAGGGGCGGGCGAGAGCGCAGAGTCCACCCCAGGGGCTGGCCAGTTCTGCCACTGGGGGTGGAGTGGCTGGCACAGGGGAGAGGGGGGAGCATGGGGTCTGGCTTCTGGCCAGCTCACCCCGCCCCACCCCTGGCGCCCCTACATTGCAGCACCCCTAGCCAGTGCCACGTTGGCTCATAGGAAAAGCCAGCCCTGAATGGGACAAAGACCTCAAGCACCAGAAGATAGGTGAGAAATGAATCCTCTGTACCAAGGAGGAGGAATACAGGCTCTTTGTACTTGTAGCCCCTGAATCTTTCTATGGAGAATGTAGTGGAAACTTTTAATTTGACAGTTAGTGACCTTTCCTTTTAAATACAATGAGTCTTGGAAAAGGGGATAACAAGGCCTTGAATGAGATTAAAGGAGTACACTTCATGTGATGCAAATGTCGCTGGAAAGAAGTATTTTAATCTTTCACCGAAGGGGAGATTCAAGGCTTTTAAATCTCATAAACCTTGTTAGTTAGGGTTGATTCTCTAACTTCCCTCCAGCCTTCTAGTTCCTTTCCGTGCAGGAGAGGGGAAAAAACTGAAAGGCTGCCAAATAGGATGATAATTGTGATGGCTTAGCTCTAGAAGATGACTGATTCAGATGCTTCTTAAAATTTAAAACATGCCTGGTGGTAGAAAATAAGTAAAAAAGATTTAGGTTCTTTTTCACCCTTCATCAGTTCCTTTCTCTTATATATCTGCAGTAAAAATCTGAAAGAATGAGACTCTCATAAGACACACCCTTCATAATTCTCTGCCATATAAGAACAACTTTAATATTAGACATATTAGATGTTTAGCTACATGAAAATAAAAACCCCTCCTGCTGATATCCATTCAGACTGCACCAAGTTCCCATCATCTCCAGGTCCTGGTGACATTCAGCAAAAGAGATTTTTTCTCATCAGGGATCCAATCCAACACCACTGAAGGCTCTAGAACAGAGTTTCCCAACCAGTGTGCCATGGCACATGGGTGTGCCCTCAGGCCCGAGCAAGTGTGCCACAGAAATTTTTGAAAAACCACTTGAAGAGTTCTGGAAGACTCATGAATATTCATGAGTTCATTTTGGCAATTATATGGCGGCGTGACTCAAAATAATGAAAGGGACCAAGCTGTGCCATGGCAGAGAAAAGGTTGGGAACAACTGCTCTAGAAGGCCCTTGTTACCTAATTCCATTAATCACGGTGAGAGCTCCAGTGTGCTAGAGCCTCAAAGAATCACTTACAAAGACACAGTACCTGACTGAAAAAGCTATAATCTAAAAAGGCAAAAAAAAAGTATGTCAAGTATAGGCGAAATGGATACATAAATAGCCCACGTGATTGATCAGATCATGTTAGTTCCAACAGTTTTTTCTTCTTATACTAAATCAAAATATAGCTAAATTACAGCAACACAGGTTTAATGAAGGACAAAGCTAGCATGGAGATTATGGATGACTTGAATTTTCAATTCAGTATTATATAAAGAATAGAAGGGCTTTTCCAGGCAGCACAAAAATGTGAAAAAAAAATTTAAAATACCAACCGATGGGTCTAAATGTTACAGAAATACCCAGAGAATCTAATAACATCATGAACTCACACCTTTTTGCCCTAAAAGATGTATAAGAACCCATAAGACAAGAGGAGAAAGAGGTTGATGCCTAATAAAGAGATCGATTTTATATGAAACACAGTCATCACACTATGAACAATGAAAGTCCTGTGGCACCTTAAAGACTAACAAATTTCTTCAGGCATACACTTTCATGGGCAGAAGCTTTTATCAGATGCAAGCGGGTTGGAGCCCACAAAAGCTTATGTCCAAAGAAATCAGTTAGTCTTTAAGGTGCCACAGACCTCTCATTGTTTTTGCTGTACACAGACTAACACATCTACCCCTCTGGAAGTCACTGCACTGAAACTAAGGTGGCGATATTAGATTGGGGAAGAGACCAACTTTACAGGATGCATGATGGAAGTCCTTCACCAGTACAAGGGGCCTACATCTTGGAATTTGCCACATTTCTCATTCTGGCCCTTTATTGAAAATTGTAAGATCATGTCTTGTCTAGCAATCATAGCAAATGAAATAACAACTCGTCTTCAGTCAAGAGCAAAATAGTCTTGGTGCAATTCTGCTCAATTACACCCATCTTACAACCTTGGGAATTGCAGACCAGTCAGTTTAACTTCCATACCCAGAAAGCTAATGGAGCAAATAATTAAGCAATCAATTTGCAAACTCCTAGAAGATAAAAAGATTATAAGTAACAGTCAGCTTGGATTTGTCAAGAACAAATCATGCCAAATCAACTTAATAACTTTTTCTGACAGGCTTACAAGCCTTGTGGATAAGAGGAAGCACTAGATGTGGTTCATCTCAAGTTTAGTAAGGCTTTTGATATCTCACATGATTTTATAATCAAACTAGGGAAATATAACCTAGATGGAGCTACTATAAGGTGGTTGCATAACTGGCTGTAAAACCATTCCAGGAGAGTAACTATCAGTGGTTCATAGTTAAACTGGAAAAGGAAATCAAGTGGGGTCCCACAGGGATCAGTTCTGGGTCCAGTTATATTCCACATCTTCATTAGTGATTAAGGTAATGGCACAGAGACTACGCTTACAAAATTTGTGGATGAAATAAAGCTGGGAGGGGTTGCAAGTGCTTTGGAAGAGATGATTAAAATTCAGAATAATCTGGACAAACAAGAGAAATGGTCTGAAGTAGAAATACAATGAATTTAGTAAGGACAAATGAAAGTATTACACTTAGGAAGGAGCAATCAGTTGCATGCACACAAAATGGGAAATAACACCCTGGGAAACAGGGCTGCAAAAAAGGATCACGGTCATAGGTCATTGTGGATCACAAAGTAAATATGAGATACCACTTGCAAAAAGAGAAAACATTCTGGGATGTATTAGCAGGAGTGTCATAAGCAAGACATAAGAAGTAATTCTTCTGCTCTATTACACACCAAATATGTCCCCTCTGGAGTATTGTGTCCAGTTCTGGATGCCATGTTTCAGGAAAGATGTTATCAAGTTGAAGAAAGGAGAAACAAGAGCAACAGAAATGATTAAAAGTCTAGAAAACATAATCTATAAAGGAAGACTGATAAAACTGAGTTTGTTCAGTGTGGAGAAGAGAAGACTGAAGGGGGACATGATAACAGTTTTCAAGTACATGAAAGCTTCTTACAAGAAGGAGAGAAAAAAACCTTGAGAAAGGTTCTTAAACCTTGAGAAAAGTACAAGAAGCAATAAGCTTAAATTGCAGCAAATGTGGTTTAGACTGGATTTTAGGAAAAGCTTCCTAACTTCTCAGGGCACTAAGCACTGGAATAAGTTGCCTAGGGATGTTGTGGAACCTCCAGCACTGGAAATTTTTAAGAGCAGGTTAGACGAATACCTTTCAGGGATGGTCTAGAGTAGATGAAGCTTGGCCTGGCCATAAATGGAGGGAACAGAACTAGATGATCACTTGAGGCTCCCTCCAGTCCTACAAGTCCTGGCTATGTCTACACTAAAGGTCTCAGGTAAGTCGACTTAATAAAATCAATTTAAAGTCAACTTTATTAAATCGACTTAGAGAGTCACCATTGTTTAAACTGACTTTATCCAAGGGACCCATTTAAAGTCAACTTTAATGGCCACATTTGTTAAGTCAACCTAATAAAGTCAACTTAACCCTTAAAGTCGACTTTAAGGGTGAAAGTTATTAAGCTAGTGCTTAAGTCAACCTAATGAACTCCAAATGTGGCACTAGAGTTGCTTAAGTCAATATAAGCCTCCAGTGTAAACATACCCCATGATTCTACCTGTTCATTTAACCTGTTATCGAATACAGCTGAAGTGACTTAGAGAACATTCACACTGCAGAATTTATGAGATTACATGAAGCATGCCCATAGGAAAATAATTCCTGCAGCCAAAGACCCAAACTACCTTCAGGATATTGGGGTAGCATGTGAAAGAAGGAGAGTGAATATTTTCCAGGAAAAATTGAGGAAATACAATGTAGAAGTCAGAAAGGCTATTTACTAACTAGAACAAATAACAAAGGTCAGTAATTGCCTCTACAGTAGGTGACTGAAATTCAGCAGCCAAATATCAAGGGATATGTCTACACTGGAGGCTCTGTTTAGTCGACTTAAAGCCAACCTTGTTAAGCTGACTTAGAGTGTCCACACTAAAAACTCCTCTAGACTGCCCACATCCATGTTGGCAGCTGCTAGGTTGACTTAACACTTAACCTTATTAAATCAGCTTGAGGGCTACTCCCTGTCTACACTGGCTTAAATCAACTTAATAAAGTCAACTTAAGCATTAAGTCAACCTTAAGAAGCGGAGTTAATGCATCAACTTAAGGAAGTGCTAAAGTCAACTTCATAAATTCCCAATGTGGATGGGGAGCTTCTTAAGTTGACTTAAGGAAAGCTGACCTAAGGTTCCTGTGTAGGTGTACCCCACCAGAGTTCCTCCTTGTCCAAATCCTCCTTCTAGTATGATGCATGGACACCTTGGCCAGCACTAGGGCTATGTTTACACTGGGGGCTCAATGAAGTTGATTTAACAAGGTTGTCATACCCTAGGCCTGGGCCCCTCCCCCTGCTCTTCCCCAGGGTCTGATTCAACTCTGGGGCCCAGCTCAACCATGGGGGCCTGCTCTCACTCGTGACACCACTGGCAGGCAGCTGGAAGCCGGATCCAGCCCCAAGCTGCCTGTGCAGCAGGCGACTCAGAGCCAGATCAGGCTCCAAGCTACTTGCTGGTGGTGGCAGGAGCCAATTCCAAGCCCCCTGCTTCATGCAGCAAGGGCAGGGGCCGCATCCAACCCCCAGCTGCTTACTGGTGGCCAAATTGGGCTCCCAGAGCTGGATTGAGTCCCTGGAGCTGGACTGGGACACAGGGCAGGGCAGGGCAGGGCAGGGGATGGGGCCCAACCCTTCCTGCCCTGTAAAGTTGACTTTCAAGGCACATTTTATTAAGTTGACTCAAGCAAGTGCTTAAGTCGACTTGATAAATTCTAAATTTTGGCCATGTAGTCCCTTAGGTTGATTTAAGGCAGGGTTTTGACCTAAGACTCCAGTGTAGACATACCCTAGGAGAAGGTTTACAAGAAAGTTCTCACAGCTTCTTGAGGCCTTGAATGTGGTGTGCACAAATCAGGAGTTGTGAGGAAAAGTGTAGTCAGAAGCTGAGGAGATTGTTCTGGAGGAGCCATAAAAAAGACTGCAACTTGGTGCATTTAGTGTGAATGTACACCAGGGTCATCCTCTTGCTGCAGAAGGAACAGATGTTGGGGGATGTGGTCTACCACATGAGGTATATGACTGTGCTCATGGCTCTGTCAAGGTAACAGGATAAGCAAAGACATTCGGTAACAGTATAAGCAAAGGCGAGTCTAAAGTTACTTTCATGTAATGTCCTTCAGACTGAAGTTTAAAAGTTGTGAGAGTGAAATTAAAAAGATTTTGTTGCACAGTCAAAAGCATGGTGTAAATTATCATAACTACATTCACATCATTTACTGTCTTCAACAGTGCTAGTTCAGTTTTTATGGAGCTATGATAATTTGCACTAGCTGAGGACCGGCCCCATGGTCAAGGTTTCAAAAGCCTTTGAAAACATCATAAACTCTTGAGATCTAGCAATCTTTACTCTAAGGAATTCTCACTCTCACTCAAATTTCTTGGTCAGTGCATGAATGAGCAACATCAATGTGGGATATGGCATCAGCGTGTCTTAAATGCTTAATTGTCGTCTTTTCTTTTATAAAAGAATTTTTTTATTTACTGCTTGATACGTTTGCCTGACAGTCAAATGGTTTGTTGACAATGGATTGTCATCGGTTTGTTGACAGAAAGATTTCTATTTTCTGCCAATTGTACAAATATTGATCATTGTAGTGTGTGTCTGGAATAGCCACGATCTCCAAAACAGCTGTAGTATTCTACACAATAGCATCACCAACAAAAAGCCCAAGCCTGTAAACACCTTCTCTGAGAGTAACATTTATTACCATAAAAACAATGAAAGCCCTGTGGCACCTTAAAGACTAACAAATTTCTTCAGGCATAAGCTTTCATGGGCTTTACATCCACTTCATCAGTTGCATGAAGTGGAAACTACAGTTCAGAGGTATATATACACATGCCAGGATGGAGGATGTCAGGTGTTAGCAAAGTCAATTCAGAGGGCAGATGGGACCTATTCAGACCAGTTGATTAAAGGGAGAGAATGTGTGAACAGGGACAATCATTTTTGTAATGTGCTAACCATTCCAAGTCCCTTTTCAGATCCAGTCTGATGCATCCATAAAACAGCAGGAGAACATTTGAGTCTCCCTAGACACTCAGTAGCAGACTTGAAAGTTGCCATACTTCAACAAAAAAAATTTCAAAGACAGACTTCAGTGTGAAACTGCAGAGCTGGAGCTGATTTGCAAGCTTGACACAATCATTTCTGCAGAGTCCTGGCAAAATTAATCTGTGAGGAATCCGTGTAACTATCAGGAGGAGTCCTGGTTAAGCCTACAGAGATCACATGCTTCAAGGTGACTCTCTTTAAGGAAAGAATTACTGAGTAAAATTCTATGGCTTGTGGTGGGCAAAAAGCCAAACTAGATGATAAAAATGGTCCCTTCTGGTCTGAAAAATTTATGAAAAAAAGATCAGGCTTCCCCATGATTCCAAGGAAATTGGAAAATTGTCCAGAAGCCTTTTAGTCTCTTACCTAAAAAAATGTTGTGTTGGTGAATAGGTTCCATTGTCATGACAGGTTACATTTCTCCAGTATAGTCAAATCTTTCTTCTAACCATATTAGTACATTGGAACTGTCTTGCTTAATAATTGCTAAATACACTGTGGTTTCACCTCACTGAACACTCAAATTCTCTGAGGTACTGAGCACCTCAGAAATGATAGGATCCAAGGGCCAAATTCAGCCTTTATGGAAGCTACAGAAATGTCAGCATTCTACTGCATTTAACTACTGCTAGAGAGTCAGGGATGGCAGCACTACCTAGTATTACAGTTGCCTGCCACTTTTCATTATGAAATGTTGTGTGATGGGATGTTTACCCCACACAGGTGATGAAATGGTTAGTGTCTCCCTTACAGGCCAACTAACAGACCTGGTTACACCTGGAGAGTGGGCGAGACCCAGTTAAAGATGAGTCTGAGCTGGGGAAGAGCTGAGGGATTTCTATGAAAGACAGAAGCTTAGAATAGAAGGGATGCAAAGAGAGAGGGTAGTAGAGACCAGAGGAGCTTCAGGAGGGATTTTGCACACTGTCCCTAATGCAAGGAGTCAGAAGGGATGAAGGAGACTCCTGAAATGAACTTGAGAAAAGGCCAACCCGTAGGCAGAAGGCGAGTGAGGTAGACTGGAGCTGAGAATGTAGTCTAAGGGCAAATGATGCAGGGGGGCACTCCGGCAGTGAGAACACTCATCTACACCCCATTTTCAGTTACATATAAGCTTGCCAAACTTCAACCATCTGGGCTGAAATTTTGCATGCCAGGTGTCTGCCTCACTCTGGGGTTTTTTTTTTTTTTTTGTTAATTTTTTTTTCTGGAAAATTTCAGCAAAAACAGTTCATCTCTTTCCAAGAACAAGGCTAGTGAAAAATGCAATGTTTTGCCTGTGTTAAAAAGATCTGGCAGCCTCTTCTCTGAGAATCATTACTGTCCCATGCTTTGAAGCAGGAATTTGAAATTTGGCAAGGGAGTGACTTTTGTATCAGGGACATGCTTTCTGCCATCTCTGTGAAAATCCACTCATCTTACGGAGAGTTATAAGCTTTGAAAATTTGCACATGTTCAGTTGAGACTTGCTAGACTTTCACAGCTAAATTCTGCAATGATTTCGTCCACAATGAATACACTCCAGTGCAGAGCTCAAGGGGCAAAGCTGGATTTTCCTTGCAATTGCAGCTATGGACAGATGATGGTTAGGGCAGAACCAGGGCTGGGCCCCAAAACTGAGACTGGAGAAGGAGGCTGCCTGATTTGAATGAGAGCAGAGAAGAGAGGGATAGGGCAAGTAGGTTAAGACAAGAAGCCTGCGTGGAAGACTGGTCTTAGAGGCTGGTAGGGGGCAACTGAAAGTGGGAGCTGAGAGAAGAATGGGTATGACTGAACCCTGGAGGCCAGTAATGAAGGGGAGAAAAGATGGGGGAACAGGAGAGAGATGCAATGAGGATCCATGGTTTCAAGGAAGAATTGGGACTGACTGGGCAAATAAACTAAGGCAAGAGGTTATGTGAGGAACACTAAGGGGGACAAGGAGCACCCTGCAGGAGACTGGAAACAAATGAGGATGAGGAATATGGGCAGGTACTGGGGATAACTGGAGATAAGAAGGAAAAGAAGGTGAACAATTGAACACAGGGCCAAACAGGGCAAGAAATCTAGAATGTCTGAACAGGGAGACTGAGCCTGGGAGACAGGATGGGATGGGAAATTAGGAATAAGGTGGGAAGTCCAGAGGGGGAGACTAAGACTGGATAGGCAAGAAGAATGGGGTCAGAAACTGAGGAGTGGAGACTGTAACTGGCTAGGTGAGGAGAATGGAACTGAACAAGGTGTCATGGGTGGGGAAGAGACAGGACTGTAGGAAACAGTGGAGCAGAAGGGGTCATCCTGGTGAAGAATGGACAGTCTGGGACCACTAACTTATGATCCTCTCCAGAGCCTGAAATGGAACTTACCATTCCCAAGTGTCACCATTCCTCTGTATTGTATTTTGGTGAATTATAATAAAATAATGAGAGGCAGCATACTTAGAGCTCCATATGGAACCTTTATTGAAGAGAAACTGAAACCTGCCAGACAGGTTTTCATAGCACCTAAGCAACCCTCCCACTATCACTAAGGCAACCCCAATGACCTAAGGCAGCGGTTCTCAAACTTTGCAATACCTCAACCCCCTAAAATGATAAATGAATTTGTGCAACCCCACCCTCTAAGTTGCTCATGACTCCCCAGGGGGTCCCAACCCACAGTTTGAGAACCCCTAACCTATGGTAACTCGAAACATTACAATCTGCAGTTAACAAAAATATCTGGTAAAGTGTGAATCTCAATTCCCTCTACTGCTGCCACTCATTGGAGATGACAATCCATCGTTGCTATCACTTTCTCCACACTAGCTCAATTTCAAATTTAATTTTTCTGATTCATAAGTTTCATTTTCCCATTTACTCTCTTTTCCCATGCTGTTGAGTTTCTGTTTCACATTTAAAAGCAGAAAATTCAGAGAACAAAATATTCCTCTAAGATTCGCTCTTTGGAAAATTGCATCTGATGAAGCAGGCTGCAGCCCACAAAAGCTTATGTCTGAAGAAATTTGTTAGTTTTAAGGTGTGACAGAAATTTCATTGCTTTTGCCATATACACACTAACACAGCTACCTCTCCTGGATCATTTGAAAATGGTCATTTTCCATAGGAAAAAAGTTTCAAATGAAAAATTTCAACCACTTCTAAGTATGATTATATATAGTCGAGGGGGCTGAATCTCAGTTGTGATCATACCCCTTTGTGCAAAGGCAACAGAGCCAACTGTAGGCCAGCTGCCACCACTTCAGCCACCACAGCATAGGCAGCACCCAAGGGTAGAGATGTGCCAGAGGAAAGCCGCTCACTGCTAGACTGATTCTTTACAGACATACATGAAAAAAAACTGCTAGATTGGACTCGCCCATAGTAGAGCTAGCCCAGACTGTCTCTCAGAAAGAACTCCCACAAACATACTTTCTCACATTGAGTTTGGCTGCAGGAGAAAAATCTCACTTGAATATTAGAATAATATGGGTTTTGTTGTGCCTTATTTACATCTCCAAGGAATTCAGAGCTGATCTGTTCCTGAGACGCTGATTGTAATTCTTAGAAATGAACTGGTATATACTCATAAAAGTTCTCTATCTTATTTTGAAGACTGGTATATTCCCAGCAAAATTATCCTAATTTGGAACTTTGATGGATTCTTTTCACTCTTCATTCTCTTGTGTTTACTAAATTCAAGTTTAATATACATAATTCCTTGCAGACTTTTTCCTTCATTGATAAAGAATATGTGCATTACCAGATAATCTGAACCATAGAAAAAATGGGTGGCAGCAGGCTGCAGCATTACTCCAGAGAGACGGAAGAAACAAGGGTACATTTTAGAATAGTTTGCAAGTACAAAAAGAAGCATGTTTTTACCAAAAGTCTATTTGCAAGTACAAAAAGAATCATCCTGTAACTCAATAAACTGCAAAACTAGTGGATCTTAGCATTCTTCCATATGAATCTTAGCACGAAAAGAGTTAGACAATCACTAATTATAATTCCATATGCCCATTAGACATTTTTCTAGCTTAATCATCAGAATTACCAACAACACTATGCTGGGCGTAAGTCCTTTTACCTTCTTATCACCTCTCCTCTTTGTATGATAGACTCATAAAACAATTTGAAATATGTCGGTATTATCCCGAGAAAATCACGATGTTCTACAAACTGAGGAATGAGAATTCATTGTTAACATAAGTACAAGAAAGGCATCGGCAAGGAGGAGCCTATTAAACTGGCACATTTAAATCATTAGGCATTTTTGGAAGGCAGGTTTTTGAAAGCATGGTGAAGGTTCGCAATAGAAATTGCCTTTCCTTTAATCTTTGAGCATGAAAGCTCACCTTGAATACTGTGTTAAGCAAGCCTCTTATTTGCAGGATGATCTATTGTGCTACAGAGTAAAACAGTCTATGGAGAAATTTCATTGGGCTGAGCCAATATCAATGATTCAGGATAAGTGAATCTAAGGAGATGAAGCATATTTAATGTAATTACACATCCACTTCTTGTGATGCACGACCACATGAAGCATTACTAATCCCCAAACAGATACCTGCAGGGAGAACTATCAAGAACAGCTGTTTGGACAACAAGAAATGAGCCACGTGAACTCACAGTTCCTCAGGCATTAGACTGAGTGACTCTGAGAGTCAGATTTTGTCCACTAAGTCCAGGATTTATAAGGAATTAAATAGTGTTCCATAAGAAAGTACATTAGTTTCTTACATAAATCACACTGCCAACTCATTTATTATTGTAATAACCTTCAGCATTCCCATTATTGGATCAGACTTCTTCTAAAATGAATAACGACGTCCCTAACACACTGCATGGAACTTGCAGTCATACTCATTTTGGCTTCCTATTTCAAGTGAAAAGAAGGCAAAGCATCTGCTTTTATGCCTTAACACTAATATCTATTGTAAACTAACACATTCATACAGTTATCATGCATTTCTGAGTTAATAAATGAAAGAAAGAGAATAATGGAAACAGTATCTTTCCACTTGACATGCTCAAGAAACCTCCTACATTTCTGTTGCGGAAAATGGTTAATCTAGCTGCAGAATTGTTTACATGCAACACATTTAATTACAAGATCTTTTAAACTCTTTACCATCATATTACAGTACTTTAATAACCTATATTTTATTTACACCTACTTGCTAAGTTTATTATGCTTATTATAGGATGTGTTCTTAATTTTATGTTTTACAAAACAATTTGAATAATTGGAATTACTTTTGTGAATTTTTTAAAGCTTGCAATAAGATGAGTGAATTATAAGAAGCCATTTCTTAAGCATGCTAACAGGTGCAAGAAAGATTGACAGACCTGTTGAAGCAAACATATTTACCATAGATTTTACCACGGTTTTGAATGGAATTTCTTGAACCTAAAGTCACATATGAGTCATTTTGGCCAAGAAATATCGTATTGTACATACCTGTGCCTGGCTCAGGGATGCTATCTTGTTCCCAAAAGCTTAGCTCCATGGCCTTGCCATAACCTATTTGCATCACTCCACATGTGCACAAAGAGGCTGTACATCCAACAGACCCAGGCAACAGAGAATTCATTTTGGTAGATTTATGGTCAGATGCCATGAAAATGGGGTGGTAGCACACACTTCTAAGATCGAATCACATTAGGCCTCCTCACATGTTCTTAGGTGTGGAAGACTACCATTCCCAACAGCAATGTTGTTTACTGCATTTGTTCAAGATTGGAGATGGGCATAACCAGAGTAGCTTTTGAAATTGTTTCCATTGGAGATGGAAGTAGGCTGCAGGTTGAATTGGATAATCTGTTGGCTTTATGACTCCTCATCAGTCTTTAAGGAAAAAAATGTGATACATATGAAACCCATAAGGTCCATGTTAACATATTTAGTTCCACTGATTCTTAAATATATTTCTACCAGGTGCCTGGATCTCATTTCATGGCAGTGAATGCTAAGATAGCTATTCATGTTCTTTTCCTATTGATACTGAGGAAAAGCTGACATTTTTACTGATTGGTCTTAACTGAATTTAGAGAGATCTCTCAATTCCATAGCTGTGTGTAGTTCAACAGCTTGCTTGTGCTCAGATGCCAATATAGTTTAATCCTGATCTCTAGGAGTGAAAGAATCTCAGCTTCAAACTGAAGAGATGGTTGTAGAGCAATCTGGAAACAGATCTTCTGCCATTCAGGAAACGTTACTTGTCCTGAGCCATACATGAGGAAGAGGAATCTAGCTGGATGCACTGCCTAAGTCTGCAAGGCTGCTACTAAATAAGGTAGACAGATCTGGTCTTTCTGTGCTATGCAGAAAACAACACAATGAAATTCAACAGAGACAAGTGCTAACTACTGCACTTAAGAAGGGAAAAAAAGTATGTAAAAAACAAGTTTTCCAGATGAGACGTCCTTAAGGGAATTCACTAAAAGGAAACAGAAAAGCACTTCGCATTGGTAGGACTTTCTTGTACGAGGAATTTTAAAATGTATGCATCCATGCGTTTGCAAAAGTTTGGAGGGCCAGCATAGAGAGTATAATGTCATGGGCACAATTATATCAGCCATCAGTTATACTAGCCACCTTCCTCAAACAAATGCATTCAAATGTTTTAAATTTCCTCATACAAGAAGTCCTACCCACGTGAAGTACTTGGGGGGGGGTTATGGTTTGTTTGTTTGTTTTTTTCCTTTTAGTGCATTGCTTTAAGGTCATCTCATCTAGAATACTTACTTACTTACTTACTTACTTACTTACTTACTAACTTACTTACTTACTTTGAAGACCAAAAAGTGAGGAGGCATCACCCAGGGGTACCTATGAAGGAAACCTATGAATAGCACTTGCCATTGAAACTTATGAACATTGTGCCATCTGATTGAGAAAAGTGGGAAAGCACAGAGAACAAAAACAAGTGAAGTTAATATAAAGGTCAACTAAAAAAATAAAATGCACAGATACAAAATGGGAAATAACTGACTGGATGGTAATACTGAAGAAATGGATCTTGGGATTATAATAGGTTACCAATTGAACACTGAGTTAACAATGTGATGCAGTTATGGAAAAAAACTAATATTATTCTGGGGTGTATTAACAGGAAAGTTGCATGTCAAACATGAGATATAATGTCTCACTCTGCCTGTTGCTGGTGAAGCCATAACTGGAGTATGGTATCCAATTCTGGGCACTGCATTTTAGAAAAACATGGATAAAGTGGAAAGAATCCAGAATAGAACAACAAAAATGATAAACTGTGTCAAACCTGACCTATGAGAAAGGTTAAAAACAGGACATGTTTAGTCTTGAGAAAAGAAGACGAGAAGATCGCACAGTCCACAGGGCTTGGTGGTGAAGGGGGACTTCAACTACCCAGACATCTGTTGGGAAAATAACACAGCAAGGCACAGATTATCCATCAAGTTCTTGGAATGTATTGGAGACAATTTTTTATTTCAAAAGGTGGAGAAAAGCTACTAAGTGAGAGGCTGATCTCAATTTGTTTATGACAAACAGAGGAACTGGTTAAGAATCTGAAAAAGGAAGATGACTTAGATGAAAGTGATCAGGAAATGGTGGATTTCATGATTCTAAGGAGTGGTAGGAGAGAGAAGAGCAAAATAAAGACAGTGGATTTTAAGAAGGCAAACTTGAGCACAGTCAGGGAGTTGGTAGGTAGGATCTCATGGGAAGCATGTCTAACAGGAATAACAACTGAAGATAGCTCACAGTTTTTCAAAGAGACATTATTAAGGGCACAAAAACAAACTATTCCACTGCACAGGAAGGATAGGAAGTATGGCAAGAGACTACCCTGGCTTAATCAAAATATTTTCAATAATCTACAAATAAAGAAAGTGGCCTACAAAAAGTGAAAACTAGATCAAATTAGAAAGGATGCCTATAAACAACACAATTAAGTAGGGGAAAAATCAGAAAGGCCAAAGCACAAACCAAGATCAAACTAGCTGAAGGCACAAAGGGTAACAAAAAAACATTTTTCAAATATATTAGAAGCAAGAGGACACCCAAGGAAAGAGCAGGACCATTACTCAATAAAGAGAGAAAAACAATATGGCAAAGAAACTGCGGAAATGGCAGAGAAACTAAATGATTTCTTTGTTTCAGTTTTCACCAAGCAGGTTAGTGGTGACTAAATGCCCAATGTAGTGGAGGGCAGTAATAATGGGATAGGGTCAGAAGCTAAAATAGGGAAGAACAAGTTTAAAATTACATAGACAAGTTAGATGTCTTCAAGTCACCAGGGTCTGATGATATGCACCCTAGAATATTCAAGGAACTGATGCAGGAGATATCTGAGCCATTGGCTATTATCTTTGAAAAATCATAGAAGACTGGAGAGATCCCAGAGGACTGGAAAAGAGCAATATAGTGCCCATAAAAGAGAAATAAGGACAACACAGGGAATTACAGACCAGTCAGCTTAACCTCTGTACAAGGAAACATAATGGAGCAAATAATTAAGGAAGCAATTAGAAAACACGTAGAAGAGATTAAGGTGTAAAGTGGTTGTCAGCATGGATTTGTCAAGAACAAATCAATTCAAACCAACCTAGTAGCTTTCTATGACAGGGTAACAAGCTTTGTGGAGAGACAGAAAGCAGTAGGTGTGGTAAATATCAGACTTTACTAAGGCTTTTGATATGGTCTTGCATGACCTTCATCACCTTGCATTATTAACAAACTAGGGAAGCGCAATCTAGATGGAGCTACCATAAGATGTATGCAAAACTGGTTGGACAAGCACTCCCAGAGAGTATTTATCAATGGTTCATAGTCATGGTAGAAGGTCATAATGAGTGGGGTACCGCAAGAATTGGTTCTAGGTCTGGTTCTTTTCAATATTTTCATCAATGGTTTAGATAATGAGCTAGAGAGTACACTTAGAAAACTGGTGGATGATATCAAGCTGGGAGGGGCTGCAAGCTCTCTGGAGGATAGGATCACAATTCAAAATGATCTGGACAAACTGGTGAAATGGTCTGAGGTAAATAGAATGAATTTCAATTAACAGTGCAAAGTACTCCACTTAAGAAAGAACACTCCATTGCACATATACATAATAGGTAATGACTTCCTTTGGAAGGAGAACTATGGAAAGGGATCTGGGTGTCAGAGTGGACCACAAGATAAATATGAGTCAACAGTTTAATGCTTTTGCAAAAAAAGCAAGCGCCGTTCTGAGATGTATTAACAGGAGTACTGTAAGACGCAAGAAGTAATTATTCTGCTCCATTCCATGCTGATCAGGCCTCAGCTGGAGTATTGTGTCCAGTTCTGGGCACTTCATTTCAGGAAAGATATGGGGAAATTGGAGAAAGTCCAAAGAAGAGCAATAAGAATGATTAAAGGTCTGGAACACTTGACTTTGAGGGAAAACTGAAACAACTAGATTTTAGTCTATTAAAGAGGAGACTGAGTGGAGACATGATAACAGTTTTCAAGTACATAAAAAGTTGTTACAAGGAGGAGAGAGAAAAATTATTCTCCTTAACCGCCAATGATAGAACAAGAAGCAATTGGCTTAAATTATAGAAATGGAGATTTATGTTGGACATTAGGAAAAAATTCCTAACTGTCAGGGTGATTAACCACTGGAAGAAGTTGCCGAGGCAGGTTGTGGAATCTCCATCATTGGAAGTTTTCAAAAGCAGGTTAGACAAACACCTGTTAGGGATGGTTTAAGATGTTACTTGGTCCCGCCATGAATGCAGGGGACTGGACTCAGTCTAGTCTCATGGTCCCTTCCAGTTTCTGCAATTATGAGACTGAAGGGGCACCTGATAACTGTCTTCAGCTATGTTAATGACTAGGTGATGGGTTGTATCTGATCTTTAGAGCACTCAACAGGAAGCCCTACAGTCCTATTCACCCCACCTCAGAAAAGGAGCAGATAAAGTAGATCCTCCTGGCCTAAAGACACCCCATGCAAGCAACAATCACAGTCAAGCAGACTCAGATAAAAGTAGCTGTGGGGCCTTAGCAAGTCAGCTCCTGGCTGGGAGCAGAGGGATGAGAATGGGTGTTCCTCTTGGGGCAAAAAAGCTACAAGGATAACCTGAGTTTGTTTCTTGCTGCATTTTCTTAAGATGAATGTGTAGGGAAAGAGGTCCTAAGAACCTGAACCCTGAGGTAAGGATAAATTTAAAAGGAGCCAATAGGAAGAAGTCCAAGGAAAAAGAAGCAATGAACTGAAAATGAGCGGGATATACTTGCTGTTTCTAGAGTCCCTGGGTTGAACCCCATAGTAATGGGTAGATCCAGGTTCTCCTACAAGTCACAGGTAAGACGGTATAAGCCCTAAGGAGGAGATAGGCCTTATTTTGGGGCCCAAAGGGCTGAAAAGGCTCAGCGACAGAGCTGAAGATCCTAGTGAGGGCAAATAAACTATTACCAGGCTTTTTAATTCCTCAGAAGGGGTGGTTTCAGACTTTGTGACTCAGCTGGAGGGCTAAGCCAGAGAAGACCTGCCAAGATTGGCTGGCAGCCTGCAGGGAGCATGAGGAGTAACATAAGGTTTGCTGTACCACACCAAGCCATGAGGAGGTGCTCAGGAGGTGTGTGCCATACATAACAGACTGTCATAAAGAGGACGGTGATCAACTGTTCTCCATATCCACTGATGGCAAGACAAAAATTGACGGGTTTCATCTACAACCAGTGTGACTTAGGGTAGATATTAGGAAAACTTCTCTAACTCTAAGGGTAGCTAAACTCTGGAACAGGCTTCCAAAAAGGATTATGGGATCCCCATCATTTGAGGTTGGAGAAACATCTGTCAGGGATGTCTAGGGTTTACTTAGTCCTTGCCTCAGTCAAGGGAACTGGACCTAATCTACATTTCTATGATGCTTTTCATGGAAGAAGCTATTGGTTCCCAGAGACAGTCTTTCCCTGATTTCAGGTCACCATAATTTCTGGATATAGGTGTCCACAATCTTCCGGATTTCTTGAAGCCCACCTCCATATTTATAGATTGTCTACAGTGGTATGGGTGTGGATGTGGTTCTATTAACAGTAGGTTTTATCAGTAACTCAGAAAACTGCTTTTTAGAACTGAGATATTTGCTAGTGACTTCTAGGAGCAAACCACCCATTTATGAAAAGGTGAGTGAGAAGGCATAGAAGTTAACTGAAAAGATAGATGGATTTAGGTATACAGGGGTACATTCTTGTCTATGTTCCAGACTGGTGTAAAGATTTCATTTGTTATATTCATAAATGTTTCCTGCTGATGTTAGATTGAGGTCAACTAGGCATTTTGGTTATGCTGGACTTCTCAGCCGCTTGTGATAAAATAAACCATTTGTTTCTGTTTCAGTGACTTAGGCCACATCTACACTGATGG
This sequence comes from Podocnemis expansa, assembly GCA_007922195.1. Taxonomy (NCBI): domain Eukaryota; kingdom Metazoa; phylum Chordata; order Testudines; family Podocnemididae; genus Podocnemis; species Podocnemis expansa. The sequence goes on along the minus strand of ML682015.1, from coordinate 6,385,442 downwards.
TGGCAAATTCTCCACCAACAGGTTTATCTTTCTTGTTTGATAGAAAGTCAGTGAAGACCCACTCAATCAATCCAGGTTCCAAAGGGACAGCCATGTTAGTCTAGTTCAGCAAAAAAAAAAAAAGCAAGGAGTCCTGTGGCACTTAAAGACTAACACATTTATTTATCTCATGAGCTTTCATGGGAGAAAAATCCCACTTTGTCAGATGCTTTGAAGATGGGAGAATTTACAGAATGAGATCCATTGCATTTATTTTCATCCCATTCTGTAAGTTCCCCCATCTTCAAATCAACTGACAAAGTGGAATTTTCTCCCACGAAAGCTCATGCAATAAATAAATCTGTTAGTCTTTAAGTGCCACAGGACTCCTTGGTTTTTTCAGTCAATCAAGAAGGTGATGCAGTAAGTCCACCCCCTGAAGACAAGTAGTGCTGAGTCAAAAGGAGGGCATTTCCCTTCAGCTTAGCACAATGGAGACCAGGAGCGCTGCTGGCTGGGGGAAAAATCTGGGGCTCAGGCAGTTGGACTTGGGGCTCAAGCCCCATAAGCCCAGCATCAGCAATGCTCCTGGTGGAGACACTGCAATAAATAGGCATTAGGAAGTCAAAGGAAGACACACAAGTTATTTTACATAGCATGCTATAGCTCCCTCTGATTGCTGCCAAAATCCATGACCAGCATAGACTTTGCCTAAAGGATTTTGCTTGTGTGTTTGAAGACATCCTTCTGTAGTGCAACAGAGCTACTTGATGGTGACTGATAAATTGTTTCTCAGAATAGGAGACATGGAATGTGGAAAGATCTCAAGGATGTTTTCTGTCTCCCAAATATAGGAAAGCCTGTTGGAGAGATCATTTCTCAACAGACAGTAGAGTATAACAGGGACACTGATGATACACAGCTGCTTATCTCTTGCCTCCTGGGTCCTGTAATTTGAGTCTATGCCCTGGAATCCAAGGGATTTTTGCATGATGTTTCTGGCTGGATGCACTGGAGTTACTTTTTACTCAGAGCTCATAAAATGGAAGTCTTGCTGCTGGGGAGAGGTTGTCAGTAAAAGTAGGTTTGCTCCTTCGTTGTATCCCCAATTATTAAAGGGATTGGGGGGGAGTTTATGAACTAAGGTAAAATACATTGGTGTGTCTTACAACATCCTTGCCTTAGAAAGTTGAGTGTTGTACATATTTCATTTATTCCAGAATGTTCTTAGTAGAAAAGTACATGCCCTTGTGACTATGAAGATTTTTCTTTTGCAGTACTTTCCTCAGGGCTTCCCCATTACTTGACACTCATTCAGAATATAGTCTCTGTCTGAGCAAAAGTAAGTATGTCATAACCACTTAGTGTTAGGAGGATGGTTACCTCTCAAATGGTGAACTGGCTAGAAGATAGAACTGTTGTGTTTTAAAGCCCCTGACATCATGGCTATATTTCAGTCTCAACCTGATAGGTATATATGATCACACATCTCCTGCTTTAACAATGTCAGTATCATCTCACTGTCTCCTGGAATCCCTGGTGGACCAACTCTTCGTTAAAATCCCTTAAAACTTTTACTCCCAAAAGCTCATTTGTTGGAATTGTCTGTCCTTGTGCTTATATCCGTTCCCTTTTCTTTCTGTTCCATTTTCCACTGTCACCATTATGCTACTTATTTTCTCTCTGTTTCAGTTTCAGATAATGGCTTTTAATTATGAATTTGCTTTATTTATTTATTTATTTATTTATTTATTTATTTATGATCTTTGGGCTCCACTGAGTTCCATGATAGGTGCCCATCTTGAAGAAAGTCCTGCTCTTAAATATTTAAACTTAAAAGTTTTCCAGCCTTGTCTTTTTTTTTTTTTTACTGAGTACAATCACCTGAAAAGGTCACAGATGTGTAGGTAACTAGTATGAAAACCAAGCTTTACACATAGAGGGTTTTAAAAGACTTGGCCAGCCCTTTGAATAATTAATGGAGAGCTGATATCACATATAGATCTGTAATGTGATGAACTCTCAGTAGCCTTCCCTGCTCAAGAGGTGGGTATTGATATATTAAGCAAATGATACAGCTTTTCTAGGCAGACTGAATTATTGTAGGTCAGCCTGACGATGACAAAAGTATGAAGCACAGAAGTCAAAAACAGATTTGCTCACTGAAAGAGCAATCAGCACAGCCCCTTACCTACCTGAATGTGGAAAAAGCATTTGTCACTTTTTGTTCATCCGGGTATTGTCAATAGGTTGTTAATTAGATGGACAGCTGATGGGGTGCTAATTAGTGGTTGTGTGCATGAGTTCCCCATGTATGGGCTGTCCCAGTCTGTGCAATTACCCAAGACAGCCCTTCACAATTAAATGAATCAACACAACCATGGATCCATTGAGAACAAAGGCACTTGGGCTAGGTTTGTTGCAGAGAAACACACTGAAAAGTATGACTTACAAATTTGTGAGTAGACTTAACATATTTATGCCCTGATGCACTGAAAAGGCAAAATTTGGCACCAGAACCACAGCCATCCATTGGGCTGGATAAAGCTACCCCCTTTGACTTCAACTTTTTACATTTTTATGGACAGGTTTTGCTTTGCCCACAATTACATAGGTGGTTGCTACCCTCTGACAGCATCTAATCCTAGCCATCTCCATGTATGTGAAAATGGACCAAAACATCTTAATTCATCACATTGTTATGACATCTGACAAGGTCAACTGGTTCCTGTTATTTAGTGCTACTATCTTGATCTTTTGAGGTTTTTTATTTGTAATTTTTGAAATAGTCCAATCAAATCATAGGGCTGGAAGGGACCTCATGAGATCATCAAGTCCAACCCCCTGGGAATTCAACCCAGGACTTTCTGCATGTTAAGCAGAGGTGCTAGCCACTACACTATTTGCAGGGCTCAATTGTTTTGAAGTAAATACATCTGAATTTTAGCCAGTTACTGTTAATTTTCATGACTTGGAGACTACTTTGATTTTTGACATCCTTGATCATACTTTGGCTTTGTATTTTGGCCTAGTTATTCAGGCCTCAGGTCTCATTTTTGACCTTTTTATTAGCCTCCTGTCTTAGGCTCTTACTTACTACCACACCATGTTACTGTGTAACATTACATATAAAAGTGCAGATGTTATTACCTAACTTTTGAGATCCAGGGACAGAAATATTTGAGATGCAGTCCACCTTAAGCATGTTCATAATGGGCTATAACCAAGGCAGGGAAAGGATGCTGCTCTCTGGACACAAAGCTCTGAAGGCAGTGGTACTATCAACAGTAGCTTTGTCACAAGGGCGGCAATACCATATCATACTACCCTTATTTCTGTGCTGTTGATGGCACCACTGGGACCCAGCAGGCACCACAGGACCCACTGCTTTAATAGCAGGAGCAAGATGAAAATTCAACAGCTGATGTGGAAGTGGGCATTGTGGGGCAGGACAGAAGCAGGATTTGAAAAATAGTCCCACACAGAGCTCTACGAGGGCATGTGTAGGGCATGGGCCTGTCCTTCCTTGTCCATCAGGAGGGAAGCCATCAAACCCCTGGACAGACAGGCAATCTTGAGCCCCCATGTGCAGCAAGCAAACAGTCTTGGGGCCACAGGTGGAGTGAGCAGGCAGTCTTGAGCCTTGTACTGGCTTTACAGGTCGAGATCAGGGGAGTACTCTTGGGTTGGTGTGGGAAACGGGAACACGGGCCCACCTGACTCCACTGTGTCCCAGCTCCAACCCATGGACCAACCACAACATCCTGCCTCCAGTTCTGGCATTAAATTCACCGGCCTGTCACTTCCCTCTTCTGGGCTACTTCCTGCACCCTTTCCCAGTTGTACTTGTTCAGCCATGTCCCACTTGGCCTCGTCAGGGTAATCCCGCAGAGGTCGGTTGCAGAACCCCTCTATGTTGCCCAGGGGTGGCAGGTCTGGCAGATTGTTGGTACAGGCAGAGTCCAGCAGTTCCTCCAGATCACAGCCCATAGGGGTCTCCTTCCTGTGGTCTGCATCCAGCAACTCTTCCAGGTCATTGGCCTTTGGTGGGATCACTGGGTCCTCAAGGGTGAGTGGCTCAGGGGGTGCCTCAGGACCCCAGGCCTCCAGTAATTCCTTCATGTTGCAGCCCATCAGGGTCTTCTCCCTGCCATTGATGACTGACCATTCTGCTGGGTTCTAGTTTGCAGGCCATCAGTAGATCAGATCAGGCTCACAGGCAGCAGGCAGCTCCTCCTTAGGGTACTCATCCCAGGGTAGGAGAAGCTCTTGAGAGAGGGGAGTGACATCCTTCCCCTCTGAGTGCTCAGGCCATACTGAGTTCTCAGGCCCTCCTTTTATACTTTCTGCCTCGCCCCCTTCACCTCCGGCCTCATGGATAGGCAGTCTCTGGCTCCACCCAGCTAGGGCTGACCCAACCCTCCTTGTCTGTCTCTGAGTGAGGCCATGCATCTTTATTACAGTGTGCATATATGCTTGTTTGCCCCAGATGCTAAAATGACTAGTTATGGCACTGTGTTTCTGTAAGGGGATTTTTATTGTCATTTCCGAAATACAGTAGAAACCACAGATTTGGGCCATGGAACTAATCCATGATGGTTTACAGATGGCTGAACCAGTCCCGATAAAAAACCGATACAAAAGAATCCCACCAAAAATAAAAAAAGCTAGTGCCAGATATGGAAATTTCCCAATACAACAAGGAATGAACTAAGCATTGGTAAAGAATTTAAGACAGCCCATATGTCAGGGCACTTTTATGGACTCTAGGAACAGATTCTCAGATAGTGTAAATTATCAAGGCTGATTTGCACAACTTGTCCATTAACAGCTGAGGATCTATCCCTAGAAGAATGGCTAAGGATCAGATATTTTAGTTGCTTATCTCAACTGAATCAGATCATTCATCCTTTGAGGTTTACCCCTCACTAGGCGACTTCTCAACATTTTTATAAACAGAACTCATTGAAAGTCTTTCTGTGAACACAGGTGTTTTCTTCTAGCACTGGCCTTGCCTATATACTGCTGTGCATCCTTCTCACTCTAAATCAAGAATTCATGCCTTTACTGACATAACTGTGCCTGCCTACTTTATGAATGAAATTTTCAGTGATCATCTCCCATGAGGGAAACAAGTGACAGAAAAATCTGGTTCACTGTATTCATTTCAGTGAGTCAATCCATCAAAAACTGACTTGATAAAGCTACACTGTTACTGACAAATATAAAGAAAGCGTGTTTATAGAGTATAATGAACAATCACATGACTATAACCTTATTTTGCTGCAGAAATTAACAGAATTTTCACTCTGTTCTTTTCCAATCTAATATACCCATGTTAATTATATCATGCATATCTTAAATATGACTTTTTGTAACAAGACCACAAAGAACAGCTATTACACCACACATGCTGAAAAATGCTTAGTGCCATCCATTAAGATATTAATCCTTGCTTCTAGAGGGACTGGGCTGCTTTCAACATGAGCAGAAAAGAATGAATCTTCATAAAAGAAAACATGCTGGCAAAAACAGGTTGGCATGATAGTAGATACTCAAACACATTTCTTAAATTAGGGATTTTCCCCATTCACTTTGTTGTTGGATAATGCTCAGACCACCCAAATTAATTTTGTACACCAGGAATTTGTTAAATTATATTTGTATATAATTTTTTTCATGATACAAGTTTCTTACAAGGTACAGTACATCTAAAAGAGAAAGATTTTCGGCTATGTCAACACTTAAGGACACTGGTAAAATGTACAACAAAAACCAAATCAATTACCCCCAAGTTTATAATTCATTGAGGGTCAAATGCTGGTGCAAATTTCAGGGCCTGAAACAATTGGATCCTTGCAATTCCCTTTCTCCTCTAATGAACAGCAAGTGAGATCCTTAGATGGTAGACATATAAAGTGACGTAACTCCATTGACATGGCATTCACATAAATGTTAAACTTGGAGCAAACTGTGCTCAGTTTGTCATTGTCTTAACAAACTGTCACTAATTTAAAAAAAAAAATCTGCTCTAGTTTTGATACCTTGTGAGGGCAAGGATGTTTTCAAAGATTGAATTATAATCTGTGATTAAGATACTGAAGTGGGATTCAAGAGAGCTGGTTTCAGATCTTTGCCATAGACTTCTTGTGTGTCCTTGGGCGAATCACCTCACATTTCTGTACATCATATCCCTATTTGTAAAATTTAATTAAGTAAATCATCCCATTTTAATCTTTTAAGACTGCAAGCTCATCAGGGCAGGGGCTGGTGCTTACTATGGGTATGAACAGCATCTAGCACAACAAAACCCCCTGATCTTGGATGGGGCCATTTGACACTACAGTAGTATATATAATAAATATTACCTTAGAGTTGCACTGAAGGAAACCATTTCACTGTGTGACAGGATCTGGGTTCTGAGCACTGGGCAGAGAGCCAGCTGTGCCTTCCTTTTATTTTTAACCATGAAGAGCTGCATTGTGAATCTGGAGCAGATGAAGTATCCAGACACTCTGCAGCAGCAAGAGGCAGCTGACAAATGACAGCTACATTTTTTACTTTACACAATAGAAACAAACATACGTAACTCACCAGACCAAACATTTCAGCTCAAATAATGATTCCCATTAAAAATCAACAACCTCCTTTATATTGTGCAGTGTATTACAAAAATGCATTTATAGTATGGAAAACTAATTGGCTTAGGAATCAAATGAAAACAATGCAACAGCTCCATACAACAGAGGGAGTGCAAAAACTTCTATTTTAATGAGCTTCCTCTCAAGGAGACTAATGTGTAATATTTCTTTATATGAGTTTGCATTAGGTATGTGCTGAGATGGGAATTGTCATTACCTGCTACCATCAGAGCCTTGTACAAAAATATTGGCTTCTCCTGAGAAACCTGACATGATTATCAACCATTTAGGGAAGGTACTATATGATCAAGCCCTTAAACGAGCCATGTGATATGCTGGTGTGCACAATGTATATTAATTCAACCCTGGAAACACTTTCTGTCACTCCCTTCAACTGGCCTCTCCAGCTCCTCTTTGGTTTGCTTCCCACAATGAGCATTTCTTACACCCCTAAAAATATATATTTCTCTTATTTTTCTCTTTAATTCTGAGGAATTAAAGGTTTGGAAGATGTGACTTACAAGACAAACAAGGAGTCCTGTGGCACTTGAAAACTAACAAATTTATTTATTTTTAAATTATTGTTAGTCTTTAAGGCTATGTCTACACCTAAAATCTTAGTTCGGACTTGGTCAGTCCAAACTAACTAGTTGGAAAGTTAGTTGGAACTAAGCATGTTTTTTTAGTTTGAACTAACTTTTAGTTCGAACTAGCTGCACTTTTTTTAGTTCGAACTAACTTTTCAGTTCAAACGAAAAAAGCACAGTTAGTTCAAACTAAAAGTAAGTTCAAACTTTAAAAAGTGCTTAGTTCGAACTAACTGCGAGTTTGAACTTATTTAGTTCGAACTAGCATGGCTACATTGTATGAGTTTGGACTAAATTTTGAAATAAGTTCAAAATAAGCAGTTAGTTCAAACTCACCACTCAAACTACTTCAAATTAAACTAAATATTTTAGCTTGAAATAGGCAAAGCCTAGTGTAGAGAGGGTTCAAATTAATTTGAATTAAGGCTCCTTAATTCGAACTAATTTGGTAGTGTATAGTATAAGTGCTACAGGACTCCTTGTTTGTTTTGCTAAACTAAACTAACATGGCTGCTCCTTTGGAACTTTACTTACAAGAGAAGATTAAAAGTTAGGGCAACAAAAGTAAGTCTACTCATAGAACTGCTGTCTGGGAACTTGCTGCTTTCTTTAAGTGCATCCACCACAGAGTGGGTGGAAATGTCAACTATCTACAAAGTAAGGGAGTGGTGGGACATGACTACATCTCTCAGCACTGGAGATAACCCACTTAACACTATGATGACCACTTTGTTACAAAAACTGTGGGAAATAAACTGTATTTACTCAGTTCAAGCTTATCAGTTTCAACAGAGGGTCTGGCATCTTGTACAGGAAAGAGAAGCTTAGAACTGGGGGATGAGTAAGCAAATGGATCACAGAGGTTAATTTTCCATGCATTTTGCCTGTTTTTGTGTCTCCGTATCCAGAGCATGCCCTGTTTCCAAATCTCTTCAAACTGTCCAACTAATAAAAGTACTCTGGATATGCCTTCTGGGTCTGTGGGTACATGGCATGCACAGGAGAAATATAGGTAGCGGTGTTGGAACTGGCTGTATCTGAATAGGCCAAAATCAATGCATTACTTTGATTATTCAGAATAACAGATATATGTGGGGCTTTTTTTCAGACACAAATGGCCAGATCCTCAGATGCTTTAAACTAGTATAGCTCCATTGATTTCAATAGAGTTATGCCTGCTGAGCCTCTGTTCCAAGGTATTTACCATTGCTAGCTGGCAGAGTCTAGACCAGTCCCCTGGCTGCTCTAAATTCCACCCAGGTCAAAATCAAGCCCCTTTTGCTATGCCCAGGATAGCACATCATGTGGGCTTTAGATGGGATTTACAAACAGACTTAGGCCTGATCCACGCTTACTGCCAAATTCAGCAGCAGTCGCTGGGAGATACACAAGCCATGTAGAATAGCTTGTGTGTGTCCTGTCAACTTCCTAAATTCTAATTAGCACTGTGTCCCCATAAGACTGTGCCAACTGGAAAAGTCCTCCCATCAAAACAGCATTATTCTCTTCTCTGTGTGGATTTACTTAGTTAACTTCTGGATCAATTGAGTAGGTCTCCTCTTCTGCTCAGTTGATCCTGGAGAATCAATCCCGTGGTGCCAAATTCATGACTGTAAGTGAAAACATACCCTTAGACATCCCAACTGTGAGCATTGTGGCAGTTAATTTTCAGATTTCTAGGAAAAAAATCACAGGAGCAATAGGGTGATCCCCTGGGGCAGATTTAGGGGCAGGCAACCCAAGCAACTGCTTGGGGTGCTCGACTTGGGAGGGCACCTACTGTCACGCTATTTAATATTGGTCCACCCATTGTTGGTGCATGGTTTCTTGGTGTTAGTACATTTCAGTTTTTCTTAAAATTAAAAAGTTTCCATAAGCTTAGAGGAAACTATTTTTTTATTTCTTTATATATAGTATGAATGAATAGAAAAGTACAGATCCAAGCATGCAAATTGATCATCTTATATGACCGGGACAAATCATGCATGCAAATTATGGATCAAAGTCATGAACTGGGCTACAAATACAATAAAAAAGGTATTTGAAAAGTTAACTAATGAGGGGGCAAAAAGATACTTCATGTCTGGGGCACCATTTGATCTAGGACTGACTCTGGTGATCCCCGAAGTCTGAGTCCTCATCATGGCTCCCTATGCAATGGATAGGCAAAGCATGGAGCCTTAAAATGCAGTCCATGAAAAGCAGCACACTTATGCAGCTCTGCAACAATGCTAACCAAATGCAAATACTGATTAGAGGGATGTATGCTAGGCTTCACACCTCTTTAAGACAGATGACTAGGGCCATGTACAGAATTTAAAATTGCTGCAACAAGCCCCATGGATCAATTGAGTGGTCAGTGTAGACCTGGTCAGTCAATCCCAGAATTGCTCTCACTTCGATGCAGTAACTCCACCCCTCCAGAAAGAGTAACACTGCTTCAAAGGAAGAGCATTTGCTATCAGTGCAGCCATCCAAAGAAGCAACAGTAATGGGGAGTAAGTAACTTGATGGGAGATACACATTCTACTGTATGTAGACTGAGTTTCTCTTGACAAGCTAGCACAGCAGGGTAGACTAGGTCTAAGTCAGATCAGTAGAAAGGTTCTCAGCTCTGTTAAGCAATCCATGAACTCAGAGCCAGTCCGTAGAGCCCTGCAAATATGCAGATATCTGCAGATATCCGTGTTCGTGCCCAATAGCATAATGGGTGGCCGCTTGCCCGGGCAGGCCATTGCCACCCTCTCCCAAGCACCCACTAAAGCCCCTTATGGACAGTGTAAGGGGCTCTGGCCTGGAATCTGGGAGACTGCAGACTAGCATAACTCAAAGCTACTGTCCCATCTGGGAATTTATGACCCACCTAGGAATTTATGACCCACCTGGAAATTTGAGTCCCACCTAGGAATTTAAAACTTAACTGGAAATAAACAACTTAACTCAATCGTGAGAACTACTAATGTGACAAACCCTCCCTAGTGTGGGAACCAGGAAACACTGAGCTAAAAAATCCTATAAAAAGGAGATGCCAAGTGGCAGAGGTTCACGTGTTACCCACTGGAACTGATCACTCTGACAGTCGAATCTCCCGAAGAAAGGTGGCTCGTGTCGTGTCTCTTAACATGCCCCTTGTGTTCATGCTGCTGGTCAGTGGTGCCTGGGTTATAGTACGTATATAGAAATCCTCTACGAATACCTTACAGTTTTGTTTTGTTACGAATACCTTGCAGTTTTATTTTGTTACTTATATAGATTTGCTACCTCAGCTAGTATTTTGAAATCACTGTTTTGTTGTTGAATGCTACCTCAGTTGATGCTTTGAAATAACTGATTTTCTAAGTTGTCACTGTGATAACCTATTGAAAAATTTTCCCTGTTGTCATTTTAAATAAAAGAACCCTTTTTCTTGATTAAAAAACCACCGGATCCAGTGTCTCCTTCTCCCATCGCGGTTGGGAACCAACAATCCACATTATATCTGCATCTGCAGATACAACACAGATATCCATGGCCCATTTCTTGCAGATGCAGATCGGATACAGGTCCACATATTTGTATCTTCACAGAACTAGAGCCCCGCAAATACATTATATCCGCATCTGTGGATGCAACACGGATATCCGTGGACCATTTCTTGCGGATGCAGAGAGGATACAGATCCATGCATTTGTATCCGTGCAGGGCTCTACGAGTCCGCCCATAGAGGCAACCTAGGCAGTCTCCTAGGTGCCAGGCAATAGGGGGTGCCAAAGGTGCTCCACCAGGGCCGCCTTTGGGGGATCAGAGTGGCAATCACCCCTGGCCCTCACAGCCTCGCTGTCTCCTGCCCCCTCCCTGATGTCTTTGGCACAGAGCCAAAGGCAGCAGGGAAGGGGGGGACCTGGTAGCACAAAACCAGCTGCTCTGCAGGGCCAGCTCGCCCCACTCCCAGGGCAGGAAACAGCCGGCCCATGGTGGAGGGTCCAGCCCAGAGGCTGGGCTCCACTCTCTCACCCCTCCCCTGAGCTGACTGTTCTGCCCTGGGGATGGGGAGGACCAGCCCATGGGGGGCCAAGTCCCTGGACCATCCCGCTCCGCTCCTCCCCCAGGGGGCACCAAAATTACAGGCACCTAGGACGCCAAAAAACCTTGGGCTGGCCCTGCATGAACTCACTGCCTGGAGTCAGATAGATTAGCCAACCTAAACCACAGGAATGGGATTAATGGCTAAACCACAGGATTAGCCAGCCTAAGCCAGAGCCCATTCTCCCAGGAATGAGTTAGGTATAGATGCCTTGCTCCTCCCAAACCAGCCATAGGAAATGATGCAGCCTGTTTATAACTTTTAGACCCCAATTCAAATCTTTTCTCCCACATTGCATGTGAGTGCTTTAGGTCCTAGGCTAAAAATTATAAGGTGGGTACCACCACCTCCTGCAGCCAGATTCTGAATGGGACCCAATCTGGTAGCCAGCACACCTACTGGATCAGGCCTTGTACATGACTTTGGCAGCCAATGCCTATCTTGCCCTGGTTTGTGAATCTCTTTGGGGCACAGGTGTGAGAGGAGAGTAAGACAGCAGTGTGCATGACCAGAAGCAGCAACAGAGGCATCTAAAGCAATTTACTCTGAAAACTTAGATGTCAAGTGTGTTTAGGTGCCTGTAGGGTTCAGCAACAGTTCTGTAGATTTCAGTGGAGCCAGAACTGGAAATCTGGGGCTTAGGTACCTCAATATCTACATGGATCTGAGGCCTAACTATTTACAAGGTGCTTTATGCTGACCAAGCACTTTACAAATATTAATGAACAAATTGGTTTCAAAACTCCCAGGAGGCAAGGAAGGTTGTTCTAATATATTACCTACTGCTCATATGCCAGACAATCCATTCCAGCAGTCAAGGTCGCTAGGGATGCTCCAGCCAAACCTGTTTCCTTCCAGTCCTGCCACCTCTACCATGGTCCCAGGTGGGAACTGTCATATAACTATGCCCACTCTATTCAAAGATTTCTTCACACCAAGAGCATCCTCAGCTGGATGCACTGTGTGACTGTGTGACACCACCCCGTCTTTGTATAATAGCCATGGGCAGACAAAAGGCACATGGACAGCTCATCCTTGACAACCCAAGGTCCTCGATACCGGAATTGTTCTGGGACACATTAGCAGCGGGCATAGTTTAAGTCAGTGATTCCCAATCTGTGTTCCAGGGTCCAAAATAGGCCCTTGGAGGCTTTCAAAGTGGCCCTTGGCTCCCCTCCTGCTAGCTGCGGAATGAAGTCATTGCCTAAGGACCACGGTGAAGTATGTTTCCGCAGGGCTAAAAGACTGATGTAGACTCCTTGCTGCAGCCAGAGGGATAGGAGATTAGCCTTCCCGTCCCCCTGGTTGTAGCAGGGAGCATTGCAAAGTGCTCTGCCTAGGTCCATAGGTGCTAGGGTCCTTGCTGGAGCCAGATGAAGGGGAGGGGAGCATTGATCTTCCATCCCCACCTGCAGAAGGGAGCCTTGGGACCCAGAGAGAGTGCACAGAACTACAGGATGCATCCTCTTTCCCTGCTGCAGCCAGGGAGATGGTAGATCAGTAAACAAGGAGGCAAACTGATTTAGGGGAGAAGACCTGCTGGCAGAGCCTGGTGGCCCTTCAGGGATGCAAAAATGATATCTGTGGCCCTCGAGCCAAAAAGATTGGGAACCACTGGTGCTAAACTACATTGAGGTGCAGATCAGCACAGACCCCACAAAGTAGGGAGAAGGACACACCTGGCTCCTTTACACTTCTCTTCTCTGGAGCCAGCCCCCCCCACACTGGCTGCATCTGACCCCATGTTTCACTTTATAGTTTAATGAGTCCTTGTTTTTGACGCAGTTCATGAAAAAAAGCAGCATAGAATGTAAATGTGGCACACAGAAGTAGATATCCTTAGGCACCTGCCTAAAGGTCATTTGTTGTTTTCTTTCACAAGAGAAAGATCCAGTAAGCTGGTTTATACAAAACTGTGTTGATCTCTGTACAACATGACTGTCCAGTAAATTCCATGTTTACAGCTGTGTTCTGTTATTAGGCAGGGTGTTTGTTCAGAAGCGATGGTATCTTTAAATGTTTACAGTCTCTTGTAACAATTCTCATCTGTTCATGTCATAAGCCAGGAGTATACTTTTCTTACTTGTTTCACTGTCCATCTCACTGGATTTGTTTTATCTAATAACTAATCACATCACTTTCTGCAAAGCCACCTTAGAGATGCTTCTTTTCTTTAGGTGGAGTTTTTTGTGGGGCTGCCAGGCCATTGCAGCAGTTTAGGTTGTCAATTCCAGGGGCCCTGCTGAGAGCTGATCAAATGCTTTATATGCCTAACAGCTCTTTCAAACTGGTGGGGTTTTTTTTCTTTTCATTTCTAAAGGCTCAAATTTCAAGAAGCAAAATTTTGCTCACCCTTTGCATGCAAATGACATAGCTAAAAAGTTAAAATACAAATTCAAAACAGTCCTGCTTTAGACATTCCTTGCATACTGAAAACATTGTAACAAAGCAAGTTTGCACCTTTTCATTAGCCATTTAAATTTAATAGTTATTTACAGCTGCATTTAGAATCAACAATCCTGAATCATATTTCTGATGAAGTTCTGGCATTCTGGTGCTGTTGCAGATATTCCAAATGGTGGGAATAAGAAAAATCTCATTTAGTTTCATTGCCTGTGGCACACAAGGAAGAATCAGTTAGAAACCAGCGCTTCCAAGTTTGAATTTTGCATGTTCCAGTGATTTACTATACTCTTTGCAATAGTCACTTATCTCTTCTGATCCTCTGTTTGCTCATATGTAAAATTGGAGGCATCTTGCTACTTCATCTTAAGGTTTAATTGATTAATATGATGTTCCCATAAACTAATCTTTAGTCAGCTGAAAGATGTCACTTAAATACTATTACAGTACTGCTACCTCCCCCAAACAGCCAGCATTGACACAGAACCCACATGCAGGCCCCACTGTGCCTGTGCATCCTTCAGTGACAGAGATCTGCAAACAGGCACCAAAATCTTGGTCTACAAGGCAGTTGTCATTCCCACCTTCCTCTGTGAGTGTGTCACTTGGGTAACCTATAGCCTATATCTGAAGTTTCTCAAGTGGTTCCAACAGTCCTGGCACAGGAGGATCCCCAGGACCACTTATGAAGACTCATGCAATAACATCAGCATTCCCTCTGCAGCCAGCATCAGTAATATGGATGTGCAAGTGATGAGACACCAGCACTGTTAAGCTGGGACTCTGTACGAATGCCTGACATTTGTTTGTCAAAGCAAGTCCTCTCAGTTAAGTCAGAGAAGAAAGGCCTGTGGAGGGCACTGGAAGTACTTCAAAGATACACCAAAAGTACACTTTAAAAAGGCTGCCAAGTCTCAAAGGGGCAACAGTGTTAGTCTAGCTCAGTAGACCAAACAAGGAGTCCTGTGGCACTGAAAGACTAACACATTTATTTATGACATGAGCTTTCATGGGAGAAAATCCCACTTTGTCAGATGCTTTGTAGATGGGGGAACGTACAGAATGGGAAGAAAAAAATGCAGGGAAGTGTAAGTCATGGGAACAGGTTACAAACCAGTTGTTAAGATTCAGACACCAGGAAACAGCACATAGAGGAAGGTGAAGTCAACTCACATGTTGTAATGGGAAAAGAATCCATAGTTATGATTTAATCCTGCTTTCACAGTCAAATTTGCATATCAATTCCAATTCTGCCTGTTGTCTTTAAAGTATTGGTGCATTACCCATTTGTTTAAGCGCAACTGTTAACAAAATGGCAGTGGAGTGAGAAGGGAGATTGAAATATTCCCCTACTGTTTTTTGAATGTTGTTACTTCTTATGTCAGATTCGTGTCCATTTATTCTTTTGTGCAAAGACTGTCCTGTTTATCCACTGTATAAGGTGTGGGGGCATTTCTGGCACATGATGACATAAATCACATTGGTGGATGAGCAGGTGAATGAGCCCTTGATGGAGTAGCTGGCTTGATTACGTGCTATGATAGTGTCTTTTATGCAGATACGTGGGCAAAGTTGGCAATATGGTTTGTTGCAGGGATATGTGCCTACTTTAACAGTTCCATTGTTAGGTCTGTAGTTGCTGATGAGTATCTGTTTAAGGTTGGGGGGCTGTCTATAGGCGAGGAGAGGTACGACTCCCAAGGGATCATCTTGTAGAACAGGTTGTAGGTCCTTGATGATATGTTGTAGAGGTCTGACATGAGGGCTGTAGGTGATGACCAGTGGCAATCTGTTGTTTTCTTTCTTGGGCGTCTCCTGTAGTAGTTGACTTCGGGGTACCCATCTGGCTCTGTCAAGCTGTTTCTTCACTTTTACAGGTGGGTACTGCAGTTTTAAGATGCTTGATAGTGATCCTAAAGGTGTCTGTCTCTGTCTGAGGGATTGGAGCAAATGTGGCTATATCTTAGATTTAAGAAAGATCTTTTCTTCTAGGACATAGTAGCAGAATCCACTTGATTATGAGTGTTTTAATAGGAAAATTCTGTTCTGTTGTTTTGCTCACAGTTAGGTTTTTTTAGATTTTTAAAAAACCAAGGAGTTCTCATTTTTTTTAGGCTTTCATTTTCAGAAACACAGCAGTTTAGTAAGAGGTGCATAATGTTCCAGATTTGAGTCATTACCATGAAGATTATTTCTAATTATGTTTCATAAAAAAACAGAAAAAGGATAGCACTTTTCTGAGGAGTTCCTCACTTATTTTTTCACTGTAGACACCTCTTTAACTACATAGAAACGTTAGGCCTGATTCTGTACCCACTTACACTAGTGCAAAGCCAGAATTAATTGCACTGAAATCAGTGAAATAACCCAATGTCAAACTTAGGTATGAGACAGGAGAATCAGACCTAGTTGTCTTGTAGACCAGTGCTTCCCACCCTTTTCTTGGCCGTGGCACACCTTGATACCTTTAATTATTCTGAGGCACACCACCATATAGTCTTCAAATGAACTCATGAATATTCATGAGTGAATCCAGAACTCTAAGTAGGTTTTCAAAAAATTCCATGGCACACCTGCTCAGGCATGAGAGCACACCTGTGTGCCATGGCAGACTGGTTGGGAAATACTGTTGTAGATCATCACCACTCCTGTCTGCAACCAAGAAGAATACATCCTCTTTCATTCACTACAG
Organism: Podocnemis expansa; assembly: GCA_007922195.1. Taxonomy (NCBI): domain Eukaryota; kingdom Metazoa; phylum Chordata; order Testudines; family Podocnemididae; genus Podocnemis; species Podocnemis expansa. Next base: position 6,369,077 of record ML682015.1, on the reverse strand, counting down.
CAGAACACTATGGTGGCTATGACCTCAGTTTCTTAGCATATGTCTACACTGTAACAGGTGTGTGTGACCGCAGCATTTGTAGACATAGCCAAGGTAGCTTTAAGTTAGCTAATGCAAGTACGGATATCAGTGAATCTCTGCATGGGCTAGCTGCCTGAGTGAATAACCAGGGTCTCAGAGGGGTTTTCAGCTTGCACTGAAGCCCATGCTGCTCTAGTTTCATGGCTATTGGTGGTCATACCAGCTAGATTAAAGCTAGCCTAAGTGTGACCATGCCTACATTGAAATTGTTGCACCAACCCCATGGGATGCAGCAGGATTGATTGAGTGGCCAGTGTAGACCCGTCTGCTCAATCAATCCCGGAAGTGCTCTGCCTTTGAGGCAGTAACTCCATCCTCCAAAGAGTAACACTGCATCAAAGGGAGAGCACATCCCATCAGGCTGAGTGAAGACGTTGCAGTTAGGGGGGTAAGTAAGTTGACAGGAAATACACATTCTACTGTACATAGATTGTGTATCTCCCATTGACTTAGTGCAGCGGTGTAGCGTAGGCCTGTATCAACATCTTCAGCTGCAGTCTAGCCATACCCTACAATGAGCAAGTAATACTGTCAGTGGTCCACAGACAACAATTTGCTGACCTTTGTGTTAGATGACAAGGCCCACTAAGACTGTATAATGTATGTGCCAGTTTCAAAATCCAAGTGCTTTGAAAGATAATTCATTAACCATTCACTTTATCCTGTCTTTTTTCTCTCTCTACTTCAAGATAATTAGCTATGAATTAATGACTCAGGTGCAAACCTCCAGAGTAAAGAAAAGAGGAGGGACCATTCATGACCAAGTCAGACCTAGATATGAAATTTAGAATAAATATCTAAAATGCCAAAAGCATACATCAAACCTGCCTCTTGGGTGTTGTAACATATGGCAGTGGGTCTCTATGTGTAGCTAATAACCTAAGGCAAAATTGACTATGGCAACTGACATCCAGAGCATTCCTTTTGACCTATCTGCTACTGATTTACAGCAGCAACAACAGCAGAAAATGTGAAGGTATGTTTTTTTTTTTTCAGGCAGCAAAAATGCATCAAGATCTAGCATATCTTCAGCCCCACATTTTGTAGGGAATCATTTAGGAGAGAGGGAAATTATGATTAAAATCAGCAGGCACAGTTATTATCCTTCTCCAATCTACCAGTATAATAAATGTTAAATATTTAAATGTTATAATAAACTATCAAGACATAATACCTATAAGAACCATCAGCTTACAAAGTCAGTACCTGATCATTTCTGTAATTGCTGCAACGAATTTTAATTGAGATGCCTTCCGAATAGAAGTGAGCGCCATCCACAAATTCAGGCAATAATATCTTGCACATCTGTAGTGTGAAGTCACAGTCTAGACCCTTATAATCATCAAGGGCCAGATTGTATCCCTTAATCGGGCAGAATAAAACTTTGCTTTGAGAGTAAAGATACTGAAGATACAATCTTGTAGAAAGTACGATCAGCTCTTAGAAGAACAGAGAAAGCAGGGAATCGTGCAAGCTTTTCCATAGCCCTACTTAACTCAAGGCAAACAACCAGAAACATACAGTAAGAACAGAAACATATATGTTAATGGTTGCAGAGACAGCTTTTGAAGGGAGAAAATTTTCATCTGATACTAAAGAAGAAGTCCAGAATCAGCTTCTGGCTATTACTGTGCAGCCCAATGAATTTAATGAGCTTGCAAAGGTAAAGAAGAGTAGAATTTGGCCAGTGGCTTAAACAGATAAGCCACATGTCTGTGCAGAGCTATATGAGCAAAAAGTAATTACATGATATTTGTGATTGTAATAAAACTAATGCAATATCACCCAAAATGCAGCTCTTCCAATATTTATGAGTTTAATAAAATCTGTTGCACAGAAATTGATTTTTAAATTCAATTTTTTCTTTCATATGTAAAATATGGTTAAATGATCACCACAACTTTGGTCAGTTTTCAAGATATGTGAAATAGATGGCGTAGTAGTCTATTTGTAGTGTATTTCAGAAGCTGTAGTTTGTAGGCTTTTCCAGGGGTGCAGTTTTATGCAGCACTACATTTTTATCAAGGACTTCTGATGAGCCCATAAACTGCTGGAAGAAGAGGATATCTGAAATGTTAAACATCCCCAGGAAAACTGTCTCATGGCCTCATCCAGACTTTGTTCAAGCAAACCCACTAATAAAGTCTCAAACCCTCAATTGATCCAATAGGGAGATTTACCTCAATAAGTATTGCAGGGCTGGGCATCTACATTGTACAGTTTTCATTACATGCTCTGCACCAAGTCAGTGGGAGGGGGCAGCACTTATAAAATAACACAGTATTTTTGTGTAGGTTTCTGAAGTGCTTGTCCTTTTGCATTTCACTTAATGAGTTGAATTTTCTTTAGATACTAACTCCCATGCTCAATTGTAAAGAAAGGAGTGTACTGTTAGTGGTTCAATGCGAGCATAATAGACTTAAAAATAATTATTGTGAATTCAGTTATGTAACAGTTCTGCCTTTGTTCTCTGCATAGCATCATTATCATTTGTATTACTACATCACCCAGGAGCCCTAGCCAGGGACCAAAACTCCATGGTGCCAGGCACTGCACAAACACAGAACAAAAAAGAAGCAAGGTTTTGTGGCACTTAAAGATTAACAAATTTATTTAACGCGTGATCTTTCGTGGGAGAAAATTCCACTTGGTCAGATGAAAGTCCCAGCCTCCAGGAGCTTAGAATCTAAGTGCAAGCCAAGTGACAACAGATGGATACACACGGATGGGGAAGCAGAAGGAAATAATAAGATGGTAATGTTCACCCTTAGGACAATGGTCTCGGCACGAGTCAGATTTTTGTAAACCTCATGACACAGGAGTTTTTTAAGGAGGGTTTTGAAACATGATAATAAATTAGTATTATGGGTTTCCAGAAAGCTTCTCCCGTATGTGATGGGCAGCAGTAATATCTTCATGGACTCTTTCACCAGAAGAATAACACTGCTGTTTTGGAAGAATGGTCTAGTCAATAGAATGTTGGACTGAGATTTGGGAGATCTGGCTTCAGTTCAGGCTGGACAAGTCACCTAATCCAGTGATTCTCAACCTGTTGCAGGTCACGACACACTTGGTTGCATATTGTGACCCTACAGGACACACCAGCCCATTTCTCCATCCCCAGGCTGAATCCAGTCATCTCCTGGCTCTCCACAACATATTTACTACTGTATGGTAACACAATAATGTGTCCCAACAGCGTGGTTGAGAACCACTGACCTAATCTACTCTGTGACTCAGTTCCACTATCAGCAAAATCTTCCCCATGAAAGCTCATGTAATAAATAAATTTGTTGGTTTTTAGAAGTGCTACCAGGCTCATTTGTTCAACCTCACTGAGGTGTTGTGAGGATAAAATCCATGTCATGAGACACTCAGATACTACACTAAGAAGAAACACATAAGTAGCTGGATAGATTTTTTGTTATCATTTCAGTGAAGACAGAGGAAACACAGACACCATGTGTGCTCTCCCAAAGAGACATTACTTTCGTTCTTTCTTGTTTTGTGGAGTCTCTTAAGCTAAAGTAAAGCTAATTCATACTGAAGATGTATGGTTGTTCTCTGGGTATTCAGAGACACATAACAATTACTGCCAGATAGAAGTGTTTATATTCCTTCTGCTTAATACTTCTGTAACCTCCTCTGGCATCATACACTGGTAATCTGTCTCCTCCTACTTCACGCTTTTGATAAGCCTTCTGGTCCCACAGCAGATGCATTTAGAATCTTCTCCTTCTAAGTATCCTGCATATGTTTCATTAAAAGTGTTTGTTTCTTTGATCAGCTTGAAGTTCTAATGTGGGAATTTTTTTTTATTTCACTTGGCAGCACATGGTCCTGAAATGAATAGCAGCACTTCAGTACATGCAGAAACTATGGGTCCTAATGTCAATCATTTACCCCTTGCCAATTTATGTGCCTGTCCTTCCAACGATGGCTACAATTTGCACTGGCACCCAGAGATAGAAAACAGTCTTTTTTATTTGTTCCATTGTGGAACTGAACATGAAAGAACATGGTGGGAGGTGCCAAATGGGAACAGCAGAAAATGGAATATATTTCACTACATGTTGCTTAGCAATAGGTAACACAGGAATGCTGACATTTTCTAGCAAGGGACATGATCCATTCCATAGACACAGTAGCAAGTGAAAATATTTTGAGAGACAAAATGGAACCACAGCAACTACAGGAGTAACAGCAGCAAAGTCAGTCAGGCGTTTGGTGTGGGTGCTTTTGGTCACTAAGAACTGAAGTTATTTGAATGTTCTCTGGGGGAAAGAGATAAGACAGTTTAGTGGAGCTGGACAAATAATACAGAAGATGGTATGCCATGGAGCTCTTCAAAAAGATGCCATGCCAAGGAAAACTACACAAAACAACTGCGTATTTTAGAGTTGTGGTGAACACTGGTCTCATGGCTTACTGTAAAGATGAGGTATTACGTGAATTAGAGTAAAAGCCAAAGACAGCCATCATTCTGCATTCTTCACATTTCACCTGTTGCTCTCCTCAACTATGAGGTGGACCTCCCCACCTTTGCATCTGGCCACAGCTTCCTACTTCAGCTGTTATTCTTTCAGGGTATTGAACTAGGATGCAAAACACCTTGGTGCAACTACCGGCTCTGCTACTGACTTCCCATATGTGTTTTTGGACAAGTCTGTCTGAGTATGTCTACACAGGAGCCTTAGGTTGACTGAAGGAAGGTTAAGTCGACCTACAGACTCCTGCAACCACACTGTGCTTTTATTAAGTCAACTTAAGCGCTTCCTTGAGTCGGCTTAATAACACCACCTCTTAACGTTGACTTAACAGTTAAGCCAACCTCATTAAGTTGCCTTAATCCAGTGAAGACAGGGAAAGAACTTCTCCAGTGCAATGTGGGACAGCTACCTATCACGCACCACTCCTCTGTCAACCTAGCACCTGCCAGTGTGGGAGCAAGCAGTCGACAGAAGTTTTCAGTGTGGACTCTCTAACCTCGACCTTGTTAGTTCAACTTAACAGACTCTCCAGTGTTGACATACCCTCTGTGTCTCATTTGCCCAGCTCCAGAATGGGAATAATAGTACTTTTATATTTTCATAGGGGTGCTGTACGGATAACCACATGAAATGTTTATATCAGCAGTCACAGACTCAAATCACCACAAGGGCCACATGAGGACTAGTAGAGGGCCGCGCAAGGACTAGTATGTTAGCTGACGGCTACACCACTGAAACCTTTTCATACAAAAATATTGCAAATATTGGTAATGATAGCGTCATTATGGGATGCAAAAAATAGCTTTAGGAGGCACATGTGGCCCATGGGCCGTGTGTTTGAGACCCCTGGTTTATATTATATTATATTATATTATATTATATTATATTATATTATATTATATTATATTAAACACATGAAAATATATTATAGTAATATATGTAAGTATCTAAGCTAGTTACCTTTTCTCTGTTTCCAGTTTTAACTGCCACTCCTGCATGTGGCATTTGTGTAAGCCAGTTCCCCAGTTAGTTAAGCTAAAAATTAATTCCTGGGCTGTAGAATTGTTCATTTGATTGTTAAAAAAGAGGGGGTAAGAGATAAAAACTTTTCTCCCTAACTTGCTCACAAGAAACAACTTATTACAGACTCACATAGAGGAAGAGAGTCAAAATGGCTTCTGCTGAGCCTCCTGAGTAGAGGAAAAGAAGCACATCCACTGAGGTAGTCGGAAAATAGGATGTGACCAATGCACTATGAAAAATTTTTGAAGGCACCTCAATAGTTCTGCCTAATCTTCACTTGTGCAAAAAGTTCTTTACAAAACCATGAACTACAAACCTGGGCAAGAAAAGACATTAAGTATTTGAACTCTCTTAGGGATACTTTGCACAGCTATAATCAAAGGCCTGCCTGAATGAATGGTACAGCACAAATATTTTTATTGGCTCACCCTTTAAGCTGCTGACATTTATAGAAAACCTAAGTTTGTACATTTTTCCTCCTGGAAAATGCATTATATTACACTTCATATAAATATGTGAGAGTAGTATGCTACAACTCCTAGCTCACATGGTACTTTAACTTCCACTCAGCAAGGTAAGAGTATCCTAAATGATCTAATTTTTCATTCTTTTTATAGACAAGAGTTTGTATCTTATTTCCACAGGCTCCTCCCTTTTCATGAACAACTTCAGTCTTCATTTTAAATGCCTTGGCTACTGCAGCTATAGTGCTTGAAGGTTTAGATTTCCCACACACCTTAAAAGTCTTTAACCTTTTTTTCTGTCTTGCATTTATTTTGAAACTGACTATGCAAACAAATTAATAATTTCTTACTGTACTGATTAATTTTTCATGGGTATGCAACACTCCCTAAGGCAGCAATGAATGTTAGAAAGTTTGCTGGTATCAAGATCCCGGTATAACTATGCCAGAAAAGCTTCCTAGCATAGATATACCTTTTACCAGAAAAAAAAAAAGTACTTTTGCTATTTGTTTTATAGTGACTCAATGAGCTAAGGAAACAATACTGATAAAAGTCTACACTATGGCTTTTCCCAATATAGAAATGTCACTTTGAAAAACCATACCCTTACCCATGATTTTCATGTGGACAAAAGTTTCTAGCATAGGCCTGACCTCTAATAGCTAATATTAATCATTGGGTGAAAAGTCCAACACTGATGATGGTGATGATGATGATGATGATGATTATAAATGGCACTTATTCAGGGATCCCATGGTGCTAGGCACCATACAAACATAGTAAGAAAAGAGTTAATAGTCCTGTTAATAATTTGCCTCGTGGGGCTGAAGGTGGAAAGGATGGAGCATGAGGTAATATGAGTATAATACAAATGTATTTTATGAGCTGGGCATAATTTAGCTTGCCACTTGCCTAGTCATTATCACTGGGCAATAGACATCATGACCAAAGTGAATCTTAACGTGGGATTTGGAGGTGAATAAGGTAGTGGGTTTAAATATCAGGGCAGTAAGGAAAAAAAAATAGAAAAGGAGTGTTATTCAATGCCAGCACTATGAGGTATAGTCAGATGCTGAAATTCAGCAACATGCTGTAAAGACTAAAACAAGTCTTTAATAATGATTGTTATCGCAGATCACTGTAAAATTAAGGCATTCTACATACAGAGAAGCAGTCATTAATTGATATGTGGCTTTCTCAGCTTCAGCGTGGACAAGGCTGCAAGATTTGGTAGAAAGCCTGAGTGACTTGCACTATGGCCTTGAAAGTCACATGTGCAAAACAACAGGAAGTCAAGGCTCATCTGTTGACAGCACAATTCAGCTGAGGATCTGCTGATTCATAATGGCAGGTACAGCCTGTTAGCTTCATCTTAGGCTGCGTTCACACAGCACTCTTATTTCGAAACAACAGAGGTTGTTTCGAAATAAGAAATACCCTGTTCACACGATGCACGGTTGTTTCAAAACAACGGGAACCGTTGTTTTGAAACAATGGTGTTGTTTTGAAACAAGTTAAACCCCATGTGGGGACAAAACAACGCTGTGCGAACATGTTGTTTCGAAACAACGGTGACTTGTTTAGAAATAACTGTTGCCTGAACCTGCTATTTCGCTTTGAGCTTTTTTCCTTAATTCGAATTAACAAACTGTTAATTCGAATTAAGTTATTTTGAAATAAGGTGTTATTTCGATACAAGTTGTTTCGAAACAACCGTATCGAAATATCTCCCTGTGTGTGAACACAGCCTTAGACAAGAAAGGAAAGAAGATGAAGGAGGAACAAGGGGGTCCTAGATGGAAACCCTGGGAGGAACAGTCAAGCTGAAGAAAAGAAGGTTTGTCTCAGATTATGCTATTATGATAAATTATGCTATTGTTTCTGAGTTTTTCAAAGCTGCCTAGGGATTTTATTTTAATGGGAATTGGATTCCAAACCCCATAGGCAGTTCTGAAACTCTAAGATGAAGGACTTAATCTGCTGCTTCTTGAAATGAGTGGGAAGGCACTCCCCATTGATTTTAAAGGGCACTGGACTGGTCCCTAAAACAGGTCTGAGAGCTCTTCTGAAGGTGGAATAAGTACTCAGCCCACTACAACTGCAGAGAGCCACCCATAATGGCAAGATTGTCTTTGCCATGTTTTGAATTGATCAGTTCTCACCTTCACTTCCAGCAGGGCCAGCTTAAGGGGTTGTGGCACCCCAAGCCAAATTTTGATTTGGTGCCCACTCATCTCATTCATGGAAGTTGAAAACGGTTTTCCAAAGTGCATAAATCTCCGGCATCTCCTTGCAAAGGGATTTAAAGTGCGCTCTGCCTACATGACTTATGCTGCAGGTTGACTAACAGTGCCTGAGCTGCTAGGAAAGAGTTGAAGAGGCTGGAGCCAGCCTGATCTTCAGCGGGGCTGGGCGCCCCTAAGAACCGTCACCTGAAGCCATGTCTGTCTCTTGCCTCACAGTAAAGCCAGCCCTGACTTCCAGATAACTACAAAATGACCGAAAGGAGCCTTTGTCCTTGACAGTTCATCATTAGGGCTTTCTGACAGGAAAGAACAGATGCTACCAGAAGATCACGCTGTCATGGAAGCTGCTGAACAATTTGGGATTGATGGATGTAGCACTCAACACTGATTTCCATACAGTAAACTCAGGACATGGCATGAACAGCAGAGGTCTCCTATCTATGCAGTCATCACACTAAACTCTCTCTGAGTCACGGCAGTCCAGCTGAGTGTGAGATTGACTTCTTTGCAATGAAGTTGCATTTGGACGGCCCTTTTAAGCAGTCGCACAATCAATACACAAATGCTGCTGCAGTGGAAATCAGTATGAATGGCCCTCCACCCAGATGTACTGAAGTGCATTAGATCAGGGCTCGGGAACTGAACATGATTGTGTAATGAGTGGGTTTTGCCTTGAAATGAGATCTTCACACCTCACTGAGTCTACTTGGCTTCAGCTTCTGCTTCAGCTGCCCACTCACTTTCTTAGGCTATGTCTACATTACAGAACATTTTTCAAAAAAAGTAATTTTGAAAAAAATATTTCAAAATATATTTGAAATAATTATCTCAAAATAACTTTTTTCAAAAATGCTATTTTGGGAGAATGGTCCAGGGACCATTCGTTATCCTGAAATACCACAGCTTTTTTTTTTTTTTCAAAAAAGAAAGTCTACACCGGACTTTCTTTTTCGAAAAAAAGCAAGGCAATGGAAGAGACAGGCAGAATATTTCATAAAAAAAGCCTTTTCCGTGTCCAGGGATTGCTTTTTTTTGAAAAAGCTAACCTGAAAAAAGCTGTTTTTTCAAAAAATAAAGAGGTTTAGCGATCCAAAAAAAGCACTCCGGTATTTTGAGAAACCGGAGCGCTTTTTCGAAAAAGCTAAGCCTGCCAGCTTTTTCCAAATAAAAAGCCGTTTTTGGGGTAGCTTTTTCAAAAAATGCCATCCCCAGACATGGAAAAGCCTTTTTTTCAAAATATCCTCCCTATCTCTTCCGTTGCCTTGCTTTTCTCAAAAAAGAAAGTCCAGTGTAGACTTTCTTTTTCCAAATAAAAAAAGCCACGGTATTTTGGGATAACAGACTCTTGTCCCGAAATAGTATTTTTGAAAAAAAGTTTTTTCGAGATACGTATTTCAAAATACTTATCTGGAAAAAAGTTTTTTTAGAAAATGCTGGGCAATGTAGATGTGCCCTTAGTGGCTTAAAGAAAAACAATAAAACTCTCCAGCATGTCCACGTGATGCTAGACCCTTGTCACTTGATTTCTCCTGCAAAACCTCTGTCAAGTATTTAATGAACTATGTAACTAAATTTCTTACGCATTCAGGTTAAAAATCTAGACTACATTGTAAAAAGGGCTCTGAGTGATAGGGGTTTTCTTCAGTCATGTTTTGCACTGATTGACAAGGGCCTGCATTTCTAGTCTGTTTGGGGCACAGAAGGAAATATTATATAAGTCTGCAAGTCATTCTTACTACCATTATTAATTATTCATTATACGGAGTGCCTAGTAGCCCTAGCTGAGATGGGTGCTCATTGTGCTAGGCATTTTGTATTTGCATAATTGTAGATTCACTGCTCCTGCCCATCCCCCAAACTTCTCTGCAGTAGTACAAGAAGACGCCAACAAATCAGGTTCAGTACAAAGTGTGTGGCACACTCTTATGTGAGGCTCCAAAATCATAGGGTATGTCCACACGTCTTTTTTATTTTGAAATAACACTGGTTATTTCAAAATAAAAAAGTTTTGGTCCACACAACGTTTTCTTATTTCAAAATTGACCTAGCCCCCTGCCCCTGCCTTGAGGCTGGGGTGGGGAAAGGGGGTAGCAGGGAGCTAGTTGACCCATGCCCCCGCTTGGGGTGGTAGGACAGAGGGGAAGCCAGGGGAAGAGGGGCCTCCCCATCTGTCCCCCCACACCACCCATCACGCCCCTCTCCTAAATCGAAATAGCAAGTCCAGACATACTATTTTGTTTGGGGCTTTTCCTTTATTTCGAGTGCACATTTTTTTACTTCGATTTAACTTGTTTCGAAATAAGGGCTTTATTTCGAAATGACTTGTTTCGAAATAACTTATTTCGAAACAACAAGCTGTGTGTGGACATAGCCAGAGAAGCATTGGATTGGAAGGGACCATGCAACAACACCTAGTTCAGTCCCCTGCACATATGGCAGAACCAGGCATTATCTAGTAGACTGTCCCTGAATCATAGGTGTTTGTCAAACTTGCTCTTAAAAACCTCCAAATATGGAGATTCCACAGTCTCCCTGGCAATTTGTTTCAATGTCTGGCTACCCTGAAAACCGGGCAGTTTTTCTAAAGGCCAGTCTAAACTGCCCTTGCTGCTATTTAAGCCCATTGATTTTTGTCCCATCCTCAGAAGTTTAAGAGAACAAATTTTGTCCCTCTTCCTTGTTACAACCTTTTATGCACTAGAAAACTGTCACCACGTTTCCCCTCAGTCTTTTCTTCTCCAGACTAAACAAACCTGATTTTTTTCAATCTTCTCTCATAGATCACATTTTCTAAATTTTGTTGATACTGGATGCTTAGTGATCACTGTGAATACCAATGAGACATAGTACACCTGATTTTCAGGTCAATAAGCTTTAATGTGCAAGGTTTTCTATAGATATACTAGTTACAGACGAAGCCTAAAATTAACAACAGTATATCATACTCACTAAGCCTGGAGAGCTGAGTCATTCCCAAAGCTGTATACCAGAACGGCTTTCTTCAGGGGCCATGCCAGGGAGTCAGTGGCCGCTAGTTCAAATAGCAGCGCCACCCACAAAACCAGGCATCAATGGAATGCACCCCTTTGTCTAAGTGGTGAATTTTATATCCTTCAATAAACAGCTTTCACCTAATTACCTCTCTACGCATTATCATATATGCTAATTACCTAAATTGTGTTCTTTCCCTTGACTACATTCCATTCTCACCATGATAATTGGCGATAGGAGGGGAGGTGTAAAAATATTCTCTAGAGCAATGAAAAAGTGTACCCCCAGACGTTCAAAGATAACTTGTTCCCATCACATTATCTATGTGCAGCTGCAAGCATACATGTTGTATATTTCATCTTGTTACGTGGCACAGTACGCAGAAATGGAGACATCTCCATGGTTACTCGGTGAGCCTATTATTCTCTGCTGACCAGAAGATGTTATGCTACAGCAATCAGAATAGCCAAGCAAGCAACTGAAGTTATGCTAGGCTTGTAGGACAGTGATCATCAGGCAACTCCAATTGCACTGGGCCTCCAACAGAACATTCATCATTTTTGTTGCTCTTCTCAGGACTTTCTTCAGTTTGCCACATCTTTCCTGAAATGTGACAACCGGAACTGGACATAATACTCCAGTGGAGGGCTAGTCAAGGCAGAGTAGAGCAAAATTACCTCTCATGTCTTGCTTACAACACTCCTGCTAATATAACCCAGAATGATTTTTGCGGTTTTTCCAACAGTGGTACACAGTTGACTCATATTTAGCTTCAGTCCCAGATCCCTTTCTGCAGTAACCTTTCCTAGGGAGCCATTTTGTACATATGTAATTGAGTGATCCTTCCTAAATGGAGTACCTTGCATTTGTCCTTATTAAATTTCATCCTATTTACATCAAACCATTTCTCCAGCTTGTCCGGATCATTTTTAATTTTAATCCTACCCTCCAAAGCACTTGCAATCCCGTCTGGTTTAATATCATGCACAAACTTTGTAAGTGTACTTTCTTATACCACTCTCTATGCCATAACCTAGGTCACTGATGAAGACAGTGAACAGAGCTGATCGCTGAGTGACCCCATTCAACATGCCCCTCCAGCTTGAATGCTGTCCTATTTTACAGCAAGACTACACTCAGGGTTCTTCTGCACTCAGGATTTGTCCCATGAGCATTACTTCAGCAGGTAATAGAAGTGTGCAAATAACTAATGCTTTAGTTCACTGGCTTCATGAAAAAAATGTTTTAAATTGAAGGAACTGATTCAATTCAACCTGAAATTAAATATGTTGTCAATGTAAAATTAATATTTTGTTAAATTTTTAAACTTTTTAAACCTTAACACAATGCAGTAAATGTTAAATAAAAATTCAAAACATTTCCTTTTGAAAAATGTTAAAATGAAACATTTTGGGGTTTGTTTTTTTTTCTTTTCTTTTGAATTGAGACTATTCTACAAATTCAACAAGAATCCAAGAAATGTTTCAGAGACCCCAATTCTATATTCTGCAGCCAAAAAAGTTTCAAATAAAAAATTTCACCCTGATCTGCTAAGAAACGAGGAAACCTATCCACTACAGGAATGAAGGGCCTCACAAACCTCACCACTTTCCTCTTTAAATGCAAGTCACACTTTGTCAGCATTGTCTTCAGAGAAGTGCATATACTGAAAAAAACCCACAAAACCCAGAAACAGCTACTAAAAAAAACAACCAACACATCCCTGAGACAGCAAATCTTAACTAGGGGAGAAGATGGGAGAATGAACAAACTGCATATGAAAGATATTGGCCATTTATTACTATTATATTACTATTATAATCCATAATTGGAAGATGATCAGATACTTTTGTATAAGGATCTATACAGAATAGAAGAAAACAACTCAGAATCATTTTAGACTATGCTATTAATATATGTGAAGTTAGTTCCTTGCCAGGCTTGGCCTGTATTTCAAAAACAGGAGACCCACAACACTCATTTCTCTTCACTAAGCCAGTGATGCTAGAAGTATATACAGTAAAAAATTTTATTAAGAAAATGTTATAAAGGAACAGACAACCATTGTGTTAAACATAAGGAGTGACTGGGCGTCCAGGTTCATAGTACATGTTACGGTAAAGATGGCAGGTACAACCAGTACATGAGCTATAGCATTCCATGACTAAATTCTTTCAGGAAACATTATGGGGAATTGAGACCCTTTGTCACCAAAGTAAGTAAACAAAATATAATCAGGTAAGTAAAAAGAGTTCCTGGAAAAAATAGCTACAATATTCATTTCACAATAAATACTCTGTTGAGCTGCTCTTTCTATCTGTTACACCTTCTCTAAGCCACAGAGTTTGTCTCTCTCACCAACAGAGGTTGATACAATAAAAGTTATGACCTTATCTGGCAAAGAATGTGTTTTTTTCTGACATAAAAAGTGAGGAACTCAACACTTTCAAAACAGAGGACTGCAAACTCCTTAAAGTCCCATTAGCCATCCATCAATTTCAATATCCAACATAAAACAAAACATGTTAGTGTTTACCTGTGGGGTTCCAAAGGGGCAGCCGTATTAGTCTAGTCCAGCAAAAAAAAAAAAACAAGGAGTCCTGTGGCATTTAAAGACTAACAGAGTGCCACGTGAAAGTTCATGCAAAAAATAAATCTGTTAGGTTGTGTTCACACAGCCCTCTTATTTCGAAACAACAGAGGTTGTTTCAAAATAAGATTTAGGCTGTTCACATGACGCATGGGTGTTTTGAAACAACGGGTCCCATCGTTTCGAAACAACGCCGTTGTTTCGAAACAAATTTAAACCCCATGCAGGGACGAAACAACGCCGTGTGAACATGTTGTTTCGAAACAACGGTGACTTGTTTAGAAATAACTGTTGCCTGAACCTGCTATTTCGCTTTGAGCTTTTTTCCTTAATTCGAATTAACAAACTGTTAATTCAAATTAAGTTATTTCGAAATAAGGCGTTATTTCAATACAAGTTGTTTCGAAACAACCGTATCGAAATAACCCCCTGTGTGTGAACACAGCCTTAGTTCTTAAGTGCCACAGGGCTCCTTGTTTTTTTAACCTGTGGGACAGTACTTACATTGGCAGTCAATTGGAGTATTTTCTCCACCCACCCCCATCATGTCCTGCCTAACATAAGAGAAAAGTTGGGAAATCACAAGATAAGTGCCATTGGCTAGAATACAACACGTGGGCATCAAATGTAGTAGTCTCATAGCAAATTCAACCTGTTCATAAAAGAACCTATACAAAGTAATATCCCTGGATTGAAAAATGTTATAATAGTCAAAACATGTACTCCTCACACCCACAAAATCTTTATGGCCATAGAATCAATAAAATCAGTTCAAAACCACATCTCTCTTTTAAATTACTGTTGGGCAACCCAACAATTATTCTCATGTAAATCAGTGTTAAAGCAGATAAGACTTTTTCAGTCAAAAAAAATTGACACAAAAACATCCCTTTTGTGTAATTATATTTTTTTCAGGAAAATGTGTGTTTCTTTCAAAATTTTCTGTTTCTTTACAATACAAAAATAAAAAATGTCAGGGGGTTATGTAATAACTAATAAAATTTTTATTTTAGCTGAAAAATCAGAAAATATTCACGAAAATGTTTTACAAAAAAGAAAAGCTTTCATTTAAAAAAATAAAGAAAATGTGTTTTTATAACCAGTTCTAACCAATCTATTTAAATGTAGCCTGTACTCTTACCTTCTATTCCATACTAGAGCCCCAATCTATTTTAAGCATATGCTTTAGTTCACACATATGAATTAACCCACTGATGCCAGTGGAAGCACACATATGCAAGTTCTTTGCTGCACTGAGGGCCTTAGTTTAAATATTAATATGATTTAAATTAGCTCAGTTTTTCTCTATCACCTGTGTATACCACTGGTTGTATTCAGTGAAGAACATCTCCTTTCTTTTGCTAATAACGTTTCCTCACTGAGTAGTGTGTGTTAATAATAAGCCAGCAACGTATCAATGATGCCCCACAATGGCAAAAGATAATAAGTAGAACTGCATATGGTAAAGTATCACAGAGTATTTGTCACATGATCTCTGTCTTAATGGGATCTTTGTTGTCAATAAGCATTGTCTTGCCCCCAACAGTTCAATAGTTTCACATGAATTTTTTTCTATTGTCTCTAATAACAAATGATATTTTCTTACCCATCACAGAAGATAGTTTCCCCGGCAGGTACCCTGTCGAACATGTTGCATTCACAACATGACATAAAATCTAAAAATCACTGAGAGACTAATTACTGGAGGAAAATTACACCAAAAGACCAATTTCCTCATGATGAAAATGACAGCCTGGTGCCCTGCCTCCTGGTCTGATTGGGCAGTTCGCCTATTAAACATGTTATATCACATTAAATTATGTACTGTGGCAAAGCAAGGAATTCAGTAAGCAACAATGAGAAAACAGGATGAGCTGTCAGCAAAATCAAGTATAATTCTCAATCTTATTTCTACTATTTATGAATGTGGTGGTAAGAGAGTAAGTTGGCTTCTTCACATATGGGTTAACTAAGAAAGGCTAAGAGTACTACAATTATATTATCACCAAAATGTGCACTTATGTCAGTGGACTGAAACAGAGGTAGAGGGAAACAGATTAGACGTGACATAGCTGAGTTTCATTTGTGAACAGCATAGACGTTCCCTCCCTACACCTTCTTGGCTGTTACTCCCCTTTGCCAGAATTATACTTTGACACCTTCAGTACAGGCCAGCCACAAGGTAGGCCTGCTTCTCCTTTCCTTTGCTTACCCCTTTGTTTTCCATTTTAAAGCACCAGATTTCTGAATTTCCTCCAAAACATTATTAAAAGCTTTCAGTTTAAAGGCTACCCCAAGGCAGGAAACAAGCATCTCTGCTTTCCCTCAGTTTTTCTCCAGCCCTCTCTGCTACTCCTCCATGACACTCAAATCTTTTTCTTTCCCTTCATTTCTTCTTCCACTTTTTAAAGTATGGAGGTTTCTAATTATTATTATTACATGGGTGGTGAGCTCCAAAATGGTGATTCATCACATTCCTGCTGCTAGTGCAGGAAGGGTCTGAGAACAGCATGTCCCAGACACATCCCTAATCTCAGCCATAACTGCAGATTTAGGAAGTAAGAATCCCAAAGGATCAGACTGAAACTGGCTTTGTAAACAGTTTGTCTCATTGAGTCCTATGTTCACGGGGGCAGAATAACCATGTAAGTAAAACATTTACTAAGATCTTCTCCTTGAACAAAACAGCTATAGAACATCATCTTAAACACAAGAGCGGAAAGGGGAAAAGTTTGAGTAACTACCCAGAGGAAAAGGAAAGGAAATTATATAAATACATAAAATAGTGAATGGTACTGAAAATGTAATTTGGATATGTCTAGTCTTTCGTATAGTACAATAAGAGGACAGCCACTTACACTGAAAGGCAGTGCATTTAAAATTGGAAAAGAGAATACTTGTTTACGTGGCTCATAGCTAACCTATGGAACTCATAGGCTGTGTTCACACAGCCCTCTTATTTCGAAACAACAGAGGTTGTTTTGAAATAAGATTTAGGCTGTTCACACAACGCACGGTTGTTTCGAAACAACGGGTCCCGTTGTTTTGAAACAACGGCGTTGTTTCGAAACAAGTTAAACCCCATGTGGGGATGAAATAACGTTGTTTCGAAATTACTGTTTTGAAACAACGCCGTGCGAACATGTTGTTTCAAAACAACAGTGACTTGTTTCAAAATAACTGTTGCCTGAACCTGCTATTTCACTTTGAGCTTCTTTCCTTAATTCAAATTAACAAACTGTTAATTCGAACTGTTATTTCGAAATAAGGTGTTATTTCGATACAAGTTGTTTCGAAACAACCATATCGAAATAACCCCCTGTGTGTGAACACAGCCATAGTCACTGAATGTCTCCTGAGGCCACAAGCTCTGTGAAACTTAAATGAAAATTAAACATTATATAGATAAGACTATCCATTGTTATAAAAGATAGCACAAAGTATATAAAAATATAAACTCATACTTCAGGGTATAAGCAAACCAATAATTATCTGGCTTTAAAATGGCATAAGTCCATTGAGCCTATTTAACTTACTCCTGATTGAAAAGAATATAAATAAGACCATAAGGAGACTCAGTGCATAATTTTCCATAACTATTAAATTTACTGCTACCCAATGTATTTGCATTCCTTGTTTCAGGGCACACTGGTAAGTATTAAATGGCAAATGTGAAGTTTGCTATTAAGCACCTATCATTCATAAATCATGAATCTATATAGAAAAGAATGCTGCAAGGCTGTGTGTTTTAACATATATTCAGTATCAATCCATTACCCCAAGGTAATCCAGCAATAGGTCTCAGGACTGTCTTCTCAATCCAGCTGTGAAGGGAGGATAGTCACAACACATCTGGACTTGACTGTGATCCCCACAAGGGCGGAGCCACTAGCCTGAGAATCCATGCAGTATTTCATAAAACTTCTGCTACAACTTTCATCATCTACTACAAATAAAATGGTATTTACAACATATTTGCATTTCTACAAGTACAAAATATGCAGGACAGTATAAACAATAAACATGACAGGTGACTAGAGCTGGGTGGATAATTCACAGAGAATAATTTACTTGTCAAATTTTGCATCTTATTTTCTGTTCATTAATTGTCCTTGAACAGCTTACCATTTTCTGAAACCATTATTCAAAATTATGTGCCCAATAATTTCTGTAACTAATTCTTAGCACCTCGTTTGTCAGCAGTCCATTAAACGTAGTTGATATGCAAAGTTAGAGTTAAATTGGTTAGTTTTGATTAGTAACATAAGGGATATGGTATATTTCTGTTCCCTGATTAGAAAAAGATAATAAATCTTAGTGTATCTTTACACAGGAATTTAGAAGCTTTTTGATGCAAATCAGGCAACTCACAGTATGTGACTTGAACCAATAACATGCACAGGGAATGCCTGTAACATTCTCATCATGTGAACACACAGCTTGTTTGCTGAAGACTGAGGGTATAGCATTCTGTAGGAGTGTCCCAGAGACCTTTGCTTTGTTGCTGAGCAGCATACAGTCCTGAGGTTGCTTTTGCTAGGAATTGTGGAACAACAGGCATGTTGTGTAAAAAAGAAAAAAAAAATCCCATATTTCCACTGCCCTGTATACTCCCCATACTTCCTTTCCAAGCTAGAATGCACCATTTTCAAATAACCATCAGTCAACACGGACCCAACAATGTGCCATACTGCTAATGTGACAAGCATAAATTTGTACGGGCTGTGTGGGCTGTATTCCAGCATTTGGATCATTCTGCAGACCTGGGGAGATTCAATGGGAAGAAAACTCTAGGATGGATTTAGCTCCTTTTATTCCCCATGTGTGCAGTACAGACCCCAGCTTCCGCAAGAACATACCAACATGCAATATCTCATTACTATGCAGAAATGGGCAACCATGGCCAACTGGAAGCTGGCCACGCCAAAATATTGCCAATGTGTAGCCAATCAGTTTGGCATGGAAGAGCTCAACTGTTGAAACCAGTGATAAGGCCCTCTCTAACTAGGTCACGAACTAGGTAATGCTAAGGAGATTATTGATGGATTTGCACATATGGGGGTCCCATACTGCATAATTGATGGAACTCCTGGACGTATCACATGTCTCCCTACCAGGGCACAGAATTTATCAACAGAAAGGGTCTGTTCTCCATGGTGTTCTAAGAGGGGGTTGAGCACCATGACAGGTTTACAGCAATAAATGCAGGATGGTCTGGGAGGGGACAATGACAGATGGAGCTTTCAGAACTCTGTACCATTTAAATGAATGGAGAAAGGATTGTTTTGCTCCCAAGAGCACCAAGGACATTAATGGTGTAGCAATTGGTCCAGTTATTCTGGGACAACCAGCTTATATGCTGAGACTCTGCATAATGAAGGTATACACAAGCCACCTGAACAGAAAGAAGGGACTTGTAACTGGTATCTGCGTAACTGCAAACTGGTAGTCAAATGTGCATTTGTCCATTTGAAAGGTAGATGGTGATATTTATGGACTAGCTTGAAAGCCGCAGAAAAAAATGTTCCAACCATTGCAACTGCAAGTTGAGTTTTGCTTATATCATGAGATGCACATCCGTGCACCTGTAGGTTGTGATCTATGCAACCTTTCTGTTCACTGTTGCAATGTAATTGCATGGTTTGCAAACAATTATGCCATGCAAGGTTCCCTTTTGAATGTTCTATTTTATGCTATCATGTTTCCTGCAGCATCTTGCCTGCGTACAGATGTGAAGCATGTTACATAGCTCAGACTATCAGGGCTTTCTCTCAGCACAGCCAGAGAGGTGCATGACAAAGGCAATGCAAATGGAGCTCCCTGGCTCAGGTGGGACAAAGAGAATCACAGACCAGCATGGAGAAGGTGGAATAAAGGTAGGGAGATTGGAAAACAAATGCAGACACTTTCAATAGGGGAGAGGCTTTTGGCTTTCTGGCAGAGGAACACCATCTTGAGACCAGCTCCAAAAGCCTGGGCCTATCCACATGGCCGGGAGAGCCAAGACTGGCTGAACACCACCAGCAGCCAGCTTTGTGAGTAAGAATGAGGAGAAAAAGCCATATTTTTATGAGTAATCTGGAATAGCATTATTAGATTAGTATGCATTTTGTATCTTTTATTTACTTGTGGTATTTCTTGACCACTTTATTACATGATTTGGCATTGATTTCCTATATACTCACTTAAAATCATATCCTAATAAACTAGTATTTGTTTTATCTAAAGCCATATAGAGAGTGTGAATGAATGAGGCTGTGCAAATCCATTTCATTGATAAATAGATAAACAAAGGTCTATGAGTCTACAGCAAATGGGGAAGGGTCTCCATCTCTGTAGGACAGGACTCCCCAGTGTGGAATCTAGGTGGGGGGTGCTCACTTGGGGACCATCCCTTGAGTGGTGCAAGGCACACACCCACTGCCTAGGACTGATTACATGTAGGAGGCTGGTATGGACTGGCTCAGGAGTGAGTGGTCACCTGGCAAAATGGGGTAAGTCCGAGTTCAGGAGTGGAGATCAGGGGGTCACAGTGGCACACCAGCCCAGATTCTTGGGAGGAGAAATTCACAGCGTAATATTCATGAAAGCAAGAAAAAAATTCTTTTCAGGTGATGGGAGAATGAAGTGCAAGGACATGCCTTGAGACTCAGGCAGCCAGGAAGTCATCTCCATAGAAAACACAAGCACCCATGGGATTGCTGTGAGGGATGTCTACTCCTCATATTTTGAGTCACACACCTACATATGCTAGTGCATGAGAGGACGGGGGTGTTCGGATACAAACTAGGAATGTTGCTAACTAAGGATCAGGGCCTGGGCCCAACCTCCCCGCCCCTTGGCCCTGATCCTGCTCCAGGGCCCAATCCAGCCCCAGACGCTGCTGCTTGCAGGCAGTGGCTGGAGCCGGCTCCAGCTCTGGCTCTGAGCTGTTTGAAGGAGGCACAAAGCTGGACCCAGCTCCTGCTGCTGCTCACAAGCAGCAGGAGCCAGGTCCAGCTTTGAGCCTCCTGCAAACAGCTCGGAGCCAGAGCTGGAGCCGGCTCCTGCCACTGCCTGCAAGCAGCAAGAGCTGGCTCCGAGCTGCCTGCTGGTTGCAGGCAGCAGCAGGAGCCGGATCACGCTTTGAGCCTCCTACAAGTGGCCTGGAGCTGAATCTAGCCCCTTCCACTGTGCTGCCAGCCAGGTGTGGCAGGTGGGAGATGCAGGGCCCATGCCCTGCTGGCCTCAGAACAGCGAAGCCTCTGATGCAAACAGTGGGACATTGTGTGTGGGTGGTTGAAATTTAATGTTCCCTCTGTGCTTTTGGCAAAATCCTAAGAATTATTTCAGCTTTATTTAAAGAATTTTCTGTGTTAAATGCAATAATGACTCATAATGGATGTATTGTAAACAGTGTTATTATGAAACAAAAATAAAAACCAATGCTGAAGTTTTAATGAAACCAATGAAAAAACGTCTGTTTATTTAGAAATATGTAACAATCCAGCCTTCTTAAATCACCAGCTATACGTAACCCCTACACTACTTTAACAGTGCAGAAAAAACTCACAGTGCATCAGTAAGACCATTTCCATACAACATTTGGAGGAGGGGGTGTAAAGTTAAAGCAAGTATGTGTCTTACCTCTGCCTCTTCTTTTCTGGGATTTAGTGCCTTTGCTCACAATTCTCAGGGGTATTGCAAAGCTCACAAAAGCTAGACTCCCAGGTGCAAGGGGTCTCGGTCTCCCAAGGCTGGCTCTGGGAGATGAATGGGAGCCACTGGGACAACTGCTGAAGGGATGCAGATGTTAGGAATTACTGCTGGTCCCGATAATCAGCATTTCCCAGAGGCTGAAGGATGTGGCTGGGCAACAAAAGACAAGACTGCAGGGCCTGTTGTCCTAGCAAGATGACATTTGCAGAACATTCTGCCTCAGAATGGCATCCACTGAGTTGCCTCTGCATTGCTCTGTCTTTTTCCATACTCACTTTTATGATGGCAATGCTGTCCTTGGCCACAGCCATGCTTTCCCTGGCTACCATGACCCTGTCCTGGTTTGCTGCCACAATCTCTTGGGAGAACTGCATTTCTTTCTCCCCCCAGGGCCCCATGTGCAGCTTTCTTCCTTCAGCCAACATGGTTCTCCTCTGTGACTCTGCCAGGAGTTCTGCAAACATCTCATCCAGAATCGCTTTTTCTCTCCTTTGGGATGGCATGCTTCTAAGCCATACACATATGCTCTCTCCTTGACAGCCTGGCTGACACAGGTGCTTTGGGTCTGAGAGTATGGGAAAAAAAAGCAGTCATCTTAGCAGTGTTACAGCAATAGGAAACACAGAAACTGCACTGGCAGCAGGGCTCCCCTACCTGCTAAAATCACTTGAGAGCTGAAATCACTAAGCCCTGTCCTATATCACAGTGTGATTTCAGTGGCAACCGAAGGGAGATACATAAAGTAGTTAAAATATCTTAATAAGCAAGGAGTCCTGTGGGACTTAAAGACTAACAGATTTATTTATTGCATGAACTTTCATGGGAGAAAATCCCACTTCCTCGGACCCTTTGAAGATAGGGAACTTACAGAATAGGAGGAAATAAATGCAGGGAAAAGTCAAGGGATCAGGTCACACTGTAACAGCAAATCAAAGCAGTTGTTAAGATTCAAACACTAGAACAACTGCTTCGATTTGCTGTTACAGTGTGACCGGACCCCATGACTTACACTCCCCTGCATTTATTTTCCTCCCATTCTGTAAGTTCCCCCCATCTTCAAAGCATCTGATGAAGTAGGATTTTCTCCCACAAAAGCTCATGCCATAAATAAATTTGGTAGTCTTTTAGTGTCACAGGACTCTCTGCTTATTTTGTTGAACTAGACTAACACAGTACCCCTTTGGAACTTAAAATACCTTAAGTATCTCCCTCCAATTGCCTACTGCCTACTTACCATGGTGCCTTCAGCATGCTGAGTTGGAGGGAAACTCCTTCCCTCCAACTCTGCACTAACCCTTCTGGGGAGTGGTCTTCCAAGGTCAGCTTCCTGATTGGCTGAGGAG
Source organism: Podocnemis expansa (assembly GCA_007922195.1). Classification (NCBI taxonomy): domain Eukaryota; kingdom Metazoa; phylum Chordata; order Testudines; family Podocnemididae; genus Podocnemis; species Podocnemis expansa. The sequence goes on along the minus strand of ML682015.1, from coordinate 6,346,151 downwards.
GTCCTCATGGGCATGATCAGTCAATTCAGAAGATCAATCTAAGAGCAGCGAATTTGCCACCGTTAGTGAAGACCTGCCCTCTGAGTTGGTTGCATGGTGGAAACTCAGAACATGATATACTAAGAATGGTGGCAGAGACAATGGCTGCAGCAGCACCTGAGAGACAAGAAGTGAGAGAGAAACAGCAGCACCAGGAAGCAGAAGCATTGTTCAACATCTCCCACATGTGTGGGAGGTGAAACCCTAAGAATGCACCTTGGGAATCTGGGTGAAACAGAGGAAGCAGGGGTGGGGGCGGAATGTGTTAAATGGATGTTCATTCATCAGACTTTCCCATCACAAGATGGAAAACTGAGACAAAGGACATTTGCCCAGCACACTGTGTTTGATTTGCTTATGGTCACATGCTTTTGAATAAGCAAGGAATCTGGTGGGAATTTTAAAGGCCAACAAATGTATTTATCGCATGAGCTTTTGTGGGAGAAAATTGCACCGTGTCAGAAGCTCATGTTACAAATAAATGTGTTAGTCTTTAATTGCAGCAGGACTCCTTGCCTATTTTGTTGAACTAGACTAACATGGCTACCCCTTTGGAATTTGTGCTTTTGAATATGGCTGTGATTTTGGTGCTTTCCCAAATTAATGCCGGGTTCCTTTTCCCATTAAATAAAAGTTCTTTTGTTATACACAGACTCAGCACTTCTGAGCAGGGAATTATGGCCCCAAGGTAGGCTTATTGTTCCTAGCACAGGCAAGTCATACTAACATATTTTTTTCTGCATGCATATGAGACCTTTCCTCCCCGAGACTCTTCCCGTTCTTTGGGGATACTTAGGGATGGGTAGAAGTTTGCATATGTAGAAGGTGCTGGGTACATTTGGATTTCAGTCTACTAGATCTGCTTTCATGTGATTACAGGTGCAGTGGAGTAGTTGGAGCTATGTTCCAAGTTTGTTTTTACATGTTTGCTTTCATTCTGGAGTTGCTCTCCTGGCATCAGAGGTGTAAAGGGGAACTGATGGGAGACAGTTATCCCCTCTACATCATCTTCAGACCATCCTCACTCTCGATGACATTACACTGAGGTGGTTGACTAGGAGGCACAGAATGGTCTTATTCAGAGAGGTAAAAGAGATCTGTGAGGTATGCTGCAAAGTGGAAGTGGAAGTGGAAGTGGAGGAGGTTTACAGGCTATGCTGGGAGTTGTGGACGTGTGGCTATTCCCTATAAAGTGTAAAACAAAAATTAAATTACAAAGCATTCACCACTTCCTCCAGTTCAAATCAGAAAGCAGCTGCCTTCCTGCAGAGCAAGGCAAAGAACCCCAAGGTCTCCACCAGTCTGACTTTGTAGAAAATTCTTTCATAACTCATAATATGGCAAGCTATTAGACCCTGGACATATGAGAGAGGTCTATCAACCAGGCACCTGGAAAAAAATTCTCTGTAGTAATTCAGACCTCTTGCCATCTCTAGTGTCCCATCTCTAGCCACTGGAGATATTTAAGAACATAAGAATGATCACACTGGGGCAGAGGAATGGTCCATCTAGCCCAGTGTCCTGTCTTCTGGCTGTGGCCAATGGCAGGTGCTTCAGAGGGAATGAACAAAACAGAACAGAACAGATAATCATCACATGATCCAACCATCAAGTGTCACCCATTCCCAACTTCTGGCAAACAGAGGCTACAGATACTTCAGAACATGGTTTTGCATCTCTGTCGTCCTGGTGAATAGCCATTAATGAATCTATTCTTCATGAACTTATCTAGTTCTCTTTTTAATCCTTCTATAGTCTTAGCCTTCGCAGCACCCTCTGGAAAAGAATTCCACAGGTTGACTGTGTTTAGTGGGATCAAATACTTCTTTTGCTCATTTTAAACCTACTGCCTATTAATTTCATTTGATGACCCCTATTTCTTGTGTTTTGAGGAGTAAATAATACTTCCTTATTTACTTTCTCCACACCAGTAATGATTTTATAGACCTCTGCCATATCCCTTATAATCATGTTTTTCCCAAGCTGAAGTCCAAGTTTTTTAATCTCTCCTCATATGGATGCTTTTCCATACTCCTAAACATGTATGTAGCCATTTTCTGTACCTTTTCCAATTTTAATACATCTTTTTTGAGATGGGATAGCCAGATCTGCATGCAGTATTCAAGATGTGCGAGTACTAATGATTTATTAAGAGGCAATATTGTAGTGTCTGTCTTATCATCTATCTCTTTCCTAACAATTCCTTACATTCTGTTACCTGTTTTGCTGTTGCAGCACATTGAGTGAATGTTTTCAGAAAACTATCCTCAATGACTCCAGTCTAAGATCTTTTTCCTCAGTGGTAACAACTATTTTAGACCCCATCATTTTATGTGTCGAGCTGTGGTTAAGTTTTCTAATGTGCTTTGCATTTATCAAGACAGAATTTCATCTGCCATTTTGTTTCCCAGTTACCCAGTTTTGTGAGATCCCTTTATAACTCTTCAATCTGTACTGGACTTAACTATCTTGAATAGTTTTGTATCATCTACAAATTTTGCTATCTCACTATTTAGCCCTTTTTCCAGATCATTTTTGCATATGTTGCACAGTACTGATCACAATACAGATCCACTATTTACCTCTCTGCATTCTGAAAATTGATAATTTACTGCTATTTGTTTACCATCTTTTAACCAATTATTGATCCAGGAGAGGACATTCAATTTTATTCCATTACTGCTTAATTTGTTTAATAGCTTCTCTAGAAGGACCTTGTCAAAGGCTTTCTGAAAATCTAAGTACGTTATATCCACTGGATCACTCTTGCCTTGTGCTTATTAACCCCCTCAAAGAATTCTAGTAGATTGGTGAGGCATGATTTCCCTTTACAAAAAACATGTTGACTCTTTGCCAACAAACTGTGTTAATCTATGTATCTGATAATTCTGTTCTGTACTATAGTTTCAATCAGTTTGCCTGGTACTAAATTTAGCCTTACCAGTCTGTAACTGCCAGGATTGCCTCTGGAGCCTTTTTTGAAAAATGGTATATTTGTTATCCTCTACTTATCTGGTACAAAACTGTTTTAAATGATAGGTTACACATCACAGATAGCACTTATACAATTTCACTTGTGTTCGTTCAGAACTAGTTATGAATATGACCTTGTCCTGATGACCTATTACTGTTTAATTTATCAGTTTGTCCCCTAACCTCCTCTAATGACATGTCAATCTGGGATAGTTCCTCAGATTTGTCACCTAAAAGGAATGGCTCAGAACTAGGAAATCTCCCTCAAACCCTCAGCCATGAAGACCGACGCAAAAAATTCATTTAGTTTCTCTGAAATACCCTTATTCTTTGAGTACTCCTTTAGCATCTTGATCATCCCACAGCCCCACTGGTTGTTTAACCAGTTTCCTGCTTCTGATGGAGTTTTGCTGTTATTTTTTGAGTCTTTGACTATATGTTCTTCAAATTCTTTTTTAGCCTTTCTTATTCTGTTTTCCTCTATTTCCCTCAAACAGGAAAGTTTGCTAATTCTAATTACAGATGGGCCATATGCCATTTTAGGTAATTTCATTATATCAAACCTTCTGTAAACTTATCAAGCTCAGGGTATGTCTACACTACAAAAGTATGTCAACTTAAGTTACATCAGCTTTCAGCTACTGCAGTAATTAAATCACTTCTGCATGTTCACACTATGGTCCTGGTGTCCACAGAGCACGCTGGGAGCACTTACACTGATTTAACTGTTACCCTGGGGCAATGTGAGATGGCTTCTGAAAGTCAACAACAGTTAATGTAAGTGCATAATGTCTAAAACTGACACTGCAATGACTTACCTACATTGACCAAAGCACTATAACCCTCAAGGAAGTAGAGTTATTGAGTTGGTTGGATCGTGTATAAAATCCCCAGGTAGACAAACTTATAGAATCAGATTTCAAATGCTCAGATTCCCATTTTCAAACTGAAAATTCACTTTCTTCAGCTTGCTTATAATTCAGTTACCACAAATGGTCCTACAAAGAAGTTTGTTTCCTATATTACTGTGAAAAAGGCACACCTTATGTGTGTATGCTGTCCACCTTGTGTGTTTCTGAGGAACTTTATGGATGACTGGAAAACTAGTTCTGATTGCTGTAAACACAGACACGTATGCTTAGCTTTGAGCATGTGGGAAGACACACTGAAGTAGTAGTCCTGTTTATGTACTTAAAGTTAAGCATGTACATAAAAGAATATGTGATCAGGACCATAAAAACCAGATTTAATATTCTTGGTCTTTCTAATGTAAAAAACAGGCAGAACAAAACTACTTTAAAGCCTTCTAGCCTTTCCTTATAGATCATAAAAAAGGCAAAAATAAAAAACACCCAATAACTTTATTTTCCTTTGCAGGAGACTTTTAAGGCCTTGTAAATACACAAACACATGCCTAATCCTATTCATGTAAACAGTCCCATCAGAGACAAGTGAATGGAACTATGCATATCAGTCACATTATGCACATGCAAAAGTGTTTGCAGGATTGGATCCTTAAAATGATATTACCAGATGGGATTACTTCAACCTTCACTGAAATGCAACCCTGTCTGGTGTGAAATGCAACAACCATTTACCACAGCATAACAAGATTCATAACATCTTAAATAACTATAAATGATCACGGGTTATATTTATACAAAGAAATTAACTGTTTAACCAGAATTAACAATGTAAAAAGGCATAGGACCAAATCCTTGTTGCTCCAACTCAGTGCAACTACATAAATTTACATCTCCTAAGGATCTGCCCAGTAGACTCTGGTTTGAAACCTCATTGAGTAATTGAGTTGCATTACACATTCATACTGCCTTAAAGATATATGATGACTAGGTCAGAAACAAACTATACAAATGCTTCTGGAATGCGGGATCATTTCCACTGTTGTTTTGCATTTATTTGTAAGTTTTTGATTTAGAAAGAAAGAATTAAAAGCAACAGTGGCCATAAAGAAAACACATGGGAAAAAAATCTTAATTAGAAAAACTTAGTTTAGATTTAATATAGCTGTGCAAAGTATACTTGACAGGGATTTTTTTTTCTCATTCTGGACAATGTTCATTTCTTATCACTTAGATAATGAACAAACCTAAAGGAATTTTAACAACAATCTTGGCTTTCAGTGGGCTGCTGGTCTCTTTTGTAATCGGGACTGACAAGCCCCAGAATTCTCTCTGCAATGGGACTCCCATGATAACTTTATTCTTTCCCTTGCAGCTGCCAAGTGAAGTGGAGTTCCTGGAGTTTTGACACCTTCTAAAGATATTCCAGTGGATTTTAGCACACCTAGGCAGATGGTGTGAAAGAGAGACAGGGAAGAAATTGTAGACCTCTGCCAGATTTTCATGTATTCTAGGTAACATGTTGTTTCAGGGAAGAAAAAGGAGATGATATCATTGCATGCTGAGCCAAACCACCAGGATCCTGCCAAAGGTAGCAAGTTTTTAAGATGTCTATAAAAAACTTCAGAAATTATGTGATGCAAAAGAACTAAACCTAGGTGGGATTATATAGCCATTATTGAATATTCATGTGAAAATATTCAATTTTATTTTCATAAAACTGCACATGGCCTCAAAATGACATTGCAACTTCATTTCATTGTGGAGTATGCTAGACGTCTCTACTCTTCATTCTCCCTAGGGCTATAGCTGGCCTCTTCCACAACTGGAAGCTAGAGCCAAGAGGACTGTCAAAGAAAAGAATGAACATCCGTAAAGTGATCAGATACATTTTTTAAGACTGAAGTGAATTTGGGACATATTTAGCTGATCCAAAACATTTTATGTGCATTCGCACCCACATACAAAGAAGACAAGATAGAAAAAGACCAGTTCAAACACATAAATAATGTGTGTTAAAGCAGTCACATTAATGAATGGTTAGTTGTTTAAACTGGGCCAAATTCAGTAATGTTGCATTGGCCACGGAGAACATCTGTCATACAGGATTCTAGTGATGCACAATGTCCAGGTAACAACTATACTGTTCTGTACTCAAATGCTCAGTCTGAGTCACCTGCAGAGCTGCATCTAGAAATATAGGAGAGTTTAGAAGCTGTAAATAAAGGGTGAGGGCTTCTAAAAGTAGGGAATGACCCACTGCCATTGAATGTGTTGCAAAAGCCACTATTCAGGTGTTTATTTTTTTCTGCGGTCTCCTCACACACAGAAGGTTATTTCAATACAAGTTGTTTTGAAACAACTTGTATCGAATAACGCCTTATTTTGAAATAACATTTCGAAATAACAAAAAAAAAGTTATTTTGAAATAAGGAAAAAAGCGGGAATCAAAATAGCATGTTCACATTGTGGGCTTGCTATTTTGATTCAGGGGCCGGGCACCATGGGAGGTGTGGCAACATGGACGCCTCACTGGGCCATGTTGGCGGCCATGTTGCCAGCCAGGCATGCCCAGGCAGGAACTGCCTGTTCCCCAGGGTGCTGAGCACCCTGGGAGGAAGGTCAGACGGTTGTTTCGAAGCAACATGTTCCAACGGAATTGTTTCGAAACAACTCATTTTGAAACAACATTGTTTCATAACCAAATGGGGTTTAAGTTGTTTCAAAACAACACCATTGTTTCAAAACAACAGTATGTCGTGTGAATATGGTGTTTCTTATTTCAAAACAACCTCTGTTGTTTCGAAATAAGACTGCTGTGTGAACACACCCTAGGGAAAATTACAGCGATTGGCTATAATGGTGCATGGTGCATTGCCTTCAAGTAAAGCTGAGTCCTCACTAGCCCTGAGACACTACCAGCCCTGGGCCAACCCTCATGACTGAGGATGATGACTGTCATGCCCTCTAGGAGGGTGGCACTGGTCTGGACACAGCGCACTAATGCTCTGAAGGAAGAGTCCTTGCACTGCTTTGCAGCATCAACATACCCTGTGTCTGTGGATGGTCCATGTACCCATAGTAGTTGCCCTGCTGGGACACTAATGTCATTCACAGAGTACATTCATGCATATGGATATTGGAATGGTCAGATATTCTGCCACAGAACATTTCTAGAAGCACTCATTTCTCCCCTTTGAGTGTGCCCTGACAATGGGACGCCATGAAAAGCTTCACAGAATCACAGAAAATTAGGGTTGGAAGGGACTTCAAGAGGTCATCTGGTTCAACCCCCTGCTCAAAGCAGGACCAACCCCAACTAAATCATCCCAGCTGGGCTTTGTCAAGCAGAGCCTTAAAAATCTCTGTGGATGGAGATTCCTTTCTGGGTAACCAATTCCAGTACTTTACCACCCTCCTACTAAAAAAGATTTTCCTGATATCCAACCTTGGCCTCCTTCACTGTAACTTGAGACCATTGCTCTTCTTCTGTTATTTGTCACCACTGAGAAGAGTCTAGATCGATCTTTGGAACACCCTTTAGGATGAAGGCTGCTATCAAACCCCCCACTCACTATTCTCTTTGACAGACTAAATAAGCCATGTTTCCTCTGCCTCTCCTCATAAACTATGCAGCCCAATCCCTAATCATTTTTATTGCCCTTCACTGGACTCTACAGTTTGTCCACATCCTTTCTTTAGTGCAGGGCCCAAAACTGTACACAGTACTCCAAGGGCACGTCTACACCGGGGCAAGATTTAAAGTCGATGTTGAGACACCAAATCAATAAAAGCAAAGGAGCATGTTCACATAACACTCCTTGCTCTGGGTCCTTGCATCCCCATTGCTAGCTGTTACGTGGAATGTGGAAGTGTTGCACTGGAGGTAGGTGTCTCACAGTGCAATGAAGTGCTGTGGATTGTGGGAAGTCAGCTGTCCTCCTGTGATGCAATGTACCCCTTCCCTTCCTCTCACAAAGAAACAAACAGGAAATGTTTTTTGTGCCGTTTTTCTCTGCTGCCAGCATGGAGCCTACTCATCTCAGCAGTGTGATTGACAGTATTTCCAACACATCTCAGTTTATTCTACAGTATTTCCAGCCATACAGCAGGAGCCACAGAGCAGAAACCTGCAGTGGTACTGAGGCTGCCCTGCTAGAAGCCATCAAGTGAAACAATTCCTGCTTTCTGCAGGCTGTAACACTTTAAAGCTCTCCACCCTGCCCAAGCAGGAAATGGAATTCAAACCTTCCTGGGGCTGCAGACAGGGGAGGATCTATTTGCTGACAATGTAGCCAAAGTGCAGCATACCAGAAAAGACAGAATTGCAAGAACAGGGAATTCTGGGATAGACCCTGGAGTCCAGTAACATCAGATTAAACTGTTCTCTTTCTACACTGACATTAAACCACATCATTAAAATTGAACAAAATGCTACACCTCCTCCAGGAGTGGCGTTACCACGCTGATTTACAGTGGCAATTTGTTCAGCTTTATAGACAAAACCTCAGCTCAGATGATTTAGTGGGAGTGGTCTTGCTTTTAGAAGAGGGTTGGACTAGATGGCCTCATGAGGTCCCTTCTAACACTATGACTCTGTGACTTTACAGCTATGCAAGTATAGATGCATGCCCCAGAGGGTTAACATAAGCAGTGTTATGTCAACCTGAGCTCTCCGTGCAGACCAGGCCCAAATGTGGCTTCACCAGTGCCAAATACAGGGGAATGGCCTTTCTTCACTCATGATTCAAACCAAGCACTGAATCTGCATACAGCCTATTACTAAAGATAGTGCCTAGAGAACTCAATAAGGACCAGATCATTCAACTGCTCATAAATATAACATGGTACTTAATTATGTGTAAAAAAATCTGCACTCTACATCTAATACTTTCCATCATTTTCTATATGTGTACAGTCAGATTTTTTTTTCCAGTGAATGGCACATAGATGCAGCACTCTTCTGCTCAGTGTACAGTTGCGTTTATTCTACTCAGTGCCAGACACATAGGAGCAGAGGGCCTGACATTCTACCCCAGTGCACACTGCAGTCATTTAAGCCTTTGCGAAGCAAGTGCAAAGTGTAAAACTAACATTATGAAGTAGAAAACATGAGACTGAAGAGCAAGCCTATAATGTTAAGAATTTACGTTCTGCAGTTCAAATAAGGCCTATGTGCAGCCATACCTTACTGAAAATCAGTATTTACTCTCCATTTTGTTTCTTCCACAAAAGGTGACTAAGAAGAATTCTCCTGTATTTTGAACATCTGTCATGCAGAACCTATTACTGATCCATCCATGTAACATTAACTAAGAAGATCAGTCTAGAACCCCAAAATAAATTTCATTGCTTAGCACTGTCTGCACAATATTTCACAGTGTGACCCAATAACTGCTTGCTCCAAATGGAAGAAGGTGCAGGGGTGCATAAGAACTTCAGTAATCCACTAGGTCCAGTACTTACATACTGGTTCCCCAAAGAGCATCCCGTAAGGCTTCTACTGAACGTCTGCGTCATGCTGGTTCTCCTAATCTTTGTGAAATGTACATGTGGAATAACATGTAAGGAGGTGTGTGTGTGTGTGTGTGTGTGTGTGTCTCCCTGGATGATTGTTGTGTATTGTGTGTCTTACAAAGGAAGACCTACTGAGTCAAACCCTAATGAAGAGGCTATGGGGCCTTCAGGAGAATAAATTAACAGAAAGTGGTGAATGGGTGGGGAGAGACATGTATATAGAAGAAAAATAAAGAATAATAGGGGTGCAGAGAGATACCCTGAAATGTCTCATCTGGGGAGACAAGTAGCTAGTGGAATTAATCCTATGAAAGGAGGGTCTCAGCAGAACCATATTAGACAAGACGGCATCTTGTTCGTAAGTTTAGACTTGTTATTCTATATATAACTCTTTGTTTCCAATACTTCTGCTTGCTGTCATTTGAATGGCTGTTCCTCGTTCAATAACCTTATACTGCCTTTCTCCATTAAACAAACACATAAGCTGCATACTGAGGAACTGGGTCCTATGGGGGAATGAGCAAGTTGCAGTATAGTGTTCCTTTGAAAACAGAGTGTCTGGAAAGTCTATGAGTGTCCATTGGGTCAAAAGCTGAGTACTCCAAGGAGATAGCTGGAAGTTTAATGGGTTGGTGTGTGCCAACTGCTGACCTGTAACAGGACAATGGAGCCTGAGAGAGCTAAGAAGAGAATATTTGTCATGTGTGCAACTGATAGAGTCATTGAAAGAAACCCCAAAGGGGTAGCCATGTTAATCTAATTCAGCAAAACAAACAAGGGGTATGTCTACGATAGCAATTTAGGTCAAGTTAAGAATGCTTAAGTTGACCTAAATTATCCCCAGTCTACACTGGGCTTTCATTAAGTTGACTTAACGGTGTCCTTAAGTTGACTTTATAACTACTGGTAGTTAGGCTGACTTAAGGTCTAAGTAGACCTTATTAAGTCAACCTAAACCAGTGTGGACACCCTAGGTCAACTTAATTCCTTCGGTCAACCTCGGGCTGGGGAGAAGAAAGCTGGGGCTCATGGAAGCCCTGGCTGTGGGAAGAGAGCCATGGCTCAGGGACAAGAGAGACACCAGGACTCCCCAGAAAAGCGAGCCACTGGGGCTCCCCAAACAGGGGAGCCCTGGAGAAGCCAGCCACCAGAGCTTCCTATACAGGGAGCCCCAGAGAAGCCACTGCCTCGTCATCAGTGCTCTCCGGACAGGAGAGCCCTGGAGAAGCTAGTCTCTGTCCCAGCAGCAGGGGAATCCCTTGCCATTGCAGCTCCCTTCTTCCCGGAAGCCATGGCTCCCATGAAGAAAGGATCCTCAGCTGCCCCCAGGAACAAGGAAGCCACGGCTCCCTGGAAGAAGGGAGCTGCATGGGGCCCCCTGACAAAAAGGAGCCATGGCTCCAGTGAGCTGCAGGTCTCCAGGGAGCCCATGAGGGCTACCTGGCCAGCAGCTGGCTTCTCTAGAGCGCCCTGGCTCCCTGGGAAGAAAAAGGAAGTCATGGGTCCTGGTGAGAAGGGAAGTGCAAGTCCCTTCTCAGCAGCAAGCCATAGGTCTCAGTGAGAAGGGAGCCACGAGTCTCTTCTCAGGAGGAAGCCACAGCTTTCTGCCATGTCTACACTTGAAAAGTCAAGTCAACTTGTTTAGTCAACCTTCTTAAGTCAGCTTAACAGAGTCAACCTAACTTTTCAAGTGTAGACATAGCCAAGGAGTCTGGTAGCATTTACAAAGACTAACAGGTGCTTGAAGACAAAGTGGGATTTTCTCCAATGAAAGCTCATGCAATAAATACATTTATTAGCCTTTATAAGTGCCCTCAGACTCCTTGTTTGTTGTATTGACAGACAAGACTTCCTTTTGCTAAGAGCATGTGGTAATGAGGGTAGCCCAGGGTCACATCTCTCAATACCCCCACAAAATGTATTCTTCATATGTATCCAAACATATCCTTCAACAAGTCTGGCCTTGTACAGATTATGAAGTCAGTTGTACTTTTCTGTCTTGGCTCAGTGGTCAGATCCAGAAGACCACAGGTCAGTGAAGCTTTCCTAATGGTCATCTGGCAGCAGACTGGGCCCAAGGTCATACAAGCTAATAGTACCTAGAGGATAGTATATGTTCACACTTCTGAGTCCTTCAGCAATGTCAGAAAGATCAGTCATTTCTTACTATTGCCTGGAAAGTAACAAGGCAAGAAAAGAGATGCAAGTCAGAACTCAGTGTTCAAATATGTGGAATCTCTTTAAGGCATAATTCTCCCCCGTATTCCTTGAGATAATATAGGGTCTGGTGTTGAAATAATGCAGTTCAGCACAAGGCACCACTAAAGTGACAAAGACAAATACATAATAAATGGAAACCACAAATTTTATCTGCTCATGTTCAATGATGCATTAGGGGTAATGATACACTACTTACTGTTACAACCATACTCACTCTGAGATAAAATAGCCTGAAAAATTAGGAGTTTTAGAACACATAACAGTTTTTACTGGCAGCTAGCAAGATTAGTGTATCCTTCTCCTATTATATGTCACCTGCTTTCATAAACTGTGAATTCATCAGCACAGGAACTGTCTCTTCCTGAGTGTATGGACAGCAGCTGGATACTGTAGTTGATATTAAAATGCTAGAGAATTACTACTATTTCTTAGTAATGCATTTGGTGATCAGATTCAACAACAGTGGGTACACTTGCAATATATTAGGCCATATTAAATGACATGGAAACTTTCATCTGTGCCCCTAGTTCAAATCCAACCCAGGAGAGCATTGGTGACATACTATTTGTTCATTGGCCTTTGTGAAATAATCCACAGTCTCAGCTTAATTCTTGGAGGTCAGGTGTCCACCTCGCAGAATTTCTGGCTGTCACAGCAGAAGGATCAAGACCTGATTGGAAATGGAGAGTGACCTTCATTCTCATTTTTAGGGTCAGTTCCTCCAGAATACAATTAAAACACACTGAAAGGACAATGAGCATCGATGATGCCTAGTCCATGCCTGTGAATGAGAGCACTTTGGCCACCTAGACTGTCAGTTCAACACTCTTCATCAGATTCCAAAGGGTTAGCTGTATTAATCTAGTTCAGCAAAACAAACAAGGGCTATGTCTACACTGCCAAATTAGTCCAGACTAAGCAAGTCCGAACTAAAATTGGAGATGTAGACATAGGCAGGGAGTCCTGTGGCACTTTTAAAGACTTACACATTTATTTTTTTGCATGAGTTTTCATGGGCCAAGTCTGACATCTGATGAAGAGGGACTGGGCCCATGAAAGCTCATGCAAAAAATGAATTTGTTACTTTTCATCAAGTAAGTCACTTAGATTAGCTTTAAAGACTGCATAATAGCAAAAGGCTATCAGACAGGTAAGAATGTATGAGTGACAGATGGTATGTGGTAAAGAAAAAAGATTAATGGCAAATAAAAACAAAAATCACTAAACAATCTATTTTATAAATATGTATCTGTTGCTATAACATAAGTACTGTATAGCTGTTCAATTTAGAAAACCTTGTTTATCAGTAAATCATCCACAAACCCCCTTCTCTCTTCCTATCAGTTCCCAGCAGAAGTTTCTTCACATTCCATACCCAGTTTTACTACTGAGACTTTTGCATTAAGAGCGAAGAGATAATCGAACCCTTATTTCTGATGGTGGTAAATGCTGGATATATCACACAGTTATTAATACTCTCCTTGTGTATGGTATAAATATCTCAGTGCTATAACTGATTATTTTAATGTATTTCATTATACTGTTTGTGATAAAAATCTTTTTTCATTAAAAAAGGTTCATTTTTGCTGCAATGTTTTGGATTGGGGTTGAAAATTTTTGGTTCTCTTGCTGGAAAAAATAAAATAGACAGACAGGCACCAACTGTGTTTGAGCTAGCACACTAAAAATAGCACATAGCTAGGGTTAGCATGGACAGCAGCTCTAGCTAGACATTTGAACAAAAACTACCCAGATGACACCTGGATACTTACTCAATCAGCTAGTGCCAGCTGCTACCCATGGTATCCCAGACAGAACTGCTATTTTTGGAACACTAGCTCAAGCAAGAGTGGGTGTGTCTATCTAAGCTGGGAAGCAAATACCCAGCTGCAATGTAAATGAACCCTCAGTAGGAGAATCAGCATGGAAAACAATTGGGAGGTTTTTATTTGTTCTTTATACCTTACAGTTAGTAATGTCTCCCTTCTTGTGAGCACCAAAGAAGTGGATTTTCAAGGATCTGGTTGACAGAAGTTTTTTGTCTATCCATTTTGGCTCTCATACCATGGCAGGGATGCTTTTCAATGCACCCTGTTCCCTAAAAGAACTATTTACATATGAATCTTAAGCTTCCAAAGCAGAATGGGCATTCTTCATCAGTAGAAGGAAATCTATAGCATGAAATAACAGGAACTTAAAAACATAAGAAAGAACAAATTAATATTTCAGGGAAATTTGCTGTAGAAAAAAGTCATTTTCCCAGTAAATGGCACAATTATAAACTGTATCTTCCCATCTGAGAATGCCGAGTGGAGACACAGTGGTCTTGGGGAGTAAAGTACATGTTACAAAGGTTAGAAGAAATCACCAAGCCATTTTCACTGTCTGTTTTTCATCAAGATGCCGAAAGTTGAAAATTTCACCCAGTGTTAATAATACAGTATTAGTTACACATGACTGCTTTATTGGAGCTAAACCAACATGACTCCTGCTCATTCAGTCCTAAATTTCTCTAGCGGCCAGCTATTTAAGAAAACAAAAGCCTTCATAATTTGTAATATAGGTCAGTGCTTAGCTATGGGAGTTTTAACACACACCAAGTGTTATTCTGAATTCTGAACATTTGAGAATCATGCCACAGGAATATTGCCAATGCTAAGTGAAAAAGGTTGAAAATTCACATCATATTTACAAAACGAATTCATTTTTTTAAACCTGCTTGAAAGATAGGCACCTCCTAATATTGGAGGATATCCTGAACTGATTATAGGTCTGATCCTCAGATGATGTAAGATGATGTAGCTCCACTGGATCTGAACAATTAGTTTTGTTACATTAAGGGTTCCTAAGCTAAGGTGTCACCCCTGAAGAAGCTCCAGGGAAAAAGAAAAACCTCCTGCAGAATAATGAACAACTCCTGTGAAGGTGATTGGAAGTCAAAGGTACTCAGGAAGCCCCTGGGAACCATCACCATTTTACAGGATCAGACATCTAGCTTTTCTTGGAAAATTGCCCAAGGTGCCACTTCAATTGCAAATCCATTCCGTGGAAAAAATGCTTATTTCATGTTATCTTTACATCAATGAGAACCAAAAGCATTCAGCATCTTTCAGAACTGGATATTTGGTATTTGCCAGACTCTTCATATAGCTTCACCAGTTTTAGGGCAGTGTAACAGAGAGGAAAATTAGGATCAAGTTTAATTATAGTATGAATTGATAGCACTCCATTGCTTGCAGAACTGAGGTTTAAGTTAAATGTCTACTCTCTCTAACATATAGAGAAATCTTATTTTTATTAACACCAATGAATGCTGTGACTACTTTGCAATGAAGGAAGAAGAGACCCTGGAAAATGGCATAAATATTTGGAATATAAAATATCTTAAAGGGGATTATAAAAATCTCCACATTCATTCAGTGTTGCAATTGCACTCAAAAGTCAGGAAATGCCAAAGTTTTTTCCAGTGACAGCAGTGGGAGTTGAAGTATTGTGTAATGTTCCCTAATCTTCGGACTTGAACTCAGGCTCATCCAGCACAGTTGTAATTAGCTGTGAAAGCCAAGAGCTTCTACATGTTTGGATGTTCTCTTCTGAGGGACTTGACTTAAATTGTTGATGGATACAAATGCGTTTGGCCCAATTTACTTGCTATGCATCTTTTATAGGTGTGTATTTGATTAAACAATCTGTAACAATGCTACAAATGAGAAAGAAGGTATTTGAAGATTAAGCTTTTCCAAGTACCATGCTCAGAATGTGATCTTGTGTTGAATTTTTTTTTTTTTTTTGAGGACAGGGATACATGGGCCATATGCTCGGCTAGCATAAATCAGCACAGTGTAATGAAAAGCAATAGAGACAACTTACAAAAGCTGACAATATGATAGCATGTGTCTTTTTTCTTTCTTTTTATTTGTTTCCATGTCAGATTTCAAAGTAAACAGAAACAAGTAAGGGTGGGAGACAGAAAAAGTTGATAGCATCTACAATAAACTATGGAGATCATTTGTATTATGTTTTTGTCATGAAGCACAGCACAAAAATAAGCAAGGAGTCCTGTGGCAATTAATGACTAAAATTTACTTATCGCATGAACTTTAGTGAAAGAAAATCCCATTTGTTCAGATGCTTTGAAGATGGGGGAGCTTACAGAATAGGAGAAAAATAAAAGCAGAGGAGTGTAAGTTGAAGCATCTGACCAAGTGGGATTTTTGTCCCATGAAAGCTCATGAGATAAATAAATTTGTTAGTCTAAGTGCCACAGGACGCCTTGCTTATTTTGCTGAACTAGACTAACATGGTTACACCTTTGGAACATGGCACAAAGAAGTGTTTAGGACCTAGATTTGACATCATGTGTGCTGTCAGGAATGCCATACCTAAAAGCTACCCATTACAGTAGTAAACATGGACTCAACAACCAGCCCTTTTATGAGACATCCCACTCAAACAACTAACCCTATATAAGGATAATTTCTCTGCCCTGAAAGCAATAGGCATTTTGCTTAGATTTCAGGGGAAACAGGATCAAAACTAGACAGGATTGGAAAACAAAAACATGCATTTCACAAAA
Organism: Podocnemis expansa; assembly: GCA_007922195.1. NCBI lineage: Eukaryota > Metazoa > Chordata > Testudines > Podocnemididae > Podocnemis > Podocnemis expansa. Next base: position 6,329,963 of record ML682015.1, on the reverse strand, counting down.
CACATTTTATGTTTTTCACATTTGATCTTGTTCTGTATTGGGATGAACTTATGAACTTCTTGAATCTTCAGGAAAAAAGAAAGGAAGAGAGGTACCTCAAAATAGTTTATAAGCCCAGCTGTTTGGGTACTCATCTGGGATACAGGAGCACCAGGTTCAAGCCCCTGCTCTGAATAAGGTAGAGCAGGGACTGTCTAAATTATAAAGTCAAAAGGGATTGCTGTGATCATCTAGTCTGGCTTCTTGCCTAATACAGGCCATACAGTTTCCCTTAACTTATTCTCATTTCAACTAAAGCATCTCTTAGAAAAACATCCAATCTTGATTTAAAGGCTCTTCCACAAAGTGCCCTAATCAGTAGGATATTAGATACCAGAAATTCCACCCTGGGCCCTAAATTCCTTCCTGACTGAAGTTTTGTCCAAACTATTATACTGCTTCAAAAAAGTTTCATAATCAACCCTTCAGTATCCAACTGAAATACTTTTCATCAAAAAAATTCCCAGCCAGATCTAATCAAAATTCCTTTCTTACTAGTTGATAGCTTGATTTTGCTGGAAACCAGATACACATTTTCAAGGATCGCTAGTTCCCTCTTCTTTGCAACAATTGTGCTGTTGGGTTGTAAAGTTTCTTCATTTTTAGCACTGCTTTCAGGGTCTGTAGTTTAGTTCCAACCCCAAAGGGAACTATCCATTTCCACGTGCAACATATCAATGTAAGCAACATGTTGGCAGAATTTAGATCAACAGAGACTGACGTATGAAACTCCAGAATGAGCACTGAGAAATGACCCAGAATGTCAACAGCTGGAATTGAGATAGATCCTTATTAAATCCCCAATCCAGCAAAGCACTTAAGCAGGTGTGTAGTCCTGTTAAAGCTAGTGGGACAACTCACATGCTTAAAATTAAGCCCATACTTAAGTGCTTTGCTGGATCAGGGCCTAAAACAGTAATATTGATTACTGGCTATTATAAGTAAGATCTATAGGATGTTTCTAAGCCTCTTTAATTCTTTTATATTGAGATTTTACCCATCCATATAACTTTAAACACTTTTTTAAAAAATTGTTTTCTGATCTTGTATTTTTCCAAATATTCTCACAATGTCTAAGAGATTTTGTCCAGGAACATCTGTAGAGTACAGCTAAAGCATCAATGGTCAAGTCATTTTGCCCCACTAAAACAGGGGGCTTTACTCACTACTAGACTAGGCTGCCTCCTTGTGATTCTGGGGATAAGTTCTGCCATCCCAACACCTCTTTCAGCAGATGTATTCCATTCCTTTCGCTCTCTCCTTCCAAGAACTGCAGCCTCCTCTTCAAGTCTCAACACTGCAGCCAGGTTACTACATTGTTTCCCCTTCCAGAGATTACCTAAAGTTTCCACACAAACAGTTTTAGGCATTGCTCTCCTGACACCACTTCCCCAATGTCCAGGAGGGGAAACCCAGCCCACATGCTAATCTGTGTTCCACTCCAGGGACCCTTGACACATCAGCTGTGGTCTGCTTTAACACATACCCCATTGCTCCTTTCCTGGACTCCTTCCTACAGCTACTCCACCAGCATTTATCAGCTCAGACTCCCTCCTACTCCACAGGAACTATGCTAACCCCTTGCCAAGTTCCAAAGGGGCAGCCGTGTTAGTCTAGTAAAACAACAACAGCAAGAAAAAGCAAGGAATCCTGTGGCACTTAAAGACTAACAGATTTATTTATCTCATGAGCTTTCGTGGGAGAAAGTCCCACTTCTTCAGGCGCTTTGAAGAGGGGGAACTTACAGAATGGGGTGAAAATAAATACAAGGGAGTGTAGGACATGGGATCAGGTCATACAGTAACAGCAGACCAGATCCTTTGTTAAGATTCAAACACTGGGAAACAGCACATAGAGGAGGGTGAAGTCAAATTACCCGTTGTAATGGGAAAAGCAGATTAGATTGTGTGAAAGCAGGATTAAATTGTGACTGCAGCTTCTTTTCCCATTACAATGGGTAATTTGACTTGAGATAAATAAATCTGTCTTAAAGTGCCACAGGACTCCTTACTTTTTTTGCTGTACTAATCCCTATTGTCTCAAACACTCCCCTATATGTAGGCAATAACTAGCAACTACTTCCCAGTAGCCTTCCTGGCTTTATAAATTCAGCCTCGCTCCTCCCACAGCTGGACTTCATCAAGCAATTAGGCCTTAGCATTTCCTGCTTTTTTGTCCAAGGGCAACTGTAGCTTAATTGGTCTAATTTACCCCTTCAGACCTTGGATGGGGTGAACACCCATCGTACCCACTAGTATGGGATTGGAAGGCCCAATTTTGCAGCACACACTCAATAATTCCCAAAATAAATGAATGATAAAGAGCAACTTACACACCTGTGCAGAAATTTAACTATTATAGAGCTGGCCTGAATATAGAACTTCAGTCTCACTGGAGATTCTGACACTTCAAATTTTGCTTTTGCCTCAGATCAGGAAGAAAAGTCAAAATCCTGAAATATTTTCCAGAATGGAAATTCCAAATTACTGTAGCTTGAAAACATCCAAATGACCTTTTCAAAACATTTTTTTCTATAATCAGTACTGTAATCTAAATGAAGCAAGATGGTCAAAAGAAAATGAAACAAGAGTCCAAATGAAAGGAAATGAGAAAACCAAAATGAAATGCCCCATTTCAATTTCAAATGTTAATAGGAGTGGTTTGGTGCTCAGTACTTCTGAAAAAAATCAAAACACTTCAGTTCCTGGATGAGGACTGAGAGGCCTGATTTTAAGCTTTCATATCTGAAAATTTTGGCTAATATGCCCAGAGGTTTTCTTAAGTATATTGCACTTCTTCCAGAACTTAAGTCACAGACTTGAAGTAGAACCCTACAAAAATATATCATAATATCTGATTGATTCTGGGAGTACTGATTATACATGGAATCTGAAATCGCATCTTTATTCCACTCGAAAGTAATAAAGGATGGTTGTAACCTGACATGTTTATAACATCATGCAGAGGATTCAATTATGTACTAAATTATTGTCTGTTGTTCTATCTATAGCTCCTAGGACTTATAGAATAAGATAATGTCATATTCAATTAATACAAGCCTGCCAGCACAGCTGTACTTTATATCAAGAGGGCCACTAAGATGCAGTCTGATCAAAAGCCTATGAAGACCATGGAAAGACTTCCAGTGATTTTAGCAGGCTTTTACCTACAGAAAAACAACAAGGAGTCATGTGGCGCTTTGAGACTAACAGATTTATTTTTCACATGAGCTTTTGTGGGAGAAAATCCCACTTCGTGCGATGCTTCAAAGATGAGTGAACTTACGGAAGGAAGTTCACCCATCTTCGAAGCATCTGAGGAAGTAGGATTTTCTCCCATGAAAGCTCATGCGAAAAATAAATCTGTTAGTCTCAAAGTGCCACATGACTCCTTGTTGTTTTTTTGCTGGACTAGACTAACACAGCTATCCCTTTGGGAATTTTACCTACAGGTCAAAGATGACCCTGATTTTCTCAGTTCTAATACTTATGGAAAGTAGGGTGTCTTAGTTTGCTATTTGAGAAAAAAGGATTACCAGAAAAGCTTAGGAAGTTATGATTTTTATGCAATATATATATAATATAGTTGTGACTAACTGAATACATTTGTCAATAAAGTAGCATTTAATTAAAGACAGTGTGGGAGAGATGAGTTTCAGTTTTAAAAAACTCTCCCCCGGACAAATGAAACTACCTTCCTCAATTAATAATGCGTATGGCCCTTCAGAAACTATTTTCCTATTTTGGCAGGACTGGTCTCTAAAATGCAGTCATCAGGTTTTTGAAAGGCACCTATTAAAGACGAGAAGCAATGGCTTCAAGTTACAGCTGGGGCGGTCCAGGCTGGATATTAGGAAAAACTTCCTTACTAGGCGAGTGGTGAAGCATTGGAATAAGTTGCCTAGGGAGGTGGTGGAATCTCCATCTCTGGAGGTGTTCAAGTCCCAGCTGGACAAAACCCTGAGTGGGATGATCTAATGGGAGTGGTCCTGCTTTTTTTGGCAGGGGGTTGGACTAGATGACCTCGTGGGGTCCCTTCCAACCCTATGATTCTATGATTCTATGACTGTTGTATCCTCAGTCAGCAGCATCTTAGTCCTGGTCAATAGCGCAACACAATTTTGGCAGCAATCTTAAAATACTTCAGATAACTTCCATATCTCCCTCTGATTGCCTACCGCCTAGCTAGCGTGATGTCTTCAGTGCACTGAGTCAAAGGGAAATGCCTTCCCTCCACCTCACCACTACTAGTTCTCTGGGGGTCGTCTTCCAAGTGAGCTGTAAGAAGGTGTCCTGGTGCCTAGGGCAAGCAGCCTGAAAGGCACCCTCCTCCAACACATCCTGGGGCATGATCCAGCCCCAACCATCGCCCTCCCGGGCAGCTTCCCCACTCACTGGGTGGCTTGCTCTGGCGGCTTCCTGGCTGGTAGCGTGGGTGGCTTCCCCGCCCACTGGGTGGCCTGGGCGGCTTCCCAGCTGGCCAGTCCAGGCGGCTTCCCCACCTGCCATGGGGCTGCACAGGGGGCCAGTGTGCAGCAGGCGGCTCTGGCAGCAAGGGGCCCAGACCCTTCCCCGGCAGAGCACACCACATTGAAGCACAAAACCCCAGCACTTCACCAGGGTGCACAATATTTGTGGGTGCGTGGCATGGGCTGGGCAGCACCACCGAGGGAGATGCCCGGAGCATCCCTGCAGGCTGTGAGCTCCTGGGCTCATCCTGCACCTCTGGCACAAGGCGGGAGTGCCCGACATCACAACTTGCCAACATTAATGGGACCAGTCCCTCCTTGGGCACTCCGGCAAGGTGCAGACAGAACAGAGGGGCTGGTTGGAGCTGCTGAGCTGCCAGTCCCATCTGCACGGATGGGAGCACTGAGTGTGGGGCCAAGCAGTGGCTGGCCTGGATGGCTTACCCACCCACTGGGCGGCTGGCTCCAGCAGCTTCCCAGATGACAGCACGGGCAGCTTCCCAGCCTGCCAGGTGGCCTGAGCAGCTTCCCCGCCAAGTCCCCCAACTGGGCAAGTGGGGCACCTTCTTCCTTACCTGGCCGCAGGCAGGCCATGGGTCCCCAGCAGAGCTGGTGCCTGTGGTGGCAGTGGCCACAGGCTTCTCCCCAACCTGAGCATGCATCTGGGCGTGCTCAGGGGCAAGGCAGGAGATTAAAATCTCCCGCAGCCCCAGCCCCAGCCTGGTGCCTGGAGGAATGTACCTTCAGGGTCAGGTAGGGTCTGCAGCTGCTAGCCCTGCTGGCACCCTCTAAAATTCAGCATCTGGGGCTTTGCTCCACTCACCCAGCCCTAGTTACAGCCCTACTTCCAAGATCAGCTTCCTGATTGGCTGAGCAGGGTCTTCACTGATCCGTCAGTCGATTCGGAAGATCGATCTGAACACCATCAGTGGAGACCTGCCCTTAGCTTTTACTGAAAAAGGAGTAAGTCCACAACTGTATTGTATGTGGGGAACTGAGAGAAACTAATTTGGGGAATGGGGAGATTTTTTCCTAAATAAGCAAATAAACCCAAGGAGATTGTTCCTAAATAAGCAAATAAACCCAAAGTGAGAGGCAAGAGAACAAGAGCTCACTGAACAGAGCTAAAGCATGGTCTTTCACTCTCTCTGGACAGGGTGGGATTAGAAGAACTCTGATGTGGGCATCGGGGCCACAGACTGCTTTGGGGAATGAATAAACATTTTCTCTCTGGTCTGTAAATTAAGCTGAAATTGCTTTATCTATGCAAAGTGTAAAGCCGGGCACATTGAGCATTCTTTTGGTTTTTACTCCATTTTCTCAGGTTTAAATACATTTTTTATTAAGAAATCTTATGTTCTTTGTGAAGAAGGATCACCAATCTGCTGTCTAAGAGAAAAGATGCTCACAACCTCGAAAGAGAACAGAAGGGAAAGGAGATTCAAGCCTGGTTACCAAGATTTTAAATGCTTCTTTCGTTTATTTTTAATTCACTGTATTTTTGGAGCCTCACTTCAAACTTCGGGATATTGGAAACAGGCCTGCAAACAGTAACTGACAACCCCACGGTTGTCCAGAAGACAGAGAATCTTTCCACATGTTGTCCAAAGCAATCAGAGGTGAGACCAGAAGGAAAGGCATACTGGGGAGATTAGGAATTGTCAAGACTGTAGCACATACAGCAAACACAGTACTGTATTACAGAAAGCGTTTCAGGCAAGGTAAATCTTACAGCTCCTAAAGAGAAAGACACTCTAGAGATGGTACTAAGTAGATCTCTTTGTCATTCCTTCAAAGATCAGAGCAAAGGTACTGCTCACAAGCTGGGCTTCCTTTTTAAGATAATTTAGCACGAAACAATGCTATATTTCTACAGTGCCTTGCCCTTCTGTGTCAAATTTGTCCTTACCAGGCATCCCCCTTTAAATGAAAGGAAGAACATCACAAACCTGAGAGCAGTGTAATACCAATTGCTGTGTGACACTGCAAAGCCGCTGAATCCCAGGTGCACTCAGTACACCTCAAGGGCAAAGGGAAAACAGGGACTGTGTGCCTGACCGAGCCTGACTCACAGAAGCAACGCATCTCAGCAACCCAGCACAGCAGCAATTGTTTGACTGCAGGGTTAGTGTAATTCAGTGGTTCCCAACCTGTGGTCAGGAGACCCCCAGCGTCCGCAAACATGTTGCAGGGAGTCCGTGTAGCCTTCCCCTACCATGGCCAGAATCCAGCTACAGCCCCGATGCTCTCTGCCAGGGCTGCCTTTCCCCACAGCAGCTCCCCGGCCAGAGCCAGGGCAGGGGGCCATACCTGCTGCAGCTTGGCTCTGCTACCCAGCAATGAGGGCAATGGTGGTGGCAGCACTGCTCATCAGCTGTCCCAGTGGTGCCCCCAGAGTCTGCCTGCATGGGCCAGATTACATAATCAGCCAAGGGGGCTGAAAAGATTTTTTTGTTAAAAAGGGGTCCCCCTCCTGAAGACGGTTGGGAACCACTGTTCTAGTCACTTCCAGTTAACACTATGCTGCTGATGTGTAACAAGCAGTAACAGCTTTCGCAATAGACAGCGGGTCATAAAGTTAATTTCTAGCTAACATTCAGCATCTAAGGGAATTGAGGATATCTCTAACAACTGTGGAAGACTATCTATTCTCTTTTTAATCTACTACACTTGTAACCTATGTAATGCATGAGTGTTTTATGATTAGTAATCTCATGCAGTTATATAAAAGAGAAAAGGCAAACACATTCTAATTTAAGTGAGGGAAACAGCCTTTCTTCTTCCAATTTCTACAAGCAGTGCATGAGTTAATGGGAAAACAAACATAATGGAAACTCATCCAGGTGACAATTAAGTATCCACCACTAGTTTAATGCATGTTATGAAAATAGCATTGCATCCTTGCTTCTATTAATAAAATAATTAACTAATCATAATTAACACCCATTGTATTGAATTTGTCCGAATGACTGAAGAATCCACTATAAGCCCATGTTTAATTCAGTGAAGAACTTCTAAACAGCGATCAAAAGAGGGAGAACTTTTTGCTTCCCGAACGGAATTGAAAATATCTCTAGGATTTCCTAAGTGGCAGCATTTAAGCCTGTAAATTTTAAGGGCTTTTTAAAAGCCTTAGTGCCCTTAGGGTGTGTTCACACAGCAGTCTTATTTCGAAACAACAGAGGTTGTTTCGAAATGAGAAAGGCCATGTTCACATGACGCACCGTTGTTTCGAAACAACGACGTTGTTTCGAAACAACTTAAACCCCATGTGGGGATGAAACAACGTTGTTTCAAAATGATTGTTTCAAAACAACATTGTTTTGAAACAATTGTTTTGAAACAATGCCATCTGAACATGTTGTTTCAAAACAACGGTGACTCGTTTCGAAATAACTGTTGTCTGAACTTGCTATTTCGATTCCTGCTTTTTTCCTTAATTTGAATTAACAACTGTTAATTCAAATTAACTTATTTCAAAATAAGGCGTTATTTCAATACAACTTGTATCGAAACAACTTGTATCGAAATAACCCCCTGTGTGTGAACATAGCCTTAGTGTATGTGAACCCAGCGGGAAATCTCCAAAAGGTAATAGCATGTGCTATGCAATATCATCACAAGAACCACCTGTGTGATGATCTGAGTTAATACTTGTGTAACCCTTCTGCCAGGGCGGGCTGGCAGGACAAGGGCCAGGTTCTATACCTAGCGGTTTCCCAACAATGTAACACCACCTGCTGGGTCGAGCCCCCATCCAAATTTCTGGGAAATCCTGCACTGTTCCCTGGGCACACCAAAGGGCTAAGGCTTCCCCACTCGCAAGCACAAATCTGAGTGTAATAAACAGCATTTTTAATAGTAGTAAAACAAAAATGCAAAAGGCCAAATAACAGAGATCAGCACTAATCTAGAAAAAATAGTATAGAGCAAAGTTCCCAACAACCCACACCACATAACAGAATATACAAATTTAATGGCAAAACTGGCACTGATCTGGAAAATCAGTGCTAACTAGGCTCCCAACCGACCCTAGGGTACATAGGGAGTGTCTTTCACACCAGCTGTCTGCTGACTCCATCTACTGGTCACTCACTCTATCCTGTAGAACTGTTCCTTGGCTCCGCCCGCTGTCCACCAGCTCCGTCCTCCAGTCACTCACATCACCCAGCTCACCGCTGGCTGCTCTCACCGTCTGTTGGCTAAGCCCTCCAGTTGCTCCGCTCTCCAATGGCCACTATCACCACCTGCTGGCTCTGCCTGCTGTCCACCAGCTCTGTCCTCCAGTCACTCAGCTTATTACTGACTGCTGTCACCATCCACTGGCTCTACCCATCTCACCAAGAGAAATTTCTTCCTGGTCAGAGAGAGAGTTTGCTCTTCTACCTGGTGACTCCAGCTCTTAAGTAGGTGTAAACAACTATCTCTAAATGACAAAAACCTCACAGAAGGCTTAGACATAGCTATCAAAAGACAGAGAAAGCAATAGAAGAAGAAACTAAAATAGCCCCAAACCCCCACCCCTGTCTCTTTCAAATTCTTTCAGGCTGAAACATGCAGTTGCCCTTCCTACAAGCCTCTTCTTAACGAAGGGTAATTTTTACCCTTTAACTCATTCAGACAGATTTGCAACAAACATAGAGTAGCAATTCACAAAAAAAACAGTATTTCATATTTCCCCTTAGTAGAATTACAGATATTGATAGATTTGTGAGCAGACTAACCCCAAATACCATTACCCACTATGCCCTGCACCTACTATGCTAATCAGCTAATTGTGCTCTTTGTATCCATGCTAATACAGGACCCATGGGGTATGTCCACACAGGCTTCTTATTTCGAAACAACAGAGGTTGTTTGGAAATAAGAAGTGGCATGTCCCCACGATGCACCGTTATTTTGAAACAATGGGACCCATTGTTTCGAAATAACAGCCATTATTTCAAAACCATTAAACCCCGCATCTAATTGAAATAGCCGTTGTTTCGAAATGGTTGTTTCGAAACAATGGCGTTTGGACACATTGTTTCGAAACAACACAATTGTTTTGAAACAACTGTTTCAAAACAACATGTCCAAATGACCTTGTTTTGAAGTAACCATTTCAAAACAAGGGCTATTTCGAAAGCAGGCTTTCCCTTAATTCGACTAACAAACTGTTAATTCAAATTAACTTATTTTGAAATAAGGACTTTATTTCGAAATAATTCATTTCAAAATGGGTTATTTCAAAATAATGATGTATGTGTGGACATAGCCATGCAGATTAGTTGCTCCCCCCTTTGGAAGCTGTTAAGCACAGCTTCTAAGCCTGCCTTACACTTGATATTTTGTATGGGAGACAAATTGCCCCCTGGATCCTGAAAGCTCCTGAAGGAGGCACAGGTCCATCCACTTTGGGAGGCTGTATTTGAGAATCACCTGTTCTCTGTCATGCCAATGAGACGTCATTGCAGGGAAAAGAGAAGAAAAAGTGAATGAAGTCCAATTAGCTTTAACATGCTCAGAATTCCACTAAGCTTGTTCAGGACTAATACTTTTGTTGGAACATCAAAGGGCTTATATTTACAGATCTGTATATCTCAGACTGCAAAGCTGGGCACTGTAAAACTCTTGTTAATGGTTCTGCCATGAAGAGTAATCACAGAACAAACTACTTGTCTCCTTTGCAGCAGATTTTGCCACATTTTCCAAAAGATTTGTCTTCCCCACCAAGAAGATTTTTCTCTTATCATAGAAGATTAAGGTTGGAACCTAGTCCAACCCCAACTAAATGTGCCAGCCAGGGCCCTGTCTTGTAGCGTAGCTTGGGAGTGGATGTCTTTCTTTACAATGGATACAGCACTTTGGCATTCCTAGCAGTATGAGGACATGTTTTCAATGTTTTAGCACACCGATGGAACACTGGTGTAAATCAGGAGCAACTAAAAGACCATCCCAGGAATAAAAGGGCACACACAGGATGGGTGCTAAAAATTCCCAAGGGCAGAAAAATTTGCATAGGGAAAATGGGGCCTCTGTATAAGGAAAGAAACCAGAGCTAGTGTAGGAAACGGAGTTTGGGGGGCCTGTGCAGTGCTCAGCTCCGCAGATGTTGGTTCCATGCCCAATTTGCTCTGGTTGCTGCACACCTCCAGCATGTCTACACCTATCTGACACACAAAGACCCCAGGGCACAACTAAAGGTTTTAATGTTTATTGACAGGAAATATTGCTCAAAGAGCAGCAGGCTCCATTCACCTTGGGAGGCTGCCAGCGGGGGTTCTCGTGGAAAGGCTGGTTCATCTGGGCATAGCAGAGGCTGTCAACGTCTTGCACAGGCGAGGGGGACGGCATCAGGAGCTCCCAAACAGCAACTCTTCTTCCTCCTCCTCTTTCACGTGTGAATTCTTCACCTCCTTCTGCTAGATCACCTCCTTCTCCACTTCCTATATGGACCACCACGGCCTCCTCGCCTTCGTCTCCTGTGACGACTCTGGCTCTGGCTCCTCCTGCGTCTGCATCTCGCCATTCCTGGAATGCTTCCGACCTCCCAGTTCTCAGCAGCAGGAAGCAGCTCTCAGCCTGGCTTTGGTGGGAAGCCCTGAGCTTCTGAGCTCAGCTGGCACCTGTAGGCTTTATAGACAAGCTGGCCAGCGGGTCACAAAGGCCGTGTCACTCACTCACTGTGATGGACCAAAATGGGCTGGTCCCAATATGGCCAGAACTTACCCTGTGGAGCTGTGTGCCCATATAAGGGAATATCCCACAAGCTTTGACCCCCTCTGGCCATCAAGCCCCACTGCTGGGTGCCACGGACCCAGACAGTATGATCCTATGTGGCCATAAAGCAGCAGGCACTCTGTTGAAATGACACAGCAGGAAGCTACTGAGGTGCTGAAAGTTTATGGGATATGCTCAGTGAGGATCCATGAAACTGAATGGATACACAGAGTGCTAGTTTGTGCCAGGTTGCCCGAGGCAAGGTTTTAGAGGCAGCATGACATAAAACAAGGGTTCTGACCCAAATTAGCAGAGCTGTTTGAGCCTTTGACATGTCCATTTTCTGTGTAATTCTGGCAGTTCCAAACATCCCCGGGTCCCAAATCAGAATGAAAAGTTGGAATTTGTTGCTCCACTGGATTTCTGGGAAAAGGTTCTATGGCAGCTGAGACACTTATTGAAAGGCATGTTTGAAAAGGTGAAATCCTTTTGTACACTTTCTCGCTTTTATATTTCAGACAAATGAAGTCAAAAGGAAGCCCTGAACCAAATGTTTTAGTAACTTTTTTTCTACAAATTTAGACAAAATTGTGTCACCAGAGCACCACTGTCTGACTTTTTACTGTTGTGCCAGAAAAGTTTCAACCACCTCTACTATTTAGTCACTCATTTTTCATTATAAACTTGTGAGCTGAATTGGCAGAGGCAACACAAGGCCTGATTGAAAATTTTCCATCAAACAACATGCTGGCTGCAAACTGGGTTTTTGACAATGAAAGTATTGATAGAAAGTATCTGCTTTTCTTGACTCCCACCACCCCCCGCCATAAGCTTTTTATTGGAAAACCAAAGCCCTAACATTTTCAGCAGCAACAGTTTGGGTTCTTAGTTTGTAATTCATTTTATTTTCTTTGCACTTTTCACATGAAAAATTTCAGGTTTGGATTGTGATGCTTCAAGAAAAAATTGAAATCTTCTAGTCCAGTGGTTTCCAACCTGTGGTCCAGGAACCCCCAGGTGTCTGCGGACATGTTGCAGGGGATCTGTGGAGCCTCTCCCTACTGGGGCTGGAATCCAGCTACAGCCCCACGCTCCCTGCCAGGGCTGCCTTTCCCTGCAGCAGCCCCCCAGCAAGGCAAGGGCAGGGGGCAATAGCTGCTGCAGCTCTGCTCTGCTCCCCAGCAGTACAGGGAATGGTGGTAGCAGCACTGCTCATCGGCTGTCCCAGTGGAGCCGCCAGAGTGGTGCAGGCCAGAGTCTGCCCATATAGGCCAGATTACATAATCAGCCAGAGGGGCCGCAAAGATTTTTTTTCTTTTTTGTTAAAAAGGGGTCCCCAGCCTGAAGAAGTTTGGGAACCACTGGTGTAATTCTTTCATAATCACATCCTCTTTTCTGACACATGTTTGCCTCATGCATATCTTGCCCCCATTGAATGGGACTCACATAATATTTCTCAAATGGTCGAATCTGCACAGTAAAAGAAATAAGCAATTGTATTTCATGGGTCATGTGTAAATCATGTGTTATCCAAATGGAAGCTATGGATCACATAAAATACACTGTAGAGAAGTGGTTCTCAACCAGGGGTACACCTGCCTCTGGGACTACATCAAGGTTTCTGGGGGATATATCTAGTTTTTACAACAGGCTATGTGAAAAGCACTGGTGAGGTCAGTACAAACTAAACTGTCATAGATAATTACATGTTTATACTGCTCTGTATGCTATATGAGTGTTTCTCACTCTGGGGGAGTTGAAATTTATTTGATAATTTTATGGTGAAATGAGAAAGTAAGCAATTTTTCAATAACATGTGCTGTGACACTTAAATGTTGATGTCTCATTTTGTAAGCCAGTAGTTTTAGGTGAGGAGAAATTTATTGTATGCAAGACAAATCCTCCTCCTGAAAGGGGTACAGTAGTTTGGAAAGGCTGAGACCTATTGCTGTAGAGCATGCAAAAATTAATATATTAACATAAACACAAAAGGTACAGATAGAAAGGTTTTGCCTCACTTTGCAGTCTGGCTACCCTGTCAGACAACATACAGCTGAGATGCAAGAGACCTGCTTTTTAAGTGATGTTACTAAATGCTCTGTAACATCCATTTTTCCCAGCCTTTGGACCATCTTCCATTATTCTGGTCTCTTCCTCCATTCACTATAAACTTAAGTGTACCGTAAATAACAGAAGACATAACTGCCTTCTTCGACCTGAACAGATATCAAGTGCCACTATAAGAGTGCATGTGCTAATTCAGTCTTCACATTATATGCTGAGATAAGGTGTAGAATAGCCCCAGGCAAATAAGTGTGTGACAGAAAACACAGTCAAGTGTTCAGACTCCTCGCATTTGTATACAAGCGCTTACAAAATTTGTAAATATTTAGTTGCATGCTTTCATGTGTGATGTAATTGAATTGCAATCTCTTTCATTTGACTATCACTCTTCAGTCCCTACCTCTAACATTTCCATGTACTAACATATTGTGCAGTGCTTGACATGAACGTGGATGTGAAGAATTTGATTAAGCGCAAGATTAGGACCTAGTAAACAACTGTGATAAATGATAGCATCTGCATGCACTAATTTCTCTTAAGATTTATTAAATTCATGAAGTTAACGTCCAGATTAGCAGACATTAGCCACTTTTGTGGCTACCACTTGGAATCAGTTTGAACCCTCCAACTCTTAATGCGCTTTCAAGGTATTATCAGGGTTGGTAACAAGAGGAAAGACTAAAGACAAAAAATGTCAACAATCTAAGTTTTCAAATGCGGGTACTACATCTGTACAATGAAATTCACATATAGGTAGATAAACCTGTTATTGGAGCATCTCAGTGCCTATTTGAGCAGGATTTGGCCACTCAGCCACAACATTCAAATTTGAAAACTGAGTCCATGAGGCCACAAGAGAACTAAGGCCCCGTATTTCCATTAATTCTATAAGCATTTTTAGTTAAGGAACATTTTGTGTGATTTATTTATTCATAATGGTTTGTGGTGTTTGGCCTGATCCTGCAGTCCTCATGCATGCCAGATTCAGATCAAACTCTCTGGCATTTTGCCTGAGTAAAAGATCACTGCATCAGGCCTGTTCTTGAAATTATGAGTGCTTAGTGGAAGCCTGAATGTAGTCTACAGATTCAGGGGGAAATGCTGTGCTGTGTGGATGCAGCAGTAAGAGAAAGAGTGTGCAGAGAGCTACTTTCCTGACTTAGTTCACCTTTGCTGGAGCCATGCTGGTGTTGGCACACTGTTAGTGCCAGGAAGAGGGCACTGAATAGTGCAATCAGTAGTGGTACGTGCCACAAAGGAGTGCAGCCAAGGTCAAGGATATGAAGGGTCGCCCCACAACTTAGAGTTACAGTGCATATGTTACCTTCAGCATAGATGTAAAAAGTGCAATACAATGGACACAAACACACACGTGCTCTCAACAGCTTTACATAGGCATAATGTCGGGGAAGACATCTGCTTGCAGAATACAGCTCGCCGTCATTTCCACCCAGCTGTCCTCACAGAAGTCAAGTATCAGACTGTGTGTTCAATTTGTATTGCCTTCATTTCTCAATGTCTTTGGAACCCAAGAAAGATCTGCCCATGAAGGCCAGATTAAGGCAGAGGTTTTAGGGGTGCAGACCTGTCCCCGACCTAAAGAGAGGCCCTGCAGACCCACAAAAATCTGGCCCTGCCAGGCTTAGTGGCAAGCTGTTGCTCAGCCTGCCTGCCTAGCCCCCATGCTAACTGGTCTGCTCATCAGTCAGCCTGAGGGCAGGGAAGGAGCACCATGACCTCTAGTTCACCTCTCCTTGGCCTCCACAGCAGTGCCAGCTTGTGCCAGACTGCAGGACCCTCCACAGCAGTGTGGCCTGTGGCCCCCAGCACTCCCCCTGCAGCAGCATGGCCTCTTAGCAGCCCACCCCAGCATCACGGCCTCCCTCAGGCCTTTACCACAGTAGTGCATTCCCCTTAATCCCTCTGCAGCGCTAGCCAGGCCTGGAGCTTCCCAGCACAGAGGGAGTAATATGGGGGAGCCACAAAGTGGGTGTCCTCAATTCGGCCCTGCTGCCCACAACAATGATTGATTGTGATTAGGGCTAAAGGTAGGGGTGGGAGCTGTACAAAAGTCTCAAAGATGTGAAATCAAATAGCATGACTTGATATACTTAGAAAAAGCTAATACTAGCCAGTAGTGGGGCTGGGGGATGTATATTCCCTCCATGATGGCAAAGCTATTGAACATTCAGAGAGAAGGAAAAGATGGTTCTGTGGGTGTCACATGATATGCAATGGGCTATGATCTCGGTAATTTTTCTGTTCACTTCCGCACTGTAATTGTATGGTTTGATGCCAGTTATGCCATGCAAGGTCCCCTTTCTAATGGTCTGCCATATTGTTATGGTGTCATGTGTCCTGCAGCATCCTGTACGTGTACAGATGTGACTCACGTTACATTGCTCAGACCCTCAGGACTATCACTCTGAGGCTAGAGGCTTGCATGACAAAGGCAATGCAAATTGACCTGACTAAACACACAGCAGCAAGGAGAAGGATGGGCCAAGGAGATGGAAAAGGAATGCAGACACTTTGAGAGAGGGAGATGCTTGTTGGTTTTTGCCAGAGAAAGACCATTTTGTGAGCGACTCCAAGAGACTGGGCCTCCCCACATGGCCAGGAGGGCCTGGGCTGGCTGAACACCACCAATGGGCAGTCTTATGGGTAAGAATGAGAAGAATAGACTAAAGAGTAACCTAAGAATAGTGTTAGCAGATTAGCATGCATTTTATATCTTTTATTTACTTGTGGTAACTCCTGATTCCTTCATTAAATGATTGTGCATTGATCTGCTATATACTCTCTTAAAATCATATCCCGATCAACTGTACTGTTTATCTAAACATGTATGGACTTTAGAGGGTGTGAAGGAATGAGGCTGGGCCAATCCGTTTCCATGTTGAATGAACAGATATGAGTCTCGGAGCTTATGGTGATTGGGGGAGGGTCCCATTCTCTGTAGATTGGAAGTTCCTGGTGGGGTATCTGTGGGTGGTGAGTGGTTACTTAGGGACCCTCATGTAAGTGGCCAGAAGATACCCGCCTATTGCCTGGGACTGATTACATGCAGGAGATTGGTATGGACTGACTCAGGAGTGAGTGGTCACCTGGCAAAGTGAGGTAAGTTGGGGTTCAGGAGTGGAAATTGAGGAGTCAATTTGGCACACTGGACCAGATTCTGGGAGTGGCCTGTCACAGTGGGGGACTTGGTTCTAGGATTTCTCCTCAACCCCGACAAATAATCAATGTCCACTACCCAACATTTAGTATCAAATCAGTCATGGACTTTCTGCCTTCAGGCATATTGTGTAACTATTCCCTGACTTATTCCTTAACTATAATGTAAGGTTATAGAAGAACTTCTAGAATGAACAGAAGTGACAGGACATTCCTGTGCTCTCAAGACAAGTTTCTGGAGATGCCAGCATGAAATGCTACTCAGAGCAGATTGTGCAAATATTTAAACTATGATCATACATGTACTGCTGGACTCTGCAGGTTTGCTTTCCTCTCAGGAGGGCTCAGATTCCCCCATGGCCAGGGCCAGACTAAGGCTAAGACATACCCTGAGCCAAAACACCAGAATTTCAGCTTTCAACTCAGAAAAATGCTTTTAGCCCTCATGGTTGCAAAGAAAAGCTAGACAACATGGCCCATATGCAACAGAGGCAGTATGTCAGTGCAATGACTCCCCCTCTGGTCAAGAAGGACACAGCTCTGGGATTCAACTAGCCTGCTGGGACTAACAGTCTATATTCTTGGTGCCTAGGAGTCTGAAACCCCTTCTTCATTCCCGAATCCATCACAGGGACCAGCAGGGGAACAATATTTGCCTGAGTCTGTAGACAGTCTCTGACAAAAGCAAGAACACTCACTAGTTTCTGGGAAGAAGCCAGGGCCAGCTCTACTGTGAGGCAAGAGACAGACGTGGCTTCAGGTGACAGTTCTTAGGGCTGCCTAGCCCCCCTGAAGATCAGGCTGGCTCCTGCCTCTTCAACTCTTTCCTAGCAGCTCAGGCACTGTTAGTCAACCTGCAGCTTAAGTCATGTAGGCAGAGTGCACTTTAAATCCCTCTGCAGGCAGACGCCGGAGATTTATGCACTTTGGAAAACCATTTTCAACCTCCGTGAATGGGGGGGGGGGGCGCCAAATCAAAATTTGGCTTGGGGCACCACAACTCCTTGAGCCAGCCCTGGAAGAAGCTGCAAGAGAAGAATCCATCGCCTGGCCTGTCCCTCACTGCTCTAGTTTGGCTGAGTGGGACGCTTTCATGTCCCACTATGCTTTTAGGGCTGTCTGTTCCTTTCTGGGACTCTGATGTATTCCATTGCTCTGCTTCTACATAAAGAGAAGTAACAGTCGCCTCACACACCAAAATGAGAGCCCTCATTGTAGATTTAGCAAATCTGTGATTCCTCCCTCCTGCCCTTTCTTATGTGCTTTGATCATCAGTGAAATAGGTAACAGCACTGACATTTACATTCTCACAGTGATACAGCCATCCAACAACTTGACAGATGAAAGGAAACACAACCAAGTAAGTCAGTCAATGGTGCTTGGCAGTAGTGTGGGAGAAGAGCCCAATGAACGAGCAGCAGACTTTCCCATAGTGGCTACGGTCCCACACTCCAGATGGAGGTTGGAGCACATTCTGCTTCCTGGCTCGCCTACAGGCCTCAGCCTGGGCTCTCTCATGACTCTTTGCAATGAGTGCACAAGCCTTCACTCAGCTTCTCTAGACTGAGTGCTGGTGGGCGGGACTCTCTAAGTTGTCAGTGGAAATGCTGAATTTCCCGAGACCCTCCTTGAGTTTGTTTCAGTATTGGAGCTTTGGCCTTCCTCTGTATCATGGGATGGCCTAGGTTTGGCCATACAGCCCAAACTTCAGCAAACAGTCTTGAGGCATGTGCTCCACGTCTCCCAGCATGCAAAATCTGTGAGTATTCAGCATAGTCTGTGGAGACTGTAAGCTAGTTCTTTGGAGGATCTTGTTGTTAGTCTATGTCTATGCTAGCAAAATTAGTCCAGACTAAGCAAACTTAATCTGGAATAATTTGAACCCTATCTACACTAGCCTTTGGCTAGTTTGAACTAAAAATATTTTAGTTCGAACTAATCAAAAGTTAGTTCAAACTAGTTAGTTCAGCTGTTTAGTCCTAACTAACTGCTTATTTCAAACTCATTTGCATTTCTAGTTCAAACTAGACCAATGGAGACATGCTAGTTCAAACTAAATAAGTTTGAATTAGCAGTTGGTTTGAACTAAGTGTGTTTTTTTAGTTTGAACTCACTTTTAGTTCTAACTAGTCATGCTTTTTTAGTTCAAACTAAAAAGTGAGTTCAAACTAAAAAAAGTGCAGCTAGTTTGAACTAAAAGTGAGTTTGAACTAAAAAACATTCTTAATTTGGACTACCTTTTAAACTACTTAGTTTATGTAGCATCAGATTGGCTGCAAGTTTCCTTTTGACAGCCCCCCGTGAGAGGTAATGCATATGCCATAGTTCTTATACTCAGAAGCCTTCATCTGTGGAATCTTGCAACGCTCAATCCTGTTCCTTACCAAAGACATGAGACCTATAGGGAAGGTCATTCAGTGCTACAGGCTCCAGTGTTACCCATATGAAGACAGCACTTGGAGCACACATCTTCTTCTCAGCGAGGGTTGCCAGTTTGATTAGTCCAAACTAAGATTTTTGGTGTAGCCATAGACATAATGATCTGTTGATCCCAAGTGACTCCAGGGATTCTTCTGAGACAGCAAAGATAGAAGCTGTTAAATTTCTGCTCCTGCCTGGGGTATGTGACCCAGCTTTCAGAGCTATAAAAGAAGATACTGAAGATACAAGCCTGTTAAACGTACACCTTTGTATTCAGTGTTAGTAGCTTGTTGTTCCAGACATGTGCGGTGAATTCACAAAAGGCAACAGAGGATTTGACAGTTCTCGCATCAAGCATTTTATCAAGGTTAAGTGAGCTGGATAAAATGGAGCAAAGACAGCATAAATGATTCACACTGTCCAGAGCTTCATTACTGACACAGCCAGCATCTTCTTCCTGAAATTGTCCCACAAGGTTTCAGAATCAACAGAATCAAGTTGACCCTTTTTACAAAACACTCTCAAGTGCATGTTGAAACTTTGCACAAGTGTTAGCATCCTTCACATTTGTGATATTGTGGCAAAGTCTGCCTTTTGGCTTTGCCTGATACATCTTTTTTGGATGTAATTGGAGCTGGGCCCTGATGAGGACATGGTCAGTGTTGCCATCAGTGCTACTCATTGGTCTAGTACATCACAAATGTTTCTGCAGCAGATCAGGATGAGGTCAAACTGATGCCAGTGTGTGGAGCAGAAGTGCCACCATGTGACCTTGCTGCTATTGCTGCCTGCAAAATAGGTATTCAAGACTACCTGTTCACAAGAGGTGCAAAACTCAAGGACACGCTGGCCATTTGCGTTAAGCCTACCTGTGTCATGTTGGCCAGTGATGTCTCTCCAGTGTTCCCAGTTCACCAAGAACATTGAGTGTATTCCTTACAGGGACCTGTTGATGCTTTGTTCCAGGTGAGAATAGAGTTCATCATTTTGCTGTTTAGAGGAGCCAAGCGTTGGTTCGTAGCTGAATAGAAAAGTCCCGAGTTCATACTCACATCCAGCCACATGATCCATTCATTAATAAATACTGAGGGGGTACAGCAGATCTGACACCAAGCATCCTTGGCAGATTTTCAGATTTCCCAGAGCAGTAGGAGTAGTCACTTACTACACTGAGAACCTGAGTTAACAGTGTGTTTTAGAGAACAGGACAGTTGACATTTCTCAGACCTATTGTTTCAGACTTTTTGAAGATGCCTGTAGATATCAGTTACATTGGTTTAATAAATTAAAGGTGATTTCTGCAACAGCAATGCCTAGAGAAGTTCCAGAGAATCTTTAAAACTGCCACAGGACTCCATGTTTGAATGGCAAGAGACTTACTCCTGTCTCTCTCCCACATTGTCAAAATAAAAACTGAGATTCCCGAGAATAAGATTGCAGTTTCTGAAAAGT
Source organism: Podocnemis expansa (assembly GCA_007922195.1). Classification (NCBI taxonomy): domain Eukaryota; kingdom Metazoa; phylum Chordata; order Testudines; family Podocnemididae; genus Podocnemis; species Podocnemis expansa. The sequence goes on along the minus strand of ML682015.1, from coordinate 6,309,640 downwards.
ACTGGCTGACCAACCTGGTACAACTCAGTCCAGTTTGAGCCTTTATTTAAATTAGACCAATGGTTCCCAAAATGTGGTCCATGGGGGCTTTTCAAAGTGGCCCATAACTCCCCTTTTGCTAGCTGCAGAAAGGAGCTGCTGCCTAAGGATCCAGGCAGAGCTTGTTGCTGAGGATCTAAAAGACTAGTGCAGGACCCTTGCTGCAGCCAAAGGGATGAGAAATCAGCTTGCCCCTCTCCCTGGCTGTAGCAAGAAGCACAGCAAAATGCTCCACATAGGTCCGTAGGCACTGGGGTCCTTGCTGAAGCTAGAGGGAGAGGAGCACTGGTCTTCTGCCCCCTTGGCTACAGAAGACAGCCTTTGCCTAGGGACCCAGGTGGAGCACACAAGACTAGAAGATCCATGCGGCTTTTCTGCTTCAGTCAGGGAAACATGAGATCAGTGAGGAGTCAGTCTCCTCAGTGTCTTTCTTCTGTTTGGCTGTAGTGGGAGCAGGGAGGGCCTGCTGGCAGAGATCAGTGGCCCTTCAGGACTGTAAAATTAATATCTGTAGCCTTCATACCAAAGAGTCTGGGAACCACTGGATTAGACCTCCAGCTAACTGTTATGTGTTCTGTACCACCACAGTGAGCCCGCTTTCAATTCTCCTCTGGCAGATGTTCAGATTGTCTGACCCTGAAGCCCTTACATGTGTGAATAATCCGATTGAAATAAATAGAATAATTTGGTGAGGAATGGAATCATTCTTGAGCTATGGAGCCCAATCCAACCCTTTGTATTATATGTGTCCTGCTTTATCTTGTAGTACCAACTTGACTGTTGATGCTAGATGTTAATGTATTCAGATGTTAGAGGGAAGTAGTACTCTTCTACATTTACTGCCAACATTTGACAAGTTCCAAAGGAATGGCTGTACTAGTGGCATTTTCCTCTAATGAAAGCTTATGCAATAAATAAATTTGTTAGTCTTTAAAAGTGCCACAGGACTTCTTGTTTGTTTTGCCAACATTTGCTGATTCTAATATGAATTGCTAACAACAGACAAACCTCATTGCTTATATGGTTTGTCCTGTGGCTTTCTGCACATTGGATAATGGTTTATTATCCATACATAAGTTATAGAAGAAGTGGATGGCGTAGCATCAGGTTGGCTGCAGTTTTCCTTTTAAGCAGCCCCCCAGAGAAATGTAATGGGTACATCATAGTTCTTGTGCTCAGCAACCTTCATCTATGGAATCTTGCAATGCTCAGTCCTGTTCCTTCCTGAAGATATGAGACCTACAGGAGAGGTCATTCAATAATACTACAGGCTCCAATGCTACCCATATGAAGGCAGCACTTTGAGCACATGCCTTCTTCTCAGCTAGGGTTGCCAGCTGTCTGGGTTTTGACTGGAAAGTCCACAGTAACCAGCCTCCACCACTTGGAGGGTCAAGTCTGAAGGAGCTACTTTCAATTTAGCTGATGACAGACAACAGTGGCTGGCTAACTCCCAGACTGGCTGTCCAGCACAGAGGTGGGTACAGGACAGCTGGGGAGGGGGAGCAGGGGAGGAATTTTGTCGACCCAATCTATGGGTGGTTGGTACCACAGGCCTGGGAAGGCCATAGACTCACCTTTCCCTGTTCTCTCCATTGCCCCCACTCCCTTCTGCACTAGAGTCATGGCACCACCTTTCCCTGCTCTCCTTCCTCCCCTGCTCCCTGTTGGGTTCACACAGAAGGTCCGGCAAAGGCTGAGGTGAGGTGTGCAAGGTGGGGCTGTGGAGGGGCATCGGGTGGGGCTGAGGTGAGGTGTGCAAGGTGGGGCTGTGGTGGGGCATCGTGTGTGGCTGAGGCAGAACAGGGGTGGGGCCTGGGGCATCCAGGGAACTAGCCTTCTCTAGAGCAGCTCCAGCAATTGCCCGTCACCCCACCCCATTCTCCTTCACCCTGCTGTCCCTCCACTGCCCCAACCCTTGTTCCAGAGACCAAATCTGCAGGCAGCAGGTGAGTCTTTGGTTGAGGGCAGTCTGGAGGGAGCAAGCAGGTATGGGGAGAATTGAGAAATCAGTGACTGCTAGAGCCTGGGGAAAGAGGCAGTGCTGGGGCTGTGCCTCAAGGGGGAAAGGCCAGAGCAGGGGTGTCCAGGTGTCAGCAATTAAATAGTAGACAACCCTATTTTCAGCTGATGCAGCCAGCACTTTCTTACATCACTGGCTTATGTGTAATCAGCCCAGGCATTTAATGGCGTCATCATCAACGAGGTGGAGAGACTGGCTGCACGGTTGCCCTGTCATCATCATCAGTTGCCCTGTGGTCATCTCTGAACTGGTTTCAAACAGAACACAGTTGCCATGTCCTGTTTGAAACTGGTTCAGAAATGAGCACAGATGCCTTGGAAGATCAAAACCTGGTGGACCGATGGCTGGGTCAGGGATGGAAGAGAGATTAGTGACAGTCATTGTTGAATTGAAGCTAGGCCAAACTTCTGCTGAACATGTGCAACTTGAGCAAGGCAACACATCATCCCACCATTCCATTGCCTCCACTGACTCCCTGTTTATTTCTGGGTCCATTTCCAGTCTGTGTCCTAACCCAGTGCTTTTCAAACCACGGATTGGGACCCAGTACTGGGTCTCAGACCATCAGGTACTGGGTCATGGTGCCCCCTGCCACCGCCTCTAAAAGACTGGAATGTATTGTTCAAACATGTAATTGTTGGATCATGGACATAAATTACGTTTTCAGCTAGGTCCTGAGAAAAAATGTTTGAAAGCCATTGTCACAGTCTTGGACCTACCTCAGAGGCTCTCTTCAGGCTCAAAGATAATAAAGCTATCAGTGCTTAGAGGTGAAACCTTTGGCAGTCATAGCCAAGACATTCTTAGTGGCTATGTCTACACTTGCAAGTTAGTTTGAATTAAGGAGGCTTAATTTGAACTAATTTATTATCTGTCTACACTAGGCTTTCATTAGTTCAAACTAAGGAATTCCTTAATTTGAACTAATGAAAGCTCAGTTGAAGCTAGTAAGACCTGCCAGTTTAGTTTGAACTAAGCCATTAGTTCGAACTAAGGATAATATAGACAAGGATTAACCCTTAGTTTGAATTTAATAATTTCAACCTAAGGGCAGTTAGTTCAAATTAACAAAGTGGACTAATTCAAACTAATGTTAGTTCAAATTAGTCCACGTTGTTAATTCAAACGAATAAGTTTGAGTTTAGTTCAAACTAAACTCGAACTTATCAGTTCAAATTAACAAATTTGAACTAATTTTTCTGAGTGTAGACATAGCCAGTGCTAGGTCCTCAATGAAGGAAAACCCTACCAGAAGAGATTATTAAAAGCCCCAGTCTGGAGAGTTTTCAGAATCAAGTAAAATACTCACCTTGCTTTTACAGAAGTCTAACGTACAGGTAAGATCTATGTATAGGTAAGATCTATGTATGTATGTAAATAAGTTCAAAAATAAAATGCTTCTAGAAGATGCTCAAGAGCATGTAGCATTCCTGGGTTTTGCAGAATAAAAGTGTCCTCTGTGCCCTGAGGATGGCTTTGTCTCTGCACTGCTTTCATAGAGCTCTTAACAACCAACAGCAATAAAAGATGTAGCAGAATGGGGAATGGGAAATGGGAAGAAAAAAGGATGTTCAGGAAACAAAACAAAAGATGAAATAAGTACAGTTGTCTGAACCTAGCCCATGTGAGTTAATGTTTTTGTTCATCTTAATATTGGACTTATTACCTAGATATTATGACAGTTGTTACCTTTAGATTAAGCCCTTACTAAAAGGTCCCCTTTTACTAAGGAAGGCATTATGCTGGACACTAAAACTACTTTGCTTACCCATGAAAGGACAACTCTCTAACACTCCAAGTGGTTACAAGCTGAAAAGGACATACAGCATATGCACAGCTCATCTCTGAGTGGGCATGACTTACATTATGTTTATGTTTTCCAAAATATATATAAATATAATTTTGATTCATACAAAACTGTTAATGATGTGATTGTTGCCTGAACTCATTGATGATATTTATAGCATGATTTTATTAAATATCTAATTTGTTTTTTTGGTTTATTTAAACTTCAAAAGGTAAAGTGCCAAAGAGAAAATAATATTTTGGATAAACTGTATTAAAATTGTGATTAATATTTCTTTCTGTGGTTGGGTGGTTCACTGTTTCTCTCAATTCTTAAATAAATGAGGTTCTGTAGAGTGATGTAAAACCAGCAGTCCCAGAGATCTATTTTTTCTGTCCAAGAAGCGGAAATGGGATTGAACCAGAAACCTGACTCCATGGCACTCTACAAACTTCAGGAAAGTTCAGATCCAAATCAAGAGCTTAACTTCACCCCTCTTTATAAAATGTGCCTGAATCACCATGTGAAATTTGAACACCAGGACCTCTGGGAAAACTTAGATCTGGATTCATAACTGGATCTGAACTTTGGGGTTCATTCCCATCTCTACACAGATCAGGTTATTTTTTTAGAGAAAGACTTTAGTTGAACCTTTAAAAACAGGATAAGATTAAACAATGTGATGAAAGAGTATTTGCTGAGACAATAGGAAGAGATAGGACTTTATAGCATCTTCAGTTATGGGTGCATTAGGTCAAATTCAATCTGTTGAGAAGTAGCCATAACCACAGTCACTACAGTATATCCCCTATACGATAAATCCATTGAATAACTACCAATGTGGCCCTTCTAGTAAAATGATAAAAGTGATTACATAATGCAGTCACTGTTTTAATCAGTAATTTTGCTGGGAAAAAAGGACAATATTTTATTTTTATACGCAATGCAAAAACAGCCAAAGAACTTTCTCATAATGTCACAAAGAACTAAAAAAAAGGTTTCCTCTTTGAGTAGAGACTAAGCATAGAAAAATTAATAATAAGTAAGCATTATTCAAAACTTTGTAAATTAGTTAAAAAGTGTCAGGGAAATATGTCATTTATGTACAGTAGAATGCGTATCTCCTCTCAACTTATTCCCCCTTACTGTGGTGTCTTCACTTGGCTGCGTTGATGGCAAATACTCTCCCTTTTAAGCAGCATTACTCTTTTTGAAGGGGTGGAGTTACTATGCCTAAGGGAGAGTGCTTCCAGGATTGATTGAGCAGGTATACCCTGGCTGTTCAATCAATCCCACTGTGTCAATGCATGTGGACCAACACAACAATTTAAATGCACACATGGCCTCGGTCTGTATACAATGGATGAAAATAATGTTAAGGTGCTATGGGGTTAATAGGATGCTCTTTAAAAGATGGTCTAATGGTGGGAAAGAGGCAGAGCTCATGAAATTTGTCTTTTTCACTCTGCAGATAGCATTTGCAAAAAATCACTTTGGTTTCAAACCATGTGGATTTCCCCATTGGAATTTCACTTTAGATTTACAGATAAAACAGACTTGCCCCCTTCTCTTCAAACTCAAAGCAAAACTCTATCAACACTGCTATGATTAGCCTAGTTTTCTGATGAGACCATGCAAAATTATAAATGATAAGGAAGTATAGTCCTTGTTTATAACTGTGATAGTTGATCACTGATATGCTACTTCCAAAAAATATGTTAATTGATCAGGTAATTGAAGGATGAATTTTATTTGTAATTTAAAAATCTGATGGATACAGTTTAACCCTTTTAAATATTTATTTTTATAATTTGCCATTAGTTATTATTTTTGTACATGGGAAGCTGGGTTATTGTGAACATGTGGTATGTTTGGAATCAGCTGTTGGTTCAATTCCTGTTCATGGTCTGAAGATGTTATTAAAAAAGTGAGTCTATACTTCATGGAGCCTACCAGCCACACAGAGTGCCATTACCTTCAGTGACACATTGCTCTGGCCTAAGGCAGCCCATCCATAGCTTTATTTTATTTCTTGAGTTACAGCTTTGTTCAGTCACAGTTACAACAGTATTGAGCTCTTATAGGGTATTTAATAGTTCATTTCATTTAATTTTCTTTAATTTACTTCAGTTAATTTTATCTATTTCATTAGTTTATAATATAGTTTTACAGGATATATTGTTATTTTTATTAATCCTGTCTTCTTTGCTTTGTTTTCTGTAGTAGCACATGAAACCCTTCACCTCAGAAAACAAATGCTAGCACCCAGCCTGTGAAAATTTGAAAGATTCAGAATGAAAGTTAACATTTTACAGGTAGGAGAAGATTCTGACAGTCCTATCAGCATGGTTTCTTGTGTATGCCATTCATTTCACTTGCAATAGCAGCTAGAACTCTATGTACATTTACAAGCATTTTGATTTGGTCTATGTATTGTTTTCAATTAAAGGCTTTTTCGCATGTGATGCACCAAGGGAAAAACAACACTTACAGTTAGTACTAAGGTACTCAGGGAGACAAATATGATTAATGGGATAATCTTGTAGATTACAATAGTTAGAGCCATTTCCTGCCATTTCCCACTCTCCAAGGACTGGTTCTACTCACATCCAATACAAACAGCTGCAGATTCCTCAATACCATTATTATCCAATGTAGAACTATGTTCTGCATGTTAAAATTCCTATAACATGCATCTTCTATAATTGTCTATTGTTTCGCCTCAGTTTTACAAGTTAAATTTTCAAAGTCTGTGACTGCTTTGTTAAGACAGGGTTTTATGAAATTGTTATTGAGTTTTCAGTTGGAAAATCATATATATTTATACAAAGGAAGTGATATATAGATATATACATACACATATATACTCACTGTTCCTGTATATTGTGGAACTAATATTTTTAAGTTAGTCAGGTCCTCCTCTGAGACCCAGCAGACCAATGAGATTGCCTTCATTTAAAATTCAACAAGTTGTACCTTAAAGATAATACAGGAGTAATATTTGCTGAGATCTTGATATGATGTCTACAAAAGCAGATGAATTTAAATGTGTGAAATAGGTAGGACCTCGTGTACTCTGTAGCAAGCTTGACTGAAATTCTATGGCAAGATGCTGCAGAAATGGGCATTTGTGGCAACTTCTGATACATTTCAAAACTAAGGCTTCTATTGAATTAAATATTGACTACTTAAACAGGAATTCAATTTGTTTTATACTGACCTTTTAGCTTTCAGTGTGTAACAGCAGTTTTTGCTGAAAATGCATAACCACATTATGGATTTTCATAGACAGGGATGATTTTGGAATGTGGGTAGCAAACATTACGGCTCCTGGCACTGGTGGAGTGTGGGAGGGAATTTGGAATTAGCTGAACATTTCTGCTAAAATGATCAGCAATGAAAAGATTAATAATGTTGGCATGTAAGTTGCCATCATTGGGTTTCACAGTCAACACCCCATTGAGATGAATGGGGCAATTCTCTCCTTTCAGAGGATTGTTTAGGCTGTCCCTCAGATCCAGGCAGATATCACTGCATCCATTCCCTTCACATTTTAAAGGTTTCCTCTTCAGCCATAGAGTGACTAGAAAGATTGCAATGAAAGCTTAAAGTCTAGAATTTATTTCAACTCAGAGGATGCATTCTGTGGCAAAGACTACAACCATAGGACCTGTTGAGCAAATGCTTTAAAAGAACATAATTATTTGTAGGTGCCTTCCAACTTCACAGTGGATTGCTTTAATGACAGAAGCGCTTTTTTTTAATTGAGGCCTGAAATCTATTTGTGAAAAATGTTATACAAGTGGCTAATTGGGTACCAAACTAATCTCTTGGGTAGTCACCAAACTTGTACGTATGTTGTCAGAAGCACTTTTCAGCACACGTTGTTTACATGTGGTCTTGAATGTCTCCTCTTTTGAAATGTTGCATTTCTCAGCCGCATCATATTAGATATGATTACTGCTCATTTTGTAAGCAGTGAGATCTACATAAAGTTTGTGATTAATTATACCGACATTCTTTTTATGTATAGTAGAAATAATAAGTCACACATTGTCCCGAATATCATCCATGTTCTCATCAGTTGTGTTCTGAAATGCTTACTTTCTAACCACCTGATCTTTCATTTCCAGTCTCTTCTTTCTCAATAAAACCTTGAACGATCTATTTATGTAGCTGTCCCCGCAAAACTCTCTCCTAAGCTAGTTAAATTTAACCTGACATGCTCTCCTGCATTTGGTCTCTGTGTATTTCATTCTCCCCCGGTTCCATTGTTTACTTTTTTCTTTCTTTAACATAGTTTTATTTAGCAACTAGAGCATGCTTCTCAATTAACAGACAGAGGTTCCTCAAGACTATGGCCTCTTGTTGTTTGGCTTCACTAGTACCTGGCCAATGAATCTTGAATGTGAATGACAAACATTTTCTTTGTGACTTCTTCATAATGAATACTCCAAATCCTCAGTCATCAGTCCCCTTTCTCTTCTGCATTCTACTTTAGATATTGCTCCCATGCAGAAGAAACCCAACTCCATACCCTGTATGGCTGAATCCAGTTAAAGTTTTTCCATTTACTCCTACCTTTGCACTTGTTTAGGTCTCCAGCTTCCATCATAGGGACGTCACCCTTTGCAAGAGTCTCCCTTCTGTCAGGGAGCCTAAAATTCCCATATCTTCAGTCTATTGGTCCAAAACTCCCTCCCCTGACTCTACAAAAGCAATCAAACCACATTCTACATAATCACAACCTACTAGTTTCCATATGCTCGTTCTTCTGAAAATTTGGCCACAACAGCCCTGTCCAATGATACAATAATTTACATAAAACTTATCTGACTATGAGTGTGGTGGTATAAATGTGGTGAAGCAGTCACATATTGCTACTTGTATTGTATATAAATGAGGGTTTTTAAAAATTTGAAGTCATAGGAAACTTGCTCAAGCTATTAGCCAGAAACATAAAGGGAGGATCTCCAAACAGCTAGAGAGAATTTTGGCAACCATCCAAAGCACCCATGTAGGACTGCAATCACCACATTTTAACTGTGCTGCTCATGACATCTAGTGGAGAAAGCAGGAAACAACAATTTATACTTCTGTATTTCAGTAGTGCAAACTGGCCGACCAAAATCAGGGCCCTAGCCACAGCACACAGAGTAACAGATCTTTGCTTTTGGGATACACTTGAGTCACATTTTTAAGATTTTTTTCTCCAGAGGAATCAGTATGGTCACATAGTCTAACCTTCTGCACAATGCAATTCAGAGAACCTCACCCACCCACTCCTGTAATAGGCCTCCAATCTAAGACTGAGTTACTGAAGTCCTCCAGTCATGGTTTAAAGACTTCAAAGGTACAGAGAATTGACCAGCAAGTGGCCCTTGCCCCATACTGCAGAGGAAGACAAACAAACAAACAAAAAAACCCCAGGGCTTCTGTCAATCTGCCCTGGGGCAAAAATTTCTTCCTGGCCCCAAATATGGTGATCAACTAAACCCTGAGCATTTGGGCAAGACTCACAAGTCTGATGACTGGAAAGAATCATAGAACTGCAAGGCACCATGAGAAGTCAAGTCTAGTCCCCTGCAGTCCTGGCAGGACCAAGAAAATCTCGGTAGTAATTAAGAACCCACCCCATCTAACATCCCATGACAAGCCACTGGACATATTTACCACTAGTAGTCAAAGATCAGTTAAATGCCAGATTAGGCTGTCCTAAGCTGAGGTTCTTGCATGTTCACATATTCCCCTCAGGGAATAGGGGGGAAAACCCATGTATTTCAAAATTTATGATAGTCAGAGCTGGCAACACAGTGCTACTAAAAAATTAGAATATATAATTCATTTAACAAGCATTTTTAACCACAGAGATTCAAGTTTATTTTTTAAAGCACTAAAGGTTGATTTAAATTTGACAGTTTCCAAGATTTAGCTCTTTTGCTAGCTTATTAGATTCCCCCCCCTCTTCATCTCCAAGTCTTCTTTAATAGTAAAGTATACTGCAATATTTATAGTTTGGAAGTTTTGATTTAGACTTAATTTATGTTCAACAAATGGGAGATTCATATGCAGTATAGGTTCACTTTCACTGTTCAGTAATATTACTTCGATTTCACCTTCATTCCATTGAAATTATGTTGCATTAACAGCTCTACCTATATTTTTACACATAGAGGTGTTTAGACCTGATCCCACAAAGAAATCTGCAGCTAAAACAGATTTTATGGGTATGCAAGACCTGGCTGATGTTAATGATGTGAGTTGCTATATATATTAATTTTGCAACATGAACAAGTGTAAGAGAGTTCTGTCTTTCTCACATTCATTTGGTTCAATCTACATTCTTGGGTGCACTGTCATCTCCAAAATTGGGTATGTGGGTGGAATGGAGAGTATGTGCTTTTGTTTCTTTTTTAAATTGATGCACTTAGATTTCAATCTGCCATTTATTTTCTTGGAAGTTATTTGTGTCCACTCAGGTGGCCATATTTCCGTCATGTTACAATGTATGTACGTGAAGTTCTTTGTATGCTGAGGGCTCGTAACATGAACTATCATAAATATATTTGGTTACAAGAATACTTAGACAAAATAGCCTAAGCTCTCTTTCTGGTTGCAAGTCAGCATTTGCATATCTGACAAATATTTTATTTTATTTCTTTAAACAATAAAATACTCCCTTGTGGAAAGGTCTAGGCACTCCAACAATTAAGCTTACAATAATAAGGACTGTCCCGCAGCATTAAATAATCATGGACAGGTAGCTAAATTAGCTAGCCAGAAATATTAGATAATCAAAAACAGGTAAATCAGAACAAGAAAAAAGTCATTATTATACTACCCATCCCTCCCATTGCTCTACCATCACTATTAATGTTTAACAAACATTGGAACACCCAGACAAGTCTGGAAAAGATTGGATGTGTTGCAATGTTGCATCAATATTCAAAAAGGACAAGTGGGCTGACTCAGTAATAGGCCTGCTAACACGCTGTAACTCCCAGCCAAAATAATGGAATACTGATAGTGAAGAATTAAATGAAGGAAATAAAATTAATGTTAGCAACCTAGTTTATGGAGCAGCTGATGGCAAACAAACCTGAATTTGTTATGAGAACAAGTTTGGTTGATAAAGATAACTTGTACATACTAAAAAGAATACAGCGAAAAAGAATAGCATTGTGTCATTGATAAGGTGCCCATTAAATGAATTAAGAACCAGTTAATTGACGATTCGAAGTAGTTATCAGAGGAATCGACAGTGAGTGTTTCTAGTGGGGTTTCCCCAAGGATCACTGTTAAGCCCACACTAGTTGATATTTTCATCATTCATCTGGATATACATAAAACTGTGCAAAATCTGTAGATGACAGAATGGTAAATAATGAGGACCAAGCCATCCTACAGAGTGAACCAAATTTTGGTAAGATGGGTCCTTTAAAAATTCAATTTAATACAGCCAAGTGCAAAGTTACACATTTAGGACCAAGGAATGCAGGCTGGATTTACAGAAAAGGAAACTGTGCTCACAAGCACTGAGGCAGAGGATTTTGAGGCCACAGAAGACAAGCAACTGACCATAATATGCTAGTTCAACACCATGATGGAAAATGCAATCCCTTGGTTACATCAAAAAACAAAGTAGCAAACAGAAAGGTGATTTTTATACTGTATACAGCATCAGTGAGACAGATACTGGAATAACACATCCAGTTCTGATTTCCCTATTTTAAAGAGTCAATTGCAAAATGTAGAGGGTATAGAGAAGAGGTTAAAAAATGAATCAAGAGCTACATAAGAAGGCTCAAGCACTTAATGCCAGTCTTCACCAAATAAGTTAATAGTGACCAGACACTCAACACTATTTTATTGACAAAGGGACAGGTTAAAGAATATTTAAACAAGGCAAATATATTCTAATCATCAGGGCCTAATGAAATTTTCCATAGAGCATTTAAAGAGCTAGGTGAAGCTGGCCTGGAACCATTAGTAATTATCTTAGAGAAGTCCTGGAGGACAGTTCAGGTCCCTGCAACTGGAAAAGGGCAAGCATAATACCTATTCTTAAGAAGGGAAACAAAGAGGAAGCAGGGAATTATAGATGAGTCAGCCTAACTTTAATACCTGGAAAGAGACTGAAACAAATTAACAATCTAAACACCCAGGTAATGAGGAATAGCCAGCATGGACTGGTCAAGAACAAATCATGATGAACCACCCTAACTTCCTATTTTGACTGAATTACTGGCCTAGTCGAGGGGGAGTAGAGAGGAAAGCAGTAAATATGCCAGCTACTCCATCAAGGGCTCATTCACCTGCTCATCCACTAATGTGATGTATGCCATCATGTGCCAGAAATGCCCCCACACCTTATACATTAGACTAACAGGACAATCTCTGCACAAAGAAAAAATGGGCACAAACTGACATCAGAAATCACAACACGCAAAAACCACTTGCTGAGCACATCCATCTTTCTAATCTCTTTATGGATGATTTGTTAATGACAGTGCTCAAGAAAGTCAATGGGACACCAAGACTTCAAAGAGAAACAGCTGAATTAGAATTGATATGCAGATTAGATTGTGTGAAAGCAGGATTAAATTGTGACTATGGATTCTTTTCCCATTACAACTGGTGATTTGACTTCACTCTCCTCTATGTGCTATTTCCCAGTGTTTGAATCTTAACAACTGCTTTGATTTGCTGTTACTGTATGACCTGATCCCATGTCTTACACTCCCTTGCATTTATTTTCACCCCATTCTGTAAATTCCCCCATCTTCAAAGCATCTGTTAATAATGAAAATATTGATCAGTACCAGATCCAGGACTTTGCCCTCTAGGACGCCGCTAATTATGCCATCCCAGTTCAATAGCAAACCTTTGATGAATATTATTTTAGTACAGTCTTTTAACGAGTTGTGTACCACCTATTATAGTGTCATCTAAACTGAATTTCCTTGGTTTGCTTATGAGAATGATGCACAGAACTGTCAAAAGCATTCCTAAAATCAAGAGAGAACATATGTACTGAGTTCCAAAGGGGCAACTGTGTTAGTCTACTTCTGGGGGGGGGGAAAAAAAGGCAAGGAGTTTTGTGGCACTTAAAGACTAACAGATTTATTTATCACATGAGCTGGGAGTTTTTAAAACTCCCACTCAGAGTAAGCTCTCACTGAGCATGTACAGAGTCTCTGTGCATGCTCACTGAGAGCTTCTCTGGCCAGAGGAGCAGCCGGGGCCAGGCCATGCTGCTTCGGCGGCCAGGTAAGGGGGTCCTAACTGCCCCCCTTTCCAGCTTCCGGGTGTGGCCTATGGACCATCAGGACCAGAGGCTGCTCTGCCCACCTGCCTGCTCAGCCTCACCACAGTGGTTCGGAGCAGCCACCCCAGCCTACCTTCGGCCAACCTCATCACCCCAGAGGTGGACAGGGTCGGCACTTGAGCTGCAGTGTGTGGGGTCGGGGTCCTGGAGTGGCCCGCTCCAAAGAGTTTGGGTTGCTTTGTCCCCAGCCCCCTCCCTATGTCTGAATGGGTCTAATCCATGGCCTGGGGGGCCAGGGGCGAAGTGGCCCAAACTCTTCAGAGTGGGCCACTCCAGGGCCCTGACTCCACACACTGCAGCTGAGCGCCGGCCCTCTCCGCCCCTTGGGGAGGCGTGACCAGGGGTAGGCCTGGCTGGCTGGTGAGTGCTTGCTGCTGGGAAGTCAGGCAGCTGGGAAGGCAGTGGAGGTTGTGGCCCTGGTGGTCTGCAGCCCATCGCTCCCCCATTGCGGGGAGAGAAGAGGGGGGCACAATCAGGCCCGCACGGGGGGGGGCACACAATGAGCAACATATATTGCTTAGCTGTGTTCAGGCCTTAGGGGGAACATTGCTCCACAACCTTCACCTCCAAACTCCACACCCAAACCTGTCCCTGCCTAACTGCAACAGGGGCTTTTTATGTATTGTGGTTAATTACTCTAATTGGGCTCAGGTGCTTTAATTAACCTGGCATAGCCCCACTCTTTTTACCCAGACAACAAGGCTTTGCTGAGCTGGGGGCTGTTATGCCTGCCCTCGCCATGCCATCCATTTGCTCACCCTTGTGTCCTGCCCTGACTCTGAAAGGCAGGACCTATTATCACGAGTGGAGGGTGAGGCCCCCCCAGTGGACCAGTCTGTATGCCACCTTAATCCCACAGCCCATCGGGGATATCAATTGGCAGCTCCTTTGTGGAGCTGTGAGCACAGGCATGTACTTGGCATGGTTCACCCCATACCCCAACACCTGCCCCTTCTGTGGTGTGAAGGAGACTCTGGTGCATGGCTGTCTCGAATGTGCCAGGTTGCAGCCCTTCTTCCACCTCCTCCAGAACCTGCTCATGAGGTTCGGGCTGCACTTTTCCCCCCCACTTGTTAATCTATGCACTACCCATCAGTGGCCCCATGAAGTTGTGAGACCTCCTTGTCAACCTCCCCCTGGCCCTCACCAAGACTGCTATCTATAAGACCAGGGAGAGGAGGTTGGCTGAAGGGGGTCTGACTTTGGGGTCCATTTCCAGTCCCTTGTTTGATCATGTCTCCGGGCAGAGCTCTTCTGGGCAATGTCCACTGGCTCCCTCGATAGCTTCCGGGAGTAAGTTGGACTTGGGCCCAGCGCTTCCTTCCGTTAGGCTGGGGGAAGGGTTTTAGTAGTTTGCCCACCACTCAGTATCCAAAAATGAGGACCCTCCTGTAGCCATCAGGTTTGACTCCCTCACAGTATGAAACTTGCTGATGACACCTGGTTGTAAGTAGGTTGTAAACACTTTGGAAAATAGGATTAGAATTCAAGACTGTGTTAAGATTTGAGAAAGTAGAGAATTTGTCTGAAATCAGTATGACAAAATTTAGGTTAGACCGGGAATATACTACACTTAAAGAAAACTCAAATACATAAATAAGAAAGCAGGAATATCTGCCTAGATGATAGAACAACTGAAAAGGAGCAGGGAGTTGCACCAGATTGTAAATTAAACATGAGTCAACAGCAATGATCCCTGTAAGTGGCACGGACATGCAGCTGCGCAGCCCACTGCAGCTGCCAAGCACAGGGAAGGCTTCCAGCCATGCAGGATTCAAGCTCCTGCCCAGAGAAGCTCTAACGAATGTCTGAGCATGCTCCGTTAGTACTTCTCTGGCTCCAGGAGCTGTGACTGGGCCATGCCGCTCCAGTGGCAGGGTAGGATTGTGGGGAGGGGTTGGGCAGGCTGGGGGGTTACCAGGGGAGGGGTCCTGCAACGAGGGGGCTGGCAGGTTCGGGCTCACGGGGAGAGGAGAGCCAGCAGGATAGGGCCTGCATGGGGGGGTGCTGCCGCACAGCTAGCAACATGTGTTGCTCACTGCCTGAGACTCTTAGAGGGAACATATGGCATGAAGCAGTAGCATAAAGGGCTAATATTTGGGGAGCATTAACAGGATTCTTGTATGTAAGACACTAGTCCCATTTAATTTGGTGAGGGCCTCACTATTGCATCCAGTTCTGCAATGTTCCCTCTAAGATTTGGTAGTTTGCATGCAAAATTTTCAACCAGTGTGCAAAACTTTTTCTGAATAAAATTTGTGTACAAACTCATGTGACAAATTATTGAAAAATATAGAACAATGAAAAATTAATGTTAAAGTTTTTATTAATTAAAAACACTTGAGTTAATTAGCATTTACCTAAATTGCTATACAATCAAAAGAAACTAATTCATGGCTTTCCAATAACCCAAGAACAATGTTATATTCAATCTTGATCCTACTTGTCACATTTCTGCCTAATACCCATATCTCCTGTGTTCTACTTGCATTGAGGCTGTCTTAATGGCCCTAAGTGTAGATGCAATTGAAATTTTAAAAATCAAAAAGATTACAGACATCTCTTTTCAGGAAAATGCTGCAACAAAAAGGGTGTTAAACAGCTGAAATCAAAACAATGGGCTTCTAGATGCTTTAAGATAAGGCTACAATATTTCTGAAAAACTTATTTTCAGTCCCTTGCATCTTTACCTGTCCCATCATTTTTGGGCTACCTTTCAATTTAAGAGAAAATCTCTACCAAAATACAAAATCACTAAAATGTATTATTATAAGATACTGTCATTAGTAATAACAATTACAGCAATGAAGTGCCATTTTCAGATTTTTCAAGACTGCTTATTAACAGGTGAGAACGACTCACTGGTGTGAGAACGCTCAGTCTAAACAGTCATTTAGCAAGATGTCTGAACAAGACCCTACACTACACTCACAGTCCAGTACGGGTTCACAATGGGATGAGTGAAAATGAGCAAATAAAAGTAACATAGTGGAGAAAACCCCCACCTCCCCCCCAAAAAGGACTAAATGCAACAAAATGTAAATGAGTTAATTGTTAATGACAGCAAAAGTATTTCATGTTTCTGCTTCCAACATTTTTTTGATGGCTCTATTCTGTTTTGCTTAATCAAATCAGAGGAAGAAAGCAGCAAGTCGGTACCTCTGGACAGCCCCATAATGCTTGAAGGAGTGACTTGAGGTCCTGCTGCCCACAGCCATTTCCAGGGGCTAAAACATAATTCATGGGGCCCCAGAACCCTCCTAAATTGGTAGGCCCCCCCACACCTGCCTCCAAGCTACTGCCCCCCAACCTCAGCTACCCCATCAGATCCCTTTCCCCATGTCCCTTTTAGCCCCAATCCCCACTCCCGAAGCTTCTTGCCCCCATTCCAGCCCTGCTGACCCCCCCACCCTCTTCAGCCCCCCAAGGCCTTCCCAGCCCCCATCCCAACCCCTTCTCCTCCCACACACACCCTCCCTGCTCTCACACTTTCCTCACCAGCTGCCTGACCACCCTGTCCCCCCAACCCCCTTACCTGGCTGAAGAGCTGGGCAGGGGGGCAGAAGGCCACAGCGCTGGCCAGCCAGCCCGCCAGCAGAAAGGAGCCCAGGCTGGGGCCTGGCTATGCAAACAGCCAAGCCCCAGCTAGAAGGGAGGGGAAGGGAGAAGTGGCCAGGCTGGCCCCAGCCCGGCCCCAGCCCACACGCCCTCCCTTCCTTCAGTCTAGAGGAGATGCGCTAGAACTCTGTTTTTCAGTGCATTCCCCTTATTTTAATCCGCTTGCCGACCACGCCTCCACCGACCTGGCCCAGAACCTGCTGTCTCCCTCGCCCAGCTGATCCTTAGCCCAGCCCAGCCTGACTTTGGGCCCCCCACCCCAGTTGATACTTGGCCAGGCTGCTGGCCGGGTCCAGCAGGACCTGGAGCCTGCTGTCTCCTGCCCCCAGATGCAGCACAGACCTGGCCCAGCCCAGCCCAAACCTCTGCCGTGCTGCCAGCCTGGGCCACCCCATAAGCGAAGGGGGAAAAATCCTGTGCAGCAGGATTTTTTTTCATGTGCATGACCACACAGGTGCGCACCTTAGAGGGAACAGTGGTTCTGAGCATCATACTTTTAGGAGATATGTATATACAGGAAAGAGTCCAAAGGAAAGCAACCTGCCCTATAATGAAAAGTTAAAAAAGGGGCATGTTTAGTGTTGAGAAAAAACAGAGGCAACCTGATTGATAGTCTCCAGGTATTGTAAGGGCAGCTATAAAGGGGATGTTGGTCAACTGGTATCTCTTGAAGATATGGCAATAAGTAACAGGCCTAACCTTCAGGAAGGGAGATTTAGGTTAGATGTCAGGGAAAAAAATGGCAATTGTGATAGTTCAGTTAGAATAGGCTTTCAATGGTGGTTGTGAAATCTCCACCATTCAAGGTGTTTAAGAACAGGTTGGACAAACAATGAGGTATGGTTACTAGCTGGCTCTCCTTCACTGCACAGGACTAAACTAGATTTTAAAGACCTTGTAAGATCCCTTGCAGTCCTCTATTCCTATGAATTTATATAAACATGGGGTATGCTAAATCAAGCTAAGTTTAGCTGGGAGATGCCCTGGAGAACTGATCTACCCTAAAGACAGGTACTGTTCCTTACTTGGGCCAATATTAAATTTCATTTACTGGTCATGGCTTTTGAATGTTGTGGTATGAAACCATGCACGCTAGCTGCAAAATTGGATCTAGCTTATTAAAGAATAGTCAAATACAGATCAAGGGCAAAGAAGTAGCTCTTCACATTAAGAAATCAGTTACTCAAAGTAATACCTAAAATAAATGAGTTTTCCACAATGTATTTTTAGGCTCATGTTTGTTTTAGCACATCAGACTATTTCAGGATCTCTTTTGAAGATATTTTCTTCTAATAGTGGAAATCAGAATTTCAGCTTTGTATTTTTTGATATGCACAATTTTAATAACTTTCCATTAAGTGAACATGTTACAGTTACTTCTAAACATTTATTTAGCTCTATTTACAATGTATAATTATGGAAGATATGCAACATGCAACCAATGAAGTCACAGAAGAGCCAAACAATATAAATCTGACTGATCTTTTACAAAGATGAGAATCACTAAGTTATCAAATTCTCAGGTATCAATAGTATGAGGTAAGTAATAGTTAAGATGAGGCACTTAACAATAACCCAAAAGGTAGTTAGTGTACAAAATTATAAACAAACAGTTATTCGTATTGCCCTTGATTATATTTAAAAGTTATTTTGAATTCTATATACAGAGTCTCAGACGCCTTACATCCCATTTAAGCAAAACACTGAGGAATTACAAAAGAAATCAAGGCATTAATGCCATTGAATATGTGCAATACAGAAGGATGAGTAAACACGAGTATCTAGCAATACACTAAAAAGCGCCTCATAAAAGTATGGTTTTCTGCATAACCTCAAACTTTTTTTTAAAGAAAATATCTGTTCACAGAAATTTTGCTTGGTATCAAATGTGTAAACTATGCTGAGCCTAAAAATAAGAATCCTTACTGTGTTAAAGAAAATAATGCCAATCAGGACACAATTTAATTCTTATTGGGATTTATTGTAATTAGAAATGTAACAAGTTTAACTTTACAAATAAATTAAGCCAATTAAAAACAACTTAGTAAAATCTCTAGGAATTTATATTTATTAAAATTACTCTGTGCACTTTTCCAAGGTATTTTAGCACAAGA
The DNA here is from genome assembly GCA_007922195.1 of Podocnemis expansa. Lineage (NCBI taxonomy): Eukaryota > Metazoa > Chordata > Testudines > Podocnemididae > Podocnemis > Podocnemis expansa. The sequence goes on along the minus strand of ML682015.1, from coordinate 6,290,732 downwards.
GGTTTTAAGCAGCAGAACACAGAAACCCATCCTTTAAGGAATTCAGATTAAGATGCAGGAATGGTATCTGCGATGAGCAGTCTATATCAAGAGTCAGAGACAAAATTTAATGCCCAATTAAACTCAGCAGCAACAGAGGGATCTTTAAAACCTACAGGCATCAGAAGTGCCTGGCCATCTCCTCCAGAATGTCCTGTGAGTGTGCCCATCTGGCTAACAAGTTCTTAACTTTCCAATAAAACTGTGATAATATTTTGAAAGAGTAGCAAGAATTCTCCATGATGCATAATTCATATTGTACTGTCATTCTACTGTTTCAACTGATGTTTAACTTGTGACATAGCTTGCTTATTTAAGTTGATGGAACAGTAAATTGAAATATGCTTTCTCACCCTGTATTTTTGGAAGGGAAAAAGGAGATTTCAGAAAGAAAAATTATTCCCTTTGAGAAGTGTCCATATTGTGTTAACATTGATCATAAATTAGCACAGGCTTATAAATAGCTCTGAATTTTATTTTTAAATGTCCTTTCAGAAGAGCAAAGATTTTTACTTAAATTTGACATTTTAAACTAATTAAATAAATGCAGGCTACATTAAGTCTTCTGTTTTTAAAGATAAGCCAGTCCAGTTTTGAAATTTAAATGAAACAGTAAAAAAGGCCTTAGTTATTACAATGACAAAATTAAACTTGGCAAAAGTAATGTATTTTATTTACAAATACATGTACCAAGATTACAACAGAAACACTCTAGTGACACTCCACCTCAACAAAAGCAATGATTTATTGGTAATGGCATTAAATGAAACAGACTGACAGTCTCTGGCTACAGCCAAGTCATTATTCAGGAGCTCTAGAAAAAGTGAAGATCTCATCTGATTGCAATAAGGCCTTCTGGTGTTTCTTGCATCTTAATGGCTCTCTCCTTTTTTGCCTACCACCTGATAAAAGAGAAATAGAAAATAAGTAAACTTTCATTATTGGGGAGTTGTAAAACAACAAAATTTTTTTTTAAAAAAAATAAACTTCAAACTAAAAAAGAGGCTCTGTTTTTAGATTGCATTAAACACATTTTTTGAGCACACATCCACGTGCTGCATACAGGAGGGAGCTGTAAATTCCTGCAGGAATTAAGCAGAACATAGGATATTTGTGAGGAAATCCCCAACTTCTAGTATTTTTAATCCAGACAGCAAAGCAAGATCTCATTTGTTCAGGACAAGCTAGGGAACAGCAACACAGACAGCCTACATATTTTTATTATTCACATCATCAGGTTAGGTATAAAAAGTCAGACCTGAATACACAACAAAAATGCAGTGGGAAGATTACCCCAAAGCAATCCTTCTGGGCCCGAATTATAAGTGGTTCTTGTAGGAAATAATGAGGTATATATTAATGACAACTCCTCTCTGATGAGGGATTTTTGTCATACAGTGCAACTTAATATTGAAAAGTAACTGAAAGGAGCATTCCCTATTACTGATAATACTTTTGATGCCAAGTGTGCTCCATGACAAAATTTCTTCCCCTCCCTGAATAACTCACCCTGGAATCAGAATTTAGTCTAGTCCTTCCCTTTCTATATATCACCAGTAATAAAGGTTTCAGGGTAAATCGATCTTCAACTTTCTCCCGCGAAAGCTCATGTGATAAATAAATGTTAGTCTTTAAATGTCACAAGATTCCTTGCTTTTTTTGCTCATTAGCTTTGAGTCTGCACAGGTGCAACTGACTGTAGCTGAAACAATTCTGCTGCAGCAAAGAAAAGAGAATCCTGCTCACTTGGCTAAAATAAGCCCACACAAAACAGGCACCAGATCCATCAATCAAATGGTTTTTAGTCACTTTTCAGAACAGAAGCGTACTTTTCAGTTTTTGCCAACCCAGAAGTGATTAAACACTAAACAAACTGGGGGGTGGGGGTGGGGGAAGGAAGCACTCTCAGTATATGATCAGTATAATAATCATGGCACAAGTCAGGACAATAGAAGCTGTTCTCATGTTGATTCTGCTCCTGAGTTATCATGTAGTCTTGGGCAAGTCATCTTCAGATTGTGTCCGTTTGCCCTTTTGAATTTGACAGCAGCACCTACCTACTTGCCAGGATTATGCTTTGAACAGGACTTTCAAGCTGAAGTTCTATTTAAATCTTATGCATTTAATGGGCCAAGTTTACAGCCCTATAGTATTGGCAATGTGGAAATCTTTGGGAAGTAAAATTTGTATATTTTAATAAATGAAAATTGTGGCAAAATGTTTTAATTGGATGGGATGGTTGCCATTGCAACACAATGCTTCCTAAGGATGCAGCATGTTGTCACAAAGGCTCACACAGGTCCATGCTTCAGCACCAGCTGAAAAAGATGAAGCTAGGTGAACGCGGTTGGAACAACAAAAGAAGTAAGGAGTCCTGTGGCACTTAAAGACTAACAAATTTATTTATCGCACGAGCCTTCCTGGGAGAAAGTGTCTGACCAAGTGGGATTTTCTCCCACGAAAGTTCATATGATAAATAAATTTGATAGTCTAAGTGTCAAAGGACTCCTTGCTTCTTTTGCTGGACAAGACTAACACAGCTGCCCCTGTGGAACTTGGTTGGAATAGTGGCTGTTTGCTGATGTGACATGGGAAATCTGGGTCACTTTCCCATTATTCCCCTCTCTCCCTCCTACAATAGCTGAAAGGAAATGCCTTTCACCATTCAGCTGCAATTACTCTGACTAAAAAAACCATGCTGATTGAATTTCTTTGTAAAGAGCTTTGGGATCTTTTGGTCATCTCCCACAAAGAAGTGATGGCCAGGAGAATACTCAGAGCTGTAGAGCTAATCTTCATGGCCAAGAGAATTCCAGTTGGACTGTGATGTTAAAGTGCCCAGAAAAAAAAAAAAACACTCATTTGTGTTAAAATTGGATTAATCAAATTAAAAAATTAAGATTAAACTCAACAAATTAGCAAGTGCAATATTTATTCTTTGGCTGTGTATCTTATGCCCCAAGCACAACACCCGAATTTGGATTAAGCAGGAAAACCCTAATGAAAAGATTATTAAGATGTTAGCAGATGTGTAATATCAATCAAGAAATAAAGCTATACCATTCTGAGGTGGAAATTGTCAACTTGCCCATGTGTATTATCTGCAAAAATTAAGTAGCAGAATGGATATTTTGTCGTTACAGATCAAAAGGGCTCACTTTCCATTTCTACTCCTAATGGAGGATGATTTTAAGAACTTAAACTAAACAAAAATTTCTTGCATTCTACAAGAAGTTTGTCTTCCCCCCATCACTTACAGGATAATTTATATGGTGGTAGTTTGCAAAATACTGTACCTGAACTATGACTAGGTACTGCAATTCTGACATAATACAAAACATTTAACATTAAAGATTAAGCAGCCCAAAAACAGCAGGGAAAAAAAAAAAAAATCAAACTGATGCGATTTGCTAAACATTTCTACTAAACAAATTCAACTAGACAAAGCTTTGAAACAATGACTGGAGATGAAAAATCCTGAGATTGCCTTCATGATAGATTAGAATAGTTTGATTTTAAGAGGTAATATTATTCCCCTAAAATAAATCTGAATACAAGTCAAAATACTCAGCAGTCTCAAATTGCTTTACAGAATTAAATACAAGATGGACTACAGAATTAGAGAAAACATCTAAAAGCGTTATAACACGAAACTATCTAGTTTAATGTTAACAAGCATCAAAATTAAAGGTAAAATTTAGAAAGAAAAAGATTTAAGATGGGATTTAAAAAAAAAGATGAATCGATGAAGTGCAGAAATACAGGAAAGCTGTCCCAGAGCACAGGAGCTGCAGAGGAGGAGGCTCTTGCACCAGTGGTGAGATTGTGGAAAGGGTGAGAGACAGATGCTAGATGAGCAGAGGGAGCAGGGAGGGGTGTAGTGCGAGACAAAGTCAATCTTAATATTCATTTTTAAACATTTTCTTCAGCATTTTTAATTCTTTGGGGCTGGAAAGTTAAGCTGAAAAACAAACAGACAAAATGTTAGAAGAAAGGAAAAGCAGGCTCGTGGGCATATGAGCAGTTTTGAGAAGAAATGAAAAGCTACCACCATTCTGGAGGCTGGGAACCTACTTTTTCATATACACCTTGAGCCCCCCCCACCCCTAAAAGAAACAGTAGTTTATAAGGGATCTAGAACTCTGATATTAACAGCTGGAAAATGAAGCCTATGCTAAAAGCATACTGGGATATGTACTGAAAGATCTTCCTTACTCTCCAATAAATTGAGCCTGCAAGCTCACCGCAACATTTAACAAAACACTGAGAACTCTAATGCTAACCAAATAGGAAATAAAGGGGAAAAAAAAACCAAACAAAGAACCAAACACTTCCCTGAGCCCATCTCACTCAGGATGGTCTTGCTGGCAGGGTAACATACCCTAACAGTATCTGGAGGGACTCTTAAAAGCAATCTTTAATGAATGCACAGCTTGCATTGGCAGAAAGGCAAAAACTAGATGCTGTCAATAGATAATTAGCACCTCACTGTCCCATCTTAAGTTTATAAAGATGGCCATAAAGTGAACATTTTAAAAAAGTATTCTGTTTGCAAATTAACTTTTTCTTTTTTTAAACCCTCTTCTGCTGCTCAAGATCATGTCATTTAGCAGGGCCAATAGTCTCCCCTTTCTCCCTGACCCTGCTTCCCCCCAGCATTTTGTATCCTTTACTACAATCCAAACATTTAGTATTAAAAAGTTTGCTTTAAAGCATTTAACTGTTATCACTTACCAGTGAAACTCAAGTTTGAGAGAAGAGGGAGGAGCTATATATCGTATTTTTATCTGGCATTATTTTATTCACTAGCCTAACATCAATAGCTGGGTCCGTTTCTTTAGGTTATCATTGAAAGATCAAAAGTAGCAGCTGCTTACTGTTTCTGATCATTTTCAGTATGTGAGCCTGTGGGTCTTTCCTCTTGAAACTTAAGCCTAGCAGCTGCTCAAAGGGGAAAGGTTGATACCTATACAGCATTTCTGATGCTCACGGTAGTTCACACACAAATAAGATGGCCCCTTCCTGATGAACTATTGCCTAAATCAGACAAGGCTGGAAAAAAAGGGAAAGCATCTACTGGGCGAATTGGTAAGAACCATTACATTTATATATTTATTTGTACTATAATTAGAAGAGCACAGCAGAGCATAGCTTGAACCAAAATTGAAATTAGTGAGCGAAGTTAACACAGTGAACTTTCAGAAATTCTACAGGTAAATTATACATCTTAACAGAAAATGGGTTTTGAAGAGTCCTCTGTTCAACTTCTTATTCAATGCTTGCTTTTTTTTTTTTTTTTTTTTTTTTTTTTTTTTTACACACACCCTGGAATTTAGTGTTCAACACTGTATTACCAGAACATTAAGGCTGTACAATTAAATTGCAAAAAGTATGGAAATACAGAGTTCCTATGGGACTATATCTCTGCTAGACTACATGTCCAACACGTTATGGTAAAACAATAATATTACATTACCTATACAGGAATTAAAAAACAGGAATGTGAAATATGACATGTATATGTATTACATTTATTGACTAAATTGTCCTTGGAATCTTTGGCCAAATTCACATCTAGTTAAACAAGTTCTGAATTTGTCCTTTTACCTTCTGCACTGCCTGCCTAATTTTAACTCTACCTCTTTAACATTAAATATTCTGTTATTTGGTTTTCATATTTTTAATGGAGACCCTAGGTACAAAAGAAGTTTTTGCTACTTATGAAATGTGCATTCTTTGGACTGCAGCACTTGTATGTACACTTCAGGGAGCATGCACTCAGATGGACTGATGTGTTATTTACCAGAACTACACAGATGCTCCCAAGTTCACCAAGTAGCAGCTTTAAAATTTGTTCTCCACAGAGGCAAGGACTGACATCTGATTCACTCACCCAAACCAGAATGAAGAAAACAAAAGATGCTTGAAGAAGGGCACCAGTCTGAGGTGCTTGCACAGATTTATGAAGACATAGTAAGTCTGAACCGAATGCAAACACCAATGAGTGCATTTAAAAATAATGGAGAGATGACAGATGGCTGTAGAGAAGGAGAGTCCAGATAGACACAGTAGTTCAGTACAGCTGTGCACTACAACATGAACTATGTATCTTACAATTTAGTTATGTTTTCCGCCGTCTGGGCTTAGTTCTATATTTTCATGAATTTTAAAATTTTTCCTGAAAGTAATAAGCATGTACCTCATTGAGCACTACTTATTTGTCAACCCGGAAATCCAGTTCTTTAATGAATAAAGTAGTGTCCCAGCATTTTTAAAATGGAGGAAGTCTTTCACCTTAAACATAAATTTATTTTCTTCAAACAACTGAAAAAGATCCCCCTTGGGCCACAGACCAAGCATGGAAAATAGTGTGAAAAATGAATTTTTCAGAACATTAGGAAGCAGTGAGGGTTATAAAAAACTATTCCAGAGCCTTAAAAGCAAGCGTTACCCTAGAATGCTGTTATACTACTACAAAACTAAAACAGTAAAAGCGCTATTTAAAAGAAAAAAAAAAAAAAAAAAGCATAATGGCTGCCTTGTCTACTCATTGTAATTTGGTTGCAACAGAGTAATCTACAGACTTCTTTCTGGTGTTGAGCCAACTGAAAACAGTGTATTAAACAATTCTAAATCAGTAATCTAAATCAGTGGTGTCCAACCTTTTTCAGGCTGGGGACCCCTTTCTAACAAAAAATCTTTGCAGGCCCCTGGCTGATTCTATAATCTGGCCCGCGCCACTCTGGCCATGCCTTTAGGACAGCCGGTGAGCACCACCATCACCACCATGGCCCGTGCTGCTGGGGAGCTGAGCCGTAGTGGCTACGGCCCCTGCCCCTGCTGGGATCTGGCCATGGGCAGGGAGAGGCAGCCCTGGCAGGGTGCATTGGGGCTGCAGCTAGATTCTGGCCCTAGTAGGGAGAGGCTCCACGGACCCCCTGCAACATGCCCATGGACCCCAGACCCCAGGTTGGGAACCACTGATCTAAATCATTTTACACATAGTTAAGTCAACTGTTTCAGTCATGGTTTTTCCAAGTTTGAATGTAGTGAACCAAGTGTTAAATTGTGCAGTTTTTCAAGATCACATCTAATCTAACAGACATACGGGTTTATTGATATAAATGTCTAATACTAAAAGTTAGAGCTTCTACAAGTAATTTTTTGGGCAAACACAATTGGTGCATTTACTGTTGCAGTGGAGTTAATTACTTACTATTTACCCACACCAGCACAGGACTAGTTAAATATGGAATTGATTGGCTTGAACACATTTTAATGGGGCATTTTTAGGTTAGAATTTTCAACTGCCTGAGCACTTTATTTCCTTCAGAAAAGTCTTAAAGGCAGGTGCTTTTAGTCCTACCTAAGGTGGTCCAAAAGCAGCTCTCAAGCAATAGCCAAACAAACTTTATTAGGAATAAACCATTCTTAAATGACTCTGGAACAAATTAGATTTGAGTTACATTATGAAATTGTGTAAAGAAAATGACACCATGGCATATGGAAAAATAGGCTTTAATCAAGTATTTCCAAATCTCTCTAGTGTGACTGCCTCTTGAACAAAATCTTCAAACAGAGATTTATTTTGGCTTACTTATGCTTTCAAATTTTCCAATCTGTACAATGGCTTTTCTACAAACTGCCCACATGCAGGGCACAAGAAGATTCAGAGACACAATGAACACTGCAATCACAACATTTTATATTTAAGAGGTCATTGGTGATCAGCTCTGTACCTCTAGCTGTTACTTTACATTTCCAAAATGCCCATTTCACCTTGAAAGATTCTCAGGCACACTACACACCAGAGAGAAATTTGCATAAAAAGCCTAAATTTCTAAGGTACATGAGTTGCCCTGGAGAAAAAGAGAGTTATCTTAATTCAAAATGAACCATTATAGAAAATCTACTTAGTTAAAAATTCAATCATTCCACCAACGTACTCTAGTTTTTAAAAAGTAATTAAACAAACACTCAAATTTGTGTTCCAAAATCTAACTTACTCGCTTGAAGTCGTTCATGTTTGTTGCTTGGACTGGAGTTCCAATAAAAGTAAAATATGTAATTCTTGTTGTCTCTTCATCACCATGATTGGACTGGACAAATAACTGAAAAAGCAAATAATCTGTATATATTATCTGTGAATTTGTTTAACATGCTATTGTTACAGCAGTTTAGCAAACACTGTATGTACAATCTTGCCCTTACCTACGAGGTATTAAACTTTAAGTTTCTCTAATTTTTATGGAAGGAGCTAGAAAAGATAAACCACCCTACAAGTCTTTGAAGAGAGGCCACTGTCCTCAATTTACAGAGGTGAACAAAGATGTTTAAAACCACCTATCAAGTATGCAGCATGGTAATTTGGAATAGAACCTAGAGTTTCCACATCTTTCAGGTCTATGGTTAAGTCACAAAAACACACTGAACAAAGAAGAAATTGTGAAATCAGATTTAAAATTAATTGTAGGTGAACATTTAATATCTACTTTGAGATTATATCAAAAGGCTATTTAATCATGTTCTGTATTTACCAAAGCCAACATGGCTTTTTCATAGCCAGCAATGCTATTAGGTCAGGGGTGCCCAAAGTGTTCATACATGGGGGCCACAGAGCATAATTGGTGTGGGCCCACAGGCTGCAAAATTCCAAAAACCGGTTCTTTTTGCACTATATATAATATGCAGTTATATATTTTCAGAATATATAATGGCAGAAAAGCCATTTGCGGGCTGCACTTTGGGCACCCCGTATTAGATTCTTTCAGTACGAAGAGTTGCTAGAATTCAATGGGGCAAAACATACTGCTCTGTAAATGTTGTCCTATAGGGATTCAGTATTCTCTTCAAAAAAAAAAAAAAAAAGGTGTGAATTGGTAATAAGAAATCTATTAAACCAAAATACATTTTCTAATCTGACTTTGTCAGAAAAGTCAAAACACTAAAAATAGACAAATGAAAAATCAGTTATCACAGGAAAGGGAAATGGCCAGGAACTAGGGCCAGGAGTGCAAGGAAGAGATCTTGTGTTATTTCCTGCACATTTGCAGCAACAAGGTCCTTCTTTATTCCCATAAGGAGGGAGAACAGCAAAGATCAGGGGGTTGCTGTCAGTCCTGTGCCTCATACCACCAGAAACAGCCATAGTTTTTTTTGTTTTTTTTTAAATCCCTGCCAATCATGGTGAGTTGATGACATGTTTTCCTGTAACAGCTGGATGGCATGAAGAAAAACACAGGGTGAATAAGGGCTGTGAAGCAACTCGCCTAGTAACTAGACAGATGTGGAAGCATGGGGGGATTGTCTGCCCAGTGCCAGGAGGTTATACGGTATCCTCAGACCAGGGGTTTGCAATGTGTGGCTCTGGAGCTACATGAAGCTCTTTGGCTGCACCTTTGCAGCCTCCAGGCCCCACTGCCACCCACAGACAATGCAGTCCTTGTTCCATACTTTCCCCTTGTGCCAGAGGCCCAGGCCCTGTTCCTAGCTCCCCTCACCAGGCTACACCCACTGCAGCTCTCAAAACATTTGGTTATTGAAGGAATTTTTTAAAATGGCTCTTATCTTTTGGATTGTTCACCCCTACTTTAGACAAATTGCTTATTTATTGTTCCTCTTAGTTTCCCTTTTCTGCAAGTTCCTTGGAACACAGACTTGGCTTGCATATGCCTACCGTGGTGGGGTTCCAGCCCTAGATGGGGGCCAATAGTTTTTTCCACAATGCAAGGCTGTTACACAAGGGGAACAAACCCTTACTTATTGAGATGTTCAGTGTGGCGATGACATTGCAACATCTCAGCGCCCCCCCCCCAATCCTCGAAACACGACAAATGTCTGTTTAACATTATGAACCTGAATAGTTTTAGGTAAGTCAATTACACTGTTTGCATGTGAAAGCACATGTTTTTGCAGGACCAGAGACTTGATTTGCATCTATCAGTTCTGCTATCAATCAAATTTTGGTCAATTTTCTCTTGTGTGTACATCTTCACAGAACAGTTGAGACCAGTGCTTGGTGCCAAGACCTCTGAGCCTCTGTCTCTAGGAGTCTTATCAGCATCTGAAATCTGCAGAAAGTTTTCCTAACTGTCTAACCAAGTGGGATATTCTTCCACAAAAGCTCATGCAATAAATATATTCTTAGTTTTTAAGAGACACCCCCCCCTGTTAACAATGAAATGTAGATTCCACAGTAGCAGGACAGTCTTCGTATATTCAAACTTGGAAGGGATCACAGTGCAGATGAAGAACCACCACCACACAGCATTTGGAACAGACAGATATCCAAGTAGATACACCACACTAGACTCATTTTAAGACTGTCCATACAAATTTTATGATCTTATCAAGTGGGTTCATTCCCTGAAGAGTGTCTCACCTGTTCTACTGCTTCTAGCTTCTTTAACTACACGATATGATTGAGTCTGGCTATTGTGGTTTTACTGGGGAGCTTTGCATTTCAACTAGTCAGACCATGTCTACAAACAACCTCTGCTGAACAAAAGCTGTGACTTGAAATTCATTTTCGTAAAGGGGGGGGACCAGACTACATTCTGATTTAAAAAAACAGCACTATATAATATCAAACCATAGTAAATAAATTGGGAACTGGAAAAATGACATCTTGACAAGTGGTTGTCACTGGTGTTCCACAGGAATCCATATATAGGCAAAGATCATTTGTCAATGATCAAGAAGTAAATACGGTGTATCCACTAATTAAGCTTAAGGATGACACAAAGATTAGAAGGATTGTAAATAATAAGGACAGACAAGTAAAGAGCAATCTGGATTCGGTAAACCAGGCCCCTTAATATAGCCAAATGCAAGGTTACACACCTAGAAACATGAAATGCAGCCTAGACCTACAACATGAGGGAATATACCCTTGGAAAGCAGAGTCTGTGAAAAGGATTTAGGGGTCACAGTGGGCAAGCAACTCAGCATAAGGTCCCAGTGTCATGCTATGGTAAAAAAGGGTTAATGCAATTCTTAGATGTATAAACAAGGGAATAAGTGAATAGGAAGGTTTTGTTTTTTTTACACCTCTGTACACAGCATTGACAATAGATCACCATATGTAATTCTGATGTTCACATTTTTAAAAGGATGAGCAGCAGTACAGAGAAAAGTCAAAAAATTAATTTGAGGAAGTGCTAGATAAAATGCATTACAGTGAAAGACAAATGAGAGTCCAGAGGAGGGCAACAAACAAAAGGTTTAGAAAACCTAACCTATGAGGAAAGGTTAAAAAAACTAAGCATGTCAGTCTTTGACGAGATGACTGGTTAATAACCTTCAGATATATTTAAAGGATGTTATAATAAAAAGTAGACCAGGGGTCTCTCAAACTCAAATCACCACAAGGACTACGATATTAGCCCAAGGGCCGCATTACCGAAACCTCTTCATACAGCAGAATCAGTTTATTTATTTAAAATTAAATTAAAAATTAATTCAAAATGATTTGTAAATAGAATTAATTTTTAATTAAAATTTAATTAGAAAGCTTTTACGTTAAAATTTTTTTTTAAAATGGAGAAAAAGGGAAGAGAGGGAAGGAAAAGAAAAAAGCGAAAGCAGCAAAAAAAAGGAAAAAGAAGGAAAGAACAAATGAAAGAGTCCATGCCACTTCTTACAAGTGGCAGGAACAATCTCGACTGTGGCTCAGAGATTAATCTTGCTGCTTGCAAGAAGCAGCAGGAACCCTCTCCCTCTTCAAGCCTCTTCCAAGAGGCTCTGAGCCAGAGATGGTCCATGCCACTTTTTACAAGTGGCAGAGGCTCGCAGCGACCATCTCTGGCTCTGAGCCTCATACAAGAGACAGAGAGAGAATAGAGGGTTCCCTGCAGCCCTGACCCCCAAGAAATGTCCCTGCAGGGCTCTGCCTAATCCCCCACCCCCGCCTCGCTCATAGGCAGCAGCAGTCTCCAGCTTCTCCCGGCTCACCGGCAGTGGGACTGCCTGTGCCGAGGCCCTGAAGCACTGCTGGTACTACAGGGGCAGGACCCCTGGAGTCAGGCAGCTGCGGTTCAGCTGCCAGCTCCTAGCGGTGTGGCTCCTAAAAAGCCGGCCAGGAGTATGAACCCCTGAATTCCTGACTGTGTTAGGGGCTGCAGGCGGGGATTCCGGGGGCTGCGTGTTTGAGAGCCCTGAAGTAGACTAAGGGCCTTAATCAGCACTACAGAACATTTAGGTTAGATATTCAGAAATAGGGTAGTTAAGCACAAGAATTTGATTCCGAAGGAGGGTGTGGAATCCCCATCAATGGAAGTTTTAAGAACAGGCTAGACAAACACCTGTAACGGATGGTCTAGAGTTACTTGGTCCTGCTCAACATAGGGGACTGAACTTGACTTTGAGGTCCAGTCCAGCCCTACATTTCTTTAAGTCACACTGGATGACTTAGCAGTCACCTTCTGGCCCTAAACACTATGAATCTATTTGGCATTAAAAGTGTATAGTCGTTCTGGAACAATTTAATGAGAACTTGGCTAAATTCTGGAACCTTTGTTATCTCAAACAAACAATTATTTTGGCCCAGAGTATTTTAAAGTAGATTTTCAAATTTCATATAGCTACTTTTGCATTAAGCTTGGAATAAGAAAGATTTTACTTACAGTTACACTGTTAACATTCTGAAATTTTACATAGCGAAGCTGGATGATACCATCTTCTTTTATGTCATCTGGTGTTAATTCCAAGGCTTGGGTTGGTTCACTTCTTTCTGCCTCTTCGAAGTCCATAGATCGGGGAAGGTTGATAAAGATTTTTATATACTTGGGACCCTGACCTGTGTTAAATAGATTAACAGTTCTAAGTAACTAAACTACTTTTTTAAAGTATAAAATACCAAAAAACATCTTGATGACAGTCTGTCATATAAAACACTTATTGCTCATTAAAAATCCTACTTTTGCTACATAAAAATGTAGTTTATGTACCTATATCTTCCACAGATTCATAAACTGGTATTTCCAACATGCTCAAATGTAGAGTCAAAATAGATAACTGTGCTACATCCAAAAAAAAGCATGGGAACAGCATGAGATTATGTTAAGTTTATTTTAAAAAAAACAAACAAGGTTATTGTACCAATTATTTTATTCCCTACTTAATTTCAATGAAGCTGCTTCAGGTTTTCCTGACAGCAACAGGCTCCTACTGTGTTCTTGCCATGAATTTATGGAGCTTTGCTAACAATTATGAAGATAAGTCTCAGAAGACAGCAATCTAAGAGTCTAGGTACACCTGGGAAAACACATGCCTTTAAAAATGGTATAAACAGAAGCTTATTAAGAACAAGTTGTTGGTATGAAGAAACAGATGCGCTTTACTCACCATTATCTGGCCCTTGAAGTTTCATGGAATAAAGCTTGACAGGTTGATTAAAAGCTACAGTGATAAGGAGCTGTAGAGAAAGAATGTATCATAATGTATTATGAACACAGAAGATTTTAAAATGCAATAAAAATTAACTAGGAAAATTAGACAAAAGTTTGTTTAATTCAGGGAAAGTAGTTATGGCTCCCAGCATGTGATTTATATTTAGTCTTTATATGCAATTATATAACAGCATAGGAAACATCCTCTTATGTTATTCGTAAGAAGGTTCCTATCATAACCCTGAAGCAAGTATCTCAGAGATTTTGGCCACACCTTTTGAAAACAGGTACCTAAACTTAGGTCCTAAACCCAACGCACTTCGGATAAGATTTTCAAACAAAACTAAATTCTGGGTGTCTCCGTTTTTGGATGCTTCATCTGAGATGCCTTAACAGGACCCAATTTTTTAAGTGAGAAGGATCCAACGATTTCCAAACAAATGAACATGAATCTAAGAACTGAACTTTAGACGTCCATTTTTTTAAAATGTGGTCTTAATATCAGTTTCAGGGATTCCCACATCTCACACACCCCTCAAAGTCTCTGCACAATTTAGAAATCTGTTCAATACCAAGCACCAAGAAATGTTTTGTACTTAAAGGAAACATTTTAAAATCTACATAAGATTATGATTTCCACTGGCTTTTAAAGTTTTTCCCCAAGACAGCTCTCTGCTCTTGAAAATAAACCCCTGATCTTACAAGTAATGTCTAGCAACAAGTTCACTATATTCATCCAGTGTATAGTTTATTTTAGGTTTGTAGCTGGTAAATACTTAGCATCTGTTTAGCCAGAAATAGAAAAATAGCTTTTTCTATTAGCCTCCACACACCTTATTCCCCATCCCCATTTTTAATGCCTTAGCTGCTGTAATCATGAGAATTAGATAACTGTTTTCAGTTAATACATGAAGAAAATACTGTCCTGTCCATTAAAATTGTATTTAACCTCTAAAATAAACTGAAATAATACCTGCTCATCACAGTCAGATTCCAGGTAGGTAGAGTCTTTACGTAAACAGTTATCAAATCCATGTTCGTCACTTTCATTAAGACATTCACAGCCAGCTTTATTAATAAATGGCATTAAATCCATCTGAAAAAAGCCAACAACATTGCAGGGTACTTTAAAAATGTGGCATTAACTAACAGAAAAAAGGTTTAATAAATATTGGAATTAATAAAAATCACCATATATGAAATGAGCTTAAAACAACAAAACTGGTTATCTAAAGTCAGACTATTCAGTTATGAACAGAATACATACAAACATTCAACTTACATTTTAGTTGAGCTTTCCCTGTCCACCATTTCCAAATTTCATAATTGCATCCCTTGGATTGCAAATCACAGAAGTCCACAGCCAGAGAGAAATCAAAGTGAATTATCTGAGGCTGTATTTTGGCTTGATCGCCAAAACTACACCACAAAAATTCTTCATAATGTTAACACCTGACTTTTATAGGCAAGTCCAAAAGTTAGCCTACTCAGAGATGAATTATGGACAGCGAACAGAACAACTTAGAATGCTATCACTTCCAGACTCCACTGGCAGAGCTGACCTTCTTTTAAAAAAAAAAAAGCTGTTGGTTTTATAAAAGGCTTTCATAAATACACAGCACACATTTCTAAAATTGTTTTATCATGAATTAGGAATTCCCTAGCCCTTTTCCTTGCATCTTCTCAGGCTTTCAGGAGAGTAAAGAGCAGCAATTCCTTGATCCACTGAGGAGTAAATCTCTTCATGGCTGAACCTTCTCTTATGAAATCTCCAGCTAAAGAAAGGTATTCGCATCTTTAAAGACAGAGATGAAAAAATGCCACCAACTATATACCAATAAAGTTTGAAATCCAGATCAGAATATACTCAAGAACACTTGTCCCACCAGACAGATTTTTTTTCAAGATTATAAAAAAAAAAGTTTTGTCTTCTTGAAGACAACACATTAACTTCTATTCCCACAGATAATATTTGATGTTATGGACAACTAAAAAGCTTTGAAATCACTGAGTACTGCAGTCAAGTACACAGCTGATAGCTTATGCAATTCTTTACTAGACTTGCACACTCATGAATTTTCAAATTCATTTAAAACATTCCATGCCACAAAGCAGCAAAAAGTACATTACCAAGGACAGTGTATATGTGTAGTTTGTAGCTTTAATGTTTGATGTTTAGTAAATATTGTTATGAGAAATTAAATGGCCAATATTGCTCCTTTCCCCCTAGCAGGGAAGGTGGATTTTATGCTTTCCTTATTCAGAAAGCTTAAAAGATTTTGTTCAAAATTTTCCAGATAATTATCACTTTTGTGCAGAGGCTAAACTAGAGAAATTTCAACTCCAAAGGTCAGTCTTTTGCAAGTTTATTAGCATATCAGTACATTAAATTACAGTCAAATGTAAAATGATGTGAATTTATCTGCTACAGAATTAACTGTCAGGAAAAAAATCTGTTCCTTTTACGAAGTTCTTAGTTTTAAAAATCAGATGTAAATCTACTTTGCACTTGTGTTATTTAAATTAGGTCTAATGTGTTCTGGGCTGTGAAGCTAAAATACAGAGCCTTTTGCCTCTCTGTATTACAATGTTGCTGCATGGGGTGTTAAATTAACTATTAATGTAAGTATTTACATTCACAAACACATGAAACAATGTTGACTGTACCACAGTCTCTAACTGAATTGCTGAAGATTAATATAGCCTATGTTTCTACAGTTTATTTACATAAGAATTATTCAACTGGAAAAGTATGTTATTTGTATTTGTATGTGTGACTGTTTAGTTATAAATTTGAAGTACTTGACATCCAAAGAGATGCATTTTTATATTTAAACAACATAATTCCAGGTTTCAAATACTAGTTAGTTTTAATATATTAGATTTCTTAAGCTAAATACAAACCTTTATATTACTGGAGTGAAGCTATCACATTACTAAGTCTAATAATGGTTTCAGAGTTTCTGAAATATAATACTATGTATTCAACCAAAGAGTGTTTTTACATTGCTGCCAGACCAATACTCTTTTTAAGTAGAAACATTATACCAAATATTGCTCAGAGAATGCCACCTCTGATGACAGCTCTAGCAGAGTGTTTTGTCACATTAAGTTTCTCATTTACATGTGTTTGTTAGTACAGCTGTCAGACACGCTTAAGATTTGCAGTTGCACAGTTGCCTAAAAGTAATATGAAAACAAGCGGAACAGTGCTTGTAGGAAATTATTTTTACCTTAAGTACTTAAAACTATTGTACTCTTTAGTCTTGTTTGGCAACTGCAGGTCAAAACTCCAAATATTCTGTTAAATGTTAACGAAAAATTAATGGAAGTAGCACAAAAAATATTTTGAAACAGTGTTTAAGTGTTTGGATGAAAACAAATTGATTTTACTGTTAAAAAAGGATACCTGTCTGGTTAATTTAGGTCCAACACAACTTTTATTACGACATTCTGCTTTTAAACCAAAGCAGCAATGTTTCCATGAACTTTCAAATTCCAGTTCAGTTTGTGTTGAATTAGACATTCCCTTACAGCTTTTGCAATTCAGGCACATCAGTGAAGTCATAGCAAGACAACCAGAAATACAAGTTCTGGTTTCCACTAACCAGGCCAAAATGTAAGAATTAAGCAGTATAACTAATGTTTTTAAATTTTATCCTTTCATTGTGTGTATTAACATACAAGATAAGGTTAAAAAAATCAACATTTTTGACACAGGTCAGCAGCTTTAAAGTATGGTTTCTCTCCATGAAGTTAAAACACTGCCCTCTCCATCCCTCTCATTAGTTGATAAGTGAGGATTTTTTGGAGAATAACATTAGGAATAAAGGAACTCTAAGGAAGTTATTTTAATACAACACACACTAATTGAGCTAAGTAAGGAGAAATACAAAAAAGTAGTAAGTAGAACATTTCTAAATCAAGCTTGACCAAGTTTTCTGTAAGGTATTAAAAGTTGTTTCTAAAAACTCAGGGAAAAAAACAATAGAAGTCCTGACACACTTTAAAGATTCTCAAATTTCTTCAGGCATAAAGCTTTCACTGGTTAAAACCCACTTCATCAGATGCAGGGCCACAGTAAAGTACCATAGGACTTTTGTTGTTTTTACTGTACACAGACTAATACAACTACCCTTCTGAAATTTAAACCAAGGGAAAACATTTGCTATTTATCATATTTATGCTTTTCATTTTGTTAAAATTACTGTGTCCTCTACACACATTTTGTTTTTATAGTTTAATTTCCAAAGGTATCAATAGTATTTCCTTAAACATTTATTTCCCCTCCCCCAAATAAGTGAATCTCAACTCCAGTTAACATTTATGACTCTTAAGCAAAAGATTTATGTATCTTGTGACTGCGCTATGCCATGATTTTCTGCAACCAACTAAAAAACTATTTAGTTTTAAAGAAATGCTCTGTAGCTTTTAGAAAGTAAAAAAGATTATGCATCAATCACCCTGTAACAGAAATAAGAGTGAAACTAAAATACAGAATTGTATTTGCCCATTCATATTCTGCACACAGAACCCCAACACAAATGCTACTTTATATCTGTGTTCTGCAGGTGAGGGAGGAATCAGGTAAATTGAGTTTGGTGGTATGGTCCAGTTTTATTAATATTCTTAGAAAATATTCATTAGCTAACTCTGATAAGACACTATAACTGATTCCATCCCTTCCTATAAGCAGCTTACGGGTTTCTGAAGTAGCTGCAACTTTACAACATAGTGCATATTTGTGTCACAAGCACAGGAAAAAAAGCAAGCTAGTGTTACTTTAGAGACAACAGTGATGGTTCAGACTCATTTTTGTAAAGAATGGTCAACTGTATATAATGAGGTACTGAGCACAATCACACATTTTAGTAATTACACAAATTTGCAGGCTCTATTTAATGCCATACTTCTCTCCAGTAACACAGCACACTACAAGAAAAAGTGCTCCAGAGAGGAACTGCAAAGTGGCAAAAAATCCATTAGAAGATGACAAGGCAAAGACAAAAAAAATGAGATTAAGAAAAAACACAGATTACAAGAAAAAGATGACACTGAGAAAGTAGCAAAGGAGATTCACTAGGTAACATTGACAGCAAAAACTTTAAGGCTTAACAGTTATTTCTGCAACTGCCATTTTCCAGGACAGGTCTCCACTTTCTAAATGTGTTCAGGGAAGCAGATGGAGAAGTTCGGTAGAGGCAATGGGATAATAAATATCTTGAGCAAAATTTTCAGCATGAAACAAGAAACCATAGCAATATTCTATATGTACAGAAACATTATGGACGTGGAGGAGTTTTAATTACACTGTTTTCAAATATAATACTTCCTATGCACAAGTCAATTCTAAAATTTTGTTTGGCAAAGGGAAAGTGAAAAGGCAGGCGATCTTTCAAAGAAATCCTGAAACACTAAGTTTCTGCCTAAATGTATCCACTTGAGTAAGACCAGAGTACAATTAGAAAAGACAATGTTGACATGATCTGCAAATATTTACTTAAAAAAACAAAATGAAACTTAGAAATAAGGGATGCATACATAGCCTTTTGGAATATCCGTGTCCTCGTTACTGCCAGGATCATTCTCTAGATGCTGTTTAATTTTTTCTTCTAATCCTACTGCATCAGCTCCTTGATACTGGTCAATCCTCACTTTGTTTCGGAAAAACAGAAATGTTGGAGTTGCAGATATGTTATTGGCTGCAGCTGTTCCCTAGAAGTCAGAACTTGATCATTAGTGTTGTTTGTCTAACATTTTATTACACATTTCCAAACTCGGAAAAAATATTGTGCTGCAAGTAACTTTATTAATACACAGGTGTGTTACCAATCATGACTATTTGCATCTTGGCACATCTAGAAAAGGGGGGCTTCAATTGTAATTAACAGTTTCTGTGGAACAGCCCTAAAACTGAAAGCCATTCACTCTGGGATAAGACAAGATGGTGGATTGTAAACCTCTTCGCCCTCCCCTACCAACACACATCTGGACTAAAAGCATAACTGCAGACCAGACAGATATGGTTGCTAATACAACAAAGAACAAGCTATAGCAACCCTTATTTGTTTCCTTTTCCATGACTGCCCTTAACCAAACATTTTATATTTCTAACCATATGATACACACAATAAATGTTGCTCAGGACACTCAGCTGCATCACTTCTACTCATAAATAGGCCATCATTAGTTCTTCAGTTTTCAGATGCAGTCAAGACCATGAGACAGAGAAAACTCACTAGCATTACAATGTTTCTCCCTTTGGATTTACTGAATTACTTTTCCATCCAAATTAACTCCTTAAAAAGAAGGGATTTTCTCTTTTTATTTTGATTACTAACAGCTTTAAAAAAGTGAAAGCTAACTGATGAAGGTAAAGGAAGATGCCTTAGGTATTAATTTCTCAAGGACTCTAATGTTGCATTACTGACGTTTTCATCAACTATTTCTTTTTTTTTTTAAAAGTACTATCTGTATGTGCAACTGAATCTTTAAAACTGTACTTTGCTTTGGTTTTGTTAATGGTTAATATTCTGGGACATAATGGCAAAGTCTGTCTACTGTAAGAGGGAATAATTTCAGATCTTATTTTCTCTTATATCCTTGGACTGTATTAAGGCTTTTAATAACCTTCTTTTTCAGTATAGGCTTCACCAGTATATCTTGTCTAATAGACTGCCATTTATCACTCTTTATAAAAATAAAAATACAGACCAGCTTTGAGTAACAGTGCCTATATGAACACACAAGTATCCAAGTTCTTAAGCTACAGCCATCACTATCTTTGGAATTAGAAATTAGGACCTCTTAGGTCAGTCAGCATTATCTGATGCCATTCCAACATTCTCTGGAAAGTGTGTCCAGTCAGTTGTAAGGAGTCCCACTTGTTTTTACCACTTCCTTTGAGGGAATCTTTCAAAGAGAAATGAAAGACAGGAAAATATTTGTTTATTCAACCTAAATTTTCTTCTATTCCTAGTTACATAAATTTGTGCCACATCACATAAGATGTGTATGCTTTCCTATTTTAGTAAAGGTCTCTTCTCACCCTACTTGGAATTATAAAACATTAGGGTTGGAAGGGATCTCAAAAAGTCTTCCAGTCCAACCCACAGCTCCAAACAGGACCAAATCCAACTAAATTATCTCAGTCAATACTTTGTCAAGCTAGGCCTTAAAAGCATTATACAATGGAAATTCCATTACCTCCTAAGTAATCCCTTCCAGTGCCTCACCACCACCCTCCTAATGAAAGTTCTTCCTACTATCCAATCTAGACCTCCCCCACTGCAACTTGAAACCTTTGCTCTCTGCTCCCCCCCAGACACAGAAGCCTTACAAAGGATTTTCATTTCCACGTTGTTTCTATCTCTTCCGATGCCTTTGTCTTATTTATTATCCTGAATGGTTCTCATAATCTATCACGATTTTGTATCATCTGCAAGCTTTGTCAATGTGGTTTATCCCCCTTTTTTGTACTAATGAAAGTAAGACTCATGGTCATTTCAAGACACTTCCAGACTCTCAGTGGTTGTTGTTAATCATGAAACCATTTTGGTCAGCCAGTGGCAGCACACTAGAGATAAGTTTTATTTTCATTTCACAAGTCACCAATAAATGCTTAATTAACATCTGATATTACACCTGTTACATTACAGTCACCTAATTATTTGGAAATATACCATAGTACTTGGGCAAGATTTACTTTTCATAATTCATGCTACTATTTCCCATGATATTTTGACCTTAGATATTTAATAATTCCTGCTGGACACTGCCCCCCGCATTTAGAAGGGTCAGGTCAATTGTCTTTTTAAATAAAAAAGGCTCTAATTTTTCCTGTCTTTTGGTACTAGCCCAACATTTGAAGAATTTTGTAATAACTATCAGTAGTTCAGTAAGTTTGTTAGTTAATTGCCATTGTGCCCCAAGATACATGGTATGGAAAAACCGACTCATGCTAACTCAAGATTTACAGACATTATATTACACTTTCTTTTATAAAGAGCAACTTATAAAAAGTCTTACTTTCCAAATGGTCAAGACATATTTTAGAATACTGCTTACCTGGCACTGATGTACATCTACTTCCAAAAAGGTTGCCTGTGGATATTTATTACTCAAAGCATTGAAAGCTGGGGCTATCCTCAAACAAGGGCCACATCTGTTAAAGAAAAAAATAGATGCAAGTTTGTAATTTTTACAACTGGGGCAATATTTTGTACAGTATCCAATCTCCACTGAAGTCAATAGGTACTGTGTGTGCATTCGGCCCTTACTTAAGAGAGCCTTAGCAAGTTCCAAAACATCCTTCAGAGTTGGTTGGCAAACCTGGTCAGATATTTGTCACTGTGACAAAATAACGCGAGTCTAGACACACTTACTGCTTAGATACTTCCAATTCCACAATGATAAGATCCATTCATTAGCTCTAAATAATTTTATGCTTTAGGTTTAGTTTGGTTAGTTCTACCACATTTCAATATCAAGGCAGCTCACATCAGGTAAAAGGAGACTTTCCACTTTGGAGCACTCAGTGGAAACACAAATCAATATAGCTCAGACTAACCACACCTAGTATTTCAAGAAATATACTGAACTTTCACTTTATGAACAGTAGTTATATAACAGGCATGGCCAAACTGTGGCTCGGGAGCCGCATGTGGCTCTTGAATGAAAAAGTGTGGCTCACAGAAGAATGTCAGCAAATCAGTTTAGTAGGTAAAAGTATACGGTTGTATGCCTCAGTGTGGCTCTTGAAGGTTTAACAATCAACTTGTGTGGCTCTTGAGTTCCGTAAGTTTGGCCACCCCTGTTATATAATGAACAGCTTTTTCCATAATTCAATGTTTTCTGGTAAGAGTTTACCAAGAGACATTAGCTGCTATTACAGTATTCACTCAGCCATGAATACTATGAAGTTAATCTTCGCCTTTCTCCTGTGTTAATCATGAAAAGTCACCGATCCCCAGCAACCCAGTATCTGCAAGAAGGCACATCTTTAGAAATTTGCACAGCTCACTCAGGACCAGACTCAAGTATTTAGACTCCTAAACTGTACTGAAATAAATGGAAGCTGGGAGTCCACATCCCTTTCGAGGATGTGGGCTGGAGCTACTGCTCTCCTAACTAGAACCTGGTAACCCAGATCTCTTTTTGGTTGTAACCTCCATACTAGCTGTCACCCCAGCTATATTATTTGTTAAACAGATGAGGTACTACTACTGGAGATAAGAATGAGACTAGGTTACATAAAAGTCCTTATCATTACAGTAAAAAGTATCAATAGACTGAGGATTTCCTCCTTTCCCCTCAATTTTTATTAACTTTTTTTGGCAGACTTGAAGAGCCACCAGGCTCCTTGTTTGTTTTGCTGAACTGGACTGACACAGCTACCCCTTTGAAACATATCCTGTTTCCTCTCCCTCCCCTCAGCCCCACTATTAGAACCTTTCATCTATCCTTCCCCACTACTCACCTTATAAATATTTTTTAGATGTTCCACAATTTGCTTTAACAGTGAGGTTACAGTTTTGGTTTTTTACACAACTGCCTGTAACTGGCTCTTAATCCATGCTTTACTACAGCAGAAGCACTTTGAAGTTAATGATAGTCCTACAATAACTGTAAGATACTCAGCCACAAACACTGCAGTAGATCAAAACATTAAACAGGCCTATTTTAGAATGGGGAAGGTTGAAGAGACAATTAACTAAAACTAGATCACATCAAACAAGTTTAACAGATTTGCTGTAGGAGTGTTAACAGTTTAGCAGTGGTTCCCAACCATTTTCAGGCTGGGGACCCTTTTTTAACAAAAAAAAAAAAAAAAAAAAAATCTTTGCAGCCCCCCCGGCTAATTATGTAATCTGGCCTGCACAGACAGATGCTGGCCCACACCACTCTGGCAGTGCCACTGAGACAGGTGGCGAGCAGTGCTGCTGCCACTATGGCCCGTGCTGCTGGGGAGCTGAGTCGTGGCAGCTATGGCTCCCTGCCCTTGCACCTGCCAGGGATCTGCTGCGGCCCCATGCCCCTGCCAGGATCCAGCCACAGGAGGGGAAAGGTAGCCCTGGCTCCCTGCACGGGGCTGTAGCTAGATTCCAGCCCCAGTTGAGAGAGGCTCCACAGACCCCCTGCAACATGTCTGCAGACCCCTGGGGCTCCCCAGACTACAGGTTGGGAACCACTGGTTTACAGCAGGGGTCTCAAACACGCATCCCCTAAAGCTATTTCCTGTGGCCTGCAATGAAACAATCATTACCAATATCTGCAATATCTTTGTATGGAAAGGTTTCAGTGGTCCAGCCCCCGGGCTAATGTACTAATCCTCATGTGGCCCTCGTGGTGATCTGAGTTCGAGACCCCTGGTTTACAGTGTTACTTGCTCACAAGAACCATTTACTTATCTTGGGCAAGTGGAAGAGTAAGATTCTGCAAGGCTGCAATCTGATGCAACAAAGTATTAGAAATTAGAATGGTATATTAAAAACCGCGGAAGATTTAAATTCTGCTTAGATTTTCATCTCTTTGGGACATCTTTGTTCTGTTTGTAAAGTGTCTGGCAGAATGGAACCTAGGTCCATGGCTGAGGCCAATGTTCCCCCTGAGGCAGCTGAGCAATGCAAGTTGCTTGCTGTGCGGGCCTCCCACCCCCCGGCGGGCCTGATCCTGCCCAGGCATGCAGGTCCAATCCTGCACCCACCCACTCCGTCCCCAAACCCAGTGCTCCACCCCACAGCTGTCCCGGTAAGCACCAGCTCAACATCCCCCTCCCGCACTCTTACCCGGCCGCGTGGGTCCCAGCCATGGCTCCTGGAGCCAGAGAAGCACTGACGGAGCATGCTCCTGAGCAGCTCTCCGCCAGCTGGAAGACAGCGTCTTCCAGCCGGTTAGGGGCTCTGGCTGCCAGCCGTGTGCAGAGGGCAGCATCCCCTGAGTGGGACAGTGGGGGGAAGCTGTGTAGCCACGCACCTTAGGGGGAACATTGGCTGAGGCTCCCAGGAGCTACACGATTAATAATTAGGATAACATGACATCAGTACCAAAGCCATAGTACCCATAGATCCAAATTGCAAAATGCGTTGGAGGACAAATTGCAATGAGATTGGATCCAATACAATAACACAGAAAAAGCACAGCTCATCCATCCTTCTCCCTGAGGCCATACACAATTAATCCGCAACATACTATTATGTAAAACTCTTCATGTGAGATGGCCTTGCTTCTGGTTTAAATACTGTATATAATTTTCAATTTAAAATATAGCAGTTTCATTATTTAAGTATGTCAACTGTTTAAAACTCAAACATTAATGAATTTTGGAATAACACTTTTTAGTTATAGTTAAGGCTATTAATAGAACAAGGATTAATAAAAAAAACTGGTTGCTTAGTCCTTTCCACAGCAGAGTATTTTTTTTCAACATCCAAGATGAAGCAGCATTCTGACAATGATCTCAAAAGTGAAACAATTTTGAGTGTATTTTGTTTTTAATTGCTGTAAGATATCCATGGCCATACCATTTTCAAAGTCAAAATTCAGAGCTATGGTAAGCATATACTAAACCTAAATTACTATTGAAGTTATACATGACTGACCCACCCACTACAATCTACTGAAATTAAATGAGCAAAAAGCAAAGGGATAATCATCCCTCCTACACAAGAGCATCTTCTACATGTTCCAAAGGGGTAGCCGTGTTAATCTAGTTCAGCAAAAACAAGGAGTCTGGTGGCACTTCTAAAGACTAACAAATTTGTTTCTGACATGAGCTTTTGTAAGAGAAAACCCCACTTCATCAGATGCATTGAAGATGGTGGAACTTACAAAATGCGAGGAAAATAAATGCAAGGGAATGTAAGATACAGGATTAGTTCATACTTTGAAAGCAATTCAAAGCAGTAGTTTAGATTCAAACACTGGGAAACAGCATGTAGAGGAAGATGAACCCCAATCACCTGTTATAATGGGAAAGGAATCCACAGTCAGGATTAATCCTGCTTCCACACAACTGAATTGCCATATTAATTCAAGCTTAGCTGTTTGTCTTCAAAGTCTTGATATCCCATTGATTCACTTGAGCACATTTGTTCACAAGTAATTCACAGTGTGATTAGGAAGACTGAAGAGCTCAGCAACTGGTTTTTGCGTGTTGTGATTTCTGATGTCAGTTTTGTGCCCATTTGTTCTTTTGCACAGCGATGGTCCTGTCTGTCCAATGTGTAAGCTGTGGGGGCACTTCTGGCATATGATGGCATAGATTACACTAGTAGATGAGCAGGTGAATGAGCCCTTGATAGAGTAACTGGCTTTACTATGTCCTATGATGATGTCTTTTGTGCAGATGTGGGCAAAGTTGGCAAAAGTGGTTTGTTGAAGTGGTCTGTGCCTGCTTCAATGTTTCTGTTGTTAGGTCCGTAGTTGCTGGTATCTGTTTAAGGTTGGGGGGCTGTCTCCCGGAGAGGAGTAGTCTGTCTCCCAAGGCCTGAGAGTGTGAGGGATCATCTTTTAGAATAGGCTCTTTGCAAGATTTGCTGTTACAGTCAGATGTGATCCCATGACTTCCACTTCCCTGCATTTATTTCCTCCCATACTGTAAGTTTCCCTGTCTTCAAAGCATTTGATGAAGTGTGATTTTCTGCCACAAAAGCTCATGCAATAAATTTGCCAGTCTTTAAAAGTGCCACAAGGCTCTGTGTTTGTTCTTCTACCCATTGAGGCTTTTAAATTAACATGTGACAGGCATCACATGGGCCTATAAGAGTTTGGAACAGTCACAGTCTGTATGATGGCCATTGGCAACAAAAGATCAGCATGTGTGTCCCACTAACACAGTGGTTTTCAAACAAGGGCCTGGGATCCAGCACTGGGTTGCAGACCCTCAGGTAAATGGTCCCGACTCGCCCTGTTGCTACTGCCAAAAGACTAGAAAGCATCTGTCAAAGTGGTATTTTCTCCCATGGAAGCTCATGCAATAAATAAATTTGTTAGTCTTCAAAAGTGCCACAGACCACCTTATTTGTTCTCCCCAAAGAGGTAATTGTTGGCTCATGGTCATTTTTGTTTTAATTGAGCCTCATGAAAAAGCCCCACCAAAAAAAGTTTGAAAACCACTGCTCTACACACATAGCAAAATACTGCCTTCACACTGAGGGGAGACACTCAACTTACCCTTCAATGGATCTGCAACAAGTGGCTCTGGCTCTTAGCAAGATTTGCTGTTACAGTGTGATATGATGACATGACATGACCTACTCTTCTGTGCATTTATTCTCCACCTATTCTGTAAGTTCCCCCATCTTCAAAGCATCTAACGAAGTGGGATTTTCTCCCACAAAAGCTCATGCAATAAATAAATGTATTAGTCTTTAAATGCCACAGGGCTCTGTTTGTTTGTTTTGGCTCTTCGCAAGGTGATCTGACATACTGCCCCTCACGTGAGGTGCAAAGTCTGGAACAGGTGTGTGATTCCCCCAACTCCACACATTCCCTCCAGAACCTGAAAGGGGGGGGGGGGGGGAGTAGGGTTACCAGATGTCAGGCAAAAGGAAGACATGTTCTCCTTTTTACCTTCACATCACGTTTGGCAGGCATTTTAAAAACATGATTTTGTCTGGCTTTTTAGTTACACGGGTTAAAGGATGCTGGAACACCCCAGAACACACTGTTTTTAGGGGGAAGCATTCCAGGCCCCCCTAAATAACAGAAGAGCATTACATTAATAGTATGTTTTCTCTAGGTGTCCTCCAACATCCTCCTTTTTGTACTTCCCTGTCCTCCTTCCCATCCTTTGGAATCTGGTAACTCTAGACATAAGGGGGATGTAGACGGGTGCTCAGGAAACTGGTATAACACTGTTACTAGCTGACAACTGGGGGTGTTTGGAAACTCAGAAGAGGTCTGGGGGCATTGACTAATTTGGTATAACACTCTTACTAGCTGAGAACTGAAGGGGTGTTCAAAAATTTGGGGGGGGGTGGGGGGCAATGTTCCCTCTAATTTTTCATAGGCTGTGTGTGCAAAAAATTTCTTTTGTGAAAATTTTTGGAGACAGTGTCCAAATTTGTGCGCACTCCAGTGAGTACGGTCAAACTTGTGAGTGCAGAGAAGTAAGTGTGTATGATTCAAATATCTAAATTTTATTTTGATCTGGTGATGGAAATGATTTTATAAATTACAAAACCTTATTTGAAACATGTTACTTGAAATTGCCTTCTTAAAAGTAGCATAAAAACACTGGCACGAATTTTTTTGTGCGTGCTTTATTTTGTTGTACGCGTAGACTTCATAACCTGCGTGCGTGTGCACACACGCATAGCTTAGAGTGAACATAGGTGTAGGGGGGGGTGCTCAATAAACTGGTATATACTGTTACTAGCTGACAACCAGGGGGCTGGGAAATTCAGGAGAGGTGTAAGGGGATGGGGTGCTCAGTAAATTGGTATAACACTGTTACTAGCTGACAACTGATGGGGTGTTGGGAAATTCAGAAGGATGTAAAGGGGGTGCTCAGTAAACTGGTGTAATACTCTTACTAGCTGAGAACTGGGGGTTGGGAAATTTAGGGGTGTGGGGGTGCTCAGTAAACTGGTCTAACACTGACTAGCTGAGAACTGGGGAGCAGGTATTAGGGACACTCGGGAGGAGCGTAAGGGGGGGTGTCGGGAGACTCGGGAAGAGCGTAAGGGGGGGTGTGTAATGGGAGTGTAGGGAGACTCAGGAGGGGTGTAAG
>ML682015.1:6146710-6262561 GCA_007922195.1 Podocnemis expansa | reverse complement strand
TGTAGGGAGACTCAGGAGGGGTGTAAGGGGGGTGTCAGGAGACTCAGGAGGGGTGTAAGAGGGTGTGTTTAGGGGTGTGTGTGTAAGGGGGGTGTCAGGCAGACTCAGGAGTGATGTAAGGGGGTGAGTGTGTAATGGGAGTGTCGGGAGACTCAGGAGAGGTGTAAGGGGGGTGTCAGGGGACCCCAGCGCCAGGAGACAGGCGGGGCCCGGCAGGCCGCACCCCGCCACACGCCGAGCCAGCGGCCCAGCCCCCGGGCGGGGCCGGGGCCGGGCCGCCCGCACTCACCCCCGCATGGTGAACTTGACCACGACGAGGCGGGAGCCGGCGGCGCTGAGCTCGGGCTGAAACTCGCTGTCGCTCGCGATCACCTTGACGCCGACCATCGTGGCCGGCAGCGGCAGCGCGGCAGACGCCGGGCTCGGCTCTCCTATCTGCACAGTCACCGCGGGAAAGGGAGGCGCCCAGCCTGCACCGCGCCCGCGCAGGCGCAGCCCGACACGGCCCCGGCGGTTTACTTCCGGGGGCGGGGCCGACCAGGGCGCACGCGCCGGGCGGCCATCTTGGTGTAGGGCGGATACGGCCGTGGTGCGATTGAGCGGCCATTTTGAATGAGGGAGTGGGACAGCCCCAGCCCAGGAGAGCAGGAGCCTGTTGATTTGGGGCCTTGAGTGACAGCTGTCAGGGTCCCACCTGAAACCAGAAATGGAGAAAGGGGGGAACCTCACTGCCCTGGCTTAGGGTTATGAGATACCAAAGGATGGGAAGGAGGACATTGGAGGACACATGGAGAAAATGTAGTATTAATGTAATATTCCTCTGTTTTTACAGGGCCCTGGAATGCTTCCCCCTAAAAATAGGGTGTTCCAGGGCATCCCAGCATCCTTTAACTGCTGTAAGTAAAAAGCCAGACAAAATCGTGAATTTTTAACATGCCTGCTGGACAGAGGATGTGACAGTAAAAAGGATGACATGTTCTTCTTTTGCCTGACATCTGGTAACCCTACCCTGGCTTCACTCTCCTGCATCTGAATCCCTTAGCCCTGCTGGGCGCACAGCTCTGTAGTGCAAGTCAGATAGGGAAGGGAGCCGCTAAGCTATGGGAGTTAGGGTTACAAGATACCATAGCAGAAAAAGGAGGACAGGGAGGTATGAAAAGGAGGACATTGGATGACACATGGAGAAAATATAGAATTAATGTAACATTCTTCTGTTTTTAGGGGGCTCTGGAATGCTTCCCCCCAAAAATAGGGTCTTCTGGGGCTTTCCAGCATCTTTTAACCCCTGTAAGTAAAAAGCCAGACAAAATCAGGCATTTTTAAAATGCCTGCCAGACAGAGGATGTGAATGTAAAAAGAAGGACGTGTCCTCCTTTGCCTGACATCTGGTAACCCTAACTGGAGTCAATGTAGGGCCAGAGCTCTTGGTTGAGCCAACACCATCTGAAATGCTGAGAGGCTTGAAATCTCCCCAGCTGATCATAGGATCCGGTTAGAGTGTTACAGCAAATCACAGTCTGACCTGATCCTATGACTTACAACTTCCCTGCATGTATTTTCCTCCCATTCTCTAAGTTCCCCATCTTCTGAGCATCTGACAAAGTGGGATTTTTCTCCAATGCAATAAATAAATATGTTAGTCTTTAAAAGTGCAGCAGGGCGCCTTATAATAATAATACTACTCATCACTGATATGATGTAGAATTTCTTATGAATGTGTTCCTTGTTGTTGGGGATTTTCATCTGCATTTTTAAAATGAGGAATTTAATACATGGTTATGTGGCTTGACAACAGCCAGATGGCAAGTTACCAGCAGACTCAGAAAAAGAACCTAGGTTTGCTGTTTCATAGGGCTGTGGTGTCTATGTTCTACCAGTATCATCTCATTACTTTAAAAAGTTAGCACATAAAGACCACAAAGACAAGCACTTTCATAATGTGTCATAGGTAAAATAGAATTGGTGCCAGTTCTAAAGCAAAGTTGTGTTGTGAAAATCTGTTATTAAAAAAATGGAATGGAAGAATCTGATCAATGAAGATTGGACTTTACTGCCTCGCTGTGGTGCTGTCCTTTTGTAATTCCTTAGTAAGCAGGAGTGTTGCTGCCCCAGGAAAGGACCCGGGGCACCAGCCCAAGCCCTGCCCCCTACCCGGAGGCCATGACCCCTGGTCGCAGGCCACGCCCCCCGGCCAGGGACGGGGATGGGAGCTGCAGCTGCGGGCCGCTGGACCCAGATCCCCTGCCGGGGATGGGGCTGGGAGTGGCCACCATGGCTGGGCCCTGGATCTCTGGCCCAATCGGGCCAGAGACCGGGAGACGCAAGCCCCCCCCGCCCCCCAGACCTGGGGCACTGATGCCGGGATTCGGGGCACAGGCCGCATGTGCCTGACGCCAGCAACACTCCTGTTAGTAAGGATGGTGTAGGCTGATGTCTTGCCACCTTTTAGCGGCCATGGTTCCACAGTGGCTTCTTGTACAATGGATATACCACATGAAATTAAAACAGTAGTAGGTATCCATAAAAGTGCATCTGATTACTAATCTTTCTTCACTTTTATTTCTACCCCTGCTAACATGCAGCAATATAATGAACTGGTGCTTCGTAGTAACCTAACCTGCTGTTCCTGACATAACTGCTATTTGCAGTTCCTTATGGAAATACAAAAAGATCAGATGAAGAAGTGACTGGTGTTAGCAGGATTAATTATAACTTACTAGAAAGTGCACCAGCACCAGTTGTCTACACCAGCAGTGTAATGTTACTAAATAACAGTTGTTATTTTGGCTAACACCAGAGGCTGAACTAGGAATTTAGCTCTTCAGAGCTGGAAGCATGAGTCTCTGTAACTTGAGCTGGGTCTCAAGGTGACAGCTATAAAAGACCTATAACCTCTATGGATTAGGCATAGGGAAGGACATGAGACATAGATTACCTACTTCTCCTAGATAGAGGAAAACAAACAAGGAGTCCTGTGGCACTTTTAAGACTAACACATTTATTTATTGCATGAGCTTTTGTGTGAGAAAATACCACTTCTTCAGATGCTTTTAAGATAGGGAAACTAATAAAATAAATGCAGGGAAGTGTAAGTAATAGGATCAGGTCACACTGTAACAGCAAATCAAAGCAAAAGTTAAGATTCAAACACTGGAGAAAAGCATATAGAGGAATATGAGATCAAACCACCTGTTGTAATGAGAAAAAACCTCAAAGTCCTTATTTAGTCCTAAAGAGACAGAGTCAAATTTGCAAATGAATTATAATTTTGCCATTTCTCTTTTAAGCCTTTATGTGTTTTTCAATTAGAATCACAGAATCATAGGGTTGGAAGGGACCTCATAGGTCATCTAGTCCAACCCCCTGCCAGAGGCAGGACCACTCCCACTTAAACCATCCCAGTCAGGGTTTTGTCCAGCCGGGCCTTAAACACCTCCAAAGATGGAGACTCTACCACCTCCCTTGGCAGCTCATTCCAAGACTTCACCACTCTCCTGGTAAAAAAGTTTTTTCTAATATCCAGCCTCGACCTTCCTAACCGCAACTTGAGGACCATAAACCGCAACTTGAGACCACTGTTTGTGTACAGCTATTAGCAAATCATCAATAGCGAGAGCAGGAAGATTGAAATGCGCACCTACCGATTTTTGAATGTTGTTATTTCTCATGTCAGTTTTGTGCCCATTTATTCTTTTGTGCAAGTTTGTTTTGAGCATTTGAGGTCCACAGCAGTTTGAATCCCAGATGGGCTCAATACATGTGATGGCCATCATTTTGGTAGCCATCAAGAAGCTCCAGATTTTAAAATATAATTTGCTTTATATTGAGTTAAAGAAGCGGGACCTGAAGCGCAGGCAGTAACAAACTTCATGGGGTATTCACAGTGTATAGTTATGACCAGTATAGTTATGTATTATTTGTAATCAGGAGTAATGCGGGCTCTGGAAAAGACCCGGGGCCCAGCCCTGGGCCCTGGTGGCCCCGCCCTGGGCCCTGGTGGCCCCCCTCCCTAGTCCCAATTTGGGGCCAGGGCTCCTGCAGCAGGTATCCAGACCCCTGGCCAGGGATAGGGATAGGGATAGGGATGGGGATGGGGAAAACAGCTGCTGCCATGCCTGACAGCAGACCCGGGGCTCTGGCACTGGGTCCTGGGTTTGAGCCCCCTACGTCCAGTGCTAGCAACACCACTGTTTGTAATACAGTAATACCTAAAGGACCAGCTGAGAGTGGGGCTCCATTGTGCTGTGCACTGTGCAAAAGAGAGTACTAGCCAGTCCCTACACTAAAGACAAACAGTAGAGGAAAGGGATGCAACACTAATGAGTGAACAATGAGGTATCTTGCAAACATCATATTAGCATCATGATATTATTTTATTTCATTTTGGGTGGGGTTCTGTTATACAGTGATTTGTTAGAGGGAAAGATGAAGAGGGAGGAGATCAGGACAGGGGAGAAGAGAAGCACTAAGGGTATTAAGTGGAGTGAAACAGAGGTGAAGATACTAGGGTAATAATAATGAGGAAGGAGCTGGAGCAGTCCATCTGTCCATCTGTTAGACTACTTGCGTCTACGGATATATTTAAACTTCTCTCATCTTATGAGAACTAAATTACCAAAAGCAGGGATTGCTTTCCTTATGTGTTTGTTCATCCTGGGCAACTACTGTGATCCAAATAAAAAGTTATTGCCCTTTTTGACTTGAGAAGTTTGTCAAAGTTCTGGGCCTTGGGGATGTTCCATTTGGAAGTAGAAACTAATGATGGAATCTGGTGTTTTCTTTGATATAATCTGGTTTGTTGTCAAAGAATGTACAAGGTCCTGCTTCTCTACTGCAACAGTAACCAAAAACAAAAGGAGAATCTTCTTAGATTACAGGTGCAAGTCTATTAGCCAACAGACTTTAAATTTCCCTTGGTAGCTTTTTCCAGGACCACACTCTCTGCACAGGCAGGGCTGGCTCTACTGTGAGGCAAGAGACAGACATGGCTTCAGGTGACAGTTCTTAGGGGTGCCTAGCTCCCCCTGAAGATCAGGCTGGCTCCTGCCTCTTCAATTCTTTCCTAGCACTCAGGCACTGTTAGTCAACCTGCAACTTAAGTCAGTAGGCAGAGTGCACTTTAAATCCCTCTGCAGGCAGATGCTTGAGATTTATGCACTTTGGAAAACTGTTTTAACCTCCATTAATGAGATGGGGGGGGAGGGGCACAACCCCTTGAGCCAGCCCTGTGCATAGGTTACTATTTGTTTGGTTTTTTGCTCAGTTACAATCTTGCCTCTGGGCAGATAGTATTAGGTCTTGCTTTATGGGTGGCCTCTTAAATGTTTCTCACAACACAACTACTTAAAGTGAGTGGTGTGTTCAGACATCAGTTTTAAGTCAACCCATAACAAGTTTCACCCACCTCATAACAAAGTAATACTAATGTAATGATACGTTAAAATGACTAAATAAAACTGTTTTAAAAACCTTCTTATAAGTTAATATTCGTTATTGTTTTATAATCTAAACTTAAATAAGTATTTTGGTATAGCTCAAAACAAACAAAACTTTGTAGTCTTTTAAAAATAATTAGCTCAAGTTTATTAAAAAATCAAAGAGACTCCAGAAACATGAAAATAAGAAAAACAGCTCATTTGTATTGCCATAATATCATAATATTGTATGATATAATATAATATAAGCATCTGACCAGCATTAGCTAGAGTGTTAGGCCTTGTCTATATCAGGAAGTTTTGTTGACAAAATTCAGCTTTTGTCAACAAAACAGGCCTGGTGTACCCACTACGCTCACCTCTTTGCCAACAAAACTGCTCTGTTTTGCCAGTAAACTAAAATCACCTAAATGAATGGCATTTGGCTTTTGTCAGCAAAGCTAATCCAGTGTCCCCTTAGAGTGGTGCTGAACTGTCATATAATAAATGGCTGATCCAGGTCCTAGGCAGCAACCAAGGGAGCAGTCACCTGGGATCCTCTGGTCCCTGGCAGTGGAGCCAGCCACTGGGGCTGCTCATCCCCAGAGGTAAGCCCTGGCGATTGATGCCCCACTGCTCCTGGGGACAGGGGAGCCTTGCCAGCTGAGATGGGGATGGGTGAGCTCCACAGCTACCCCTCATGCCGCCACCATGGGGGAGCCTCCGCAGCTGGAGCCCTGGTGGCTGAAGCCCCACAGCCACTGGGGATGAAAGCCGCAGGCAGCTGCAGCTGTTCTGCCACAGGGAACCCAGTGGCTGGGGGCAGCAGGGTGTCTATAGTCTCTCTGCAGGGAGCTGAGAGATCGCTCTCTCAGCTTCCCCACACTGCCATTTAGGTCAGTGGAAGTGGTCCTAGTGAAGACACCCTCCAGCAGCCCAAGGATAGCACTGTGGATGTCAGCCACTGCCATAATCATAGCAGTGGCTGTCTGCTGGCAAAACTTTCACCACAGAATTGTCTAGTGTAGACATAACCTTACTATCCTAACCTAACCAGAAAACTTTCACTTTTTGAGCTGAAAGTAATTAGATACTAATAGTTTGTTGTCCCAGGCAATCATCTGTTCTTGGACTTGAGTGATATCCATGCTTACTTGCCAGGCTTGCAGTCTACTACTACAGGATAAGCCCAACAAGGAAAACAACAGAACACCACTGGTCATTGCTTGCAAGTCCTCAAGTCAAATTTCTCCAGCATATCGTCAAGGCTCTACAGTCCGTCCTTTAAGATGATCTCTCTCTCTCAAGCCTTGAAAGGTAAGCCACTCCTCACTTACAGACTGCCTCCCAACCTTACACAAATACTCACCAGTAACTGTATACCGTATCAAAGGAACACAAGCCTGATACCTAGTCCTATGGCAGGCTCCCTTTCCAATTCTGCCTAGATATGTGACAATATATGTCCCTGTTACCAACCCTGGCCCACCCAAGTGACACCATCACAGGATCTAATCAGATCAGCCACTCCATCAAGGGCTCATTCATCTGCTCATCTACCAATCTGATACATGCCATCATGTGCCAACAATGCCTCTTTGCTCTATACATTGGCCAAACTGGTCTGTCTCTACGCAAAAGAATAAATGGACACAAATCAGATGTCAAGAACGGTAACATTAAAAAAAAACAGTAGGATGACACATCTTCAGTCTACCTGGACATTCTGTAAAAAACATGCTAGTTACAGTACTTAAGCAAAAAAAACCTTTAGAAACATAGTGGAAAGTGAAACTGCAGAATTTGAATGAGTATGCAAACCAGATACTTTCAAACTGGATTTGAAAAGAGACCTTGAATGGCTAAGTTGTTGCATAAGGTGATTTTCTCTCACTTACTCTTCTCAGCTCTTGCCTCCCTCTAACACACTGTTTGATGCAGAACAGCTTGTTTACTTTGCAGAGATACACTAACAGTCTACCCAGCTGGATCTGTTCAAATTAACATTGTGACCCAACCTTCTCTGTATATTTATTTACAGTTAACATCAATCAGGGACATCGCTGGCACTGGGCTCATGGGGCTTGAGCCCTGAATGTCAGCACCAGAGCCTTAGGTCTGCTGCAGTGGCAGCTGCAGTGGCAGCACACTTAAAGTGCGCGAGCCTCAAATGTCCACACCCAAGCCCTGGATCTTTTTCCAGGCCAGGGATGCTCCTGGTTAACATGCTGTATTTTCCATTTCATGCCTCTGATGAAGTGGGATTATGTCCACGAAGGCTCATGTGAGAAATACATTTGTAAATCTTTAAAAGTGCCATGGGACTCC
Organism: Podocnemis expansa; assembly: GCA_007922195.1. NCBI lineage: Eukaryota > Metazoa > Chordata > Testudines > Podocnemididae > Podocnemis > Podocnemis expansa. The sequence continues at coordinate 6,254,819 of ML682015.1, read as the reverse complement.
TTGTTTGTTTTGCTGAAATAGACTAATACAGCTAACACTTTGGAACTGTCTAAGGTGTATTCTTCACAGATAAGCCACAGCACCTACACATGTTGGTATTCTCTCTACACATTGGTACTCCCCACATTGGTAATATCTACTAAAACTCCAGCATTCAGGTTTGTTTGCACTTCAAAATTTAGCTTTCATCTTTACTACATTTCCTAGTTTACAGATTCCAAGGCCAGAGGGGACCATTGTGGTCATCTCATCCAGAGGTTCTCAACTTGTGGCCCAACTGCTAAAAACAATTAAAGTTTGCTGCTCTCTGGTCCCAGCAGAGGCAGGTTTGGCTGAGGGGTAGAAGGGACCATGGAGCCCTACAGCTTCCTCACTCCCTGTGTTGTAGGGGCCTAAGGTTGCCAGATGTCTGTCTGCCAAAAATCCAATTACCACGGACAGTGCGAAGGTCCTGGGTCATCACTCAACCCATGGCAACCACGGACATATTTAGGTTCAGGGGTATTGTTCCCCTACTGCCCTACTACCCCCTATTTCCCAAGCACCCAGCAAGGCTAGCTCTGCTTAGCCTGCCAGAAGGAAGAGGAGTGGGGCTCTGTCCTTCCCACCCTGCACTAGCTTGGTGCATTCCTCTTTCCAACTGAGGCTGACAGGCAGCTACAGGATTCTGCCTTCTAAGTCCTTGTGCCGAGCCCATCATTGCCTTCTATGTGTGCTGGGCCCTCTACCTGTACAATGGTAAGTGCCCCTAGGAGCACAGAGCAGGGAAGTAGGAAGAAGAGGGATGGGATAGGGCAGGAGCAATAGAAAAGGATGGGGAAAGGGGTTGGGGCATGGGACAGGGGGGAGAAGAAAGGGGATGAGGGAACAGAGGGGATTACTAAGTATGTTGCAGTCAGAGGGAGGTCTCTGCCTCCTTTATCTAGGTATCTATAGAAATGGGAGGAAGGCATATGGCCCCTCACTAGCAACCAAGAGTGATATTTCACTTCTTATTGGATGAGCATGCTCCAGGCTGCAGCACACCCTGGTCTGCAGACAGCATCTGCCTGCCCTTTCCACGTCTGGACACAGAGCACACAGCCAGAGCAGGCTGCCCTTTTAAGTCCTGCCTTATGGATGACAGCATATATGGGATGGAAATTTGTCCTGTGGGCAGCGTCCCAACTAGGGTCCCCCATGACTTCGTGGGTGGGTTCACTCTTGCCCCAGCTATCTGGAAGCAGGCACCGAGGGACATGTGCCTGACCAGGCAGCCAAAGCAGGTGTGGGTGTGGGTGGGTTGTGTGCGCATATGTGTGTGTGTAGTCCACATAACCCAGAGAGGTGTATATGCAGCTCACAGTGTAACCAGTTTGAGAACCACTGATCTAATCTGATGTCTTATACCACAGTTCATAGAACTTTCCCACAAAAATGCCTAGAGTAAAAAAAAAAAAAAAATCAGTCTAGATTTAAAAATTGTCCGCAATGGCTAAAATTAAGATTCCATCTTGTGTATTTTTACTGGAAGTCACAGGCTATAAGCAAAACCTCACGGACGCTGTGACCCATCTCTGACTTCTACTAAAAATACCCTGGGACAAAGAGCACAAACAGCATTTTGAATGTTTGTAAATGCTCCGGCACCTAGCCTATTGCAATAGAGGCTCAACATGCCTGCTCCAGTCCTTGGGGGATGGCAATCCTGAGCACTGCTCCGGTGAGCTGGCCCACCGCTTTTGAAGTCCAGGAGGCTAGCAGCCAACTAGTTGCTCTGCTGCAGGGTAGGGGAGGCTAGCCAGTCTGCTATTCAGTGCACTGGGCAGCCACTGTCCTGGCAGCCCAGGGGCTGACAGATGCTCCAGCTCTGCTACAGAAGAATCTGTGACTTCCCTGAGCTCCATGACAGAATTTAAAAAAAAAAAAAAAAAAAGCAAGGAGTTCTGTGGCACTTAAAAACTAACAGATTTATCACATGAACTTTCGTGGGAGAAAATCCCACTTTGTCACAAAGTGGGATTTTCCCCACAAGAGCTGATGTGATAAATAAATCTGGTTAGTCTTTAAGTGCCACATGACTTCTTGCTTTTTTTGCTCAAGTAGACTAACACGGCTATTGCTTTGGAACTTACCATGACAGCATTGTATCCTTCGTGTGGGTGAACCACTTGTGGTAAATTGTTCCAGTGATTAATTGCCTTCCACTAATTACCTAACACTTTATTTCAAGCCTGAATTTATTTAGCTTCACCCTCCAGCCACCAGACCTCATTCCATCTTTCTCCTTCACCTGTTATCAAATATTTCCCCATTTATGCCAAGTTCCAAAGGGGCAGCTGGGTTGGTCTAGTTCAGCAAAATGAGCAAGGAGTCCTGTGGCACTTAAAGACTAACAAATTTATTTATTGCACTAGCTGTCATTGGAAAAAAATCTCATTCTGTCAGTGAAGTGGGATTTTTCTCCGACTAAAGCTCATGCAATAAATAAATCTGTTAGTCTTTAAGTGCCACAGGACTCCATTTATAGGTCTTACATATCCCAGAGGCGCTCCTTCAGTAGATACTGCTGTAGAACGGGGGGCTTTCCCAACTGAGCCTAGCACACATCTAGGGCTGCAGGGCACTATGGGGCTGCAGTCCTCAAGAACACCCCCCCACCCCAAGGCTAGGGTTATCTGATATCAGGCAAAAGGAGGACATGTCCCCCTTTTTACCTTCATGTGGTCTGTCTGCCAGGTGTTTTAAAGTACACAATTTTGTCTGAATTTTTACTTACAGGGGTTAAAGTAGGCTGGAATACCCTGGAATACCTTTTTTTAGGGGAAAGCGTTCTGGGACCCTCCCAGACCAGAAGAATATTACATTAATACTACATTTTCTCCCTGTGTCATCCAACATCCTCCTTTTTGTACTTCACTTCCTCCTTTCCAGGTTTTGGTATTTGGTAGCCCTACCCAAGGCAGTGATTTCCCTCACACCCCCTACACCTCCCCCTGAATTTCCCAACGTGGTCAGCCAAAAACCCAAGGAGTTGTGTGGCATTTTACGGCTAACAGATTTATTTTTCACATGACCTTTCGTGGGAGAAAATCCCACTTCGTCAGATGCTTCAAAGGTGGGTGAAAAAAACCCCAAAAAACTCATGCAAAAATACATGATAGTCTTAAAGTGCCACACGACTCCTTGGGTTTTTTTGTTTTTGGCTGGACTAGACTAACCCTGGTAGCCCTTTGAAAAATACTCTCTCACCCCCCCCCCCCAATTTCAAGTCCTAGGGAGGACACTGCCACCAGGGCGCGCTGCTAACCACACCACGTGCCAGCCACCCCGCGCGCCCCTCCTACCTACGTCACGCGCGCGCCAGGCCCGCCCCCGCCCTCCCACCGCCCGACTCGCCCCCTCCCCCCGGTCTCCCAGGTGACGGCCGTTTCTCAGCCTGCCGTCAGTCAGTGCGGCGGGGTTTGCGACACTGGCTGGGGGTGTGGAGTTACGGCAGCGGCCAGCTGGATGGAGGCGCCCGTCAGCTGAGTGACCTGCCGCGCTGGGGGCGCCGCTCCCCGCCTGCCCCAGCCCGCCAGCGGCCGCCGGCCCCGCCTCACACTGCGGCCGGGCCCGTGCAGGTAGGCCCCTCACTGGGGGAGGGGGACTGCCCCTGCCCCTGCCGCGGGGGGAGCTGTCCCCCCCATGGGGTGGGGGCAGCAGTTTCCCCGGGACTTGAAATTCGGGGGTGTAGAGGCGGGGTGTAGGGGTGCTCGCTAAATTGGTGTAACACTGACTAGCTGATAGCTGGGGGGTTGGGAAATTTGGAGGTGTAGGGGTGCTCACTAAATTGGTGTAACACTGACTAGGTGATAGCTGGGGGGGTGGGGGGGAAATTTGGAGGTGTGAGGGGTATGGGGGTGCTCACTAAATTGGTGTAACACTGACTAGCTGATAGCTGGGGGGTTGGGAAATTTGGAGGTGTAGGGGTGCTCACTAAATTGGTGTAACACTGACTAGCTGATGGCTGGGGGGTTGGGAAATTTGGAGATGTGGGGGGTGTAGAGGTGCTCACTAAATTGATGTGACACTTACTAGCTGACAGCTGGGGGTTTGGGAAATTTGGGGGTATAGGGGGTGTAAGGATGCTCACTAAATTGGTATAAGCCCTGCAAATAGTGTAGTGGCTAGCACCTCTGCTTAACGTGCAGGAGGGCCTGGGTTCAATTCCCAGGGGGTTTGACTTGATGATCTCATGAGGTCCCTTCTAGCCCTATGATTTGATTTGATTTGATAACACTTACTAGCTGATAGGTGCAGGGGTTGGGAAACTTGGAGATGGGGGGGTGTAGGGGTGCTCACTAAATTGGTGTAACACTTAGTAGCTGATAACTGGGGGGGTTGGGAAATTAGGGGGTGTGAGCGCTCACTAAATTGGTGTGACACTAGCTGACAGCTGGGGGTTTGGGAAATTTGGGGGTATAGGGGGTGTTGGGGCGCTCACTAAATTGCTATAACACTTACTAGCTGACAACAGGGAAGTGTTGGGAAATTCAAGGGGTTTAGGGGCTGTTGGGAAATCGCTGGGTGGGTGCGTGTTGGGCACATCATCCCCCCCCCCCGATCGAAGCATGACCTTCATTCAGATGGTACTGGGCCGAGCCAGGTGGTGTAGACCAAGGGTCTCAAACTCAAATCAGCATGAGGGCTGTGTGAGGACTAGTATGTTAGCCTGAGGGCCACACCACTGAAACCATTTCATACAATGATATTGCAAATATTGGTAACAATAGTGTTGTTGCAGACTGCAGGAAATAACTTTAGGGGCCGAATGCAGACCATGGGCCGGGTGTTTGAGATCCCTGGTGTAGACAAGCGTCGTTGCTCCACCATAGGGTGGCCCCTTCTTTACCAACATAGGGTCAGGTCGAGTGGCTGGGGCTCAGTCTGACCCACTTGCAGCATGTCTCCCATCTCTGGGGGCTTGGGATCAATCTGGTGGCATACTCAGCCAGGCTTCTCTTGATTCTCATTCTGGTGGGCTCAGGATCTGGGTGAGTTGCAGGTTTCTCTGCATGAGTGGACCTCATTGATGTGGTTCCTTGTGTTACAGTAGCAGGGTTCACTTTCCCAACAGTTCTGGGCTTTTCTGTTCCAGCTATTTCCCTTTTGGAAACTGAGCCCAATAAGGAGAGTTTCCGTGAGTGTCATAGCTCAAGATGTGGTTATGCTGACAGTATTGGGTGGGGGGAGGATATATTTGCATATTGAATAATGGAACATAATGCCTGTGGAGGCGTAACACATGTTACAGTGGTACTGTGGACACTTTCCATTCCCACAAGTATTACAGAGTCAGTTGATAGGCATGTGATAGGGATTTTCTTTAAATTAGTAAAAGGTGCTATTACAGGCCTGTCTTTAGGAATTAGCCACTTTTGGTAATGACTTGATGTCACTCATAAACTCATTCCTCTCTATTCAGATTTCAGGATGTCATAACCATTCTTTTCCTCTTTTTACTGTTGTTGAAGCAGATGCCTATATCCCTGCTATGCTTTGTGTATTTAAGTGAGACTTCATGTGAGTGCAGATATCAGCCGAGCAATGTTCCCTCTAAGGGGAGAGAGTAGCTGAGCAACTCCTGTTGCTCGCTGCGCTCCCCCCCGCCACGGGGCCCGCTGCGCAGCCCCTGCCCCCGCTCCCACTTGCCCCCCTTGCTCCTGACAGCCCCCCCCGCTCCTGCTAGGCCCCCGGGTCCTGGCATCGCCCCCTGGTCCCAGTATCGCCGCCCCCGCTCCTGCTAGCCCCCCCTGCTCCCACTCGCCCCCCCTCCTGCTAGCCCCTCCCCCACTCCCGGCAGCACGCCCCCCTGCTCCTGCTCACCCCCCCTCCCAGCCCCCACAAACTTACCTCCGGGCTGGATTCAAGGCAGGCCCAGCCCTAACTCCTGGGCCAGAGAAGCTCTATGGAGCATGCCCAGATTTTCTGGGCATGCTCCGTTAGAGCTTTTCTGGGCGGGAGTTTTCAAAACTCCCTGCTCCACAGGTGCTCCCTTGAAGGAGTCTGGCTGCCGGCCGGCTGCCTTCCCTGCGCTGGCGGCTGTGCTGCAGCGCGCCAGCGCAGCTTACAGGGAACATTGCAGCCGACACAGCTCATTGCAGGATTGAGACCTGTTGTATGTTTTAGGATATTTTTCGTGATGAGAGGAATACCGTGTGTGTTGGGACAGGAGGATAAATCAGAGAGAGGGTAACAGCAAATGGAAGTGACTTAGTATCTAATCCTGTCAAGATTTATGCACATGCTTAGTTTGTGCATGAAGCTCAACTGAAGTAAATGGGACTCCCAAAATTCATAAAGTTAAGCACTTGTGTAAGTCTTTGGAAGATCAGAGCCTTAAGAACATAAGAAAGGTCACAGTGGGTCAGACCAGTGGTTCATCTAGCTGAGGAGCTTGTCTAAAGCTTGTCATCTAGCTCAGGAGCTTGGCAGTGCTAAATCAGGGATCTCAAACTCAAATCACCCTGAGGGCTGCTTGAGGACTAGTAGAGGGCCGCATGGGGATTAGCATGTTAGCCTGAGAGCTGCACCACTGAAAACTTTTTCCATACAATGATATTGCAAATATTGGTAACAATCGTGTCGTTGCAGGCCACAGGAAATAGCTTTAGGGGCCGCATGTGGCCAACAGGCTGCGTGCTTGAGACCCCTGTTCTAAATGCTGCTGAAGGAATGAATAGAAGAGGGCAATTATTAAGTAATCCATCCTGTCATCCAGCCCCAGCTTCTGGCAGTCAGAGCATTAAGGACACCAGAAAAAGGGGTGCATTCCTGAATATCGGGGCTAACAACCGTTCATGGACCTATCCTCCATAAACTTAATCTAATTAGTTTAACCCAGTTATACTTCTGGCCTTTACAGCGTTCCATGACAATGAGTTCCACAGGTTGGCTGTGCATTGTGTGAAGTTCTTCCTTTTGTTTATTTTAAACCCATTGCCTATTAATTTAATTTGGTAATCCCTGGTTCTTATTTATGTGAAGGGGTAAATAACATTTTCTTATTTATTTTCTTCATACCATTCATGAATTATAGACCTTTATCCTATCTTCCCTTAGTTGTTTCTTTCTACACAGAGCAGTTTAGTCTTTTTGATGTCTCCATATGTAACAGTTGTTCCATACCCCCAGTCCTTTTTGTTGCCCCTCTCTACCTTTTCTAGTTCAAATATATCTTTCTTGAGATGGGTTCACTGGAAGTATAAACCTCACTACAGTAGCACAGTCTCTGATTAGTTTAGAGATGTAATGAAGTCAGGAAACTGAGTTATGTTAGCACTTTTGCTCAATGAATGTTGCAATCTCATTTTAGGAATTGTTGATAGCTTTAAATATCGTTCATGAGTAGGGAGGGCCTTGCTTCATCCTCCCTCAACAAGTTTCATTACGGAGAGCAAGAGGACAATAATTCTCAGATTTTTGTAATACATCCATGTACATTAAAACACTCTGCAAATAACAGTATAGGGCAACTTATTACATGATATAATACCTTTTAGCCTGTTTAAAGAGACGTTTTCTAAGAAATTAGCTTTAAAAATAGATCACTTAATCAGGGAGACTTATATGAGTTGTACAAGAAAAGTGATCTTCGCACAGTTCCTGTTTTATGTAATTTCTTTCTTAATAGACAAGATAATCTTAGGAAACAGCAAGGAGTTTTAAATTTAGTTTTGTAACTGCCTTGAGTAACATGCACTTCATGTGACAGCTTGAATGAAGAAGGCTTTTTAAGAGGAAAAAAAAAAAAAGAAAAATTTAAATCTTTGTCTTATGAAAACACCTAAAGGAAAATACCCTTCATTGCAGGAATGAGATGCTTTTAAAAACTGGCTAAAACTAATCCTATGTAAGTGATTTTATAAAATGAGAAACTAGAAATAATTAATCTTCTCATATTATAAATAGCTGTAAAAGATATTTTCGTCCTTAGTTTGTATTGAAAATAATAGTAGTCTGCATATATATGTCTTTTATCATTCTACTCATCCGTTCTAGGGTGAGTGAAGTATCCATTTTTCCTTTTGCATTACCATTGCTATCATGCTTAAAGTTTAAGGTGTAGCTCTTGTGACTGGGTTGGTAATATTTTATGAACATTTTGCAAGCCAGTAGATCCTATTTTTAAAAGGTTTCCTCATTTATCATTGATTACTTATATGTTTGACATCATTTAGAGAATTAATATTTATTTGTGTTGCAGTAGTGCATAAGATCCAGTCAAGGATCAGGGCACCATTTTATTTGCAAGAAACCAGAAGACAACCCCTGCCCTAGAGACACTGCTGTCCTTGGAGGGGTTCAAGAGGAGTGACTGCCCCAGGCCCTATGGTTCAGTGGCCCCACTGCTGTGCTACCCTCCCAGCCCGGTGCTGTCTTGGTGGTAAGCTGAAGCCAAGGGGTGGGGTGGGAGTGCAGAGCCTGGTCTCTGGGCCAGCCCACTCCCCCCAGTATAAGGCTGGGGACGTCACAGGCGATTGGCTCCCAAATCCCACCAGACAGCCCTGCTTAGAGAGCTCACACTATTGATATATGATGAGATACAATGGGTAGCTAAGACAGGCAAATGACCTAGGATGGCACTGGAGAGTTGACAGAATGAGTTACCAGTAAAGCAAGCACGTCACACACAAAACAGATATCTTAGATCATCACTTGCCTAGCTGCTACCATTAGGTAAGCCCAGCTGCAAAAAAAAAAAAAAAAAAGTCTAAATAATGTACATATTTATCTAATAGAATTTCAAACCTTGGCTTTTTGAGATATAAAATGTATGCAGATGAATTTAATTCCAAGGGTTAAACAAAATTCATCATTTGAAAAAGGAAAAGTAGCTAAACTTTCAGGAATTTTGTATAGTTTCTTTATTTAAAAAAAAAAAAAGTCTGGATCCTGCAGAAACTTAAAGGGCATGCTCAACAAAACAACTTGCTGCACATAAAATTGAATGTGGCTAAGTGTGATGGAGTGGAGTTTTAGATTTACTACACCCAGAGTAGAATAATTTCCTACCCAGTGTGAAATAATTCATTTTCATTTTGCTGAGCGTGCTTTTTATTACCTTTCAAAGATATTTCAGACATTTCTGAAAGAGAAAATTAATAAATTTACACTTTGATACGAATTTATAGTACTGGTTTTACCCATTGCTGTATACTTCAGAAGCTGATCATAGGTGAAATACAAGGATTACCCTATAGGTAAAAAGGGTAACTGATTTTCAAGACCAATTTAATGCTTGGACAGCTTGATGAGACCAACATCCAGGTTGCAATCATTGTATAGATACCCATTCATAGTACTTAGATTGAAATAATTTATATGGTTCATATGAGACCCTGGCAACTAGGGCTAAGTTCAGAATGGTGACTTGGGACCAGATCCTGCAAATGTGTATGTACTTTAGTAACACAGCCAGTCCCACTGACTTCAATTGGCCTGTTCATGGTAAAGCACCTATACAGGTTAGCAAGATTAGGGTGTTAAAGGTGAAAGCCTTTGTCTCCTGTCTACTTGATATATACATTGTCATCTTGACTGCTGCTTTAACTTTTCATTACCAGATGACCAGAGTTGAGCACTGTAAAATGAATACATGCACAGTTAACTCATCAGTTATTTTCTCTTTAGTTCCTTTCTGTATGTGTGTGTGTATGTGGGTGGGCGGGCTGGGGTTGGGGTGGGAGGGAAGGGTAGATGTGTGGTGTGTTGGAGGGAGGAAGTTGCGCTAAAACTTACCAACCTAGATATCTTTTTGCTAGGCCTACTTGCTGACTTCCAGCATGTAAATAATATCCTGCTGTCCTAGCACAAGGAATTTACTTTCTGTTTGTGCTCTAATGTTGTAAGGAAGTGGTTCTTGATTTGGAGTTAATTGTGTACTTAGAATTGAGGATTCCTCCTCTTGTTGTTCCAGAAAAATACTGTAATGAAAGACTTCATAAAAAGAATTTGGATTCTTCCAGTGCTTTCTTCAGTTGTGTTTAGTGTCTAAATATGTACATGTTAAAACAGTACTGAAGTCATGTAACTGTTATTTGCAATTCAGTACATTGAGTAGGTAAAGTATAGGGGAATAGATGCTTTTCCCAGTTCAAATAGAATGGTCTATACTTACTAGCTGTCAACCCAAATGATAATGACAGTCTGCGATATGTGTCAAAAGTAAAGATCTGCCTTCCAAACCATAGTAATGTATTTAATTTAATGCAGTGTACATACTTTAAAACTGCATTCGCTGCAGTGATTCAAAGGCATTTCCATCACTGACGCTTTTCAGTTATTTATTTGAATGCACATAAATTGTATAATTTTCTTCCTTTAATTTTAATGATAGGCTAGGAAAGAACCTAGCTGCCTTTAAATTAGATAATCAACAAATGTTGAATTGCTTTCACCTTTAAGTGTCTTGTGGATCAGTTGCTACCTAGATCCTTAATGTGATCTAACTGGATATTCAATTTATATCCAATCCAGGCTATTGTATTGTGCCACTGGAAGAGCTGTCCTCCCACACCTCTTGCTATCATGAGCCTGTGGCTATACTGAACAAATGTCTGAAATCCCAGGGGTTCATTAGGAGACCTTCCTGTACTCTTTGAATACAATCTTTCAACCAGTTATGCACCTATCTTGTAGTAATTTCACCTAAACCAACTTCTTAGTATGTTTTCTCAGTAAAAGAGTTAAAAGCATGTGCAAAATTTGAAAATATATATAGTAAAGGCATTATAACTGACAAATTATAGTGTCATATTAAGTTCTTTAGCTTACGTGCCTGAGACATGGGGGAGAGTGATGGACTCTTTTAATGACAAACAAGGAGTCCTGTGGCACTTTAACAAATAATTTCTTAGTCTTTAAGTGCCACAGGACTCTTTGTTTTACTGAACTAGACTAGCATGGCTGCCCCTTTGGAACTTGGCAGCTCTTTAAAGACAAATTCCAAAGGCGCAGCTGTGTTAGTCTAGTAAAGCGCAAAAAAAAAAAAAAAAAAAAAAAGGCAAGGAGTCCTGTGATACTTAAAGACTCCTTTAAGGTACAGCTTATCTTTGGGCATCCAACTTTAATGCTACATTCCAGATCCTCCAAAAAATTGCCAGAGTTCCCAGGGGAAGAAATGCAGATGGTAAAATGCAATATTGCATTATGTAATCGTTCATTCCCCTCTGTATTTTGATTATCTGCTGCTGTAGCTTGCTTTCATTGATGTAAAAATATTGATTGCTTACTCACATTAAATGAGTTTTTTTTAAAGAGATTTATTTGGTGTTCAGTAATGACAGAGAAGCTATATCCTAGTCCAGTTTCTTCAGCTGTTAAGATGAGCCTGTGGTATTTCCTGAAAATGAAGTTTTTAATGAAGGCACTGAGGTACCATAATAAAAAACTAGAACAAAAAAGGTAGTTATGAAGAATAATCTGCTGCTTTTCTTAAAGTTCTTAAACTTAAGTAGTCTAGTGAAGGCTTGTTGTGTCATGTTTAGGCATGAGGTTCTGAAATTCAATAATTTTTTTCCACTAAAACTATAAAAATAGATAAGCTTTGTTTTTTCTGTTTATGCCTGTATTTTTCAAGATATTTTCTACATATTAATATTTATAGGACACTTTCTTTTTGTTTGGTCGGTTTGTTTGACTGGGTGGAAGGTTAGATTTGAAAATTGTTCTAAAACTTTTTTGTGTGTTTGTAAATATCTCTCTCAAAGCTTGAGATTGTTATGAAATTTTTAGGTGTGTGTTGCATAGCTCAGCTTAAAGCTTTTTTAAATCAATTAATTAGCCAGTTAAAACATTTAACTTTGACTTGTGTGGAAAATAGTAGGAGAGAAGAACCAAAGTTTGTGTTTTAATAGAGAATCATCTACATTAATGTGAAAATATTGGTATTGCATCTGGAGGATGATTTAAAATTGAGTTATTGCAAATTCAGGACCGTGCTACTGTTAATTTCATAGGATATAAGCAGTAGAAAAGAAATGGCATGTGTACAAAGTATTTTCCATAATGTTTATTAAGGTTTGTACCAGTTTCTTAGATTGTCACTGTTCTATGTATTTAGTAATGGATTTGCCACTTTGTCCATTTTCTTTAAAAGTAAATAAGCAGCTAGGGTACATTCCCAGTGAGATATCACTAATGGTGATTAACAAATGCAGATATTGGGTAAGTGTAGTGAAATCAACAGTTTGGTATTTGTTAAGGAGACAATATTTTTCCTAGTCAGAGTGAAAAATGGCACATGTACATGAAAGAGTGCAAGGGTAATATATTGGTTTTAGGGCTAATTCTCAGTTATCTTTCCAGATCCCTTATACAATTGCTAGGTCTATACAAGTGAATGTTTGGGGAGGTAAACAAGGAGGATCACTTTGGGAAAGTGAGACTTTAGTCCAGATATTGTGGACTGGAGTAAGTCCCAAGCTAATTTTTTCTCTCTGTTACTGATAAACTTTTAATTTTTCCACTTATAAATACCATACCTTGAAAAGATATTGTAATAATGAAAGATACTGCAATATTTTTAGTTATTCAGCTAGTGTATAAAGTGTTCTTGTATTGTGTCAGGATTGTGGTTTATGCAGTGTTTTTGTCGCCACATTGTTCCCAGGATGTCAGTGAGAGAGAGTGGGTGAGGTAATATCTTTTACTGGACTACAATATGCCATTTCATTACCTTGGCATAGGTGCACAGATGCCCTACTTTTGTTTTCAATAGTTATAATTTAATTTTTTGATATACAGCTAGTCCTCACTTAGTGACCTACTCGTTTAGTGACCCCTCAGAGTTATGACCGGCTCTCTGATGAGTTGGTATTATGGCGATGTATGAGAACTCGCATCAACTCTCTCAGATTACCTATATTTACAGTACACTATGCAAACTAAGTTCAGTACATTAGAGCTTAAAACATTTAAAATATATATGAAAAATGTTATAAATGATGCAAAGGTGACATTAAAACTATCTACCGATGGTTGAAAAACCCACTACCAGTAAAGTACATTATGCCTGAAATACCGGTAAGGGCTGCTCCTCGTTTAGTGACCAATTCGTTTATCAACCGGGTTTCAGGAACGGAACCCGGTCACTAAGTGAGGACTACCTGTATACTGCTTTGACAACTGATTTTATTAACAAAAATTTCACTACTATGAAGTATCTCAACTCTTTAACAATGTACTAGTCTGATTAGAAAGTAATTGTATATACACTTTTTAATTTTTTTAACCTGTTACAGTTCAGTTATTGGGAACAGTCAGGAGGGGAACAATTAATCTGGCATTGCATAATAATCAACAATCAATTTTCAGGCATGTTGCTACAGGAACTCCTTCTGATTGTAATTCGATCAGTTTTGTAGATAACATTGTCTGCCTTGGTTCTCCACCGTTCTTGTTTATTAAACCAGTTTTTTAATAAATCTAGTCTAATCAAACACAAGACAGGCTGTCACAGACAGTAAGTGACAGCTTATGTTGTTTTCTTATCTTGTGTTTTGTGGAAAATGCCTAGTATCTCTGTTGCTTTACAGAAGTTTGCCACTTGGTAGCTCTGACGTGTTCTTCAGTGATTTTTCCAAAACTTTGCTGTTCTCATTGTAACAGTTTTTGCTGTTTATTTCAGGGGTGGACTAAACTGGCTCACAGCTAGGTGCCAGCAATTTTACTTTTGCTCGCCAGAGGGGCTGCTCTAGTAAATTTCTTCAGTGGAGCTAGGCATCAGGCTACTAAAACTGGGCATCATGGTGACCAGAAACAGATTTGTTGAGGCCTGGTTTATTTATATTCAAAATTCTATCTTTAGCCCACTATTCATTAAAAATGTTACCTTGTAGTGTTTGGCCTCTCTGGCTACCTACGTTATTTAGCACCATGAATATAGGCAACACCTTGTAAAACATACACAAAGTTTGTTCTCTGGAGCATTTGCATGGTATTTTATTAGGTGGAACGGCACTGTTAAGCCAAGAGGTGTTGCAGGGCTATGATGTGCTTAAGGTAATGTAGGGAAGCTCAAGAAAACTAGTGTTTTGAAGAGGGAAGGTATTTTGGTACTCTATAAGTATGCCAAGTACAGAGATACATAAACGCCAAGATTTTGAAAGAAGAGACAAAAGGTCAGATTCAGATAGATGTGACATAAGCAAGAGTTGTGGAGGTGTATTTGCATGTGACAGTTCTGACTTGGATTTAATGAGAATAGTTAAGAGGAGCAAGACATGAAACCAAGTAACATGCCTGAAGATCAAATTGAGGATTAAATTCTCTGTGGGCTAACTTCTCCATTTGATCAAATCTTTTTCTTTTCTTTCAAATCTTGTCATTTAGAAACCAGGTGGGAGTTATGTTTTCTGTTTGTTTTATACCTTAATTTGCAGGGTGCCTTTCTAGCTCCATTTTTACAACATGCAGTGTTGGAGTTGTTGGGAACAGGCAGACTTTGTTGTCACATGTCCACAGAGCTCTCTCTTCTGTTGTGCACAAGTGGAAATAGTGCACAGTTTCTTTACCTAGCTTCTGTCCGAGTTTGACTATGCATCAACTTTGCTTTTTCTGCCTTTTTTTAAGGCATGGTCTATACTAGTAATTTATGATGGGATAACTCTCACTTGGTGTGTGGAAGAGCCACACCACAGTAATACCAACGTAGCTCCTGGTGCAGGCAGTGTTGTGTCAATGGAAAGGCTTTTCATGTCAACATAGGTGTCACCTCTTGGGAAGGGGGTTTACCTTTTGGAAGATTCTCCCACATAGTTCCTGCCCAACTGCTTCAGTAGTGCACCTGAAATGTTTTAGGTGTAGACAAGCTGTAAGTCTGTTACTCTGTGATTTAGATGGGGGTCTGAGGTCTGGTAATGTGCTAAAAGATTCTTCTGATGAGTGAAGCGAAACGAATAGGTCAAATCACATCATTAGCTAATGAGCTCTTTGAGGCTGGGACTGTCTTTATAGCACCTAGTAGAATGGATCCCATGTGTAGCTGTTAAGTACAATTTCAATAAAGATTGGTGATAATCATACAGAAGTTTATCAATACAATTCCTACTCTAGGTTTCCCAGTTTCTTTAGAACTGACCCAGGGGGATCCTTGGAATTAACAAAAAAAAAAAATTGCTATCTGCTCTAGCTTTGATTTCTCTTAGGCATATCCCCTGTAATGTATGCCTGCAGATGCAGATCTAGCAGCCTCTCTCATTCTAAACCCAGCAGCCAATGATTTGGTTTTTAGGTATTTATTTTTTTAGGGGATTATTTGTTACATTTAGCAAGTTTCCTTTTTAGCAGTTTGTAGCTACTTATCTAAAACAAACAAACACCAAACGAAATGTCACACAAGGTGAAATACTAAGCCTGTTCTGGTCACTAAGGCTTTGGCTACACCAGTGGTTCCCAATCTTTTTGTGTATGAGGACCCTTTTTAACATCAAAAAATTTCTTGGACACCCAAATGATAAACCACTCCCAACTATTATCATTAGTTGTTATTGGGGACTGACCTCAGGCAGCAGTGCTGTAGAAGGCCAGTGGAGGACCTGGCCCCTGCCTGCTCCCAAGGGGTGGGGACATACTCAGGGTGTGGTTGTTCACAGCAGGCAAATGCAGTTCATTTAGAGCCCTCTCCAACATGGATTGCTGGCTGGCAGCAGCTTGGGCCAGATCAGGCCCAGGGACCTTGGGGTCCCCAGACCACAGGTTGGGAACCACTGGACTATACTACAGATTTTACAATGGTACCACTGGTACTGTTTCAGATGCACTGCTGTAAGCTCTCCCGTGTAGTCACTCTCTGCCCAAGGGAGAGAGCACTACTGCTGGCTTAATTAAACCACTCCCAATGAGTGGCGGTAGCTATGTCGGTGTGAGAGCGTTTCCCACCCACATAGTGCTGTCCAGACTGGTGCTTTTGTCGGTGAAGTTATGTCAGCCAAGGCTGTGACCAAAATAAATTTTACCAACCAAAGGACTAATGTAGACAAAACCTAACTTCCTGCTTGCTTCCCACGTGGCACTAGATGGCTTCACATCTAAGGGCTGTTGATTGATATGAAAAGATACTATGTGGCTTCTGTCATTGGCTTTTCTGCTGGTCTCTGGTCAGTGACTCAAAATTTTAACAGGAGTTCCTTGTTAAAAACAAAAATAAAGGCATACATCTTTCACAATTTCCTTTTATATCTCTATGGTTGGTGGTGGTTGTCCCTTGCTGTGTTATATTTTTTACTACTTTTTAAACTCCTAAGAGATATAGTATTTTTATTTATTCATAAAGTACTATGCACATCTACATAACAACATGGAGGAGGAAGGGTATTTCCACTCTAGCACAGCCTTTTTCTTCAACCCATTCTCACTAAATACTCAGACAGCTTTTTCAGTTTTTAGCTGTGGTACATACAGGTACATTTGGTTCTTTCCAAAATGAGGGAGAGGCCAGACTGTTCACTGCTTGTTACACTTCATATCTTTATGAATTGCTAACAAACACAAAGACCTGGAAATGGATGTTTTTTTTGTGGACACTTCTATAAATTGGTTTGCCACTTTTTAAAATGATGCTATTGTAACTAAAGTTTCAACATTTTTATTAATGCAAAATATATCCATAAAAGTCATTACTAAGGTAATTTAAGCTATGCAAGTTAATTGGAAAATGAAAGATAATTTTGTGCATATAGTTTACTTTTACTCTTTACAGATTTCCTCATGCTTGGTTAGCTAAAACATGTTCCATGCCAAAGGGGAGATATGTAGTTTAGATAGCAAAGGATTGATGTAAACAGTAGCTATTGGAATCAGATCGACAAGCTTTACATAAGCAAACTTTCACTATGACTGATTCATATAAACATAATCTCAATTGTTATAAAAACTTCACACAAACTTTCTAGAGTGCTAAGGAAAAGGTACCTTTGTAAGAACACAGGTAATCTGTCAGTCATTCTAGTTGATTTAAATGGTTAGAATTTGAATACTGGACTGTTTTCTGCCTTCTGAAACTATGGTTCTAATGTCCTGAGGAGTGGGGAGGAATGAGTGTAAGGGACAGCAGCAGTGTTTTGGGTGGGATGACTCAGTGACAAAGTACTTGATCTCTTTCTCCTTTGTGACTTGTGTAATAGTTAAAACCAAAAGGTCTGCACAGAACTGTCTTGCTGTTCTATTTTCATTTACTTAGAAAACAAAACAAAACCCCCACCCTTTCTGGAGAAGGACTCTTCTGTTTCAGTTCACTAGGCCATATCTGAATGCATGGCTAGTCAAGTACAAAATAAAATTAAGTTGTTGGAATTAAATTACAAACAAGACTTTGAAAATAAACTTTGAAGAGTTTAAAATTTGAGCTCTGATGCAGAGGGAATCATCTGGCATGGGCTAGATGGAAGGAAATCTCAGTAGCCTTTGTGTTCAAGCTAGAAATGAACTTCTGAATGTTAAATTTAATTCTGTTCCACGTTTAAATTCAAGGTCTTTAATAAAAATAGTTAATTTATCAATCCTGTTTTTACACTGGTTTGAGTCTCCCTCACCATCATTCACTTCAAACTAGATAATACACTGATTGATCCAAGTGAAATAGCTACATTAGACTTATTCAAATCTCAGAATTTTGACTGGAGGCTCTCTCACTCTCTGCTTTCCAGACTCTTCCCTATTTCCTTTAACTTTCCAATTATTTTTTTTTAAATTTGTCATAGTCATAGAAGATGAGGGTTGAAAGGCTCTTCAGGAGGTCATCTAGTCTGGTTCCCTGCTCAATGCAGGACCAATCCCAACTGTATCATCCCAGCTAGTGCTTTGTCAAACCACACCTGTCACTTGTCTTTCACTGGGTTCCCTTTTCCCAGTTGGTGCTCTTCTTTTGCTGCAAATGGCAAAGGATTTCCTTTCATCACTAACCTTTCTATTGCAGAAAGTGGTCAATTGCTAAAATATTTCAAAAGCTGCATTAGAAATAATGTTTCAACATGTGCTGAGTGGGCTAATAGTTTGCCTGAGTACGGGAAGTGATGCACATGGCCTGCAGGGTGTGGAAGGTAGGGCAATTGCCGTACACCACAGGGACCCTGCCCGTGTAACTTGTTCAGGCCTTAAGCTCCGCCAAGGTGGGATTTTGGCTTCAGCCCCCTTGTTCCCATTGGGCTGCTGCCTGCAGGTTTCTGCCATGGTGATCCATTTTGGATTCATAACCCACAATTTGAGGACTGCTGTTCTAGTTCTTACGGTTGCACACACAAGCTTGAAAGTATCCTGTTAGTACATCCTAAAACAGGCCTCGACAAATAATACATTTCTGGTCACCACAGTGACCAGTTTTAGCAGCCTGTTGCCTAGTTCCACTGCAGAAATGTGATGGAGGAGCACCCTCTGGCAACCAAAAGTTAAATTGCTGGTGCCTAGCTGCAAGCCAATTTTGTCCACCCCTGCCCTAAAAGCTCAAAAACCAGAAGTCAAATAAAAAGAACCTAAAATAGGTTGTTTTAGAAAAATCTGCTGATGTTATCACTATCATTTTTTGTTTTAGCCAATCTCATAATATTCTTGGGCCCAACAAACTTTTTTTTTTTTTTTTTTTATTGCTTGGGGTTATAGTGAATCAGTATAACATGCTGTAGGACTGCTCTTTGAATGAAATTGTAATAATCTTTGAATGGTCTGTGAATCATAACTCTATCTAATACAGCATACTTTATGCATTTTAATACAATAAAGGTAATTTAGAAAAAGAAAGCTCTGCAATATCAGCATGGAATAATACAATTTAAGTTATTCAAACTAAATATACTTTTGGGCTTCATGCAGTTAAGCTACAGAATATTACAATGTCCACTTTCAGTTGAGATGATTTGAAAAATACTTTGGTATTTTAAAACAGGGTTATTCATCTGATATTTAAAAGAGAAGGAAAACAAACCATGTCAGGTCTCTGTTGATTGGCCATCTAACAGCTACTAGTATTCACTGCCTCAGACATTTACTTCTGAAATACTTTGGGGAAGAGAAAAGTGACTAGGGAAAAAATGATCAAGGGTTTAATGATGAGAAGTCAACTCTTTAAAAAAAACAAAACAAAAAAAAACCCCTCAACAATATATTACAACCTAAACTTTTGCATGAATGTCGTATTTTTAATAATATCACAAACATTGAGTTTTACAAATGATTCCTTCAAATACCTATTATTCAGTTCCTGTGTAGTATTTGAAGGTGCATTTTAAACATTAAATGACCAAGAAAAATAATGCTGATTGTGTTTTGTGTTTTACAGTGGGTATCATTCATAATGTTAAGGTTGTTTGGGATGAGGATGTAGTAAGTAAATCAGCTCTGACCAATGCTATAAGCTTTTTGCAGTTAGTAGAATTTTGGGTTTTGGTTTTAAATCCTTAAAGCGGTGAATATTGCAAAAGTTCTGAAACATTACATCTCTGATATTTATGATCTTACTGAAATTTGCAGGAGTGGAAGCAAAATGGCAGGAAACAGTCTTGTTCTACCAATCGTTCTTTGGGGCCAGAAAGCTCCCACACACTGCATATCAGCCATTCTGTTAATGGATGATGGTTCAATGATTGTCACAGGATGTCATGATGGACAGATATCTCTCTGGGACCTTTCATTAGATCTAGAAGTAAGTCTCAACCGTGTATTTATTCTTTTTGTGTTTAAGGTGTGTATCATTGTTATGAAAGCAATTTTTGTTCTTTGGTGTAATTATTTCTGTTCCAGAAAGTATACAATTGTTTTCAAACTTCACCTTCATCCTTCCTCTTTCTCACAATCAATCCCTGATTTTGCACTATGAAGAACTCAGTGTTTATATATGGAGTGTCATTTAAGACAGATAATTCAGCCAGTACAGCTAATATAATTCACACTGTAGTTCTCACAGTAAAGATGACTTAAATCTTAAATCCTTTTTTAAAAAAATTCCTCTCCAAAAGAGTATTTTTATTAGCTAAACAATTTGCATAATACTTCAGTTATACAGATGTGGTCTGGATCTGCAAATCAGATTAGATATCCATGTAGGATTTCTGTTGGCCGAAAACTCTGAACCTAGTGCCAGTAATCAGTATTCATTATTGATTTTCATAGGCTTGTGGTGTTTTGTTTCAAGAAGAAATTTGAATCATGAGAATATGGAAAATCAGTGAATCCAGCTGAAAACTGGGGTGTCATGTCAGTTTTGCTGGCAAACTGCTGGTTCAGTTTGATGTGAATAACTAATGTAGGTATAGATAATGGAGAGTCATTTTCATTTTTAAACTTTTTAGTTGTGTTTTGAAGCCAATAATTGCTGGTCTCAACTGACAGCCAGTAGCTGAGATGTTCTCACACATGTCTTTCCAAGCCTGATTCTGCAGAAGCTAATGTTGGCAAGGGTAATTAATAATTAAAGCCAATATTTCCGTTCCCTTGTCTGATGACCTTTCTTGATCCAGAAGCTGCCAAAAAGGGCTGTGTTTCTCTCAGCTTGAGTTAGTTGGTTTATGAAAACAAACGTCTAATCTTGCAAGCTTATATTAGGTTTTTTTAAAAAAAACTTAACTTTTAAAAAAGTATATCCTTATTCTTCAACTTTATTTCTATAGAAATTGATCAGAAAGGGGCCTAGTAACTGAGGTCAAGGCCCTGTCTACATTAGAAAAATAAGTTGACCAAATATAGATCAACTTACAGCCACCACAGTAATTAGTGTAGTAGTGATGTCCATGCTATCATCCTTGCATTGGTGGAGTGCGTCTTCACCAGGAGCATTTCCACTGACTCATGATCCCAGTCTCTCAGCTCCCTGTCTGGAGCCCCAGAGGCTCTTGATGGGCTGCTCATCACCACAACTCTCTGTTTCCTGCTGGGAGCTGGGAAAAGCCACCTTTCACATTCCTGGGGGGAAGCCATTTGGAGCTTCTTGCCTTTGGGTGTGGGGTCCAGGTACCCTGGCTTCTTGCCTCCCCTGCATACTCTTGCTGGGGAGTGGGTGGAGAAGCAACCCGGGTTTTCGCCCATCCCTGTTTTCAGCTGGGAGCTGGGGGAGGTTGCCCAGCTCTGTTCCCCTCTCGCCACTGAAACCAGGTAGTCATCAGTTCCACAGTCTTCCTGTAAAATTGACAAGTCTTCGCTGACTCCCTTCCAGGACTGGGTGAAAAAGTACCTGGAGTTCTCGCCCCCCCTTTCAGCCAGAAGCAGGGTCCAGCTGTTCAGCTCTCAAGTGGGCTTTCTTGTCAGTTTTACTGAGCAGTGACATTGACAAGAATGACAGCCATACGGCCGAAGTAAGGGGGAGGCGGTGTCTACACTGACATAACAGTGTTCTAACTAAGCTGATGTGAGCCCATCATCTCTTCTTAAGATGGTTTTATTTTGCTGTAGGGAGAAATGGGGAGGGCAGTTTTGTCAGTGGAAGGGTGACTGCTGTATGCAGGGCACCACTGTTTTGTTGCACGTACACAAAAAGCTGACTTTGTTAACAAAACAGTCCAATGTAGATCAGGCATGAATCTATTTAGGTACAGATTTTGGTTGCTGACACTCAGCTGAAAGCTGCAAATGCCTGTTTCAGATGGGCTGCTTTGGTCTATAGTGATTTGTTTGGAAACAAATAGTTCTTTAACAGAAGAATTGCTTTTTTAACTAAGCAGTAACACAAATCAGGTAGCTGAATTTACTGGATAACTGCAGTTCTCAGGCGGTTCAAGCCATGAAAAACAAGCATCAAATACAACCACAAACCTTTGGGAGAATATATGTTTTTGATAGAGGAGGTGCTAATTAAAGGACATGAAGTAGATGCAGTTTTTCATAAATTGTAATAATTATTAGTTTTGTTTTAAAATTGAAATTTAAACCCCTATTTTGGGGAAGGGTGTGGTTTAATGAAAACTATGAATTAACTATTTTTGTAGCAATACAGAATGACTTACCCAAATTTAGCATGGGATTAAAAACACCTTTGCTGGAACTGGCTTGAATAAAGTTGTGGGTCTTTCAAATACTTTCATTCCAGCAGCTGCTGGCACTTTGTTCTCTTGCATGGTAGACCATCTTTTCATGGAGCTAGTGTGTTGTAAAATACAAAGACTTTTAAAATATCATGTTTCCATAGCTGCACTGACAATCAGTATATATATAGATGATAACTTCTGGAAAACTTTTCTTGTCTTTCTGGTTATGGATCAGTTCCTCTGTTAATAGTACGTACAATGTGTTTACTGTATACTTTACTTTTGCAATTCTAGGTTAATCCCAGAGCGCTATTGTTTGGTCATACAGCTTCAATTACATGTTTATCCAAAGCCTCTGCATCCGGTGAAAAGCAGTATATAGTGAGTGCATCTGAAAGTGGGTGAGTTTTCTATAGATTAATTGGTATGTAGACCTATTGATTTAAATTAAAGGAAATTGGAGATGTATGAGCAGATCAGGTCCCTTACAACAGACTATTGCTTTCCAGTGTAGGTATTGTTATCTAGCTCTTTGAGTGTCTACTGTCAAATAATCTAAGTGATGGGGCTTCCCTATTCTAAGAACCTAATTAGTCTTGAAATTGGTGGCAAACCTAGCTATTCACGTTTTTCACAATGCAGAAGCGGTGTGGATTCACCAAAGGCTAGCTCTCATTTGACAACCTAATCCATTGACCCATTGCTTCTGAGAGACACAATTTGAAAATGGCCTGTCAATAGGCACATGTTTTTATTCATCTTGCCTTTGCCTGTCTGTGGTCAAGTTCTGAGTGGCTTCAGTGGGTGCAGGATAGTTGCACTACAGCTTGCTGGTGGGGAGTATTTAATATGTATCTTAGCTTTAATTTCTTTATTCTGTCACTTTATTCATATTTACTACTTGATTTTCCTTCATTCTTCAAACTTTTCTCATTTGTTGAAAAGGATAATTTGGTAAATAAGTTTTTGAATAAACCATTTTATTGTCAAAATTGACTGAACTTTCAGTGCAGTACAAGGGATTTAAACACATGATTCCTGTTGATATTAATGGAAATTAGTTGTGATGTCACATGAAACTGTGCTGAACATTTATGATGTTGACAATACACTAATTTACAAAAAGCGAAACAGAACAAACCCTCCCCCCAAAATAAACCAAAAAAACCTAAACAACTCTGCCACCCACCTGCCAGTGATAGTGTAGGAAGTGAAAAGAAAAATGTGTAACGTAGATCGCATTACACGTGTTTGAAATCTGCTCGTGTACTGGTAAAATGCAATTTTTCAATTAAACTGTTTTATTCTGAGGTTTGATTGAGTCTGTAAACTGTGAATGTACTTTATTTGATTATTGAATAACATGACCAAGTATCTTGGTGTATTTAGCTAGATACATAATTAATGTGTTAAAACCACAATCACAACCTCCATATCTTTTGAGACATTCCTCTATGACTGGATAGTTTTTCTTTTTCCAGTGGATACTACCAATATTGAGTAACTGCTAGTAGATAAAAGATTATTTTACCATTTCCTCTTATGTGAATGTTTCATCTAGGAAGCCATAAGAGAATTAATTACAAGCGATCATTTGGTAATAAATATCCAACAACTGGTGATATTGCTTTATGGATTGCATCCCAAAACACTCTAATGCCAGGACTTTTCCACATGCATATAATCATCTCTTTCATTACAACTTTGTCAACATTTATTCCCCCAACCTCCTCATCTCTTCCCCCCCCCCCATTTCTGGTGTGAGATACCATTGAAACAGAATCTTAATGAAATTTTTTTAGGTATTGCTACAGACTGAGTTGCTGATCGTCTTTTTTGGATCAAACCTCATTTCTCTGAGACAAGGGTCTGCAACCAGAAAGATAAAAAGAGTAATTTTTAGAAATTCCTTCAAAGGCTAAGTGTTCTTCTTTGAGCAGCTGCTCACATGCATTCTACTCTGGTGGTGCATGCGCCAACGTGCCCAGCTGCCGGAAAGCTTTTTGCCCTTAGCCTGCCCCATAGGAGCAGCAGTGGTGCCCCCTGGAGTGGCTCACAACCACTCACATAATAGCCGCTGGTGCTCCGCCTCCTCTCAGTTCCTTCTTCCCGCTGTTTGTGATGGTTGCCAGAACGCCCTGTCATCTTCCATGTGCTCTCTGCTAGGAGTAGAGTTTAAAATTGTACGTTCATTTAGTTAGTTAGTTCAGTCTATTATTCTTGTTAAGTGTAGTTAGTTTTGGACTATGCCCTGCTCACCAGGGTTTAAACCTTGTGCTGCTTGTGGCAAAGCCGCCTCAGCAAGCGATCCCCACGACCAGTGCTTAAAATGTCTGGGGGAGGTGCACTGTATGGAGAAGTGTAAGCTCTGCAGAGCCTTTAAGCCTTGTACAAAAAAAGATAGAGACTTTAGGCTGAAAGCCCTCTTAATGGAATAGGCATTAAGCCCAGCACTGGAGACCACCAGTGCTGCCCCGGTTCAATCGGGGACTCCCAGCACGCGTTCAGCCAGTCAAAGTCAAACTGGCACGAGGCTCCTCCAGCCCCATTATAGTCGTATAGCCGTCACTTGCCCTCACCCGATGATGCGGTGGTGCAGGACTCTGCCTCGTCCCCCGATGATTTTAAAGCACACCAGGACCTTTTGTGCAGACTTGCTTCTAATCTCGGCCTCGAGGCTGAGGAGATGAAGGACAACTCAGACTCACAGTTCAGTGTCTTGTCAGCTTTGGTGTCTCCAGGCTAGCCCTCCCACTCCACGAAGGGGTTTAAAAAATTATGAGCTTCATTTGACAAACCCCGTCGTCGACGGCACTGACCTGTAAAGGGGCGGAGAAGAAATACTATGTGCCGGCGGTTCCCTTCCAGTACTTGTATACACACCCCGCTCTGTCCTCTCTGGTTGTGGAAGCAGCCAATCAGAGGGAGCACCAGGGCCAGCGGTCTCAACTCCAAAAAATAAGGAGGCCAAAACACTGGACGCTTCTGGTAGGAAAATCTATTTGATGGCCACTATGCAGTTCAGGATAGCGAACAGTAGTACCGGCAATTACTCTAATTTTGGATGCTTCCAATCTTGACTGGGGGGCACACCTGAGTTGCAACCTCAGCACTCAGGGAATATGGTCAGAGAGGGAACTCTCATTGCAAATCAATGTGAAGGAGCTGAGATCTATCAGGCTAGCCTGCGGTATCTTTCGAGAAGAATTGCGGGGTCAGACCATTCATATCCTAATGGACAATACGGCTGCAATGCGTTACGTGAGCGACAGGGAGGAGCCTGTTCCTCAGCTTTGTGCCTCAAAGATTTGCGTCTGTGGGACCTGGCAATAGCTTGCAATTTCCATATGACTGCCTCTCACTTCCCTGGAGTGAGGAACAGTGAAGCGGACTGTCTCAGCAGGCACTTCGGTTCACAACACAAGTGGTCTCTCCACTCGGGGGTGCTGTCCTCAATCTTCTGTGATTGGGGTTATCCCCAACTAGATCCTTTTGTGACCCAGGAAAACAGGAAGTGCCACCAGTTTTGCTCCCAGAAGGGATAAAAACAGAGCTCCCTTCCAGACACTCTTCTGCTGGAGTGGTCGGGTGCTCTCCTCTATGCCATTTCTACTTCTGCACAAGGTCCTGTTAAAGTAAAGAGAGACAGAGCCAATGTTATCCTAATCACCCCCGCCTGGCTTTGCCAGCACTGGTTTCACTTGCTGTCCTAACTGTCAGTAGTCCCACCTCGGAACTCCCACTCAGGTACGCCCTGCTGTCTCAGGACGACGGTCGCCTTCTCCACCCAAACCTGAGGTGACTCCAGCTGACTGCATGGAGGCTCCGTGTCTGAATTTGGAAGAGCTTGTCCGCTCTGCAGAGGCGCAGCATATCTTAATAGGCAGCAGGAAAGCCTCTACTCATTCAGTTTATGAGGGGAAGTGGACGCGCTTCTCTCTTTGGGCTTGATCTCAAGACTTGGACCCCATCACAGCGCCTACCCAGGAAATACTGGAGTACCTCTGGAGTTTGTCATCAAGGCTTATCCCCTGCATTGCTGAATGTTCACCTAGCAGCCATTTCCTCTTTTCATGCTCCTGTGGCGGGACACCCTGTTTTTTCTCACCTGGTGGCAATTCGATTCTTGTGAGGTCTGGAAAGAGTATTTCCTCAGATGAGGGCACCAACCCCAACAATGGGACTTGAACGTAGTTCTCTGGGTGCTATCTGGACCACTCTTCGAGCCCCTAGCCACTTGTCCCCTTCTGGCGCTCTCCCAAAAGGTGGCATTCCTGGAGGCAATTACTTCCACGAGAAGAGTTTCAGAACTCGAGGCCCTCTTGTCCGAACCCCCTTACACAGTGTCCTTCAAGGACAAGGTTTAGCTGAGGCCCTACCCGGCCTTCCTTCTGAAGGTAGTCTTGGATTTTCACATGAACCAGGACATTTTCCTACGGATGTTCTTTCCCAAACTGCACACCTCAGATGATCACAGGCGATGGCATACATTGGATGTTCGGAGGGCGTGAGTCTTTTACATTGACAGGACGAAATCCTTCCTTAAATCAACACAGCATTTCGTCGCCATCGCCGAACGGGTTAAGGGCAACTCGGTAACATCACAGATGATTTCGTCTTGGATAGCCTCCTGCATAAGATCGTGTTACCAAGTGGCGAAGGTCCCAATACCCGGGTCAGTAAGAGCACACTCCACCAGGGCACAGGCCTTGTCAGTGGCCTTCCTAGCCCTTGTCCCAATTCAAGACGTTTGCCGGGCAGCAACATGGACATTCGTCCATACCTTTAACTCCCCTTACGCCTTGGTCCAGCAGGCAAGGGATGATGCTGCCTTTAGTGAAGCCATTCTATGTGCTCACAAACCGTAACTCTGCCTGCCATCCAATAAGACTTGTTATTCACCAGACTGGAATGCATGTGAGCAGCTGCTCTAAGAAGAAAAAGGATGGTTCCTTACTACTAACTTCTGTTCTTCGAGATGCGCTGCTCACATCCATTCCACACCCACACTTGGTCCCTGCTTCCAGAGCTAGTGGAAAGAAGGGACTTAGAGGGAGGCGGAGCAGTGGCAGCTATTATGGTGAGTGGTTGAATGCCACTCCAGGGGGCGCCACTGCTGCTCCTATGAGGCAGGCTAAGGGCAAAAAGGTTTCTGGCAGCTGAGCACGTCGGTGCATGCACCACCAGAGTGGAATGGATGTGAGCAGAGCATTTCGAAGAACAGACGTTACTGGTAAGTAACTCCTTTTTTTTGAGAGCCGCAGTCGATGTAGTCTCCTGGTGGGGGTTGGGGTGGACTGGGAGCTGGACCAAGGCAAATTGCTACCAGGTCCTCTGGTGGGGAAACCCAGAACCAGGAGTGGGCCCTCCACAGGGTCTCCCAGTGGCCGGGGAGAGCCCAGAGCCTGGCACAGGCTGCCTGCAGGTCCCTTGGAGTTGGGTCTGCCGGTGACAGGATGGACCCAGAGCCTGGAACCACAAGGGAGCAGCCCAAAGATCCTCATGTGTCTCCATAGCCGCAGGTTGCAGACCCCCTGCTCTGAGACAACTTGTCTCTATATGTCCTTTTCTCACCATAACATATATGGATACAATATTGTTAGGAAAACTATTTGCAAAGAGAGAGAAAATAGCTAATTTTTAGTTTCCTAACTGACTGGATGCCATTGCTTCTAAGCTGAAGTTAGCTTTCTGTGTAAAAACAGATTTTCCAGCATATTCAGAAACATCATGCCTGATTTGAAAGTACTGGTACCAGAGGAGAGTGGGACAGTTAAGGTTAATTTTGATCTCTAAGCAAGTTACAAAAACTTCTTTACTGAATAACTGGCCAGTGGCCACCCATGTATATTCTGTGGTTCTCCCTGTCTTTGAAGCTCTCTGGTTTGTGATTTGGGTTAACAGCTGGATTATTTGCAATGAGTGTCTTTAGTAAGGGTAAATGATGTTATCTTTAGTTCTACCCCAGATCTATAGAGTAGCTTTTGCTTAAAGATGTGTGCAGATTTTTGGAGGAGGTGATTTTTTTTTATTCATCTATTTTATTAAATCACGTTTGATTTGGATTTATATAAATTGAGAGCACAGATTGCAGTTGGCCAGTTATAATCTGCTGCAGTTTTTATGTTCAGTAAAAATTGAGTGTTTGGCTTCTGCTGCTGCGAGATGGCATTTAGAACAGCTATGTCACCCGGTGTAATGAGTCTGTACAAAGTGTCTATACTTCAGTCTTGGTCTTTATTCCTTATCAGTTCTAACAACATCCTCTGTGCTCTTCTTATGGTTTTGACTGAGACAATCTCAGAACGACTTTGAAACAAGAATATCCTTGTCAGTACATCTATTTTGACTGGGACTGTTGTCCCATTCAAGAAATTGCATCCTTTCCCAGCAGTCCAAGTCTCTCTTCATTTGTTGAAATGCTGTGTTGAAAATGAAATCAGAGATCTTTTCTAGGTTATTTTGATATGAGTTCCCAAGTATCTTATAGAATTTGTTGCTAATTTGTACCCAAATAGTTCTGAAACAGTGACTCTTCAGAGTCTGATGAATGTATACCTAGTATGTCAGATTTAGTGTAATCTCTTTTAAACCCAGATGCATTATCAAAGTCATGGATTTCTTTAGCAACTAATTTTAGGGTAAATGTTTATTTAGAGCAAAATATTACGTATTACATATAACTCTATTTTCTTGTGTGTGTCTGCAAGTTTTATTCCTATGATAGCTTCATTGTTTCTTATCCTTTGCACAAAGGCTCCATTGCCAGTGCAAAAAAGCAGAGATGATATTGGATGTCATTGCCTGGTCCCTGTGTGTAATTCAGATAGGGAACATTTAGCCCTATTAACTCTGAGTTTTTGGTTGGTGTAAAAAGTTGTTATCCGCTTGAGGAACTGGTGGCCCAAATCAAAATGGGAAAGACCTTGAAACAGGGAATTCCGCTCTACTCTATCAAAGGCTTTTTTTGAGTCTAGTGATGATAAAGGAAATGGATCTTCTTTTGATCTGGCATTATGGATGATTTGAGATACTCTACAGATCTTAAAAAAACAGAGTCGTGTGGCACTTAAAGACTAACAGATTTATTTTTCGCATGAGTTTTCTTGGGAGAAAATCCCA
This sequence comes from Podocnemis expansa, assembly GCA_007922195.1. Classification (NCBI taxonomy): domain Eukaryota; kingdom Metazoa; phylum Chordata; order Testudines; family Podocnemididae; genus Podocnemis; species Podocnemis expansa. The sequence continues at coordinate 6,225,726 of ML682015.1, read as the reverse complement.
CTTTAGATGCTTTGAAGCATCTGATGAAGTGGGATTTTCTCCCACAAAAGCTCATGCAAAAAATAAATCTGTTAGTCTTTAAGTGCCACACGACTCTTTGGTTTTTTTGCTGGACTAGACTAACATGGCTATCCCTTTGGAAATCTACAGATTGTCTGATATCTGTCTCTGCTTAACAAATATATTTTGATTAAGGTTTATATAAGGTTAGAGCACAGACTACAATTAGGTAGCTAGAATTTTTGCTGCAATCTTTGTCATGATTCAACAGTGATATGGGCTGTTAGGAGCTGCATAAAGTAAGGTCTTTCTTATCTTTGGGTAGAAGAATCACAGTAGCTTTTTACATAAGTTTTGTGCATTCGCCTATTGGAATAGCACTGAAAGTACCTACCACTTTCATTATTGCTATAGTGCCACTAAGACTTTTTCTTCTGTTATTTCTTTATATAAAGTTTCTTTATTGATTTTTGCCTGTCTTTGGTGAGCTTACTACTTGCCTGAATTTCTGAATAATTCAGAGGCTGAAGTATCTGAGATATAGAGGGTTTTTTTGTGTTTGTTTTAATAAATAGTAAAACTAGCACATTTCATCAGGGTGTGTAACAATCTTTTGCTGAATTTTTTTTTTTTTTTTTTTTTTTTTTTTTTAAGTATTTGGTGATAAGTTGCTCCAGAATCCCTTTTAAGCATTTAGCCAATAGGTTATCACTTTTTTCCTTTCACATAAAACTTGTGCTTAGTATACATAAGGGCTTTTTCAGTGGCATCTACCATCAACATATTCAGTTTCCTCCCCTAATATTAATAAGCTATGTTATTTTTGTGGGAGTTCTTTGAACCTGACATTCTATGAATTTTTTGTGACCTACCGGTATTCTAGCTCTACTTTTTTCCTTGAACTAACTTTTTCAGTTGAGAGGCTGTGTTTAGTCCTCTAAATCAGCAGTCTCAAAAACATGGTCCGTGGGCCACATGCAGCCCCTAAAGCTATTTCCTGCAGCCAGAAATGACACTATTGTTAATGATATTTGCAATATCATTGTTTGAAAAGGTTTCAGTGGTGCAGCTCTTGGGCTAATGTACTAGTCCTCATGCAGCCCTCGTGGTAATTTGAGATTGAGACCCCTGTTCTAAATACTATTTTCCTTGTCTTCCAGAGAAAGCTTCTTTTATATTGTCTGTATCATTTCTTTGAAGGCATTGAACTGTGTCTTGGCATAGGCATAGGGAAAGTATTAAACTCACTCATGTTTAGGACTGAATTTGAGGTTGTATATGGATCCACAGGATCCAAAGCTGTGAAGAGAAGCCTGGGCCAGCTGGAAGCAGGGTCTAGACGTGGGATGAAGCCTGGAGAAGGGCATGGGCCCAGGGTTGCAGCTGGGAGCTGAGGTGGGGATGCAGCTGTGGGCATTGAGGGGTGGGGGCTGGGGAGGAAGAAGGGATGACAGGGCAGAGATGGGTGCAGAGTGGGGCTTGTTGGCACTTCCTCTCCTGTCCTATGAGAGGTGGCCCAGGTCCCACTGTGACTCCTTGAAGGCTCCTTCACAACCCACCAGAGACGTCCCTAGAGGGACACCTAGGGATGCGGGGCCCAGGGTGAATTGCACTCCACAGGGCCCCCTCCACACCGCCCTGCACTGGGGGCGGGGCTGGCCGGCCCAGGGGAGGGGCAGCCCTGTGCTGCCCCCTCCCCCCCCCCAAGCGGGGACCAAGCAAAAGGGTGATCCACCACCGCAGTGCTGCCGGTCCGCACCCCCAAGCGCACTGGTCTGGGCTCCCTGCCAGAGCAGCAGGGAAGAGGCAGGGGGCCAGTGATACTGGCTCCCCGCTGCCTGCTGCCCCCTGCCCGCTGCTCCGGCAGGGAGCCCAGAGCAGCACACATGGTGGGGGGGGTGTGGCGGACCAGCAGCAGTGCTGCGGTGGCAGACCGGCCTTTTGCCCGCTCACCCAGTCCCCAGCATGGGGGGGGGGTTGAGTGGCTGCGCGGGGCCTAGGGCGGCTAGCCCTTCTGCCACCCCCGAAGGATGGCCCTGCAACCCATTGCTTGTGGACCACTGGAATGGGGTCTTTAGAGTCTATGGTTTTCTCTTTCCTACCTTCTTTTTCCTGGGTTTCACTGTTTTCTGAGAGGTTTTCAGGCACTTATTTGCATTTACTACCTCTGAAGAATCACCTTCTGCAGGTAAGATTTGGATTGTTGTCCCAAATGGCTGGAATGTGTTTTTTCCACGTCTTTAATGCAGTGGTTCCCGCCCTTTTCAGTAACAGGGCATGCTTGAATGAGACAAACCAATTCCAAGGCACATCCACCTTTTCCAGCTGAATTGATTGATTAGAAAAGTAACATTTATTATGGGTAAGATCTCGATAGAAAGCTTTCCAACATAGTGCAGTGGTTTTAAACTAGTGTGCCATGGCAACTCCCTAAGCATGTCGCAAGATATTATAATGCTGCTGCTTCTCACTGTTGCGAAGATAAATTTGTGGGCCCCCTTTACCTGACATCTCCCTCTATGCACCCCTCTGGCCCTGGCTGGCTCCCCTGCTGGCCTCCCAACACTGTGGCTGGCCTCACCAGAGCCTCTCTGCTGGGCCTGCCACTGGCCCCTTCACCTTGTTGGTGGCCCTGGTGCCAATCTCCCCAGCCCCTCCACTGGTCCCTAAGCATCATCGTTGGCCCTGCTGCCAGCCTTGCTGGGGCTCCCGCCAGGTCCCCGGTGTCGCTGTTGCCCCCCTCGTCAGCCTCCTGCCCTTTCCATCTGCCCTTCTCGCCAGTCTCATGGCTCTGCTGCCAGACACACTGGGGCCATTGTTGCCTCATCACCAGTGGTGGTGGTGCGGCCAGTGGGAGTCCCAGTGAGGCTTGTGGCAGGGCCAGGAGGCCAGCGGGGATGGCAGTGGCAGGCCTGGGAGCCCAGTGGTGGGGGTGTCAGGGGGCCCACAAAATTATCTTTGCAGCTGTGTAGAGCAGCAACATTGCTTCCCATCCTGTGCAGTCTGCATGCTTGGGGCCTGGGCTGGGCAGGGGGTGGGGGACATATTTTAAATGGCTCTAGCTAAAATGTCAGGGCACGCTTAGTGTGCCATGGCACACCTGTTGGAAACCACTGGTTTAATGTATAATGCTTAGTGAGAGTTTTAGTGGGAATTTCCATCTGTAGAAGATACCTACCCTTCTGAATGCTGCTATAATTTGTCCCAGATCTCTTCTCATTCCCAAATTTAGCACAGAGAGATCATGAAAGAATTTCGGCTTGTGACTTTTGAGTATGAGTTCTGAATGGTCTCTGGCTTTCTTCATAATTCAGTTTTTCTGTGAAAGTCATGAAGTTTCACATACAGGTTTCTGGTTTCTTATTAGGGGGAGAGGTGTGATCAGCATCCTATATTCTCTCTCCACTTTTACTTTTTAGGAAGCTCAGATGTAACAACTCCACAATTAAAGTTCTTACATATCAGATTAGGTTTCTTCTTTCAGAAGTTCCAGGCAGCCTCTTATTTCTGGTGTTCCTTCTCAATCTGTTGCCTATAAAGCAACCACTTTAGCTGTATCTCTGTCTCTTGCTCTATTCTGTTTTGTTTTGAAGTTCTGTTTCTCTCTTACTTGACTTGCTTTTGTTGGGCAGCTGTCTAGACCCCAGCAAGTCTACTGTTTCCTTCTTTACTTCAAGAAGGTTGGTAACTCATCATGTCTCATGGCCTTACACTCAGATCATTTCCAGAATTTTTGCTTTTGCAGCTATTTGACTTTTCTCAGCCCTGGTATTTCTGCCTGACGTGGCTTCCATGTGTTCACTTGGAATCTGAAAGGTCTCTCCATGCATTGATCCAGAAACTCTTTATTGTAGTGAGGTACCTTTTTAAAATTTTCTGCTTTTCTTGGGGAATTCATTTCCTGCAATGCCAGTTGCTTTTGGAGAGGTTAGAAAGTTTTGGGGGCTGATGGAGGCAGATTGCTCTGCTATTCCGTCAGAGCTCAAGTCGCAGGCAACTGTGCAACTCTGGCTCCCTGTTGATCTCCCTTGACTAAGCTATCTGTAACAGCTGTGATCTCCTGACATGTACTTATATATACTATCTCTTCTTCTGGTCCTGGTCCCTATGGGTATTTACTGTCAGTGTGCATGTACTCTAGCACCTGAGACCAAAATATTTTTCAAAAGCAGCGGTGTTGATTTAAAAGAAGAAAGAGAGAGATGATTTTGAGAAAGGGAGGGGACTTAAATGAAGAATGACTGTTAATTGACTTAAATATTTTGGATTGACTAGATTGATGGTTTTCAAACTTTTTTTTCTTGAGACCCCATTGAAACAATCATTTGTGCCAATAGTGGTTAAATTATAAGTTGATGAGCACCAGAACCCTCCTAATATCCAGGCCCCCTTCCTGATTTGTCCAGGTCCCCTTCATGTGTGTGCAGGCCCCAGCCCAAGTAGACATTTGCAACCACTTCAGTACCACATGCTTCGGTTATTGCTCCAGTCACGGGACTCTGCACTCCTCCCTAACCTCTCACCCTTACCCCCACAGGGAACCAGGGCCCAGAAGTGAGGGTATCCATGCTCAGGCAACCAAGGGGCCACTGAGTGTTGTACCCCCCCCCCCCAGCTCAGAGGGGCATGTGGGCAGCACACCCCTAGCCAAGGGCACCAGGCAGCAGAGGCCCCCCTCAGACCTCTTGCCACTGAGTGCCCCCCCAGCCTGTTTCCTTCACCCCGCTGACTAGCCCCCTGACCCCCCGAGCTCCACTCTCTCTCCACCCACTGGAGTCCGGATTGGCCCCTCACCTGCCATTGCACTTGGTGTACAGGCTGGTGGGCCAATCGCAGCGCCAGCTGTGGGTGCAGGGCCCAGTGTGGCTGGGGCCAGGGCCCAACGGGTACCAGTAAAGCAGGCAACATCTCCAGCCCACGCAGCCTTGTGGTACTGAGGTGGTAGCAGCACGGGTGGCAACGGTGGGTGGGTGGCTCAAACAGCAGCAGCAGCCTGGCATAGAAGCCCAGCAGCAGCGCCACATTGGGCATCCACATGGTGGCCACCAGGAGTCAGGTGCGATGTAGAGCCGGCTGCGAACCTGCGGGCAAGACTCACTTCCTGCACCTCACTGAACCCGCCAGGGTTTCAACCAGACCCACCACTGCACCCAGTGGTCCCGGTTGTGGTTGCCACAGTCTCGCTGGAGCCCCCACTGCCTCGCTGTAGGCACCCACAGAGTGGAGAGGGGGGAGCGTCGGCATAGGCGTAGTAAGGAGGAATGCAGCACAATGCTGTGTTCTGCCTTGTTCTTCTGTTTTTAGGGGCCCTGGAATGCTGGCCACTAAAATTTGTGGGCCCTGAAACAGCAGTCCAGTGTGTTTCCCCCTTACTTGAACCCATGTATGCTGGCAACCCAACAGTTACATTTTGGAGCAATGCATTTGTCTTTTGGTGGCAGCAGCAGGAAGTGCTTCAACCCAGTCCCTCCATGTCTTTGACCCAGTACTGTGTCCTAAGTTGTGGTTAGAAAACAACTGGAGTAGGTGACTTTCTTACAAGTAAAATAATTCTGTAACTTGCAAACCATTTGAAAAACAAAGTGCATGACTTTGGGTTTTTTTTTTTTTTAGGGAGATGTGTCTGTGGGATGTGAATGATGGGAGATGTATCGAATTTACAAAGCTCGCGTGCACGCATACCGGAATACAGGTTGGTACTGTAGTCATGGCAATGCTAATCTTTTTGAGAGCTCCTTTTGTGTGGTTGGGGGACTATTTGGCTCTTTCGTTGTTATCCTCACAAGTTCAGCTATGCCAATTTATAACATGCATTGTCATGTACCCTGGAGCTGTAAATATGTTGTATTTCAGTTTTTGAAAAATTGTCAAAAATTAATTTACAGTGATTATTTTTATCATCAGCCAAGTAGTCCTGCTTCCCACAGAGACCAGCTGGAATGTAAAAATAATTGAAGCCAAGAACTTGGTCAGCCAGTTCTGAAATTTTTAAAATATCTGCTGATGAGAGGTAATACCAGAGTGTATTTTGGGGCAGAATGGATTTAGAAACAAACAAACAAATTGTAAATATCTGGTTGGTCTATGCTAGTTAATCAGGGAATTCTAGCTTACTGAAATAATTTGAGAAAATAGAAAAAATAATTGTAGTGGACAAGTAAACACATACAGGTCAAAAATTTATAAGATTGTAATTTAAGAATATTAATTGATTATGTAAGGGATTGTGTTCTCTTTACAACAGTTCTACCAATTCACAGTTGGGACTCAGCGTGAAGGCAGGCTACTGTGCCACGGCCATTACCCAGAAATTCTTGTTGTGGATGCCACCAGTCTTGAGGTTCTTTATTCCTTAGTGTCAAAGATTTCTCCTGACTGGATCAGCTCTATGAGTATTATTCGATCCCATAGAACACAAGGTAATGAGAAATTGTTCAGGTTTATCATCTTTTTCTTTTTAAAGAAGTAAAAACAGATACTTTTCTGGTTTTCTAGTCAAATCTGCACAGGCATGATATCACTTCATGTTGAAATCACATGTTTTCAAACCTTCCTACCATTTGTAGGATTAAGGTTTTTTGTGACAAAAAATCATTGTTCTATGCCTTTAGAAAATACATTTGGGTTTTGTTTCCATTTCTGAGGGGGGAACATCTGGTGTTGGTGAAAAGTTCAGGCTTTGAGCTTGCAATTTCTTGGAGGGTTGGAGTTGTGGGATTTTTGTTTTTTTTGTTCTGTGTTTTTGTTAATCCTCGACTAGGAATTACTGTTTAAACACTGACTTTGCATGCTTCACCAGGAAGTAACCTCTGTTGTAATTCAGAGGAATCACTTTTGGGATGGTAGTGTAGTTCCTGCTCTGTACTCGTGCACTAAATTGTTTCTATTCTGTAACCTGGCCTGGCACATGCATGTATCCAGATCCAGTCCTAAAGAGCTCATAAAATCACACTTGCGCAATGTAGTTGAAACAGTGTCTTTCTTTGACATCTAAAGTAGGCATAGCTCAGCCTGTGTGCAGAGCTTGGGTGGATACTACTTTGTTTTTTGTTTTTTTTTGTTTTTTTTTTTACTCCTCAATTTGGGCTCTAAGTATGTATGCAAAGAATTCCTCTCTGCCACAAAGCAATAGGACAAATGGTAAACGAGTGCATTCTTTTTGTGTGTGTGATTTGCCCATTCTGATATAGCCACCTGAATATGAAACAAGCATATTATAAATTTATTAAAAGCTTTAATACTAGTGTTCAGTATATTTTGATGTATTTGGAATCTTTTGTATAACATATCTTTCATTTTATTGTAACTTTTCTGCCTCTCTCCCTCACTCCCTTCACTCACCAGAGGATACTGTTGTAGCAGTTTCAGTGACTGGTATTCTGAAAGTGTGGATTATAACATCTGAAGTTGGTCACATGCAGGTAAGCAAAGGAGTTTCTCAATCTGAATCCTTCCCTCATGGTCAAACCTGCATGAGGCATGAACCAGACTTTGTAATTTTTACTGTGAACTGCTGTCAACATGTCCTCTGTGTTGCATCACGTAATTTTTACTTCTCTTCTGAGTATTCAACAAAAAGATTCTTCTGGTCTGTATCTTTTGCATGTTCCTTCAGCTGCCCTGACTGATTTTCTCCTCTGCCTTCCAGAGATGCCATTTTTCTTTGTCCACGTCTTAAGCCACTTTCTCAGAGTTGCGACTTTTAAAGTTAAACACTGAGAGTCTAAGGTTGCTTCCTGTTCCCTTTAGCCTCTTTAATGCTATATAACATTTGATTATTTCAAAATTACTTGTGCTGAAAAGAAATTACAACTTTGCAGGACAAAGGTGGGACTTTTAATATTGATGCATGTGTACTTTTCACCTCTCTCTCTCTCTCTCTCTCTAAGTTAATTCTTCTGCATTTTTATAGCATTTCCAATGGGGATATAGAAAAGTAGACTCAGAAAGCAAACTTTAGGAGATTATTATTATTATAGTTCCTCTTATTGCTCCTAATGGAGATTGACGCCTCACTGTGTATGTAACACCTAATGGATGCAGAGAGAATATCCTTGCTTTAAGGAGCTTGCAGTTTAAATAGACATGATCAAAGGGGAGACAGACAGGAAGTTTTATTGTTCCTATTATGCATATGGAATAACTGAGGCACAGACAGGTTTAAGTGACCTACCAAAGGTATCATAGGAAATCTGTGGCAGATCTGCAAAATTAACCCAGATTTCTTACTTTTGAGTATTTTGCCTTAACTACAATACCATCCTATTCTTCAGAGTTAGCTCTCCCACACAACCTCATTCTTAACCTTCTTCCGCAAAATGCTTTTTAAGAAACTTTAAAAAATACCTGTTTACGAAGACCACAGAGATGGTTTTGATAAGTGAAGATTTCAATGTACTGTGCAGAGTAGTGGATACAATTTGCATAAGTTTCCATTTGTACATAGTAAGCTATAAGTCCTCAAGATCATAAACTGTAATTCCTGGTCCCCTGTACTGTCAGCCTCTGGACTGATGGCAGTCCGTAAAGAATCTTTTTCTTAAAAGATGTGTACTACTTTTAGGAGACTGCTAGCATTTTAGCTGCCCACAAGAGATTTATATGTTCTGTACATCAAAGCTAACCATCTGTGAAATTATCCCACTTTACAGCTAATTTGGATGTTGTTGTTTTAATTTAAAAGGCTGTTTCTGCTCTTCAATATTAAGGAGACATTAATTATCTTTACTATGTATAATATCAAATGTAGATGATGCCTTCAGATAGTTTGGTTTCTCACTTGGGCAAACCATTCTGAGACCTATTTTAGAAGCTACACTTGATGTAATTAATGTGGTCGCTTGATTACATCCCATATGTTTTATCTCGGTACCATGTTTTCTCTCCTCCTTCCGTTTCCCCGATCTGGGAATTTTAGATTATTGTAACTGAATCTCCAGTTGTTGCCTGCAGCCCTCACTCCTCTGATCTCTACATGCCACTTCATAGTTTCTGTTCTTCTCTTTTGTATGCTTTCTAATGGTTGAGTTTTGGTAGTCTGCAGACTTGGACCTGGCTGAATTTTCATCAGAGAAATATCTGAGAGAGTAAGACATATCCACAAGGGGTGCAAAGATGCATAGGTGTGTTTTGGGCTACATCAGATGAAATGTCCTTGCTTGAAGCTTGATAAATGTTTTTCTGTTTTGTCAGAATTCAGCAATCATGGAGCTAGGCAGAACAATTTTAGGTGTTATGTGTTTGAATACAGGTAACTTTATTTCTTTCTCACTCTTAGGATACAGAGCCCATATTTGAAGAGGAGTCTAAACCAATTTATTGTGATAACTGCCAGAGCATTTCTTTCTGTGCATTTACCCAGCAATCGCTTTTAGTAGTATGCTCCGAATACTGGAGGGTAAGGATAACCAGTTAAGTAAAAAACAAACAAAACAATCAAACAAACTTTGCGTTTTTTGGCAATAGAGGCTGGTTTAATCAAACCGTTAGTAAGGCGTATTGGGGGAAAAAGGCTTGGAGAAGAAGATCATGAATCTATTAGAGCTCTAAGTTCGCTGAATATTTAGTCTGTTTCATGTATGTTGGCTTACAGCATTGGCAGTATGTTAAGTTCATGCTTTGAGCATTATTTAAAAAACAGATGAAGATCCCTTTTTGAAGGCTAAATAGTTAATAAAGTTTTTTGTTTTATACAGACAGAATCTGAAAAATTTACGTAAAACAAGTTCCAAAGAGGGAACTGTGTTAGTCTAGTTGAGCAAAAACAAACAAGGAGTCCTGTGGCACTTAAAGACTGATAAAATATATATATTGCATGAGCTTTTGTGGGAGAAAATCCCACTTTCAAAGCATGTGATGAAGTGAGATTTTTCTCTCATGAAAACTCATGCAATAAATGTATTTTATCAGTCTTTAAGTGCCACAGGACTCCTTGTTTAAGTAAATGAAAGCATTCTGTGCTATTGCATGTTCGTAATCTGTATCAGAGGATAGCAGATATGATGTAGACATTGTAATTTATCTAACAAATTTATTGTTTTATATATTAAGTATCTTAAGTAAAAGCTGCTATAGGCTAATAGAATGTCATGTTTCTTAAAACTATCTCTATGGAGGTATTAAATTATCAGCTAGCCAAACATTTAAAGTATTACCATGCATTGATAAACAAATAGACCTCGTTTTTTGTTTAATGTTGTTTACTTCTAGGTTTTTGATGCTGGAGATTATTCCTTGTTGTGTTCACTTACCAGTGAGAGTGCACAAACTTGGACTGGTGGTGACTTTGTTTCAGCTGATAAAGTGATCATATGGACTGAAGATGGACAAAGTTTTATTTACAAACTACCAGCCAGGTACTCAGAAATGTAAATAATTAGATGGGTATGGAGCATCAACTAAAACTGTGAGATGTGGAATAAAGTAAAATGTTAAATCTGATTGGTTTGTTTTATTCACACTAATGTAGAAACTAAAATGCCACTCAAATACTTTAAAATTTGTGTATCTCCAAAATGTGGTAACTTTAGTGTTGTGGTACATTACAATACCTGGTAATATAAAGTCTTGAGTTCCTTGTTTTTGTTCATTACTACAATTTTTTGTGATTAGCTATTGCTGACATAGAATATGTGGTGTTATTGGGTCTGCTTTTCTCTTGAAGGTATGCCATGGGCAATTTCAAGTATGTATTTAAAATGTTTTGCTGAATTAGGAGCGCACTGAGGGAAGAAATAGTGATACGTTAATTAGGATCAACAGGATGATAAAGTAAGCTAAGGGAATATTTCAGCCATTAGAAGGCAGAGTTATGGAGCATTGCTTGTTCTTGTACATGCCAAGGTAAAAGATCCATCTTGGTGGATGTTAAAAATGCTTTCCACCAAAGATACTTTATTTAAGGTTAATCAGACCCCTTTATCTTTACTTCCTGGTTGTGTTTGGCTTCTGCTGAACTCATTGTTTTCAGAGCCACTGCAACTGGGAAAGCCTAAAGTGTCTACTGGGAATTAACTTGAATGGTGTGTATTCCCAATTAATGGTTTCAAGATAAGGAATAGAATGCAACTGACCTCTTCAAGGTTGGAGCCTCCAGGACTGTCACAGACAATTTAAGTTAATGAAGAACTGTAAATGACACAATTAATGATAGAAATAAAGACTTTATTTAAAATAAAATAATTAGTTTAAACAAACAAGTATTGCAATATAACCATACACTGCATTTATACCATATTTCAAGATTAAATGGTGCATAATCGCTTCCTAGATGAGAAGAATGGGTATACAATCCTTTTTCAAAGGGTACCTTGATGGTCAATGTGTGTGGAAACCTAAAATTAATGTGCTACCCTTTTTATAATCAATTATTGTAATACCCCTTAATTATTAAGACTACTTTTTACCATATCTGTATTTCCACTATTATAATTTTCTACTTTCTCATTGGATATTTAACATGAAATGCCATCTTAATTTACATCTGCATAAATATTTTTTGCAGTAACTATCAGTAAAGATTCCATTCTTGGCAAAACATTCATATTTTGTCTACAATATTTGTTAAAACCAAAATACATTTACAACGTCACCTGCACTTATGTCCTACTTTATCTCTAACTTGACCTTTAATTGTGTATTTCATTCATTTTACTAGGCCTTATCTTTGAGCCCAGATTTAAGTTTTTGGGCTTATTTTCTCCTTATGTTTCAACACATTTCTACTTGATATAAGCAAACATCTTTATAGGCTACACTCTCTCAACTACATTTATCTAAAATATGCTGCCAAGTTCCAAAGGGGTACCTATTTTAGTCTAGTTCATCAAAACAAGCAAGGAGTCCTGTGGTGCTTAAAGACTAACACGTTTCTTTGTCGCATGAGATTTTGTGGGAGAAAATTCCACTTTGTCAAACACTTTGAAGATGGGGGAGCTTACAGAATAGGAGGAAAATAAATGCAGGGAAGAATAAGTTATGGGATCAGGTCCCACAGTAACAGCAAATCAAAACAATTGTTAAGATTCAAACACTGGGGAACAGCATATAAAGGAAGATGAGGTCAAATCACCTGTTGTAATGAATTAAAAAAAAAAATCCAAAATTCTTATTTAGCTCTGAAGAGAGACCATCAAATTTGCAAATGAATTCCAATTCTGTAGTTTTTCTTTGAACAAACCCTTGAGCTGTTGTTCATTTGTCTGGGCACAGTAATTAGCAAATCATCAAGGGAGTGATCAGGAATGTTGAAGTGCTCAGTTACTGGTTTTTTAATGTTTTGATTCCTGATGTCAGATTTGTGCGCATTTATTCTTTTGTGCGGAGACTGTCCTGTTTGTCCAATATATGAGACAGAGGGACATTTCTGGCACATGATGGCAGAAATCATATTGGTGGATGAGCAGGTGAATGAGCCTTTGGTGGAGTAGCTGGTTTTATTAGGTCCCATAATAGTGTCTTTTGTGCAGATATGTGGGCAAAGTCGTCAAGGTGGTTTGTTGCAGGGATATGTGCCTGCCTGCTTTAATGGTTCTGTTGCTTGTCCATAATTTCTGGTGAGTATCTGTTTAAGGTTGGGGAGCTGCCTACAAGTGAGGAGGGGTCTGTCTCCTGAGGCTTGAGAGCATGAGGGATCATCTTGTAGAATAGGCTGTAGATCCTTGATGATGTGTTGTAGAGGTCTGACTTGGTAGTTGTAGGAGATGGCTAGAGGCATTCTGTTGTTTTCTTTCTTGGGCTTCTCCTGTAGTAGTTGACTTTGGGGTGTCTGCCTGGCTTTGGCAATCTGTTTTCTTACTTCCACAGGTGGATATTGTAGTTTTAAGAGTGAGTAATAGAGATCCTGAAGGCGTGTGTCGTTATCTGAGGGATCGAAGCAAATGTGGTTATGTCTTAGGGCTTGGCTGTAGAAAATAGCTCGTGGTGTGTTTAGTTTGGTAGCTCAAGAAATGTAGAAAACTATACCAATCAGTAGGTTTTTGGTATAGGGTGGTGTTTATATGTCCATCCTGAATTTGTACTGTAGTGTCCAGAAGGTGGATCTCCTGTGTGGAGTTTTCCAGGCTCAGTTTGATTATGGAGTGGGAATTGTTGAAATTTCTGTGGAAATCTTCAAGGGCATCCTTACCATGGGTCCAGAAGATGTCATCAGTGTAGTGTAAGTAGAGGAGAGGTGCTTTGGGATGAGACTTGAGGAAATATGCTATGAGTCTTGCTTAGTTTGTAGCCAGTGCAAATTGTTTCATGCTTTCATGACTATGTGGTGATATCCTGGTTAGCCACAGTTTAACCTGATTTCTGTACCATAAGTTCTTCTGTGAGTGCTTGCTTATGTCAATTCCAAGTAGGTGTGTGTGCACTGCACATAGTCTACCTGAAAGCTTTCCCCAGTGGTACCCATGAGGTCAGCTCTGGAGCCTCCTGGAATAGAACCCTTATGGTGCCATATGTAGAGCTCTCCCAACTCTCCACTTCTTATTTCCTTCTTATCACTTCAACAGTCGTTGGAACAAGTGGTTTCTCTTCCATTGCAAGCACTTTCTCCTTTACCTTTGATATTTGAAGTACTTGTAAATAGTTACAATTAGTTGTAGTTGTTATAATATAGAACAGAGCACTCCTGCCTATTGGGTTGCCATTCTAATTTCCTTCCTTCCCTGCTCTGGGGATGAGGCATGCCTGGCTTCAAGCCATGTGGGTCCTGTGAGAAGCCTTTGTCTATGAATGACCTGCACTCCTCTTGTCTTAAGAGCTTGGGAGAGTCTCATCAGTGGGATTGTTGTAAAACCTGCAGAGGCTTCCGCCCCAGGACGCAAAAAGAGTGAAGCCATGGACTGAAATTACTTCTTATGGCATCTGTCCTCTGTCCCATGCAGAGCCTGGCAGCTCAAGGCCTACGCACTTCAGCCTCAGTGTATGAGGAAATTGTCCTATTGGTCTATCAGAGGCTAAACTGATCCTTCTAAGTCCACTGCAAAGCTCACCTTTATTTATTTATGCCAGTAAGGGGAGGAATGGAATGAGTTGGATACATTTATGAACAGTCCTTTATTTATATTGTAATTTTTAGTTAATATAAAATAAGTGGAGATAACTGGATGGTGTCTTTATTGTCGTATTTTAAAACATTTGCCCAAATGAATACATATCATGTAGTTGAAACACTATTTTTTCTAGCAAATTCTACATTTAAACAACGATGCAGTAATATAGTCTTAATAAGATAAGAGTTGTAAATTGGTGTTTTATGTTGTTTTGCGTTGAATTCAGTTGCCTGCCAGCTAGTGCTACGTTTCGAAGTGATGTTGGAAAAGCTGTTGAAAACTTAAATCCTCCTTTATTGTTAAGTATATTGGACAGAGCAGATAAACAGGTAAAATACATTCCTTGTCTTGCAGTTTATGCTATGCATGCTTTTATATATATAATATGATAAAAATATTACAAATTATCTGTTGCTTAGTTAAAGTCAGCATTTTCAGAGAATTATTGGCTTCTTGAAGTATAGTCCAGTTGGCTTAATTTCCTATTTCTTCAGTGTTTCATGAGTTTGTGCAAAATAGTCTTCTGACATTTTTAAGGACTAACACATTTATTGGTCCTATGAGCTTTCATGGGGGAAAACTGCTTTATCAGATGCCTGAAGGTCATTTTGCTGCCTTTTTATTTCATCTTCCTCTGTTATGCTGTTCTCCACTGTTTGCATCTGAACAACTTCTTTGATTTCCTGTAACATTCTGACCTGATCCCATGACTTGTACTTTCCTGCATGTTTCCTCCCATTCTGTAAGTTCCCCATATTCAAGCGTCTGACAAAGTGGGGTTTTTCTCTTATGAAAGCTCATGCAATAAATAAATTTTAGTCTTTAAAAGTGCCACAGACAGCTTGTTTGTTTTGAACATATGAAGTATACTGTATATTCTTTAGCTTGGCTAAACAACTGCTAAAGTGAGGCACACTGGCAAATATTCAAGGAGCATGTGTAATGTTATAGCTATAGCTATAGATTTTTCAAGGGATGCCCAACAGAATTGGACTGAAATTTAGAAAAGGAAAACGTAGGGTAAATATTGTGTAAAACGAATGGAATGGTATTTATGAGATGCTTTGGAATAATTTCTGAAAGGAAATGACAGAAGCCTTTTCTTATTTAAAATCATACTAGAGAGGATATTATTGGGAACCATCCTGCATTGGCAGAGACGTATACCCAAACTAGCCTGATGGCTTTTCCATCTCTAGTTCCTATAATGGAACTTACAGGTAGATTTTGAATATCAGTGCCCTGGACTTTGAAAGGAACAGGTTTAAAAAGGTAGCTGCCAGTGAAGTGTTGAAATGGGTGTTGTTTGTTTTGAAAGACTAGATACAAAAATGTAACAATTGCAGCATTTCCCCAAATTTGTAAAGCTGTTGTATAACTTGGTCACAAGATAGTTTTATGGACATATATTTCTTTTAATTTAACCACAAATTTGTCCCCATAGAAGAGATTGAAACCTTTCCTGATGATTTTATTGTTTTACCTTCAACTCTATTTAATTCCTGCTGATTTTTGTTTGTGTTTCAGATGTTGTTGGTGTTAACTTTCACCATCTCAGATCACACTTTTAAGCCCTCTGTTGCAATTAAAATGTCTATTTTAAAATTCTTCCTGGTATACTTTATATTTATTACATGCTCTCTTACTAGTTGTGGTTCGTTTTACTTTGTGTTACTTTGTTTTGGCATTCTTGTTTGTCATAAAAAGGTATAGCAGAGTAGAGCAGGTCATATGAGGGAAGTTACTGTAACGATTAGAACCTGCTATATGCATCTGAAATTGTTAATATATTTTTATTTTTCAGCTGCTAATCTGTCCTCCTGTTACTCGATTCTTCTATGGGCGCAGGGAGTGTTTTCATAAACTTCTAATCCAGGGAGACTCTTCAGGGAGACTGTGTATTTGGAGTGTTCCAGATACACTTGAAATGCAGGACAACACGAAAGGTAACATTATCTAATACATGGGTATTTTCTGTGAGAATTTCTAAGTAGCAGTCTCCCCCCGCCACATTTTTTCCTTATTTGTGTGAGTTTCCTGGGTGAATGTGCTTACTCTTCTCCTTTAAATCCATTAGTTTCATATGCTTATCAGCCTTCTAAATCCATCCACTGTGCTGTGTGCTGTAAGGCTGGCTAGAACCATTCCTTCTAGCCCTGCTCTTCTGCAAGCTTCTTCAGGGTGAGAGAATGAATCTCCCTGGCTAGTGTAATTGAGGGGTGAATACTAGAAAGAGGTGATGAGAGGTCTACTTCTTGGCCTGGATTTCCTCAGGATGGTGGGGATAGGTGAGGGATTTCATATTTCTTTCATCTGCCAGCTATGGGCAGGTCCTATTGGGAAGGGAGGCAGCATCTTTGAGACTTCACTGCAGCAAGGAACTGGTTTAGCACCATCTCTTTTTAGAGCAGCTGGCAGATGAGTGGTTGCAGAAAGACCAGATGGTATGGCTTGCTGGACTGCTGGCAGCTTTGGTGAGTGATAGAAGGGGAATTGTCCCTACAACACTTGCTGTTGCTGTGGCAAAGCTGGGTACACTTATGGTGCGAAAGGTGCCTCAGGGGAGTAGATGCTGGTTTGCACCCAACCTTGCAATCTGATGGCAATTTTAATGTACAGAGTTGGACCAGCATTTTTTGGGTATATCTGAAATGTTTGTTTTATAGAATCATACAAACTGGAAGGGACCATGACAGATCATCGAGTCCAGTTCCCTGTGCTCATGGCAGGGCCAAGTACCCCCATTAAACCATCCCTGACAGGCGTTTGTCTAACCTGCTCTTAAAACCCTCTAATGTAAGTGATTCCAGTGTAGGAGGTTTTTCTTGCTTAGGTTCCTTATCCAAACCCAAGGGTGGACAGACATGAGTTATCATACCACTGTGTAAGAGGCAGAGTAGAGAATCTGGGGAGGGCTAGAGAGAGATGGTTCTTTAGGATATATCTCAAACTTAACTGACTCATTTTGCATAAAATTCTTAGGAAGAGGGTGGAGAAGGTAGAGAAGGAAGGAATATTTAGGTTTCACCAGCATCCTTCTCAAAAAGTAAAACCCAGCTGCTTGTTCTTTTGACTTTAGGCCAAGCCTACACTGAAAATTCTGTGTTGATCCCCATGGATCGACGCAATGGGGTTGATTGAGCAGTTAATGTAGACCCACTCAGTCAATCCCAGAAATGCTTTCCCGGCAGCACAGTAACTCTACCCCTCCAAGTGGAGTAACGCTGCATTGATGGGAGAGCATTGCTGATCAAAGCAGCCAAGTGAAGACAGCAAGGTTTGTCAAAATAATTGAGTCAGCAGGTGCCATAGATTGGATATCTTCTGTCAACTTTGTCCCGCAGTGGAGACCAGGGCTTGATGAAGGCTTACTTTTGTGTGTTTGCATCTAAGGCTGTATTTCAGAAGAAAAATGAGTACAATTTTCTTTTAAATTTAAAACCGAGATTCTTGTTCACACAATGGTGGGTTGCCTACAGTAACCGTCTTTCTTCGAGATGGGCTGCTCGGATCCATTCAGTATTGGGTGTCTCTGTGCCAGAGTGCTGGATTGGTCGGAAAAGCTAGCCTGTCAGAAGAGGGGAGGAGGCCACCGCCCCTCGTGCCACCAGTGACTATATATACAGCCGCCTCCCCGCCCCCTCCTCAGTTCCTTGGAGTCACCAGCTCCAGAAGCGGGGACGGAAGGAAGGGACCTGAATGGATCCGAGCAGCCCATCTTGAAGAAGGACGGTTACTGTAGGTAACCCACCATTCTTCTTTGAGCGCTGCTCGGATGCATTCAGTATTAGGTGACTACTAGCCATGCTGACAGATGGCGGGTGGAGTTGGTACTTCCGCCTTCAGCACAGTGACAAGTTCATGGGAGCAGACCCCTACCAGCAAGGCACTTGCCAGGAAAAACGGCGAGCGGGCCTGATAGCCCGGAGGGTGATGGCTGAGGGCCCACCAGGACGGGGTAGGCCTGAACCACAGTGACCGAAGAATAAGGGTCAGGCCAGGCCACCTGCATTGGGAAAAGGGAAGGCAATCTTGGATCAGACTGTGCGGGTGCCTTGCTGAAGGGGAAACTCGGAGCATAACAGTCCAATAAGTTGGAAAATGGTGTGATTTATGAATGTGCAAGAGAACATAAAAGGCTAGCAAGAGGACTAGCCGAGTAGGCATGTCTTGGCGGGACTCGAGGGCATAGAGCATCGCAAGCTTCCAGGATCCAGCTAGTTATAGACTAGTTGGTGGTTGCTAGTTGCATATGAAGTAAAGGGAGACGGGCAATGGCCGCCATGGAGAATATGGCTACGCAGGCCGTCTGAGCCAAGGAAAAGAAGGGGTAAAGCCACGAGGTGGCTCGAGGTTGGCTGAGAAGGCCACAAAACACAGCCTATGGTCTATGGGTTCGGGTTAAAGGGGAGGGGGCCGAGGCCTTCGGCGTGAATAAATGACCCCAAGTGCGGAAGCGCATGATTCAACCCGAATGGCCCTATAACTGTCTCTCATAGGAGAGGCATGGGAAGTGCTGGCTGCAACATGGCCTAGCAATTGGCGAGGAGGCCTATAGGCTGCTAGAATATGGGGGGGGGGGTCACTCCTACCCCCCCGTGTGGACCCATCGGATTTTCCCTTCGGCTCTTACTAGAACGTGGGAAGACTGGGGGAAGGTGGAAGGAAACTTCCACTATTGTTTGAGAGTCCCTAGGCAATCGAGGGCAGCCAGGGGAGAAACTCCAGCATCAAAACCTAAGGTCTTTATCTGGCGAGTATCTCTACCCTCTTGTCTGCCAAGGTTGTCCAGGAGGCATCTCTAAGACACGATGTGAGGGAAGGTACTCCTAAGGGCCCTTCTAGGCTTGAGAAGGAAGCCTAAGTCGAGCGGTCATCGGTTTGAGGGACGCCCCGTTATGAGAGAACCAGATGGGATCCCTGCCCTAAAAAGGGGGGGGAGGAGGAGAAAAGAGGCGGGAGAACCGCTGGAGCTGCCATACGTTGCCTAGGAGAAAAGTGTTCTCTGCATGTTGCACCATGGGAATAGCAGTTGTGTCAGAGGGGTCCTTGGGAGAAGCGAGGGGGACCGCAAATATGTCAGACGCTGCCGACGCGTGTGGGGAGGGAGCGATAGCCGCAAGGGCTGTGCTGGTTATAGTGGACCGTAAGCAGGTGGGCAGGGCGAGAAGGGGAGAAAGAGAGAGGGAGCATGAGTGTTTCACCCTGCCGGGGGAAGATTGAAGGTAACGCTCTGTAGGTGCCCAAGAATGGGGAAAAACCTTAGTCTAATATAGACGGCCATCCCCAAGGCAGCAGATATCAAGTAGTATGTGTGTGGGCACTCGATGGGTAGGCCCTGCACCATTTCTCGAGGTGTGGAACCCATCAAGGTGTTCCCCTTTTGGGGTTAGGTGTCCCCGGTCATGCTTATTGACCCCGGGCACTGTGGATGACCCTAAGGGTGATAGATTAGAAAGGGGGATGTTGGGTGGGTCCCCAGGTCCTAGGAGGTATCCAGAGGTAGGCTGGGGATCCTGCGAGGTGGGAGGGGGAGTGGGAAGTGATGGACTGTATCTACGGTTCCTACAGGGGTATACCTCCCTCTATATACACCTTCCCGACAATGACGTCCCAAACATCCGTGTTTTCTTATAGTCGTGACCTGTTGACTGTGGAGGAATTCCCGGCAGAGGCTCGCAGTCTCATTGCGGGCAGCTGTGACTAGGGCATCCCCTCCCTTTTCTTCCCCCGACCCAGGTACGCGGGGTCCTACCTCTATCATGCGTGATGACCACTGCATTCCTGCTAGGGGGAAGGTCTTCAGACGTGCACATCTCCGAGCCTCGCCAAAGCTAGGCTACAACGAGGAGCGTCACCGTCCCTTGACGGGCAGAGGGTGGGAAACGCGATGGGCACAATCAGGGAGGGAAACCTGTTGTAATGGGGTGGATGATTTTCATTGGTGGGTTCGGATCTAAGGGGAGCGCTGTTGCCAAACTCCCGATGTGTAGGGCTCGGGCCCGGGTAGGGGCTTGAACTCTGGACCTTCAAGTTGAGGACCTGGTGCTCAGCAGCTAGCCAGGTAGGCCAGTGAGAGTACGAAGGTGGGCCTAGGAGGGCCTGGCCGAGCTGACCTTCCTGTGGGGAAAAGGAGACGGGTGGGCTAACAGCGCCTTAAGCCAAACGGTTAGCAGTAGCCAGGTGGCTCATGCCCCTGAGGGTGGCCAAGACCCCTTTCTATCCATTTGCCAATGAAAGGCAAGGGGTTTTACCTGCCCGAGGAGTAGGATTTAGGGTGGTGGGATGGCACCCGGAAGAGGAAGGCCAAAGTACTTGGTCTCCCCTCGTGGATCTCTGGCTGTGCCCACCACTGGAAGAGTTTCGGGAGGGAACAGGGCCTCTCCTTCGAAAGGCAGGTCTAAGACCACCTGCTGTGCGTTCGGGCCCACTCTGGCCTCCCTAAGGCAGGCTGCCCTGTGAAGGGTAACCACCGACGCCATGGTTCAGGCAGCGGTGTCCACCGCATTGCAGGCGGAGAGGAGGAGGTCCTATGAGACCGTGTTACCCTCCTCCAGGAAGGCATCATAGTTGTCTCTAGCCTCGGGTGGGAGCATGTCCCTGAATCTCCCCAGCAATTCCCAAATATCCAGCAGGTACCCGCTTGTTATGGCCTGGTTGTTGGCCACCTGCAATTGAAGGGCTGATGACGAATACACGTTGTGGCCCAGCAGGTCTATCTCCCTATTCTCCCTGGAAGAGGGGAGGGGGACCCTGGGGGGATCTCTGGCCCCTGTTGCCATTTGGAAAACAACATACTGAGGGGGAACAGGGTGGCCAGCAAGTGAAGGGTAGTCTGGTTCTGGTACCCTGTACTTCATGCTCACCACATCTGATACTGGTGGGACAGGGCATGGGTAGTGCCACCTGGAGTGCACAAAATCCCATACACTCGAGTGAGTCGGGACTGCTAAGGGCTCTGTGGCAGCGAACGCCGGCCCAAAGAGGGTATCAGGGGGAAGACCCAGGGGCTCCACCTGCATGGCTAGGTGGACCATAGCTTGGGGCAGTAAGTCAAAATGCGCCAAGAGGTTTCCCGTAAAGGTGTCCGGTGCCAGAGAGAGCACTGCACTGGGGATTCGTCGGGGAGGGGATGGAGTTCCCTCGGGGGACCATTCTTGTGCCCTGAAGAGAAAGGGGGACGCTGTTCGGTGCCGGGGCCGTTTAGATCCCCTGGACTGTGCTTCTTCAGGGCTGGAGCTGGAGGACGGGGTTTGGGACTCTCAGCCCTGCGCTAGCGGTGGTTTACCGCTGGTGTCTGTAGCGGGGGGAGAGGGTGACCATCCCTTTTGGGCCCAGGCCTTAGAGAAGGCCGGCTTTCTCCTTCTAACCATGGGTGGGGCGGGAGGAGTTGGGAGGAGCAGTAAGACCTACGCTGCCTCCGTTGCCTCCGGTGTGGAGGGGACAAGTATTTCCCCTGCGTGGGCTGTGGGCAGTTCCTCACTGGGAAAGGGAGGACTGCTCGGGCGGGAGGACTCCCTCTCTGTCGGCACCGGGCTCTGTGGTGCTGCTGGTGGGGTTAGCTGGTGCTGAGGTGGAGTCAGCACCAGTGAGACTGGGTTACGCCGGGTTGTCAGCACCAGACGTGAGGCAGCTCGGTGCGGGGGTGAGCCTGGTGCCGGTGGTGCCGGGCTGCTTGAGGGTGACCCCGGTTGGTGCCGGGCTTGTTGATGGCGACCCCGGTGGGTGCCAAGGCGCCGGGTTGACGCCGCAGTGCTGGAGTCAGCACCGCGGTGGTGCGGCAGAGACTGGTGGCATGGTGCCGCACAGGCGCCGGCGCCGAGCTGGATCTTGCGCCTCGGCTCAAACCCAAGGTTTCGGGTGAAGGGTGCTGAGCCTCCTCTGAGGCTACAGCGCGGCGTCACTGTTCCCTCTCCTTGATGGTCTGGGGTTTGAAGGAGAGACATGTGGAACATGCCAAGACCATGTTGTCTTTTCCCAAGCACCTAAGGCACTTCCCGTGGAGGTCGTCCCTGGGGAAGGCCTTGCCGCATTTGGCGCAGGGTTTAAACCCTGGCATGGTTGAAAGCTCCAGTCCAACAATGGAAGGTTTCTTGGAGTGGACCTAGTCCACAGTAGATTCTCCCGGTTGGTGAAGCTTATCTCATGGGACAGGTTGCTTGCAACAGCAAGGAGTGGACGTTCCAAATCCAATGCACAAGGCAGAAGAAATGAAACTGAGGAGGGGGCGGGGAGGCGGCCGTATATATAGTTGTGGGTGGTGTGAGGGGCGGTGGCCTCCTCCCCTCTTCTGACAGGCTAGGACAAAAGCTTTTCCGACCAATCCGGTGCGCCGGCATGGAGATGCCTAATACTGAATGCATCGGAGCAGCTCTCAAAGAAGAACTAGGATTCTCACCCAGGCCATCATCATCTGACATCTTGACTGTAGCAGCCTCTTTCCTTGATTCTGAGAAATGCCGTCTTGCCTCCCTTAAATCTGTTCATAATCCTGCTTCAGAAAAAATCTTATTTGGACCATAACTCTCCTGCAATTGCACACCTTTTTCGTTCCTCCACTGACTCTCTCACCTTGCCACAGCATAAGGCACAAACTACTTGTCTTACTCTTTTTTTGGCCCTGCATGACTTCCTACATGGTTTATGTATAATTTCCTATGTTTTATATAAGCGCACATTCCTATCTCCCATCTGTCAATGATGTTTCCCTTGGCTACCCATTTGTAACAGTTTCAGGTAAGCAAAGTTGTATATCTTCCATGTCACCTCTTCAGCAGAGGAGCAGCTCTTTGTGAAAATCTGCAGTCACTCCCTACATTATCTTCCTTTAAATCACTTAATTTTGTTGTGACTACAAAGAAGCTTTGGTGGTTAAGTGTGTACTCTGATCACTGCTTGTCATACTGATTTTAGTTGGATTGCTGTTTCCTTTTGCTTCCATTCTTCTGATCTATTTGTCATATCTACCTATTGTTTGTAGTTTTAAGATTATAAGCTCTTCTGAACTGTCTTTGTGTTCATACAGTGTCTTGCACAAAGGTGTCCTGACTCCCAAGTGCTACTGCCGTACAAAAAATAATGTACTTCATCCAAATGGCTAACATTTAGAATGTGCACAAGTATAAGTAGGATCAAAAGACCCCCCCCAAAGAACCAATGTGAGCCAATGGATTCTTCTGATCAGTGAGCAAACCAGTGCTGCACTGTGTTTCTGAAGAAGTCCTTTTGCAAATGAGATGGAGAATTGAAGCCTGGGTTGTGTTTTATCATTGAAAAAATCCAATAGCAGATTTCACAAGATGTAAAAGGATTTAAATGGTCTTTTGCCAAATTCCATGTCTGGTAATGGCCATCTGCCCACACAAGTTCCTCATGCAGTTCAGGCTGGATATGTTCTTTTTAAATTCTTCTCCCAAACTGTTGTCTAATATTTCTGTGTGTCTGTAAAGTTGCATGTTAAAGTTTGAAAGTGACTGACTGCATTGCTATGGTAGGTGGATTAATCTCCATTGTGTGTTTTGTGGTTACTTCCCACGGCTCTGTACAATTTAAATAGCCTTGATAAAGGGCTTTGAGATCTTCTCAAGAAAGGTGCTATTATTTTGGAATTTTTATATTTTAGTATTTTTTTTTTTTAACAGGACTGCAAATGACAACTTCAACTTCCCTGCAAGAAGCTTTTAATAAACTTACTCCCCGTCCTGCTGGAATTATAGACCAATTAAGTTTAATGCCAAACAGTGATGAACCACTTAAAGTTACAGCCAGCGTGTACATCCCAGCACATGGGCGTCTGGTTTGTGGTCGTGAAGATGGAAGCATTGTTATTGTGCCAGCAACTCAAACAGCAATAGTTCAGCTTCTACAAGGAGAGCACATGCTCAGGAGAGGTATGTCTGCAAACATTAGATGGGCATGGCTGATGTACACTGATGTCGAAGTGAGTTGGGAGTTGTGGGAGGTAGCTTCTTAGCACCTCATCCTTTGACAAATATGTTTTTAGAAAACTAAAAAGGGGCCATTTTCACAATACCCTTCATAATGCCTAAATTATTTTATTTCAAGAGGAATCTAAATTCTGAGCATAAACTGGCTCCCAAAAGAGCGGCATGCTCTCTGGAGTGGCTCTCAGCTATGAATGGCTCCTTCAAGGCAAATGGATAGAAAATAGGGGAAATATCCCACTCTTTTGGCATGTTCTGTAATTAGATTGCATATGACCAGTAACAGAGCTCCTGGATCACTGTATCAATCTTACCATAGAGCCCAGACAATCCCTTTAGACTCTCCAGTGTATCTTGCCACCCAGGTGGACTGGACTCTGTGATTAAAAAGTAAGTTAAACCAAATTTCACACCACATCAGATTGCTTTAAGTCCGAAGGGATTAGTCATTTACCCTAGATGAATTGGCACCAAAGATAATGCTGGTAAGCTAATTCTATAGTAGACTAATTAACAGTTTATTAGCTATGAAAAGGAAATGGCATTACTGAGAGGTAAAGCAGGTAGAATACATGCTCAGGTGAGTCACTGTTTATAATTCCAAATGGTCTTAGTGAAATAATAAACGTCTAGTTTCCTCAAAGTCTTTTCAGTGTCTCCAGATTGTCTCTGGCATCTCAGCTTTGCATCTGGTACCTTTCCCTGTAAGAGTTAAAAAAGTGCAGAGATGAGGGATTTTTCCTTGAATCCATCCTTAGTGTCTTGGCACATAAAACAAGCTGTTAGTATCACTACCCAATTTCCAAGGGGATAGCCTCCATGGACTTTTCCTTTGATGACAGAGAATGAATTTTTTGACCTCCATCTCATACAATACCCATTTGCTTTGAAATTCTCTCTCTCCTGTTAGAGTTCATTATTTGCCTTATGCAAGACTTTTCTCCTTTATTTTGTTAAAAGGTGTACACACCATGTAAAGTGAAATCAATGCAAGTCACATTGCCTTTGTTTTAATGAAGCTTAAACACCAGTTACATTTGAGAATTACTCTGATCTATGCTAATACACAAGTGGATTGGCCTGGGGCGCACTTCTGGTCTGCCAGTGTTGCAACAAGTACATCAGCTTGATGGGTGAGGGAGGCAGGGTGAAGATACAAGAAGTCTCTCAGCCTTTTATACACTTGGGCAGCAACCAAGCACAGTCAAGCCTAAGAACTTGTGTGCATCAGGGCATACTAGGGCAGCCTAAGGATGGCAAAGATATGAGGAATTGGGGCTACCCCCTCCTTTCAACTGGGAGAGAATGCTGCCACCCATGACGGGCTTAGCCAACAGATGGGTGTACCTTGCATGTGAGGAGTTGTGAGGGCGATTCTGCCTTTGAAAGAGACACATCACCTCCATACATCAAGTGGGGCAGAGTGGTTCTATATGGACCTCACTTCAGGCCAGTGTTTTCCACACACACTGCAGTCCTACATCATTATCTAAAGCTGTTTAGACTTCAGAACAGATGATTGGCTTTTTACATTAATATTTGGAAACATCAGTAAATGCAATAAGCACACACATTTTTTTCCATTGCCTTGATAAGTGGGGTCAGAAATTTCAAAATTAGAGTTTTAAAACAAGTCCCCCCCCCCCCCCAAAGGTAACACTTGCCTTGAGGCCGATACCTTTGTTTCACAATTTACTGCTAATTACATATATTGACATTTGTGTATTTGTATGAGGTCTTGTATTCTGTGTAGGGACAGACTTCATGCAGTCCACTCAAGGGCAAAATCATAGAGAGAAAAAATACAGAAAAACGACATAATATAATATAGTTACTCCATATTGCAGTGTGGTCTTGTTTTTGACTGAACTATTGAATTTTTGACTGAAAATTAATTTAATATACATAAGGCAACATTTCATGGCCGTCTGTCTGCAGACTGAACCATGAATACTTGTTCAGGTTTTTTTTGTTTGTTTTTAACTGGACACTTACGGGAAAGCAGAAGATGTATGGTATTTATTTTGCATGCTAAGAGACTATTTCCATGCTAAATTGCTGATATCAATATTTTTAATCTAAAGCAATTTAAGGTAACATGCTGACTAAGTCTGTTTTGTCATTCTGTCTGTGGCTGGTACACGTAAGGGAAAAAAGCTTACATTATGTCCCCCCTCAGCCTTTTCCAGACTAAACAGACCCAGTTATTTCAATCTTCCAGCTTAGGTTAGGTTTTCTAGACTTTTAATCATTTTTGATGTTGTTCTCTTCACTTTCTCCAATTTCTTTCCTGAAATCTGGTGCAGAGAACTGGATGTAGTTCGGTAGTGGAGGCCAGATCAGCACGGAGTAGAGCAACATTACTTCTCGGGTCTTGCTTACAACACTCCTGCTAACACATCCCAGAATGTTTGCATTTTTGCAACAGTGTTACACAGTTGAGTCATATTAGCTTGTGTTCCGCTATGACCCTAGATTCCTTTCCATACTACTCATTCCTGTGCAGTCATTTCCTATTTTTTGTATGCGTTCAGCTGATTGGGCTTTCCTAAATTGAGTATTTTGCACTTGTTCTTATTGAATTTCTTACTTCAGACCATTTCTCCAGTTTGTCTAGATCATTTTGAGTTTTAATTCTATCCTCCAAAGCACTTGCAACCTCTCCAGCTTAATATCGTATGTAATCTTCATAAGTGTACTCCTAGGCCGTTACCTAAATAATCAGTGAAGATACTGAACAGAACTAGACCCAGAACTGATTTCTGCAGGTTCCCAATTGATATGCCCTTCTAGCTTGGTTGTGAACCACTGGTAACTGTTCTCTGGAAACAGTTTTTCAGTGAGTTACGCAACAACCTTATAGTTGTTCCTTCTATGTTATGTTTCTCTGGTTTTCTTATGAGGCGGCTATGTAAAAGAGAATCAAAAACCTTACTAAAGACAAGATATACTAAATCTGCTGCTTTCCCCTGACCATGAGACTTTTTATCCTGTGAGAGAAAGCTATTAGGTTTGGCTGTTAGCTAATTTGTTCTCATCAAATCTGTCCTGACTGTTCCTTACCACCTTATTATATTCTAGGTGTTCACAAATTGATTGCTTCATTAGTTGTTCCATTAGCTTTTTGGGTAAAGAAATTAAGAAGACTGGTCTATAATTTCTTAGATTGTCCTTATTCCCTATTTTATACATTGGCACTATATGTACCTTTTCCAGTCATCTGGAATCTCTGCTGTCTTCCATGACTTTTTGAAGATAATCAATAATGGCTCTGATATTTCCTCAGTCAGCTGTTTGAGAATTTTAGGAGGTATTTCATCAGGCCATGGTGATTTAAAGAAATTTAACATGTCTAAATAATTTTTAACTTGTTCTTTTCCTATTTTTGCCGCTCATCCTACCTCATTGTCTAATTGCTAACTGTGTGTGTGTGTGTGTGTGTGTGAGAGAGAGAGAGAGAGAGAGAGAAAAAAATCATAGTGGTGGTCATTTCATTATTTAAAAACAAACAAGAAAAAAACTCGCAATGATTTGCTATAGTATCTCTTCACATCCTCTCTCCTAAAAAAAAAAAAAAAAAAAAAAGGCTGAAGTATTTAGAAGAGGGATATTAGAAGGGAAATCCTCATGCAGACTTGGCAATATTGAGCTCCTACCACTCCCAATATAAGTATACTCATTTTTTGCATTTAAAAATGTCATTTGGCTATAGAAAATTATTTTTGTCCTATTAAACTTTTTTTAAATTATTTCCCAGGTTGGCCACCTCACAGAACTCTCCGCGGCCATCGGAACAAAGTTACATGTTTACTGTATCCTCATCAGGTCTCATCTCGTTATGACCAAAGATACTTGATCTCAGGGGGTGTGGATTTCTCAGTCATTATTTGGGACATCTTTTCTGGAGAAATGAAACACATCTTCTGTGTCCATGGTGGAGAGATTACGCAGCTTCTAGTTCCACCGGAAAACTGTAGTGTAAGTTTTTATATTGAATGCACGCTAATATGGCTTCCCCACTCACATCTAATGTAGTTCTCCAAAAACTGTATGTTCTTAAAAGGAGAAGTAGAACAGTTTCATAAGTTTGTCTTTTAGTTAGTTGAGCAGTAAAGACAGTAGTTCAGAAACTAGAAATAAAATCTGGTTCAACAAATTGACAAATAAAATTGCTTCATTTGTGAGCCAGGTGTTTTACAGAAGTAGAACAAAGTTTCTGCCCTTAGATGATTACAGGCTAAATAGACAAATAGGTGGGTGAAATGACACAGGAAGAGAAGTGTTTATCTTATTAGATCTGTAATATTGTTTCATAATCTTTAGTTTTAATGTTGCAGCTTAATTTAGCTTTTTTTTTTTAAGGAGAGATCAAGCTTTTTAAGGCCCTTGGATGAAGTAGGTTTTAAGGGAATATCTTAGGCGGAGGTGGCCGTAATGTGAAGTTGGTTCCATGCACATAGAAACCAGAGGGAGAAAAGTGCGTTGATGGAGTGGGTGGGCACTCATGGTTCTCCTGTTTGGTGGAAAACACACACACTTGCCTCTCTGTCTCTCTCTCTGTGAAGTCTCATTGCTTGTCTATACAGTGAGTTAGTGAGTGACAAGATGGGGTGTAATATGTAGCACTTTAGGCTACTGCTTAGTAGCTGAGTGTGTGGACACTACTGCTGTGCATTAAAAGCTCTCTAATCCATTTTCCCCAGGAAGGGAAGTGGAGAGTCTCTGAGGTGCTGTCCAATGAAGGGGAAAGTAAAGCAGGGGGCTGGAGCCATAAAGTCATCAAA
Organism: Podocnemis expansa; assembly: GCA_007922195.1. NCBI lineage: Eukaryota > Metazoa > Chordata > Testudines > Podocnemididae > Podocnemis > Podocnemis expansa. The sequence goes on along the minus strand of ML682015.1, from coordinate 6,196,956 downwards.
GAGAGGGAGGTGGAACAGAAGGGAAAAGAGAGCAAGAAAGTGCAGTTGCTACTGGTTCAGTAGGAGTGTTGGCTCTCTGGAAAGGGCACTAGGAAGAGGGACAGTAGCAGAGGTCCCAGACAGTGTAGTGGGGGCATAGTCATTTATTTTTTTGCGTGCGTGGGATGCTCCCAGTGCAGTTGAATGGCTTTGTTTTGGGAGAGAGTTTATTTTGCAGATACGGAAGGGTGTGTGTGTGTGTGGTGGTGGGGTTGTGGAAATAGGGGTCTGAAGTAAGTATAGGGGGTATTCCTGAGGAGTATAGAGGGGAAGGAGAGAGAGATTTGGGAGAGGGTTGTGTTTTCTGGGAACACAGGGAGCTGTGTGACACTCTGAGAAAGATGGGTGAAATTTCCTGGGGGCTGGTGGTTTCAGGAGGAAGAACCAAAAATTCCTTTCAGGGATTAAGGCTGAGGAAAGAGTCAGAGGATGAGTGAAGTTAAAGGTGGGGATGGGTGGATTTCTGAGGAGTAGAGTGCTTAAAGTAAGATTTGAAAAAGGTCACCTCTTCCCTCTCCAAGCCCACCTGGTACTTGGAATAAATGTCAGAGTAACTTTGAATTTAAAGTTGGAGGTTAGGGACTTGAGCTGAGAGCTGCTTTTAGCATCTAGTTCAGGAGGAGCAGAAATGGAGAGTAAGATGGACATTAAAAAAATTTTTAAGGGCAGTTTTAAATAGCCCCTCTTTTCTTGGTAGCCTCACTTGGTATTTAAAAAGTAGTGGTTTTTTTTTTTTTTTTTGGTTTTTTTTTTTAGGACTGAGGGTTGTAAAAGTTGGTTACCATGCTCTAGAAGAGGTTAGGTGATCTTGACAGCTTCTTGCTATCTGAGTTTTTCTCTTCCTTCAGTTCTGCACCGTTCACTAAGCAGTCCTTCTTGTTCATTCTCATACTCCTAAACAGCTTCAACTCATCTTTTTCCTCCTGTGTTCAATACTTTCTCTAACTCCAGGATGTTGGTAACTTCTGTGAAGACAAAACTTTTCCCCATTGTCTTCCCCCACGCTCTTCTATTTGATACGCCCTTTTGGTCTTGCCAATTTTTAATTGTGCTCCAGAGTTACACTGGAGAAGTCCTTGATTTGTCAGTATAGCTCCATCATCTCTTTCCTCCTAATCTCTCTTGCTCTGTCTTCATCTTTTTGTCTCTTACCTTTAATTTCTCTGTCTCTGCTTTTTCTGATAGCATCAGCTGCCCCTTTCTTTTCTAAGGCCTTCTTTTTATCGGGTTTCAATGAGTCTGTCCTTTCCTTGTTCTCTATTTGTTGATTTATATAATCAGCATTACCTTAGATAGATCATTTTGCTAGCACTTTGTCCTCTTTATCAGTGTTCTCCAGTAGGTCTGACTTTGCTTCTCTTCCCCCTCAGCCCCCACAATTTCCAATAAACATTCACTTCCTGCAGATCTCTTCTGCTCTTGCTTTTTCTTTTCGTCTATCCTTTCCCCCATGCCTGTGTCTTGCATCTCTTCTTGATGTTCTGAAAAGTCTTATGGATAATTTGATGCTTCCTTCAACTAAACATGACAAAACCTTGACTTTTCACCCCCCCCCATTTCATTCCATTTTTGTTATCGCCATTGACTTCTTCACTCTCCAATTTTTGGAATAGTAATGTTAGTTTTGTTTCATCCTTTTTTATTTCTCTTCCATTATCTTCAGCAAATCTTAACACTTCTTCCTCTAAATCACGGGTATCAAACTTACCGCCTGCGGGCCAGATCCATCCCACTAAGGGCTCTTATCCGGCCTGTGGGACTGCTGTGCCCCAAGTTAGCACCCAACGGTGTGGGCAGTGCAGACACAGCCTGTCTGCTGAGCTCTGTGTCTGCCAGGAGCAGTGAGAAGACTCGGAGCTGTTGGCCCTCCCTCTCCACATGGTGTAGCCAAGGTGGAGAGGGAAATATTAAATCCTCCCTCTCCGGGCCAGGCAGGGTGATCTGCTCTGCAGTAAGTAGGGGCCCCTCAGGGCAAGGAAGAGGGAAAGGCCTGGGGTGGCAGCGGGTGTGGGCCCTGGATGGGGGGGAGGGGGAGCCCAGAGCTGGGTGTGGGCTGCTGGTGGTGGTGAGGGGGGGAGCCTGGAACTAGTGGGAAGCAGAGCCCAGAGCTGGGTGCAGGCCACAGAGTCCCCCGGTGCAGAGTGGGGAGCAAGAGCTGGCAGGTTCCCCTGGGTGGGAGCTGGAGCAGAGCATGGACTGTGCAGGGTTCCCTGGGGGTGGCAGCATAGATGGAGCTGGCAATGAGTAAGTGCGGTGGGAGTGTGTGGAGGTGTGGGGGGCTTGTGTGGCAGACAGTGGTGGATTCAGGAGGCGAGTGTGGCTGGGTGGGAAGGATGGGAGATTTGGGGGGGACGGGGAGAGTGAGCTTGGCAGGGGTAGGGGGTGAGCTCAGGCTGCTCTGAGTGTTTACTTCAGGGGCTAGATTGAGCCCCTTTGAGACAGGTAAGGTGGGGGAGGCAGGGAGCCAACCCTGAAGGGGGTCTGGGGAAAGAGTTGGGGAGCCCTCATGGTACTGTGCCGGGAAGGGGACAAGGAGTCCACACGGACACATGGCATGTGTCAGGCATCTTGCCTTTCAGTGTGGCCCACCAAAAAGAATGAATTTAACCCTCTGCTGTAAATTCAGCCCCTTCCTTTCTAATCTTGCTGCCAAAACTCTGAAGCTTTCCTGCATCTAATCTATGTAGCAGTCAGCTTCCAGAATATTTTTTTTCTTTTCTGACTCTCAGGTCCTTTTTCTGATTCATTCTCTGATTTTGAAGTTCTGGCTACTTGTCTTTACTTTCAAGTGTTTGGCTACTAACCTCTCTTTTCATCTGTTGTCATGCTACGCTTAGCATTCTATCCAGTCGCCTGGCCTTGATTACCCTCCTTTGTCTGTTCTCTCTCTTTTTCTGTATTTGCAACATCATTATTGTATGCAATAATCTTCATTCTCTTTCTTCATGTCCATCTTTTGAGCTTAGTTCTATGTGTCCATTCCCACTTTGTGTGGAAATCTGCTCTACCAGTACCAAAATCTTAACCTAAAAATGTGGAATTTTGGATTTGCTCATTATATAGCATGCCTGATATATGTCATTCAGCCGTTTTTGTCTCTTCCCTGTGTGCTTCCTCTGTCTCTAATTTAGACTAAAATTTCAAGGTATGGATTATGTCTTTATTTTAAATCTCTGTAAAACACCATACAGTGCTATCATGCTATAAGAATGTGTATTTTAATAAAAGAATAGATGAATATTTAAGCTTCTAAAGCTCTTCTATCTTCATCCTAAAGAAATATAGTTTTCTAGCCTCTAGCAGTAGACAGTTAAGGTGTCCTGTATGCAGAATTACAGATAAATAACTTGTCATGTTTTACTATTAATTACCTGAGTTCCAGTTGTAATGAAAACAATACCCTGGGAAATTGTTTGGTGGAGTTGTTACATTTAAAAAAAAAAAGCCTTCCTTTCTAAAATAAAATATTTTGTTGGGATTGAAGTTTTTGTGGGTAGATTTTCGGATCCTTGCTTTAAAAAATAGACAGTGAAACTGCTTACAGCCTTACCTAAAGCAGGACAAATGAGTTGCTATGTTTTGTAGTATTTTGCAAAAGTGTTGAAGTTTTGTTTTCACGCTGTAAGGTTTAAGATTGGTGTCCTTTAAAACAAACAAAACACATACAGCATGCTGATTTGAAGCACCGGTGATAATATCCTCTGTAAGAATGATAGTAATTTCACAAGTGGAAGAATTACTGCTAACTTAATGACCTGTTCAGTTGTGCTGATAGTTTAAAGCACATCAATAGGTGTGCTTAAAGACCAAAGGGCCTAAGTGGTATATACAAAGTGAAGGGGGGGAGGGTTATGACCATATTTGCTGAATGCCTTACAAACATCCATTCTATTGGGCACTTGAGAGCTAACCGCATTATGTGCTGATCACTGAATCATAATATCTCTGTTTAGCTGTCTTAATAAAGCCTCACTTAACCTCTGACCAGAGCACTTCTGTTTAGTGAAGTGTGTATGCAGATTGCGCCTTATGGTGAGTTCAGTGAGAAGTAATTTTATTGCCTTTTTTTAAAAATCATAGTGAATGTGATTATACAGCCAGATATGGAACATTGCTTGCTTCTTTAAAATGTTGTCAATGTGTGGATTTTACATGTATGGATTCTTTCTCTCACATTTTTTTTAAAAAAATAACTACACAGTAAAAGGTAAAGGATGAAGAATAGTCATACGAATGGATTCTGATTTTTAAATGGCTGATTTTTAGCCTAGGCTTTTTAGTTAAATGTAGACATTTTACAAACCTAGTTCAATTACACTTTCACTAATGTGTTAATCTTAGCTGGATGAAGGAGTGAGCTGCCCTGATGCAACAGAATATATATTTCCCATAGTTTCAAAAGTGTATTTTTCCAACAAAAAATCTAATAGCGAGGGTGAGGATCCTTGGGGGGGGGGGGAACCTTTCTGTTAAAATCTTTTACACAGTTCAAACTGAACATGAAGCTGGATGGGAAATACAGAGTCACCACAAATGCATGAAGAAGAGTAATTTTTTATTATATTTAAAATGCCTTTTTTCACAGGATCCAAAATATTGCAAATGATACAATCATCACTATGGAAATGCACGTTCATAAGTGGGTGGCATCTACTACCTGATGCACGACATGATATACAATAGCGGGTGGGGGAATTTCAGCTAATTTTACTGTGGAGGCTTTGTAGAACAGCAATGGCCAAACAGCAGCTTGTGAGCCACGTGTGGCTCTTTTACAGTTGAACTATGGCTTGTGAAACCCCCCAGGCCTACCCACATTCTCTATTTACTGGGGAAAGGAGAAGCTCAAGGGTTCTGCCTAGTGGGCAGGCATGTGCTCTGGAAGGCTGGTGCCCCAAATCCTGACAGGTGGGCAACCTGCAGAGCTGGAGCCCTGGCAGGCCCAATGTTGGCACTTGAACTTCTGAAGATTGTTACATGCAGCTTGGATAGTGAGTAAGGTTGGTCATCCCATTATAGAACTTTTATTATCCATGTTGAGCATAATGTAAATGCTTACATACTATTGTAGCTTTAAAAAAATTATATACTTTATTATAAATTGGAGGGCTTGAAACAGTTTTGTTGTCCTATGTCTTGTAAAGAGATTTTCTTCAAAATCCTTCATGATCTTCAATATTAAGATTCCCCCTGAAGTGCTGTTCTTCCATTTGTTGTCATTCTATGTTATTGCTATGGAGAAAGTTCCAAAGAGGTAGCGGTGTTAGTCTAGTTCAGCAAGATGAGCAAGAAGTCTTGTGGCCTTTTTAGAGACTAAACATTTATTTATCACATGAGCTTTCATGAGGGAAAATCCCACTTTGTTAGATACTTTGAAGATGGTGGAACTTACAGAATGGGAGGAAAATAAATGTAGGGAAGTGTAAGTCATAGGATCAGACTACACCGTAACAGGAAATCAAAACAGTTGTTTGAATCTTAACACTGTGGAGAGGCATATAGAAGAAGGTGAGGTCAAATCACCTGTTTTAATAAGGAAAGAATCCATTGTCCCTATTCAGTCCTGCTTTCGTGCAGTCAGTTATGTATAAATTCCAATTCTACAGTTTCTCTTTGAAGCCTTGATTTATTATTCATTTGTTTGAGTGCAGCTATTCTCAAATCATCAGTGGAGCAGTCCAGAAGATTAAAGCGTTCACCTTCTGGTTTTTGAATATTGTGATTCCAGGTGTCACATTTGTGTCCATTTATTCTTTTGTGCAGAGACTGTCTTGTTTGTCCAATATATAAGGCAGAGGGGCATTTCTGACACATGATGGTATAAATCACATTGGTGGATGAGCAGGTGAATGAGCCCCTGCTGAAGTAGCTGGTTTGATGGGTCTGTGATGGAGTCTTTTGTACAGATATGTGGGCAAAGTTGGCAATGTGGTTCATTGCAAGGGTATGTGCCTGCTTTAATGGTTTTGTTGTTAGGTCTGTAGTTGATGGTGAGTATATGTTTAGGGTTGAGGGGCTGTCTGTGAGCAAGGAGAAGTCTTCGTGCCAAGGCTTGAGAGTGAGGGATCGTCGTGTAGAATAGACTATAGATCCTTAATGATGTTCTGTAGTGGTCTGACTTGGGGGTGATGACTAGAGGCATTCTGTTTATTTCTTTCTTGGGCTTCTCTTGTAGTAGTTGACTTTGGGGTACGTGCCTGGCTGTGTCAATTTGTTTCTTCACTTCCACAGGTGGGTATTGTACTTCTAAGAATGCTTGATAGAGATCCTAAAGGTAAATACGGTTGTGTCTTAGGGTTTGGCTGTAGACAATGGACCGTGTGGTGTGTCTTGGATGAAATCTTGAGGGATGAAGGCTACTATACAGATCAGTAGGTTTTTGGTATAGGGTGGTGGTTATTTGTACATCACTGATTTGTACTGTAGTGTCCAGAAAGTGGATCTTTTGTGTGGAATGTTCCAGGTTAAGGTTGATTGTGGAGTGGAAATTTTTGAAATCTCTGTGGAAGTTTTTAAGGGCATCTCTCTTCCATTGGTTCAGAAGATGAAGATGTCATCAGTGTAGCGTGAGTAGAGGGGAATTACTTTGGGATGAGACTTGAGGAAGTGTTGTTTTAAGTCAGCCATGCCAATACCCATAGCAGTGCTGCTGACTTAACGATATAAATTAGCTTCAAATCTGAAATGGTTGTGAGTGAGTACAAGTCACAAAATTCAGCCATAAGGTATGCTGTGGCATCATCTGCGATGGTTCTTCTAATGGCTTGTAATCTGTCTTTGTGTGGGATGTTGGTGTAAAGAGCTTCTACATCCTTAGTGGCCAGGATGGTGTTTTCTGGAAGTTCACCAATGGATTGGATATTTCTCAGGAAGTCTGTTGTGGCTTGAAGATAGGTGGAAACATTGAAAGCATGGGTCTGAGGAGGGAGTCCACATAGCTTGATAAGCTTGCTGTAGGAATACTGATGCATGAGTGCTTTTCTGAATTGGGGCCTGTGTTTGTTGTAGCAGACAATACTCAATGATGTTTTGATTTATTTATCGATTGATGAATTTTAAAGGTGCATTTTTGTGTTTTCAATTATGCATATATTAAAAGAACCACAGGCTATGGTAATAAAAAAAACATTAAAACTAAAGTTTTTCATTCTATTAGAGAGAATCTTGTTTTGACAATTCATCTAAACACTTAGCTGATTGAAAACTGAAAGGTTCAGGAATGACATATGCCTGTTTGATAGAAATACCCCCTTGGCAGCTTTCTTGTTTTAACCTTCAAAGAATAGAAAATCAGTTGGAGGTGCAAGTGGCTTCATCCTAATGTCATTTCATACCCTACAGTTGTGAATTACTAGACTTACTAAAAATATTGTTTTATTTCTTACTGATCTTACAAACGCCTCTACTTGGGCATGTCCCTGTGTTGTCGTTCCCCCCCCCCCCCCAGCCTGGAGATCTGTGGTGAGCTTCATGGGCATAGGAGTTTATACATGAAGTGTTCACTTCAGGATTGGATCTGTAGAGTTCTTCCTTGTATTGGTTAAGCTGTTTCACACTGATATGATAATATGAAAACAAAAATACTTTTGAGAGTAAATAATTTATATTTGCTTTGAAGGTGAGCTATTTTGTCAAGAGACTAAAATATTTTTAAAAGTTGTAAGCAAGTATTCAAGGATATGCACATTTCTTATTCTAATAGCATTAATTTTATAGCTTTTCAGAAAACATCACAGTAAGTGTTTGGGTGAGCCAATTTTTTTTTAAAAAAAAGTATTTAAGTCTTATTAAATTTTTTTCTAACAAAAAATCTTAAAGGATTCTTCATGCCTTTATAAGAACAACTACATGTATAATGTATCAAGACTTCAAAAATTAAGGCTCTTGCTTAATGTTAGTTAAGTCACATCATTAGTTTTAATGCAGTTTAGTTTTTAGATATTACCGTATTGAGATCCTTGCACCATCAACCAATATAGGGCAGGCAGGATGTTCATGATCTGCTGAGCCCTTTTCACAACCTCCATGGCTAAGTAAATATGTTCAAGTGAAACAAATAAGGAGTCCTGTGACACTTTTAAAGACTAACAAATATATTTATTTCATTAGCATGAAAGCTCATGCAATAAATAAATTTGATAGCCTTTAAAATGATCACAGGACTCCTTGTTTGTTTTGCTAAGCTAGACTAACACAGCTACTCCTTTAGAACTTGCATTCAAGTGGTTAATAGGTGACTTTGTAAATTCTATTCTGAGAACTTAAATCTGTGTAATCTTTAGCACTTAAGTTCTCTGGGTAAAATCCTGGGCCCTTCGAATTCAATGGGAATTTTTTGGTTGACTTAAGATGATGTCATCCTCATTGCTTTATTTGTAAAATAGGTATGGTAGTAATGATCAAACTCACAGATAACTGAAGTGTGTTTGTTACATAGATCTTTGATGAAAAGTGATTAAAGATGTAAAGTAATATTATTCTGATCAAGACACATCTTATTTTTCAGGCAAGAGTACAGCACTGCATCTGTTCTGTAGCTAGTGACCACTCAGTAGGACTTCTGAGTTTGCGAGAGAAAAAATGCATTATGCTGGCATCTCGTCACCTTTTCCCTATTCAGATAATAAAGTGGAGGCCTTCAGATGATTACCTGGTGGTGGGATGTTCAGATGGATCTGTGTATGTTTGGCAAATGGATACTGGTAAGTTTCAAGTGCAAGAAACTGAATAAAATATCCTGTTATTTAGGGTTAAGTTGTATATGTAAGTAAAAGTTTGGTATATGTGCTAAATAAAAGGTTCATCTAGCTTTCCGAAGGGGAGATGGATTGGTATGATGCTAAATATAAGTTATTGTGTCACCTTCGGGAAATCTGGATCCCTAAATATGGAGTGTACCTAGGATTTTTTCGTACCACAAGCCTGTAAATGCATTCCAGTAACTGAATCCAGTCATCAGTTCTTGATTGGATTTAGAGAAATGTAGTTAACCATGGTTTTTTGCCCTTTGAAGAAGGCTAGTTAATGCACTTGTGCTGGTAGCTAGTGGACACACTGATGGAGACTTTGGTAATTATCTGCTACTTGTGTTTGTCCTTAAGCTTGAAGTAACTACAAACAGTCTAATGGTTGAATCACTAGGGCTTGAAGTCAAGAAATCTGGATTTTTATTTCCACATCTGCCATTTATTTGTGTGATCCTGAGCAAGTGAGACTCTCTGTGCTTCAGTGTTCTTATTAGTAAAATGGGGGATAATTGTATTTACCTCCTCCTGGGGTACAGTGGTTAATTTTTAAAGTGCCTTAGATCATGTGAAGAAAGGTGCTCAGTAAGATGTTCTAGTAAGCCAGGTGTCTGCAGCCTGCAGCTCTGGGGCTGCATGCTACTCTTTGACTGCCCACTACTGGCTCTAGACTACAGGCCCCCTATCACCACCTGGGGACACTGTCGGTGGCCTGTGCCTGGCTATGGGGCCCCTCTGCCACTGGGAGATGCTGTGGGCAGCCCAGGCCAGTCTCTGGGCTACCCACCCCCACCAGGAGACCCTGTGAGGGGCCTGTTTCTGGTTCTGGGTGGTTCCTCCACCACAAGGGAATCCTGCGTGTGGCACCCTTGCCCAGCTCTCCTTCCCCCCCCCCACCAGGAGCACACACCCATTGCAGCTCTCAAAATACTAGTAAAACAAGCAAGGAGTCCTGTGGGATTTTCTCCCATAAAAGCTCACCCAGTAAATAAATGTTAGTCTTTAAGTGCCGCAGGACTCCTTGTGTGTTTTTACTGAACTAGACTAACGTGGCTGCCCCTTTGGAACATCAAAATGCTAGGTTATTGAAGGCATTTTTAAAAATGGCTCTTAATATCTTTTGGGTTGCAGACCCCTTAAATAAACAAATAAATAAAAGATGGGTAATGCTGTTAGCTTTGAATTCATTTGGAAGATTTTAAGAGGGTGAAAGTGAGTTTTAAATAATAGTGCAGAGAGCAATGAATAAAACTGATAGGTGTGATGTAGAAAATTATATAGTCTGTGTTACAGACATTGACAAGAAAGATTAAAAACTGAATCAAAATACATATGCAGTGTTCATCTGTGGAAATTCATCCTTTCATTAAACATAGTGGGTCAGTAAAATGTACATCTTCAAATGGACATTTAGCCTGAATGACCTGATTCGTCACATTGTTGGGGTATATGGGACGTATTAAGGTGACAGGTAGATGAGTAAGAACAGGTGGCTTTTGAACTGCATGTAAAAATATGAAATATACTAGAAGGAGAGAAAAGGAAGCACGTCATGAGGTCTTATGGAATGTAAATGGAGCAGTAACAGGATAGGACAGGGCAATGAGGGGAAAATGTCTGTGGAACTCGATTCATTCAACCTACTAGTTGAAGACAGAAAACTGTGTAAGGCTTCTTTCTTTTTTGATTAGTCAGGGAACTTCTTTTCTAGGCAGATCTTTCTTCATATCTGCTGTTGAAGCTAGATAGTTTTGTTTCTATGTTGCTTTTCTCTCAGTAAACAGTATGAAGTAGAAACAGGAGGAGGTGCTGTTGTGCTATCTGTTTGTCATTACTGCACATTCTGAAGCAGAAAATAACATCTATTGGATCATGTTGATGATTTCACATGCTGTTCAGTGCAACAACGTGAAATCTGCCTTCTTGTTTCAGCATGGCTCTGCTCACTAAAATGGAAGCAAAGTTTGTGCTTTTGGGACGTTGATCTTTGTTTCCATTAGGAAAAGGAGCAGTTCTAAATTCTACTGAGGGGGTGCAGATGAGCTCCATGTGATGGGGTTCCTGCAAGGAGGAAGTAAATAAGCAGAATTCTCTGGCCAATGTGCTCCTGACTCTTCCTGCCCGTTTCTACTTACTTCTGTGGTTGGGCTGGCATATGTGGCCACTCTGGGGCGGGAGAGGTTGTGGCTTCTTGTTTTGTGTCAACTCTAGTGAAATTCTCAACTCTTGGGCTTCATTCACAGTTTAGGACTTGGTGTAATAGCAGTTACATATGAATTTTAACAAGCTTCTCAAATATCATTAATTGAACTGATATAATATTCCTGCTACCAAAACGGTTTGCTCAGTAGGCTGTGGTTTAATATGAAAAGCACTTATGTTTGTATTACTTGAGATTGTTGAGCTAGGGAAAAATGGGTGTACTTAAGAGATTTTGGTAATTTATTTTATTGAGAACTGGGGAGTGATTGCCTTTTTAAAAAAGTCCATGTTGCAAGCAATATTTTAAATGATTGTACAGTACGTATGTAATTGCCTGGGTTGGCATTTGGCAAGGATACAATAAGACTTCAGTATTAAACAACAACAAAAACCAACCTTTTAATAATCACTAGCAGTCAGGACTTGGTTTTGTGTCTTATGTGACAGATGGCACTTTTGCCAGCATGGTGCTCCAAGTTTCTGTAAGGAGCACTGGCTTGGTGATAGCTGTCTTTGAGTCACCAGCATTAAATAATTAGCAGCAGTTTCTGCAGCAACTTGTATGTTACGTAAAGGTTAAACATCCACATTCTGGCTGTATTTGAATGAGTGTAGCTTGTGATCTCCGACATAATCAAAATCACAACAGATATGGCAATGAGTCATTTTTAGTGCTAGTTCCATTAATTAACCATTGTGTTTAGTCAAAATTTTCATCTTGAATCTGCCCAAAGACTGCATAGCATTACATTTTCCAGATCGCTTTTACTTCTGGGAGAAAGAAGTGGCTAAAAGATTTCTTTCATAAACAATGTCATGCTATACAAGTGTCCCCAAAGCAGTTGTTCTAGTATTCCACGTTTTTATTGCAGGGGTAACTGTGTGAAATTAATGTCTTGTGATATCAGCCTTGAATATATCGCTAAGAAAGTATTGGGGAAAAAGAGATGGAAATATTTTTCCCCTATAAATTGGGATGCCACATAATGTTAAATGTAAAAAGACTTAAAAGTACATTCTACATGTCTATAGAAATGACATGCACTATTAGTCCTAATGAGCCTTTCAGAGTTCCAAATCTGAAGTCACTTTTAATGTCGTCCCACTGCTGTAGCTAGAGACTTTTAGCCTTTGTACTTTGACAGGCTGCTGATCCAACGTTCTCCTTTTGAAGACAAATTGTGACATAAAGGGCATATTCAATTAGGTGATTTTTATTTAAAAAAAACAAACAAACAAACCTTTGCCATTTAAAAAACTTCTAAGGTTAAGTTTATACTGACAGGAGCAAATTCGCCGCTGTCAGCATGATCTTCTGAGTTCGATTGAATGGTTTGTGTAGATGTCCTGAATCAATCTGGAAGTCACCATCGCAACTCCAGCCCTGGAACTGGAGTTGTGTTGTGCCAACTAGAAGGCATTTCTAGTTGGCTTAGCGAAATGTGCAGGGAGCTCTTAGTAAGTTGTCAGGAGATATGCAAAGTATTTTATGTACCTTGCATATCTCATCAACTGCCGCCAAAAAGTGTGACAAGTGTAGACTGTGGTAAGATATGATATTAACATATTTATATAACAGCATCTCACTATGGTACGGACCCAGAAAGAATATGGACCCACATCTTCCTAGAGAAATCATAATGGCTAAGATATTAAAAAATGGATGCTAAAGTTAGAGATGTGAATAAAAGAGTGTTTTTTAAAACTCTGAGTACCCAGCAGCTCCCATTAAAACACAGAATCATAGGGTTAGAAGAGACCACAAGGGTCATCTTGTCCTGCTGTCTGCCAGGATTTCTTCAGCTTTCTTTTATTGCTTTGCCAGGTGGTGTATCTCTGACTTGCATTGTGAAATATAGATTTGCACTGAAAAATCAGTTTGTTCCTATCTCCAATTACTATTTAGATCACTTTGGGGGTATTTCAGAAGCCTTTGTTCTTTTTTAGGGGAGTGGTGGTGGCTTTTTTGTTTAGTTTTTTTCTAAAGAAGTTTTAAAATGACATACTTAATAATTTTAGTTTTGTTAGCTCTTGTAGTCACAAATTCTGCTCTCTGTTAACAGGCATGCAGTTCGCACAGAGATGATGGTCAAAGGGAGAGGGAGTTCCATGTCTGTACCTGTTGGCAGAATTTATCTGTTAAAATAGAACCAAATGATAAAGAGGAGTACGTGGGAGGTTGGGTGCATGCACATATACAAAATTACATACTGTGTAATGAAAGTAAAGCTTGCAAAGACAAGAAAAGCCAGCATTAAAATTGCTTGGGTGACATTTATTCAGGCACTTGTGAGATGCTGGACTGGAAGCTGAGAGAGCAAGTTTTGCTTCCCAGCTCTGCAAGACTTCTTGTGTGGTGTTGAGCAAGACAGTATCATCATGTATATTCACAAGCAGCTGAATTAATGTTGCTTAAGTAACCTTAATTCTGGCACTTAATTATTGAATACTTAATTTTGCTTTTTGTGAATGAATGTGCCAAATTTATGTATTCAATTGTATTGCCAAGTAGAGTAAACACTAGATACTGCTGCTCTCCAGAGATGGGAACAGAACCTAACAACCTAGGTGTCCAACATTCCACTACAAGCTAGCAAATGTTTATGAAAACTATGGGCCAGCAGATGTTGTGCTCCTTTCTAGTGGCTGGCCTACACAGAGAGTAGTAGACTATTCCTGCTATTAGTAATCCTTTATTTCTAGTGGTAGGGGCTTCTGCTGTAAATTGAAAGGTCATGGATTAAAAACCTGTTGATGAGTCCCTAAAGATCCATCCTCCTCTCTGGGAGGGCAACCCACAGAATGAGAATTCACCTTATTTGTGAATTGTGTCACACTGTTTCTTAGAATGAATGAAATTGTCTCTAATAAAGTAGACTCAGACATCTATTGACAGAATGGATCTAGGGCAGGGGTGGACAAAAATGGCTCACAGCTAGGTGCTAGCAATTTTAGTTTTGTTCACCCAAAGGTGTTCCTCCATTACACTTCTGCAGTGGAGCTAGGAGACAGGCTACTAAAATTGATTGCCATGGCGACCAAAAACATTGATTTTTTTTTTTTTTGAGGCCTGATCTAGGGCACCTTCTGCTATCCTATGCGCAAAATTTCAGCGAATACTTGTCTGCTTCCTAAGACGGTGTTGAAGATTGGTCAGTAAAAATTTGGTGAAATGCACAGAATTATTAACGCTGATAAGTGGAGCTACTGAGGTTAAAACTTCTAGTCTGTTTGCTCCCAGGCCAGCTCTGCTGTCTGTGTAATGCTGAGATGGTAGTTGCTGCTGCTCTGCCGCATCTTGAGCCAAAGCTCTGTGAGATTGTGCAGCATGCTTAATGCAGGTAGGATGATCAAGGGCTATAGTAGTAAGCCTCTAAAAAACATCTACTGAACATGTCCAAATGGCAGTTTTCAGAGTTCTGTAATTTATCACTGGAGCTAAGGAAAGACTTATCAGCCTCCCCCATATTTTAAGTTCCTGCCCCAAAGCGGAAACAATCTGGTAATTCCAAAGCAAAGAAGCAGTTCTGTGCCATTTTTAAAAACTAACGTGTTTATTGTATAAGTTTTATAATAAAAACAAAATTTATTCATGTTTAAGATTGCCACAAACTTCCTTCGTTTTGGTTTTGCTGGAATAGTCTAACATGGCTACCCCACTGGAATCTGGTAATGGGAAATGTTAATGTTGCCTCAGTGTTGCTAATGACTCTGTGTATGATAAAAATCAAGAGTAATGGTTGTGATTTTTCATCCTATAATTGCAGGAAAACTCAGGAAGATCCTGCCACAGTAGAAATATTAGTTAGAAAATTAATTTGGTTGCTGTTGTGCTGTGTGTCGCTGCCAATTGTTTTGACATTGTTTCCTATACTTCCTCATCTTTCTGTAGGCTTTTGTTGTATCTTTTCTTAGATGGTAAGCTCTTTGGGGGCGGGGACCATATTTTTGTTCTATTTTTGTGCAGTGCCTAGTACAATGGGGTCTTTGCTATATGGCTGGGCTCCTAGGCCCTTTAGTGATATAAAAAATAACTGTTACTCTTAGGCATTGCAGAAAATACTGCAAAATAGGTTGCTTCTTAAAGTATGCTTTTCACATTTTTGAATCTTTTGTACCAAAATAATTCCTTTCAAAAATGTTTCAAGGTGCACTGGATCGTTGTGTGATGGGGATAACAGCAGTTGAGATCCTAAATGCTTGTGATGAGGCAGTTCCGGCCACAGTAGATTCCCTTAGTCATCCAGCCGTCAATCTAAAACAGGCTATGACTAGACGTAGCCTTGCTGCTCTAAAAAATATGGCCCACCAGAAACTACAGACTCTCGCTACTAACCTTCTGGCATCTGAAGCATCTGACAAAGTAAGGTTTTGTTTGTTTTTAATGCAATTGCTGAAATATGTTTGTTTGTCATAATTGAATTTATATATAAAGTCTTAAACATTTTAATCTCAAAGCACCCCTTCTAAACCCATGAAAGCGGTGTTCTCAACCTTTTATGAGTCATCTTGGCAGCATATTGCTACTCAACAGGAGACTACAAGCTCACTCCCTCCAGGCCAAATCCAGTCATCTACCTGGCTCTCTGTGGTACACTTATCACTGTGTGGTGATACAGTGTGTTGCTACACAGTGGTTGAGAACCACTGCTCTAAAGTTAGTGGAGAGACTTTCACTAAATTCAACTGCCTTTAGATCAGGCCCCAAACCAACTATCCTTTGAGACTATCAAAAGGAATTGAAGTTGATTAGAACTTTTTTTTTTAGTTTCTAGCATAAAGGGTGTTGTCCACTGTTTAAAAAAAAACAAAAAACAAAAAAAACCAAAACCAAAATATGTATTTAATTCTGAAGAAATTGATTAAAATCACATCTGTTTATGGAACTCCAAATACGAATATTTTTTTACTTCATTAGAAGAAGTAGATGAGTGCCTCTTAAAGATGACAAGATTTCATTTTAATTTGATTTACTATCCTTATATCTGTAGCCACTTAAGTGACAAGGTGAAATGTTATTTCTCTAGAACAAGACTGGTAAATTGCAGTACTTTTTTAAGTGTGCTATGAGTTGCATTTTGTTAGGATAGTTATGTATAGAGGAAGAAGCAAATGCTTAAAGTACTTATGTAGTTTAGAAACAAGTTTATTTTTCAAATGATGGATTTGAAGTATTGATTTAAAGTGAATTGTGTATTTCTACTATCCTTTGTAGTGTCTATACTTTGTAATTAACTTGCATTTTCACTTGAACATTTCAGCTAAGTGAGAGGATTTTCATATGCTTGTTTTGTTTTTTTTGTTTGTGCCTTGCCATATTGGCATTTTGAGATTTATGGAGTTTCTTCGGATGATAACAAGTGTAATTTATAACAGATTCGAATGTAGGGTAATTCATTTGCCCCTGTTTATTAAATACGTTGCATTGCACAGTTGATACCAAGACTGCAATTGATTTGTAAATCTCAGAATGTCTGTTAAGGTGCATTAACAATTAAGTACAAGAGCTGACTTGCTAGAAAAGTTGTCAGCTGTGTGTGTGTGTGTGTGTGTGTGTGTGTGTGTGTGTGTGTGTGTGTGTGTGTGTGTGTGTGTGTGTTTAAAAGTAATAGTAATTATTTAAATTCTGAACTCCTTTCCCCATCACATCTGAAAAGACGGCATGGAGAAAAAGGCATATTATGGCTAAAATTTTGAAAACAGGTTTTACTGTGACATTAATGAAGCACTTCTTGTAAGTGGGCACGGCCCATTATATATATTTTTTACAATCTTGTTTATCTGAGTTATAATAGCGTATTTTACAGTGTAATTAGTGATAAAAGCCCCTGATATGAGGCTAGTGTTTGTTTTGCTTGTGAACATGCTCAGTCAGAACATACCATTCAGCAATGTTAATCGTTGCCTAGTCTGCAAGGAAAAGAATCATAGAAGGGGGGTGGGAGGGAGGAGGATCCTGCGAAGCTAAAGGCTGCTGGGGGATAATCACTTTATGAAAAATGTATGCTCACAGAGTCATTGGGGATTTCTCTTGCCACTCTCTGCTCATTAGGGATTTCTTTACCACTCTTCTGTGCAGAGATTGCAGGTCTCTCTGAGAGAAATCTTAGCAAGGAGACACCTTCTTGATGACTTCAGCTTCCTGACTGTAGAAGAGTGGTTTACAAAAGTAGCTGAAATATTAAAGTGAAAGGCTGCATATGGTATGCTTTTCTGCTGTGCAGTGTGCACATGGCATGACAAATGAAATATTAATTTTTTACCTTCAGTGTTTTTGTTAGGAAACCTAAAATATCCAGAACATTTAATGTCATGGACATGGCCGTTTACTATTGAAATTTTAATTTGGAAAAATGAAGGCCACTGAAGTTCAGTGTGCTTTTGTTTTAGACATTTGCTTTTTTTATTACAAAATTTGAATTATACTAATTAGCTTAAGCTTGCAGTGCTCACATAGACTGTGCTTTGAACAATGGATCACATTTTCTTTGTACTGTGCAGGAGAACACATACACCTCAGGCATGCTCTGGCTTTCAGCACAGACTATTGAACTTGAGGGGGAGGGGAATCTTTAGTGGTACAGTGTTTTGAATTTCAAAACTGTTTTAAGTCCATTTGGAAGTCTAAGTACACATGAGCATATAGTCTGTAGTTTTAAGGGTGCTGTGATAAATATATGGAATGCTGCAAATGTGAAAATTCATTTGATTTAATAAAAAAAAAATGTAACAAATGGTTAACAAGAGAGCTGCCGTAGCTGAACATAAAGTGAGATGGAATGTCTAAATAGTAGCATTAAGATACAGAAATATTAGGGCCCAAGATTTCCCCTAATGTTGCTCTACTAGAGTGCCATTTTTTAAATCTATATGTTACATTTATAGATTTTGACTGGAACACACATGAATGCCTACTGTTAATGGTAGGCTACAAGGTTTTGTTTTGGTTTTTGGGGCAAATTTTTAAATCCCTGTATCGTGGGGTGCAGATATTGTTTACATAGATACCAACACACAAATGTGCATGGACACACACAGGTGTTTTGGATCTTGGTGTGGGTGTTTCCTGTTGTCCTTCTACATCTTTGCTCCTTCAGCCTTGATTAAATTCATCATGTGATCTTGAAGATTGGGAATGCCCTTCCCAGTATCCAGAGCTTTTTGTGGGATCCTGGATGAGCCTATCAAAAAAAAAAAAACAACAATACTTCCTTTCCCTTTTTTGGTTAACACTTATAGACCTGGTCTTCTGAAGAAACCACTGACTACATGAACCAGTGAAACTGAGAGTGTCTGCTGGAATGCATGTTCTCTTGAAAGGCACTACTGTCCCGTTTCAGGCTTGTGGCGTGCACTTAAGGGGAGGAGGGAGGTGGCAACAACACCTGTCGGTGGGCTCCATCAGCATGAAGCCCTATGGCCAAAACTCCTCTACAGATTACAAGACAGCTGTACGACCATTATGTCCACTTGATTGGTGACCTGGCCTCAGTGGATACATTTCCACTCACCGATTGTGGCATGGGACAGGAAGTCTAAAAGGAACCAGTTAGTAGAACTCTCAAGTCATCCAGTATCCAGCTTTACTGGCTAACACTGGCTTAGTATGAGTGATCCCTTTTTCTAGTGGTGTTTAACCTGTTCAGCCTCAGGGCTGAACCTATGATTTCAGAAAGGTTGAGGGGCTGTAATCAGCCATTTAATTATTTAGTAGGCTTACGCAGAGCCAGCTGAGCTATTACTTTGCTTTCTCTGAGCCTCTCGCAGTCTGGCAGGAGAGGGGCAATGTTCCCTCTAATTACTCATAGACTGTGTGCACAAACAATTTCTTTGTGTGCGCAGAAACATTTCTTTATGAGCACCAATATTAGAACTATTGAAATTTTTTGTGCGTACTTTATTTTGTTGTGTGTGCAGATTTCATGACCTGTGTGCACGCACACACGTGCACAGCTTAGAGGGAACAATGGCTGTGAGGCAGCTAGAGCTCTCCACTCTCTCCTGTCCTGTGATGCAGCAGGCTGTGAATGGGGGCACTCTTGAGCAACTGCAGCGGGAATGGGACAGTGACTGTCTTGAGCAATGCTAGCTAATTTCAGAGTGAGTCCTGGTGTTGCAGGGGACGTGGTAGTGGACTGTTGGGGTGGTGAAGTCCTGTATTTTCTTTCTTTAGGGAAATAACTGTGGAACTAGCCTACTGAGGTTGTGGGATTTTATTAAACCTTGGGATACACGGTATTGATAAGATATTTATTTACTTAAACATCAGTGTTAAAGTTTAGCAGAATGGTGTCATAGTAATTAAGAAAAAATGTCATAGCAAGAGAGATGGATAGATGTGAAGTTGCCAAAGAAATATAATCTGAAAGAATGAACTGGTCTGCAGCATGCATGGCCATTGTAGAAATATGAGATGAGTTTTAAACCAATAAAATGATGAATAGACTGGGTTTTATGTACCATTAGACCCATCAAATCAAACTATCATTATTTTCCAATATATAATATGAATCCTTACTTGGGTCAGACCTGTCCTTTGAATTTTGGAGAATGCCTCCTGGAGCCACAAGGATTCCTTTCTGAGAGTCAGTCTTTTTTATATTACGAAATTCTACTGTACAGTTGAATTCCTGCTCTGAACCTAATCTTTGACCTTTATGTCTAGCAGCATGAGCTAGCTTGGCTCTTCTCTGTCATAAGATTTGCATTCTAGCCTGAAGGTTAGTTTGTCAGACAAATGATCAGTTTCTTCTCATATTTTTAAACAGGTCTGAACATACGTTCTCACCACTTTGGTGGAAGACACCAAATATATAAGCACTTGAGTGTGTATTTCTGAATTTATTTGTTACCTGTGCCTGTGTCATGGACCCACAAACTTATGCGATGCCCCAGCTTTTAAACAAGCCCTTGGCAGCACTGTTTCTGACTCTTGAGAGATCCTGTTCTTCCTTAAGTATAGCCCAGGTGACCAAATTGCTGCAAAGCGTAAGGCTTTGGGTTCCATCACTCCTGTTTTACATGTGAGCTCTGCCCAGCAAATCCAACTGAAATAGTCTCCTGGTCAGAGACTTTTGTTCTCTTCAGGAATCAGTACACTGAAGCGAGTATTTGTAATGATGCCAGCTAGCTTTTTAAAACAGTGTAGTGTTTATCAGTCATCTGGGACACAGTATTAGGAAGTCTTTCAATTGATTTAGAGAAGGAAATGCTCAGATGTACTCCATACTGACCAAGTTGGGGCTCCCTTGAGCTGTCATGCTAAAGGACCTACCTTTACTTCCTCTCTGTCTGCCCCTTTATTGTTAGTTTCCTGGTGAGGAAACCCCTGTGTCTCTCCAAAGGCTCTCCTAGCCTCCTGTCACCTACCTCTCAGTTCATTGTCCTTCTCTGGCAGGCCTCTGCTGAATTCATGTTTCATCAGTTTGGTTTTCCCCTTGTTAGGTGTCAGTTGTTCAATGTTCCCATTGTCTTTTCAGATCCTCCACTGATATGGATCAGTTTCAGCCTGAACTTTACTGATCCAGTCATACCACCCCAAACAGTAACACAAACACCTAATCCCTCAAGTAGTCCTGTTGGACTTACAGTAACATATTTATTCATTGCATGAGCTTTCATGGGACGTAAGTGAGATTTTTCTCCTTTGAAAGCTCATGTGATTGATAAATGTGTTTAGTCTGTAAGTGCCCCAGGACTCCTTGCTTGTTTTGCTGAACTAGACTAACATGGCTGCCCCTTTGGAACTTGACAAACACCTAATGTGCCCTGTTGTATTCCGAGAGCATCTTTTGCACTCACCCAAATACATTGCTACCGCACATATCATTCATAAAAGCTTTCTGGAAAATTCTTACTTCATGACAGCTTGTACCATAGTAGGGAACCTTTTTCCTTACCTGGTCTTTGAATCACTTCAATTTTTTAAAAATGTTTTAATATTCTTTTCAATATCTCCCAGCCCCACCCTGATTTTTATTCTTTCTTTAGGTTTAGCAAGCACAAAGGTACTCAGTAAAGATACTGTTTACTTTCTCTCTCAGGTAGGTAATAAAAATATTTGAGAACACCAAACCAACACTGATCTCTGACTGCTCTCTAGATGTGGATCCCCAATCTGATATTACTATTTATTGCTATTGGTTTATGGTTTACCATGCTCCTCTTCAAGTTGATTTGAATTTTTTTAATATGATTTTATTAAACAGTACTAAATCCAGGTTATACCAATACTAAAAGCCAAATATATGAGATCAGCTGTATCCCTTTCAATAATTGGTAATATTGGAGGTAGGGCAGGCCTTACAGTATGATTTTATCCAGTATAAAGAAGTCTTACCCTTTTTGCTTGTGAGCTAAAGTTGCAGCATAGAAGCAGTATTGATCCATCTTCTAATCAACTGTTACGAACAGGCCTCATCTACCTTAACCAAATTGACTGTTAGCACTTGCCGTCCCCACTGTAATGTTTCTTGCTAGTGTATATATGCCTCCTAACCATCGTTTCCACGTCGTGCATCTGATGGAGTGGGTTGCAGCGCACGAAAGCTTATGCCTCAAAAATTTGTTGGTCTTTAAGGTGTCGCAGGACTTCCGTTGTTCTTGTTTCCATGGTTACTTATATGTAGTAAATAAAATGAGTCTACTGTTACTCATTAGAAGCATTTCATTGACTGTTAGTAAGGCGCATCTTGATCAATTGTATGTATTTGTGTATGCATTTAGAAACACAAAATTTATAATTCATATAAATGTTACCCAGATAGTAGATCAATGGGCTATTTATCAGTGTGAGTACTAAATAAATGATTGTAATAACAACCATACTAAATGAAGCTTTCAGGGAATACTATGTTGAAGTTTAAGTAAATTGTGCACATGTTGCATTATCAGTGCTTCTGGCTGAGCTTATATATTAGTTTGTTGAGCCTGTCCAACAAAACTCAGTCAAATGACAACAGTCTAAGGAATTTAGCATCAACATATTATAACCAGTTTTCCCTTTGCATTTTAAGTTAATATTATTGCATACTCTGGAAACATTTGTATGTATTTTTAATTCTGATTTTGATTTTACAGTGGGATGTTAATACCATTATCCACAAGAGAACTCTTTTCAGAGGCTTTTTTCTGAAGTTGGTTTGTAAGCCAGTTGGTGATCAATATTTTGAAACTTTAAACAGTTTATTTTAGCATTTCAGGGCAAATAAAAGAAAACGTATCCCAGGCAAATCTGTGAGGATAATAGATAGTTACTAGTATAATTAATACTGGTTCCATGACAGTCTGTGCATTAAAGCTCTTTTCCCTTCTCTTATTTACATTTATACTGTATTTTGCCTTTTCTTATTTGCATATTTTGAACTGCTGGAAGAATAATTAGTTTTACGTATCTGTAGTAGCCCTGGCAACTCCTCAGCCTCTTCCTGATTTAATCCTGAGGAGCTGAAGTTGGCCACCCTGCAGTATTTGCCAGAAATACCAGGCTGAAGAGAGGCCCAGGTAGGTGGAATAAACAAGGAGAAAGCAAGCTTCAAAAAAAAAAAAAAAAAAAGCTCCCCAGACAGATATCTTGGATCTGATGCAGATGGGTTCTAGAGGTTGGGGGAATAACTACACAAAGAGAATCTTTAGGAAAAAACCCTGAAGAGGCGGCTTTGTTGCTTCATGTGGGTTTGTTGTTAATGATGTCAAACACAAGAAGGGGACAAGTTTTGCCTCTCCAAAGCGTTTATGAGCTTTGTTATAGAATGGATGGGAAAGTCACTTGCTCAAGTTATCATCTATATTAGAGAAAGCTAAAATTTAACGCAGCCTAAATTCTGATGGGGGGCAGCTTGGAAAATTCTTGAGACTGCATTACAGGAGGAAAGAATATTTGTTTTGTTGCTCTTTTTGCTTAATATATTCTTTATTGCTAATAACTCCCAGGTGAGCACTAGTAATAATTAAATTCTCATATCTAACAGGAGTTTAGAGTATCAGATAATTAAATTAACCAACATTAAGTTTTTAAGTGAACCCTCAGAAATTATTGGATTTTGAAATTAACTCTCTAGTGTTTTGGTAGTGACAGCAATAGGCCAGCAGAGGGCCTCGGAGATCCATTCTGGTTATAGAGCTAATTTTTTTCTTTCCTCCTATTCTATGTTCAAAACCATTCCATTGATGTTTACACAGTATATCCTTTAGCATACTATGTTGCATTTTACAAATACTTAAGCATGTGCTTAAATTTATACATGTGATTTTTTTTTTTTTTTCCCCTCCACTGAACTCTAATGTCTCTGTTTGCATGCTTTTAGTATTTGTAGGATTGGGCATATTACATATGACATATTACAACTGCCCAAGTGTGATTTCAGAACTGTGCTTTTTAAAAAACAGATTTTCCAAATTCAGGCAAGATTCTGTTAATCACTCTCTATTTATATTTTGATCATGGAAGGTAGCTTACCTGAGAAAAGCATTGGTGGAAAAGTATATTTAGAAATTATTAATAGCTAAAATATTTCTGCTATATTATAGCTAACGTTGGCTGTACTGTTCCTTCTCCACCCATAAGCAAAAAGTCTTACACTGTTCAGAGCCATATTTCTTTACGCATTCTGGTAAATTCTTAGACTTCATAGTACATAAGAGGAATTTATGCTTTGTGAGTCAGATCACACTTTTGTCATACCACTTATAAACATAACGTTATAAAATTGTTGCTTTTGTTTCAGCTTTGTTTCATTGATACTGAGTAATTTCCTTGCATGTTCTCATTTTCTATAATTGGCCTTTCATAGCTAATTTATTAAATAAATGGAACTTCTTGATTGTGGTCCTGAGCCATAGAACTTAGCTGCCATAGAATCATTGGGTTAGAAGGGACCTCATGAGGTCATCTAAGTCCAGCCCCTTGCCAAAAAAAGCAGGACCACTCTCGCTAAATCATCCCAGCCAGGGTTTTGTCTAACTGAGTCTTAAATATCTCCAAAGATGGAGATTCGACCACTTCCCTAGGTAACCCATTCCAGTGCTTCACCACCCTCCTTGTAAGAAAGTTTTTCCTGATATCCAACCTTGATGTCCCCAGCTGCAACTGGAAACCATTGCTCCTTGTTCTGTGCTCTGTTACTACTGAGAACAGCCAAGCTCCATCCTTTTTGGAGCATCCCTTCAAGTAGTTGAAGGTTGCTATCAAATCCCCCCCCCCCAGTCTTCTCTTCTGCAGGCTAAATAAGCCTAGTTCCTTCAGTCTCTCTTTGTAATTCTTGTGCCCCAGCCCCTTGATCATTTTTGTTGCCCTCCACTGGACTTTTTCTGATTTGTCCAAGTCCTTTTGGTAGTGGGGAGCCCAAAACTTGACACAGTATTCCAGATGCAGCCTCCCAACCGCGTTGGGAGGAGACACTGGACTCAGTAGTTCTAACTGAGAAATGGGTTCATTTATTTAGAGCGACAACAGGGAAGATTTTTCAATGGGTAATCACAGTGACAATTGAGGTAGCAATCAACAACTGAAACAGCAATCTTACAAGACCAACTGAGGTAGCAAATCTATATAAGTGACACAGCAAAGCAAAACTACCAATCTATATAAGTAACACAGCAAAACTGCAAGGCAAAACTGCAAGGTATTTGCAACAAAGTAAGACTTCTAGGTATTCCCAACAAGACAAAATTGCAAGGTAAGACAAACTGCAATGTACTCGTAGGGGATTTCTATATACGTACCACAACCCAGGCTCCACTGACCAGCAGCATGAACACAAGGGGCATGGTAAGGGACATGACACGAGCTAGCTTTCCTCGAGAGATCCAACTGTCAGAGTGATCAGTTCTGGCAGGTAACACGTGAACCTCCATAACTTTTGCCAGTTGGCATCTCCTTTTTTATAGAATTTTTAGCTCAGTGTTTTTCTGGTTCCCACACTGGGGGGGGGGGTTGTCATATTAGTGGTTCCCATGATTGAGATAGTAATTTTCCAATTAGGTTTTCAATTCCTAGGTGGGACTTAAATTTCCAAGTGGGTCATAAATTCCCAGGTGGGTCCAGATTCCTAGGTGGATCATAAATTCCTAGGTGGGACCCAAATTTCCAGGTGGGTCATAAATTCCCAGGTGGGTCCAGATTCCTGGGGGGGTCATAAATGCCTAGGTGGGACCCACATTTCCAGGTGGTCATAAATTCCTAGGTGGGTTTCGATTCCCACAAAGTTAGTGCCTTTGAGGTATGCTAGTCTGTAGCCTCCCAGATTCCAGGCCAGAGCCTCTTACGCTGTCCATAAGGGGTTTTTTAGTGTGCACTTGGTGGCAAATGGGGTGCCCGGGCAAGCGGCCCCTTATTAGTACATCAGGCACGAACACTAGCTAGTTTTCTATCCACCTTAAAAGCAGCGAGAGTCCTGTGGCACCTTATAGACCAGGGGTGGCCAGACTTACGGAACTCAAGAGCCATACAGGTTGGTTATAAAACCTTCAGGAGCTGTACTGAGGCATATAGCCATATGCTTTCACCTACTAAATTGATTTGCTGGCACTCTTCCACGAGCCACACTTTTTCATTCAAGAGCCACATGCGGCTCCGAAGCCGCAGTTTGGCCATACCTGTTTATAGACTAACAGATTTCTTTGAGCATAAGCTTTCATGGGCTACAACCCACATTGTCAAATGCATGAAGTGGAAACTACAGAGAGGTATATATACTTGTGCCCGAATGGAGGAGGGCAAGTGTTAGCAAGGAGATGGAGATGGGGCCCATTCATACTAGTAGATCGAAGGGAGAGAATGTGTGAACAGATGAATCACTTTTTGTAACATGCTAACCATTCTAAGTCTCTATTCAGACCCAGCCTGATGGTGTCAAATTTGCAGATTAGCTCCAACTTTGCAGTTTCACACTGAAGTCTGTTTCTGAAGTTTCTTTTTTGAAGAATGGCAACTGTCAAGTCAGCCATTGAGTGTCCATGGAGGTTGAAGTGTTTTCCTATTGCTTTATGGATATTGTCATTTTTTATATCAGTTTTGTGTCCAGTTATCCTTTTATGCAAGGACAGTCTGGTTTGCCCAATATAGACTCTCAGGTCAGAGGGGCCAATATGATCATCAAGTCTGACCTCCTGCACAGTGCAGGCCACAAAATCTCACTGACCCACTCCTACAATGAACCTCAAACCCATAACTGAGCTATTAAAGTCCTCAAATCATTATTTAAAGACTTTAATACAGAGAATCAAACAGCAAGTGAGCCATGCCCAATGCTACAGAGGAAGGCAAAAAAAACCCAGTGCTGAAGCTGATCTGTCTTGGGGGAAAATTCCTTCCTGACCCCAAATATAGTGATCAGTTAAACCCTGAGCATGAAGGCAAGTCCACAACAGCCAGTCAAGAAGAACTTCTCTGTAATAACTCAGAACCCACTCATTCAAATGCCCCTTCCCATGTCCCTATCATGCCCATCACCAGTAGTAAAAGACGGACAATGGCCAACCTACACTGTCCATCATATCATTCCCTCCATAAGCTTATCAAGCTCAGTTTTGAAGGGACCTAAGTTTTTTACCGCCACCACTTCCCTTGGTAGACTATTCCAGAACTTTACTCCTCTGATGGTTAGGAATCTGTGTCTAATTTCAAGACCTAAATTTTCTGAAAGACAGTTTGTATCCATTTGTTCTTGTGTCCACATTGACGCTGTATTCAAATAATTCCTCTCGCTCCCTTGTATTTATCCCTCTAATGTATTCATAAAGAGCAATCATATCTCCTCTCAGCCTTCTTTTGAGAAGACTAAACAAACCAAGCTCTTTAAGTCGTCTCTAATAGGAAAGATTTTTCCATTCCACGAATCATCCTTGTAGCCCTTCTTTGCAGCTGTTCCAGTTTGACTTCATCTTTCTTAAACATGGGTGACCAGAACTGTACACAAGACTCCAAGTGAGGTCGCACCAATGCCTTGTATAATGGTACTAATACTTCCCTATCTCTACTGGAAATACCCCTTCTGATGCACCCTAGGACCACATTAGCTTTTTTCACTGCCACATCGCATTGGCTACTCATGGTCATTCTGTGATCAACCAGTACGCCCAGGTCCTTCTCCTCCCCCGTCACTTCCAGCTGATGCATTCCCAACTTATAAGAAGAATTCCTGTTGTTTGTCCCTAAGTGCATGACCTTGCACTTCCCATTGTTGAATTTCATCCTATTTCTAATGCTCCACTTTACAAAGTCATCCAAATCATTCTGTATGCTATCCCGATCCTTCTCTGTATTGACAATACCCCCCAGCTTGGTGTCGTCTGCAAACTTAATTAGCACATTCCCACTTTTTGTGCCAAGGTCAGTAAAGAAAAGGTTGAATAAGATGGGTCACAGGACCAGTCCTTGGGGAACTCCACTAGTAACCTCCTTCCAGCTAGACAATTCACCTTTCACTATGACCCTCTGTAGTCTCGCCTGTAACCAGTTCTTTATCCACCTTTCTATTTTCATATTAATCCCCATCTTCCCCAATTTAACTAATAATTCCCTTGTGGAACAGTATCAAATGCCTTGCTGAAATCTAAGTAAATTAGGTC
This sequence comes from Podocnemis expansa, assembly GCA_007922195.1. NCBI lineage: Eukaryota > Metazoa > Chordata > Testudines > Podocnemididae > Podocnemis > Podocnemis expansa. The sequence goes on along the minus strand of ML682015.1, from coordinate 6,169,402 downwards.
CACTGCATTCCTTTTATCCAAAAAATCTGTTATCTTCTCAAAAAAGGAGAGCAGGTTGGTCAGACATGATCTACCTTTTGTAAAGCTGTGTTGTATTTTGTCTCAGTTACCATTATCCTCAATATCCTTAAGTACTTTCTTCTTCAAATTTTTCTCCAAGACCCTGCATACTGCTGAGGTTGAACTAACAGGCCTGTAGTTACCTGGATCACTTTTACTCCCTTTCTTGAAAATAGGGACCACATTAGCAATTCTTCGGTCATAAGGTACAACCCCTGTGTTCACCGATACTTTAAAAATCCTTGCTAAAGGGCTGGCAATTTCGTGTGCACGTTCCTTCAACATTCTCAGATGAAGATTATCTGGACCCCCTGATTTAGTTCCATTAAGCAGCTGAAGCTTGGCTTCTACCTCAGATTTGGTAATTTCCACTTCTACATTCTCATTCCCATTAGCTGCCCTACCTCTGTCCCCAATCTCACCATCACCCTCATTAAAAACAGAGGCAAAGTACTTATTTAGGTATTCAGCCATACCTAGATTATCCTTGATCTCTACCCCATCCTCGGTGTATAGTGGTCCAACCTCCTCCTCCTCCTGTGTTTTGTTTCTATTTAGATGGCTGAAGAACCTTTTACTATTGGTTTTGATTCCCTTTGCAAGGTCTAACTCTGCTTGGCTTTTGGCCTTCCTCACTTGATCCCTATATGCTCTGACCTCTAAAAGGTAGTCCTCCTTTCCTATCCTTCCCAACTTCCACTTCTTGTAGGCCTCGTGTTTCCTCCTAATCACCTGTTTAAGATGTACATTCATCCAGCTTGGTTTAGAACCCATGCCTGAAAATGTTTTCCTCTTCTTTTGAATGCAGGCTTCAGATAGTTCCTGCAGCTTTGTCTTGAAGCAGTTCCAAGCATTCTCAATGTTCATATCCATGAATTCTTTGGACCAGTCCACTTCCCTAGCTAATACCCTTAATTTTTTGAAGTTAGCCCTTTTGAAGTCAAAGACTCTGGTCACAGATTTATTTTTGTTTACCCTTCCATTCAGTTTAAATTGGATTAACTCATGATCACTAGAACATAGGTTGTTCCCTACAACTAATTCCTCTATGAGGTCCTCACTACTGACTAATACCAAATCTAAGATCGCGTCTCCTCTTATTGGTTTGGAAACTGCTTAATGGAGAAATTCATCTGCTATCGCCTCCAAGAAAATCTGGGCCATTTTATTGCTGCTAGCACATATCCTCTAGTCTATATCTGGGAAGTTAAAATCTCCCATAGTCACACAGTTCCCAGTAATGTTTACTTCCTTAAAGAGTTCTCTATCCATGTCCAGATCAGATCCTGGCGGTCTGTAACACACCCCAAGCACTAATCCAGGAGGAACTCTAGTAGCTTTTTTTTCTCCAATGTGATTTTGAGCCAGATAGACTCTGTCCTGCTAATTTCATCACTCTGAATTTCTTTGCTTCTATTGCATCATTGATATACAATGCCACACTGCCACCTTTGCCATTACATCTGTCTTTCCTAAAGAGCACATAGCCTTTAATGCCCGTATACCAGTTGTGACTAGTATTCCACCATGTTTCTGTTGTCCCTATAATATCTGGTTTCAATTCTTCTACCAGTAGTTCCAGTTCCCCCATTTTATTACCCAGGCTTTCCTGCATTGGTATGTAAACATTTTAGCTTTTGCTGCTCAGCTTTGCTCACATTCTGTACCCGACATGGCCTTTTTTTTTTACTGCTGCCAACATTGCCCATCAGACCAGTATCTGTGCTTTCCTCCTTTCTAGCATCTATTCTGCCTCCCACATCTTTGTCTTTTCTGAATTCAGTTTTCTGCCTCTCAATGCTAGTATCAGGCATAGAGATTGTCTGAGCATCTCCCAACCATCTCCCCACACTCCTTAGTTTAAAGCTCTCTTAATCAGTTGAGCTAGCCTGCCTCCCAGAAGTCTGTTTCCCTCCCTGCTCAGGTTGAATTCCATCCCTAGCAAACAATCTTCTGTCCATGAATGCCTCCCAGTACCCATACATCCCAAAGCCCTCCTTGTAACACCACTGCCTGAGCCACCTGTTAACTGCCAGAATCTTCTCAGAGCTGTGTTGTCCTCCTCTAGGGACAGGCAGAATCCCACTAAAGATTACCTGAGCCTCCCGCTCCTTGAGAGTCCTTCCCAGCCTGGCATAGTCTCCTTTGATACGTTCCAGTGAGAATCTAGCTATATCATTCGTACCCACATGAAGGACAATCAGAGGATTCTTTCCTGCTCCCATGAGGATCCTCTTCAGCTTCAGATCCACATCGTGTATCTTAGCTCCAGGCAAGCAGCACACCCACTTGTTCTCAGGGTCACTTCTAGTTATAGGCCTGTCTGTCCTCCTCAGCAGAGAATCCCCAATCACATACACTTGCATTTTCCTGGAAACAGTGTGCTTCTCCAGTCTATCCCCAGTTCTCTCTGTCGGGGAGTCATGATGTCTACAGATATTGTTCACAATCCTCTGCATCCGCTCCTGATTGCTCCCTGGGCTCTTATTTATCACCAGAGGCTCAACTCCCCTTTGAATGGGATGAGCTGCTCTCCTCTTCTTCCTCGCACTCCCACCTTCAGTGGTCACCTCCTGGACTCCTTCATTTGCTAATTCAGCAAACCTGTTACAGAGTTCTATTTCACCTTCACTAGCTGGTCTTTTTCTCTGCCACCTTCTCACAGTCACGTGTTTCCACTGCTCGCTTTCTTCACCTAGCAGTCTTTCCTGTTTCCATCTGCAGGTTTGAGTTTTTGTGTCCAGCCTCTCCAGTCCTCTGGTCCATCAGCTGTTCAAACCCCCTTCTAAACTAAACCATAGTTGCCGCCTGCATCTCCAACCCTCGGATTTTCTCCTCCAACAGCTCTACGAGGTGGCACTTCATGCAAACAAAATTCTTTGGGGGTTACACCCTCCAAGATGATGTACATCCCACAGCTTTCACATCCTCTCATCTTTGTCTTTTCTCTTGTTGGAGTGATTTCTGTTGCCATCTCTGCCGTAAGTCTGCCTTTCTACCTCCAAACTCCCCTGTTAACAGCCGTGTTGCCTACTCCTGGTGCTGCTGCAGCTTGCTTGAGTGGCCAAACCAGAAAACAAACACAAAACAGAAAAGCAAACACACACAGCACTCTCAACTCCACAGAACTCCTCTACAGTCCCTAACTCCCTCTCAAACTCCCCTGTTAACAGCCCTGTTGCTTGCAGAGGGGCACTGCTTGCACATGATAACATATACCACAGTAGTGGATGTGAATGAGCCCCTGATGGTGCGGCTGTCGTTGGGGCCCGTGATGATATCCCTGGAGTCAATGGGTGAGCAGAGTTGGCAATGGGGTTTGTTGTAAGGATATGTTCCTGTGCTGGTGTTCCTGTTGTATGGCATTCGGCTGCTGGTGGGTATTTACTTCAGTTTGGGAGTTGGAGCTAATCTGTAAGTTTGACACAATCAGGCTGGGTCTGAATAGAGACTTAGAATGGTTAGCACATTACAGAAAGTGATTCATCTGTTCACACGTTCTCTCCCTTCGATCTGCTGGTATTAATGGGCACCATCTGCTCTCTGAACTGACTGCTAACACTTGCCCTCCACCATTCTGGCATGCATATATATACCTCTCCACTGCAGTTTCCACTTCATGCATCTGAGAAAGTGGGTCATAGCCCATGAAAGCTTATGCTCAAAGAAATATGTTAGTCTATAAGGTGCTACAGGACTCTCGCTGCTTTTGCTCTGCACAGAATAACACAGCTACCCCTCTGGAAAATTCTATCTGCCTTACTATCCACACATCCAACCCATACTTCCTTTACTTGCCAATGAGAATGCTGTGGGCAACTGAATCAAAAGTCTTGCTAAAGTTGAGGTATATAACGTCAACGTCTCTTTCCACATCCACAAATCCAGTCATCTCATCATAGGAGGCAATGAGGTTGGTCAGGTATGATTTATCCTTGGTGAATCCATGCTGACTGTTCCTGATCACTCTTATTTTACTCCGTGTTTCAGGGTGGATTCTTTGAGACCCTGCTCCATGATTTTTCTGGGGATTGTGGTGAAGCTGACAGGTCTGTAATTCCCTGGATCGTCCTTTTTTTCCCTTTCTTGAACATAGGATCTATATTTGCTTTTTTCCAGTCCTCCAGCACCTACCCCGTTCGCCACGAGTTTTCAAAGATAATGACCAGTGGTTCTGCTAGCTCATCAGCAGACTTCCTCAGCACCCTCGGATGCAGTTCGTCTGGCCTGTGGACTTGTGGACATCCAGCTTCTTTAAGTAGTCCCTAACCTGACCTTCCGTCACCAAGAGGCTCTCTTTTTCTCTCCAATCTGCCATACCTAGTGCAGTGGGCAGGGAGCTGGTCCTCCCTGTCAAAACTGAACTAAAAAAGGCATTGAGCACTTCAGCTTTTTCCTCATCCTCCAGCACAAAGATACCTGCTCCACTCAGTAAGGGACCTTCACCATCCTTGATCATCTTTGTGTTTTGGCACACTTGTAGAACTCCTTCCTGTTATCCTTCACATCCCTTGCTAGCTGCAACTCCAATTGTCCTTGGGCATTTCTGATTTTATCCCTGCAGTCCTGAGCAATATCTTTTAGATGCCTCCCTAGTCATCTGTCCAAGCTTACAGGAAGCGGAAGCTTTCTTTTTATGTTTTGGCTTAGTGCAGAGTTCTCTCTTAAGCCATGCTGGGTGCCCTCCACATATGCTGTTCTTTCTGTTCATTGGCATGGTATCTTCCTATGCCCTTAGCAGGGTTTTTTTAAAGTACAGGCAGCTCTCTTGGATATCTTTCCCCTTCAAATCAGCCTCCCATGGGATCCTGCCCATCAGCTCCTTAAGGGAGCCAAAGTCTGCTTTTCTGAAGTCCAGGGTCTGTGTTTTGCTTCTTTCCTTTTTTCTGTTAACCAGCATCTTGAACTCTACCATCTCATTGGTCTTTGTGCTATATCAGATGTGGCCAGACTGCAGCTCGTGAGCCTCCTGTGGCTCTTGAAAGGAAATGCGTGACTCACAGAAGAGCACGGTGGGGAGAAGTGCAGCATGGTCAGAGACAATTGGGAGAACCGTGGCATGGTCAAGGATGATAGGGAAGCGGCAGGATTTTTACTGTAGACCTAGTTTTCATGGTAACCTTAAGTATTCATTAGACTCTAACATTAGTAGGATTGATATTTGCCCTGTTTTTGTGATAAAATTAAAGTGTGCAATGAGTTGTAAACTTAGTAATTTTCGAGTAGGTAAGTATATGGCTATATGCCTTAGTGCAGCTCACGAAGGTTTAATAATTGACTTGTGTGCTCTTGAGTTTCCTAAGTTTGGCCACCCCCTGCTATATTTTGTAGCCATCTGGGTGTTCATGTGAAACTCTGTCAGTTAGTATTGATGCTGGCAGTTGAACTATGTAAGAATGCAACAAGAGAAAAAGGGATGAAAAACAAGTCTTATTATTTGTAATTGTCTTCAGGACCAAAGTGGAGAGATGACTGGAAGTTAATTATGATGTAAAAGATATGATCTTTTGAATTGGAGTGCTGAACTAAGAGGAGAAATTGGCCAAAAAATATTTAGAATAGCAGTAGATGCTATTGAAGATGAACTCAGTATCTCTGAATATGGATTTGGTGGAGAGAGACAGTGTACACTATAACTTGCTGTAAGGTTTTGTATATTTAAAAATCAATCCTTAAGAATGTATTTCCAGCTCAGCACTCTACCTTGTGTACACTATAAAGATGCAAAGACCTGTTAAAATGTGCTACTTAAGCAATCCAAACTGTGTATGAGCAAATGTTACAGTACCTAAATGTGTGACTACTCGCCTTTAGGGCAGGTGGCATGTGTACACCCCTGATGCAAGCACTCGTGCATCTAATGATCTGGCAGCAGCAGCCTGAGGTCAGAGTTGTTAGGCTGGAAGGGCAGAGAAAGAAAATGTATATATTTGTTTACAGAGATGCTGGAGCAGACGCATCTCTGGCATGGTTCTCCAGGTGTCTTATGATGAGTGGAGACCAACATTAAGTGGAGGGACCCTCTTTCTGGCAGAGAGAGGAGGTTGATTCTTCATGCACTGAATCGTTCTTTCCAAGAATCTTAAGTTGTAGGTCAGATAAGATGTTAGAGGATTTGGTGATTAGAAATATTGACATGGAGAGTCATTGAATGATTTGTCTACTGGTTGAGAAATGGACTGACCTTGCATAGCTATTAATATTAAATTATATTAATTACAGTAATTATTATATTAATGCAATATTAAGATAATAAGAATTTATAATTCTAGTGAGTGCTAAGGGAGGCATTGTAGTCATAGTATGCATTGATATTGATATCAGAATGCAGGAGAGAGTTTCTGAATGATTAATTTAGATTGCTAAGGAAAGGAGTAAAGTCCAGAGCTACCATGATGGCTTTTTAAAATTGTTTCTGGTACACAGGGCTAACTAAACAGGGAGAACTTCAGTGTTTAAAGCATGGATCAAAGCACAAAGGAAAGAAGAGAGGGTTACATTTATTAGGGATTGGTGGGGAGCTTTGTTAAGAAGGGATACCCTGTCCTGACAGGATAAGCAGCACCTCATTTAGATTGCTGGCACAAAAAGTTGACGCCTTTTGGAAGGAATACAGAGACTAGACCTAAAGGGGAAGCTGCCAGATACAGAGAAGCACTTGAGACTAAGGCCTGGTCTACACTATAGAGTTAGGGTGATGTAAGCTGCCTTGCATTGACCTAGTTGTAAATGTATCTATGCTTAAGCATGTCTCCCACTGTTGTAAGCCTTCTACTCACCAATCTAGTAAAACAACTGCAGGAGGCACCACTGCATTAAACAGGGCAGGATGAATGTAGAGGATGCGTTACCTGTGTTGAACCTAACAGTCTTTCAGTAGCCGTCCCACAGTGTCCAACGCTGTCCACTCTGGTCACAATTGCAAACTCGTCCGCCTACAGGTCATGCAGATTCAAAGGCCCCACTTGCCCTGCCTAAAACAGAACAAATTTTTGAAATGGCTTTTCCTGACTGGCCGGCGTGGTGACTGCACCTAGCCAGCTGTCCATGGTTGTGCACAACTGCCTTGCTGTCCATGCTGGGTACCCACTTGAGGTGTATGCTGGCTTGGAGCAAACAGAAGATGTTGGGTCTCTTGGACCTGTGGGAAGAAGAGGTTGTACAGGTACAGCTATGGACCAGGCATGGAAATGTAGACATCTACAAGCAGATTGCATTAGGGAATACAGGAAAAGACGAATGACAGAAATCAGCAGCCATGTCGTTTGAAATCAAACGAACTGGGGCAGGAATAGCGCAAGGCCAGTGAGGCCAAGTCGATCTGGGACCAATCTTCAGATGAGCTGTTTTTACAAAGGTCAGGATGCAATATTTGGTGGAAACCCTACCATCACCTCACACCTCACCATGGATGATTCTAAGGAATCTGAGCCATAGGGTCCTGGCAAAAGCAGTGAGGATGAGGCAAAAGATGAAGAGGAGAAGACTAGGGAACATGTAACAGTAAGTGAGCAAAGGTGAGCCCAGTGTAGGGGGAGAAGGATGTTCATGTTTCTCATTACAGTGATGGTGCCCGCAGTTTAGCTTGACACAGGTATTGACTTTTAATTTCCTAGTACTAGAAGACAGTACAATAGAGAGTGGTAGAATTGCTTTTCATTCCCCTGTAGAGTTAGGAGGTATGATCATTAAAAGTTGTTGGTTTATTTACATGCACAAATCCCATGAAGCCTCCTGAAAGATCTTTGGTGAAACTTTCATACAGGTGTTCTACAATTTTCCCCCAAAACTTTCTGGCAGCCTTATTTCTTCTTCTGCAGTTGGACACTGTCCTTTGCCTGTCAGTGATTCATGTAATGGTCGTTGCTGAAATTAACAGGCTAGCAGTACACTGGCTTTGGGATGCCAAGCAGCAACTCTGTTCTCTCTGCCTTTGTCACCTTTTAGAGTGAGAGATCAGCTAAATTCACAACGGCTTGGGAAAGCAGTTACAGCATTCACTGTCGCTCTCCTATACTCGTACTCAGCTGAACATTTCCCTGCTCATTTCTCTCACTCCCTGGTGGGCCATGCTCACCACAGCTGCTACTGTCATAGAATCATAGGGTTGGAAGGGACCTCATAGGTCGTCTAGTCCAACCCCCTGCCAGAGGCAGCACCACTCCCATTAAACCATCCCAGTCATGGTTTTGTCCAGCCAGGCCTTAAACACCTCCAAAGATGGAGATTTTACCACCTCCCTTGGCAGCTCATTCCAAGGCTTCACCACTTGCCTAGTAAAAAAAAAATTTTTTTTCTAATATCCAGCCTCGACCTCCCTAACTGCAACTTGAGACCATTGCTCCTCGTTCTGTCCTCTGTTATTACCAAGAACAGTCGAGCTCCATCTTCCTTAGAGCATGCCTTCAAGTAGTTGAAGGTTGCTATCAAATCCCCCCTCAATCTTCTCTTCTGCAGACTAAATAAGCTTAATGCTTTCAGTCTTTCCTCATAGGGCTTGTGCTCCAACCCTTTAATCATTTTGGTTGCCCTACTCTGAACTCTCTCTAGCATGTCCCTGTCCTTTTTGTAGTGGGGAGCCCAAAACTGAACACAGTATTCTAGATGTGGCCTCACCAGTGCAGAATAGAGGGGAATGATCACATCCCCCTCGATCTGCTGGTAATACTTCTTTTGATGCAACCCAGTATGCCGCTGGCCTTTTTGGCAGCAAGAGCACATTGCTGACTCATATCCAGCTTCCCATCCACCATGACCCCCAGGTCCTTTTGTACACTGCTGCTACTTAACTGAATGTTTCCCAGCCTGTAGCAGTGCATGGGCTTTTTCCATCCCATGTGCAGGATTTTACACTTGTCCTTATTGAACCTCATACGATTTCTATTGGCCCACTGTTCCAATTTATCTAGGTCTCCCTGAATCCTGTCCTTGCCCTCCAACGTGTCTACTGTTCCCCCCAGCTTGGTGTCATCCGCAAACTTACTGAGAGTGCAGTCTATTCCATCATCGAGATCATTGATGAAAATGTTGAACAGAACCGGCCCCAGGACCGACCCCTGGGGCACACCACTCGTGACTGGTTGCCAGCTAGACATGGAACCATTGATTCCTACATGCTGAAACCGTTGATCTAGCCAGTTTTCTGACCACCTTATAGTCCACCTATCCAACCCATACTTCCTTAATTTGCCAATGAGAATCCTGTGGGAAACTGTATCAAAAGCCTTGGTAAAATCAAGGTGTATCACATCAACGGTTCTTCCTGCATCCAGAAAACCAGTCATCTGCTCATAGAAGGAAATGAGATTGCTCAGGCATGATTTACCCTTGGTAAATCCATGCTGACTGTTCCTGATCACATTATTTTCCTTTAAGTGTTTTAGGATGGCTTCTTTGAGGACCTGCTCCATAATTTTTCCAGGGATTGAGGTGAAGCTGACTGGTCTGTAATTCCCCAGATCCTCCTTTTTCCCTTTCTTGAAAATAGGCACTACGTTTGCTTGTTTTTTTTCCAATCCTCTGGCACCTCCCCCTTTCTCCATGAGTTTTGAAAGATAATGGCCAGTGGTGCTGCTATCTCATCGGCCAATTCCCTTAGCACCCTTGGATGCAGTTCGTTCGGGCCCATGGACTTGTGCACATCCAGCTTCTTTAAGCAGTCCCTAACCTGACCTTCCATCACCAAGGGTCTCTCTTCTTCTCTCCCATCTGCCACACCCATGGTAGTGGGCTGGGAGCTGACCCTGCCTGTGAAAACTGAAGCAGAAAAAGCATTGAGCACTTCAGTTTTTCCCTCATCCTCCATCACGAGGATGCCTGCCCTATTCAGCAAGGGACCTACACCATCCCTGATCGTCATCTTGTTATTAACATACTTGTAGAACCCCTTCTTGTTATCCTTTACATCCCTCGCTAGCCGCAACTCTATTTGTCCTTTGGCCTTTCTGATTTTATCCCTGCAGTCCCTAACAATATCTTTATATGCCTCCTTAGCCATCTGACCAAGCTTCCACTTCCTGTAATTTTCCTTTTTATGTTTAAGCTCAGAGCAGAGTTCTCTGCTAAGCCATTCTGGCTGCCTCACATGTTTGTTCTTTCTCCTAATTGGAATGGCAACTTCCTGTGCCCTTAGCAGGGGTTCTTTAAAATATAACCAACTTTCTTGGACTCCTTTCCCCTTCAGATTAGCTTCCCAAGGGATCCTGCCCATCAGTTCCCTGAGGGAGCCAAAATCTGCTTTTTTGAAGTCCAGGGTTTTCCTTTTGCTTCTTTCCTTCCTTCAGTCAACATCCTGAACTCAACCATGTCATGGTCACTACTGCCTAGCTTGCCATTTACCTCTACGTCCCTGATCAATTTTTCCCTGTTTGTGAGCAGCAGGTCGAGCGGTGCAAGGCCCCTAGTTGGTTCCTCTAGCATTTGTACTAGAAAGTTGTCCCCAACACTCTCTCTAAAAATTTCCTGGATTGCCCATGTACTGCTGTCTTGGCCTCCCAGCAGATGTCAGGGTAATTGAAGTCCCCCATCAGCACCAGGGCTTGTGATCTAGAAGCTTCCACTAATTGTCCATAAAACATCTCATTCTTCGACGAGCAGTGCTCCCGACTGCTCCACTCCGGGTGCGGGCGCCGCACCGCGCTCTGGATCGGAGATTTGTAAGCAGTGGCTTAGACAGTGGGGAGAGGAGGCAATCACGGCATCCAGCGCTCCTTCCCGCCGCTGGTGACGTCAGCAGCCTGCTCTCCCCACAGCGCTCTCCTCAGTTCCTTTTCTACCGCTCACAGCTCCGGACGGAGTCAGCGGTGGCTTTTCGTCAAACGATTCTAAAACAACAAAAAGACAGTAGTTAGTGAAAGGAAACTTCACACCAAAAGGAAACTTCACCAAAACAAAAAAAAAAAAAAAAAACACACACAACAAACAGCAGCGCAATCCAGCGATGCCTAACTCGGGCTTCAAACGCTGCACCGCTTGTAATGATGCTATGCCGGCCTCAGATGGCCATGAAGCATGCATCAAATGCTTAGGTGAGGGACATCTACCTCACAAATGTAACCACTGCCACAACCTCACCTCACGGACGAGGAAGGAAAGGGACAGGAAGCTCAAGCTCCTTCTATTAGAAGGCTCCCTCCGTCCCGCCTCAGAACCAACTGCCTCTCCTCAGCTATCGGAGGGAGGACACAAGCGCCGCTCGGCGCTCTCTTCACCAGTACCTCACAAAAAATCCAAGAGGACTGGTTCTCACCACGGAAGCTTGCAGCTGGAACCCAACCCTAAGAGGGTGAACCCTGCAAGTGCGGTAACCGCTGGCTTAGTTATCACAGCCACGGAGCCGACCCCGCTGCTGCAGCCAACAGCGCCGTTGCGCTCATCACCGGCGCCGCTGCCTCTCTCCGCGCCGAACACGGCACCACCCTCAGTGCCGATTATTTACCCCTCACCGGCACCGCTGACACTCCCTACTACGGTGCCTCCCTACTACGGCTTGTTATCCTTGCCCGCCATGGATGTTTTATCCATAGCCTGCTGCCACAGACCTTACCAACTGGCCAGGTTATCAGCTATTCCAGCACCCACATAGCTGGGCTCCTGCAGCTATACCGGCAGCACAGGCTGCATCAGTTCTATCACAGCAGCCTGCTACCTCAGTTCCTGCAGATGCTCTTCACCCTGAAAACCCAACAGCCGAACAGCAGCCCCGCGCAGATGACATAAAGCAATTCAGAGAATTATTCAAGCACGCAGCTGACACTATGAGCATCTCCCTCAACAATAACCCTACACCCCACCACAAATTGTACAAGATTTTACAGGCACCAGGTTCTGATAAATTAGCCCTACCCATAGATGAGGGCATACTGGAACCTGCAATGGAAATATGACAAGCCCATGCCTCTGCGACTCCATCGACCAAGAGAATTGACAAAAAGTACTTTATTGCTCCGAAAGGTAACGAATTCTTGTTTAATCACCCACAACCAAACTCATTGGTGATTGAGGCGGCGAACCAACGTACCAAGCAGTCATACTCAAAGTCCAACCCTGGTACTAAGGAAGACAAGAAATTAGACACCCTTGGCAGGAAGGTATACACCTCTGCAGCTCTTCAGTTCAGAGTTGCAAACTACACTGCCTTGCTATCCAATTATGATTACGAGGTATACTCCAAACTCAACGAGTTCACTGATTCCCTTCCACAAGGCAAGCGGGAAGAATTCAAGCTCCTAATCACTGAAGGCCAACTCGTGGCGCGAACGGCTCTGCAAGCCTCGCTTGACTCGGCCGACGTCGCTGCCAGAACACTGGGCACAGCCATCGTTATGAGGCGCTCCTCATGGCTACATGCGGCAGATCTGCCAAGGTCAATGCAACGCACCATCGAGGATCTACCATTCGACAGGGACAGTTTATTTGCCAAGTCCACTAACGATGTGATACATGACTTAAAAGACTCACATGGCACATTAAGAACCCTTGGCATCTTCCCTCCTTTCTCACGTCGCAAACCCTACAGGAACCTATCATCTACACCCAAATACCATCAAAATCAATCTAACCGTAGGGCTGATAATTACAGGAACAAACCTCGGCTACCCCGTAGAAATAAACAACCAAATCAGCCTCAACCTGCACAGTCCGGCAGCCTCAAACAACAATTTTGATGGTCCTCTCGAGGGAATTTCCAACCAACTTCGGCAAAACCTGCAACAGTCACCTACACTACACCTGAGCTTCAGCGACAAATTGCGTCCATTCCTCCACCAGTGGCGCACAGTCACATCCGACAGATGGGTATTAGAAATTATCCAGAAGGGCTATTCTATTCCTTTCCTATCCAAACCAAAACCCTATCCCCCCTTCCCGTCCCTTTTCAGGGACCCCTCTCACGTACAGCACCTCCAGGTCGAAATCCACCACCTTCTTCACATAGGTGCAATAGAACAGGTCCCAAGACATCAGATGGGAAGGGGTTTTTATTCCCCATACTTTCTAACCCAAAAGAAAACGGGGGGTTGGAGGCCAGTATTAGACCTCAGACGTCTAAACGTATACATTCAAGTAAAACACTTCAGGATGGTGACGTTGCCCAACATCCTTTCTTCCCTTCAACGTGGAGATTGGTTGGCCTCCCTCGATTTTTAAAGGATGCCTACTTTCATATCCCGATACGTCCATCACATCGCAGATTCCTTCGATTCCTATTCCTCAATCATCATTACCAGTACACGGTCCTGCCCTTCGGACTCTGTACAGCACCAAGGACTTTTTCCAAGGTGATGGCCCCGGTAGTCGCCTTCCTCCGCAGACGCCACGTCGCCATATTCCCATATTTAGACGACTTTCTTGTAAGGGCTCCAATGCGACAACAGGCCACGGCAGCCATCAATACCACAGTCAACCTCTTCCACTCGTTAGGTCTCACCGTCAATATCACCAAATCATGCCTAACACCAGTGCAGGAAATACACTTCATCGGGGCTCGCATTCACACACCGTCATCGACTGCCTTCCTTCCCTCGGACAGATTTCACAACATGCAACAACTAGTCACAACCATCCAGAACTCAACCATCACTTCAGCCCGCACCTGCATGCAATTACTGGGCCACATGTCAGCCACAACTTCCGTAGTTCGTTATGCACGTCTTCACATGCGTCCTTTCCAACTGTGGTTCCTCTCACAATTCAAGCAAAACCGACACTCCCTCACGCAACTTCTATCCGTTCCTCTGGTGATCAAACACTCCCTGTCATGGTGGACGGATCCCAACAACGTTCTACACGGGGTTCCCTTTCTTCCACATCAACCGGACCTCACGATTACCACAGACGCCTCCCTCACCGGATGGGGAGCACACCTCCAAGACATGACAGCACAGGGCAAATGGGATCCAGTGGAAGCTCACACCCATATAAACCTGCTCGAATTAAGAGCAGTGGTAAGAGCGTGTCTTCGATTCTTACCAGTCATCGCGGGCAAAACAATCAGAATCCGGACCGACAACAGGACATGCATGTTTTATATAAACCGACAGGGCGGCACAAGATCCTATGCCCTTTGCCTAGAGGCGATGAAATTGTGGAACCTATGTATTTCCCATTCAATAGATCTCCTGGCAGAATACCTACCTGGCAAGGACAACACCTTAGCGGATTCCTTGAGCCGGTCCTTTCCCCGCCATCATGAATGGGAGATATGTTCCAACATCTTGCAAACCGTATTTCAACAATGGGGTCTCCCCGAGATCGATTTGTTCGCTACCGAGGAGAACAAGAAGTGCCACAAATTTTGCTCCAGAGCAGGAAAGGGTCACGGCTCATCTGGCGATGCCTTCCTCGTCCACTGGGGCACGAGACTCTGCTATGCTTTTCCTCCAATTCCATTAATTCCACGAATCCTCCACAAGATTCAGCAGGACAAGGCCCGCGTAATCCTCATAGCACCGACATGGCCACGCCAACCATGGTACACACTTCTCCACATATTGTCGGCAGCGCAGCCCATCACCCTTCCTCTCATTCCCGATCTCCTATCACAACGCCTCGGAACCCGTTTTCATACTCACCTGCACCGATTACACCTAGCGGCGTGGAACCTCGATGGTTCACTTTCCTCGAAACCCGATGTTCTCACAGGGTCAGACATATACTGTTGAATAGTAGAAAACCCGCCACACGGAACACTTACCTCCAGAAGTGGAAGCGCTTTTCCGCCTGGTGTACTCGACGATCCATCACACTGGATACAGCTCCTCTTCCGTTGGTCCTGGAGTATCTCGTAGACCTAAAAGAAACAGAAGTTTCGGTTAATACGGTGAGAGTACACCTCGCTGCCATCTCCACATTTCACGAACCAATACAGGGCTATTCGCTCTTTGCTCACCCTACCTTTAAACGCTTCATGCTCGGCCTACAGAACCTCTACCCACAAATCCGCCCACCCGCCATTCCATGGGACCTCACAAGGGTACTTAAAATGTTGATGAGGCCTCCCTTTGAGCCACTAGCCACAGCTAGCTTGTTGCATATGTCCATGAAGGTGGCCTTCTTAGTGGCAATTACATCAGCCCAACGGGTAGGAGAGAGAGCTGCTCTTATGGCACACCCGCCATACACCATCTTTTACAAGGACAAAGTCTCATTGCGTCCCCATCCGAAATTCATCCCTAAGGTCTCATCATCCTTCCATATGAACCAAACCATCAACCTACCGGTCTTTTATCCTAAACCGCATGCAACATCGCAACAAAGAGCACTTCATACCCTTGACGTCAGACGAGCACTCTCATTTTATCTCGAGCGCACAAAATCTTTCAGAAAGACACCTCGTTTATTCGTTTCCACTGTTGAACGTTCCCAGGGGCAACCCATCTCAAAGCGGAGGTTATCTACCTGGATATCATCCACTATCAGGACCGCCTACGACATCTCTCAGTCAGCTCCACCAGTGTCAATCCGCTCACACTCCACCAGATCAATGGCATCCTCCATAGCCTTCCTGACGAAGGTTCCAATCCATCTTATCTGCCAGGCGGCAACCTGGTCCTCCACTGACACATTTGCCAAGCACTACGCCTTAGAACAACTTTCCTCCATGGACACGGCTCTCGGCCATGCAGTCCTAAACTCGGTCTGACTGGGGCAACCCGAAGTACCCACCTCCGGCCATGACAACTGCTAGATACTCACCCAGAGTGGAGCAGTCGGGAGCACTGCTCGTCGAAGAAATGGAGGTTACTCACCTTCGTGCAGTAGCCGAAGTTCTTCGAGATGCGTGCTCCCGACATGCTCCACTACCCGCCCTCCTCCCCTCTACTTCGAATTGCTCCTTTGTTCTGTAGGTAGTCTTCGTCGTAGAAAAGGAACTGAGGAGAGCGCTGTGGGGAGAGCAGGCTGCTGATGTCACCAGCGGCGGGAAGGAGCGCTGGATGCCGTGATTGCCTCCTCTCCCCACTGTCTAAGCCACTGCTTACAAATCTCTGATCCAGAGCGCGGTGCGGCGCCCGCACCCGGAGTGGAGCATGTCGGGAGCACGCATCTCGAAGAACTTCGGCTACTGCACGAAGGTGAGTAACCTCCATTTCACCTCCTGCTTCTTGTCTGGTGGTCTATAGCAGACACCCACGACAACGTCCCCCTTGTTGCTTTCCCCTCTCAGTGTAACCCACAGACTTTCCACTGGCACGCTTCCACTTCCATAATGGAGCTCTGAGCAGTCATAGAGCTCTTTTACATATAATGCTACTCCTCCCCCTCTTCATCCCTGCCTGTCTTTCCTGAACAGTTTATACCCATCCATGGCAGAGCTCCAGTCATGCAGACTATCCCACCATGTCTCCGTTATTCCTATGATATCATAGTTCCTTGTCTGTGCTAGTATTACCAATTCTTCCTGCTTATTTCCCAGGCTCCTTGCATTATTGTATAGGCACCTTTGATATCTGGCTGATTGCCCTACTTTGTCATTTTGATTTTCAGTTCTATTACATATACCTCCTTGCATTTTTTCTTGGAGTTCTCCTCCCCCACTCTCCTAGCATATTGGGGCTTCAGTAGAGCACTTAAGACATTTATTTGATTTCCCCCCCCCCAATGTTCCAACTACCTTCTCTGTTACTGCTGGTGCTATAGTCCCAGCCCCCCACCAAGTTTCATCCCTTCCCCCAGATCACCCACATTGTCACTTACCTGTGGGCTTTGGTCTCCTTCCTCCATTGAACCTAGTTTAAAGCCCTCCTCACTAGGTCAGCCAGTCTGTGCCCAAATACGCTCTTCCCCTTCCTGGACAGATGAAGGCCATCTCTGCCTATCAATCCTCTGTCCTGAAACAGTACTCCATGGTCAAGGAAGCCAAATCCCTCCTGACCGCACTATCTTTGCAGCCAGGCATTCACCTCTAGGATGCATCTGTCTCTCCTCAGGCCTCTAG
Source organism: Podocnemis expansa (assembly GCA_007922195.1). NCBI lineage: Eukaryota > Metazoa > Chordata > Testudines > Podocnemididae > Podocnemis > Podocnemis expansa. The sequence goes on along the minus strand of ML682015.1, from coordinate 6,152,409 downwards.
CCTTGACTGGAAGGATGGAGGAGAACACCACCTGTGCTACAGGCTCCTTCACCCTCGCTCTCAGAGCCCTGAAGTCACCTTTGATCTGCCGAGGATCACCTCTCGCAGTATCATTGGTACCCACATGGATAAGAAGCGTGGGGTAGTAGTCTGAGGGGCGGATGATTTTAGACAATCCCTCCGTTACATCTCGGATACGGGCACCTGGCAGGCAGCATACCTCTCTAGAGGCCTTGTCAGGGTGACAGATGGGTGCCTCCGTTCCTCTCAGGAGTGAGTCCCCAATCACCACAACCCTACGTTTCCTGTTAGGTGAGGTGGCTGTGATCTGGCCAGCCTTTGGGGTGGATGGCATCTTCTCTACCTCCTTCATTGTGTCCAGCACCGCATAATGGTTCCTCACCACAATGGATGGTGGGATGTGAGCAGGTGTGGAGCACTGTCTACTGCCAGAAGTGACCAGCTGCCAGTGTCCTTCTGCTGCCATAGGCATCCCATCCATTTCCAGAGCTGTGGCAGTAGTCCTTGGCACCGGGATAGGGACCTCCTCCTTGAAGGTCTCATCGTGGACACTGTCAAGGAACTTTTTCCAGGGCATAGATACCCCTGAGTCGTGACACCACCTCCTGTAACTCTCCTACCTGTTTCTGGAGAGATGCCACCAGAAGGCACCTATCACATAGGCTCATCTCCCTAGCCTGATCATCAGTGGCAGGAAAACGAAGGTCACAGTCCCTGCAAATCCACACCAGGATCTGGGTGGAGATATCCATGGTCAGACAGTCTGTCTGGCTACAAATAGAGGCAAAGGAAACAGAAGGGGCGCTGGCAGAAGCAGTGAGGCTCCTCTTCACCATATGGCCTCACCAAACTCCTCCTCAAACTCCCTCGCAAACTCCCCTGTTCGCAGTCCTCTGGTCTCTGAAGCAGTGGCTTTTAAAGGCCTTCTCTGCCTAGGTCAGCCCTTGCCCCTTGTTAGTCTCACAGAGGCAGGCCAATCACAAGGCTGCTAGAAGCTGATGATTAGAGGTGATCAGGGAACAATGGTGCAAACAGCCCCCACCCAGTCACACAAGCAAAGTCCCACAACTAACAGCAATCACCTGTAGGGAAAAAGACACAAACACACAGTCAGCAAAACACCTGTAGGGAAAAAGCAAATCACTTGCCTTGGATGCACCTGGCACCAACTCCTTCCCTCGCAAACTCCCCTGTTTGCAGTCCCCTGTACTGTCAATGGTGCTGGCACAAGTCCTCAGAAGCAGAAAGATCAATAAGCATGTCTTATTTAAAATGTTTCATGAAATAGGGAAAGGAGCTCTGAACCTTTACTTTCACTTTCTCTTCTGAATGTATTGGCAGTGGTACTTCTGTATGTGTTATCTGTGGCTGCTGCCTCATTTCAGCCTTGAGAGGTTCCTCCTCCATGAATCATAGAATCATAGAATCATAGGATTGGAAGGGACCCCACGAGGTCATCTAGTCCAACCCCCTGCCAAAAAAAGCAGGACCACTCCCATTAGATCATCCCACTCAGGGTTTTGTCCAGCTGGGCCTTGAACACCTCCAGAGATGGAGATTCCACCACCTCCCTAGGCAGCTTATTCCAATGCTTCACCACTCGCCTAGTAAGGAAGTTTTTCCTAATATCCAGCCTGGACCGCCCCAGCTGTAACTTGAAGCCATTGCTTCTCGTTCTGCCCTCTGTTACTACCGAGAACAGTCGAGCTCCCTCCTCCTTGGAGCAACCCTTCAAGTAGTTGAAGGTTGCTATCAAATCCCCCCTCAGTCTTCTCTTCTGCAGGCTAAATAAGCCTAGTTCCTTCAGTCTTTCTTCATAGGGCTTGTGCTCCAGCCCTTTGATCATTTTGGTTGCCCTCCTCTGGACTCTCTCTAATTTGTCCATGTCCTTTTTGTAGTGGGGAGCCCAAAACTGGACACAGTATTCCAGATGTGGCCTCACTAGTGCAGAATAGAGGGGAATGATCACATCCCTTGATCTGCTGGTAACACTTCTTCTGATGCAGCCCAGTATGCCATTGGCCTTTTTGGCAGCAAGAGCACACTGCTGACTCATATCCAGCTTCCCATCCACCATGACTCCCAGGTCCTTTTCTCCAGTGCTGCTATTTAGCTGATCACTCCCCAGCCTGTAGCAGTACATGGGGTTTTTTCGTCCCAAGTGCAGGATTTTACACTTATCCTTGTTGAACCTCATGAGATTCCTCTTGGCCCACTGCTCCAGTTTGTCTAGGTCTCCCTGAATCCTGGCTCTGCCCTCTAGGGTGTCTACCGTTCCCCCCAGTTTGGTATCATCTGCAAACTTACTAAGTGTGCAATCTATCCCATCATCCAGATCATTAATGAAAACATTGAACAGAACTGGCCCCAGGACCGACCCCTGGGGCACACCACTTGTTACTGCCTGCCAACTTGACATGGAGCCATTGATTCCTACGCGCTGAAACCGTTGTTCTAGCCAGTTTTCTATCCACCTTACAGTCCACGCATCTAACCCATACTTCCTTAATTTGCCAATGAGAATGCTGTGGGAAACCGTATCAAAAGCCTTGCTAAAGTCAAGGTATATGACATCAACGGCTCTTTCCACATCCACAAATCCAGTCATCTCATCATAGAAGGCGATGAGGTTGGTCAGGCATGATTTACCCTTGGTAAATCCATGCTGACTGTTCCTGATTACTCTACGTTCCTCCAAGTGTTTCAGGATGGATTCTTTGAGAAGCTGCTCCATGATTTTTCCAGGGATTGAGGTGAGGCTGACAGGTCTGTAATTCCCTGGATCCTCCTTTTTGCCTTTCTTGAAGATAGGTACTATATTTGCTTTTTTCCAGTCCTCTGGCACCTCCCCCGTTCGCCACGAGTTTTCAAAGATAATGGCCAACGGTACTGCTATCTCATCAGCCAGCTCCCTCAGCACCCTCGGATGCAGTTCATCCGGCCCCATGGACTTGTGCACATCTAGTTTCTTTAAGCAGTCCCTAACCTGACCTTCTGTCACCAAGGGCCTCTCTTCTTCTCCCCAGTCCCCCGTACCTAGTGTAGTGGGCTGGGAGCTGACCCTGCTTGTGAAAACAGAAGTAAAAAAAGCATTGAGCACTTCAGCTTTTTCCTCATCCTCTGTCACGAGGATGCCTGCCCCATTCAGTAAGGGACCTACACCATCCCTGATCCTCTTCTTGTTATTGATATACTTGTAGAACCCCTTCCTGTTATCCTTCACATCCCTTGCTAGTCGCAACTCCATTTGTCCTTTGGCCTTTCTGATTTTATCCCTGCAGTCCCGAGCAATGTCTTTATATGCCTCCTTAGTCATCTGTCCTAGCTTCCACTTCCTGTAAGCGTCCTTTTTATGCTTCAGCTCAGTGCAGAGCTCTCTGTTAAGCCACAGTGGGCGCCTTCCACATTTGCTGTGCTTTCTCCTTATCGGAATTGTATCTTCCTGTGCCCTTAGCAGGGTTTCTTTAAAATGCACCCAACTCTCTTGGACACCTTTCCCCTTCAGATCAGCCTCCCAAGGGATCCTGCCCATCAGTTCCCTGAGGGAGACAAAATCTGCTTTTCTGAAGTCCAGGGTCTGTGTTTTGCTTCTTTCCTTCTTTCCTTTAATCATCAGTTTGAACTCAATCATTTCATGGTCACTGCTACCCAGGCTGCCATTCACTTCTACTTCCCTGATAAATTCTTCTCTATTTGTGAGCAGCAGATCGAGAGGCGCAAGGCCCCTCGTCGGTTGCTCCAGCATTTGTACCAGGAAGTTGTCCTCAACACTCTCCAGAAACTTCCTGGATTGCCTGTGCACTGCTGTATTGGCCTTCCAGCAGATGTCAGGGTAATTGAAGTCCCCCATGAGAACCAGGGCCTGTGCTCTAGAAACTTCTGTTAGTTGTACACAGAATGCCTCATCCACTTCCTCCTTCTGATCTGGTGGTCTGTAGCAGACACCTACCACAACATCCCCCTTGTTGCTCTCCCCTCTAAACTTAACCCACAGACTTTCAACTGGCTTGTTTCCACTTTCATAATGAAGCTCTGAGCAGTCATAGAGCTCCTTTACATATAGTGCTACTCCTCCCCCTTTCCTTCCCTGCCTGTCCTTCCTGAACAGTTTATACCCATCTATTGCAGAGCTCCAGTCATGCAAACTATTCCACCACGTCTCTGTTATCCCAATCATGTCATAGTTCTTTGTCTGCGCTAGTGCTACCAATTCCTCCTGCTTGTTTCCCAGGCTCCTTGCATTTGTGTATAGGCACCTAAGATACCCAGCTGATTGCCCTACTTTCCCATTTTGACATTCAATTCTATTGTATCTACCTCCCTGGATTTTCTTTTGGTGTTGACCTCCCCCACCTGCCTCAGGCATTAGGGCTTCATTAGAGCATCTAAGAAAGTTATTTGATTCCCCCCGCATGTTCCAATTATCCTCTCTTCTATCCCTGTAGTTACAGTCCCGGCACCCCCCAAGTTCCATCCCATCCCCGTGGTCTCCCACATAGTCACTTACCTGTGGGCTTTGGTCTCCTTCCCCCTTCAGACCTAGTTTAAAGCCCTCCTCACTAGGTCAGCCAGTCTGCGTCCAAATACGCTCTTCCCCTTCCTCGAAAGATGGAGTCCATCTCTGCCTAGCAGTCCTTCTTCCTGAAACAGCAACCCATGGTCGAGGAAGCCAAAGCCCTCCTGACGACACCATCTTCGCAGCCAAACGTTCATCTCCAGGATGCATCTGTCTCTGCTCAGGCCTCTACCCTTGACCGGAAGAATCGAGGAGAACACCACCTGTGCTCCAAACTCCTTCACCCGCGCTCCCAGAGCCCTGAAGTCACCTTTGATCTGCCGAGGATCACCTCTCGCAGTATCATTGGTTCCTACATGGATGAGAAGCATGGGGTAGTAGTCAGAGGGGCGGATGATTCTCGACAATCCCTCCATAACGTCTCGGATGCGGGCACCTGGCAGGCAGCATACCTCTCGAGAGACCTTGTCAGGGCGACAGATGGGTGCCTCCGTCCCCCTCAGAAGTGAGTCCCCAACCACCACAACTCTACGTTTCCTCTTAGCTGTGGTGGCTGTGATCCTCCCAGCCTCGGGGGTGCATGGCCTCTCCTCTTCCACCTCCTTCACCGTCTCTAGCACCGCATAACGATTCTTCACCACAACAGAGGGTGGGTTGTGGGCAGGGGTGGAGCACTGCCTACCGCCAGAGGTAATCAGCTGCCAGTGTCCTCCCCCTGCCACAGGCTCCCCATCCAGCTCCAGTGTTGTGGCAGTAGTCTCTGGTACCTGGTCAGTGCCCTCCATTCTGCACTTCTCCTCGTGGATGCTGTCGAGGAACTTCTCCAGGGTGTGGATACTCCTAAGCCGAGACACCTCCTCCTGTAACTCTCCCACCTGCCTCCTGAGAGATTCCACCAGCAGGCACCTGTCACATCGATTCATCTCCCCAGCCTGATCGCTGGAGACAGGGAACTGCAGGCTGCAGTCCCTGCAAGTCCACACCAGGGTCTGGGTAGAGATATCTATGGTCAGGATGTCTGTCTGGCTACAGGCACAGGTAGAAGAGAAAGGAGGGGTGCTGGCAACAGTGCGGCTCCTCTTCACCATCGTGGTTTCACAAACTCCTCCCCACACTCCCTCTCAAACTCCCCTGTTTGCTGTCCCCTGTTCGCAAGCTCCCT
>ML682015.1:6079839-6146700 GCA_007922195.1 Podocnemis expansa | reverse complement strand
GATTGAGGCTGGTGCACAAAGGTGATCAGGGAACAATGGTGCAAGCATGCATGCAGGATTCCTGAACCTGGTAAGGAGTAGAAAGAAGGGAACTTGGCAAGTCATGTATAACAAGACACTACAAGCCAGTGCTGCATCAAACTGTTAACAGAGGGCCTGGATCATGATTATTGCGTACTGTATGGAGAAGGAAAATAATGGACATGAGCAAAGTCCCAGGAATCAGAAAGAAGGTGCACCAGGACATACTGGAGCTTCTCTGGCAGCAAACACAGATGCTGCAGACATCTCTGGATATATAGGCTCATTGGTTCTGGGCTTGCCTCTCTTTGAAGGCGGTGGAGAATAGCGGCATTTCCTATATCTTCCTCAACATTCCCTCTGCCCTAGTGGGCACATCCCTGTCCATACTACTCTACATCAAAGGATGTTAAGGACAAAACCAGCTTCATGTACACTGACCTAAGAGAGTCATGGTTGATGTACGTATAGCTAAAATAGACAGGAATATTCTCTCTTCTCCATGCAGTTATTGAAGTTTTTGTGTATGTGTTTAACTTGCACAGAATTTTTTGGAAGCATTTTTATTACCCAGTAAAAATAATTCATCTTTATTAGTTCCTGACATATTCTGCAGAATGCCTATTGGTTTTGAAAACATCCACTTACTTTTGATTGTGCCCTTGGACACACCTCAGAGGATCAATGACAAATACAGTGTAATAATCATAAATGTAAAGCAAGTGTCACAAAATTAGGTGTGTTGTATGTGTTACATTCATACGTTTGCATCTAGCACCTCCTAGCAGGGCTCCAAACTGCAGAGCTCGATAGAGCACCATAGATTACAGTACATTGCTGTAGTTCATCAGAGCTCTTTCAGAGTTTCAATGAGCCATGTAGCTGTGTATTGAACTCTCTTGATTAACTCTTGTATCTGATTGTTAAAACTCAGCAGACAGCTGCTCCAACTCTGCCCCTCTAGTCTGGTGGCAACTTCCCTCTCACACCTATTATGCATGACATAGCAAGCATCTATAACTATTGGAATATTTTTCTCACTGAGATCCATTCTTGTGAGTAAACCATGCCAGTGCCTCTTCAGTATACCACAAACATGCTTAGTTGTCATCCTGTACCTGCTGAGCCAATAGCTGAAGCTCTTCTTGGTGCTCTTAACATGGCCAGTGAATGGCACCATGACCAGGGTATTAAGGAATAGGCTTGATCCCCAAGATCACCACTGGGATTCCAACATCACCAATGGTAATCTGCTAGCTGGGAAAGAAAGTCCCTATCTGTAGCTTTCTGAACAGTTCAGTGTCCTTAAAAATGCCGAATGTCATGCACTGTCCCTGACCAGCCAACCCTAAAGGCAATGAAGTGTCCCTAGTGATCTGTCTGTGCTTGCTGAACCATAGCAAACTAGCCATTTATGTTGATGTACTCTGTGCAAGGTGGTCTGGTGCCAAAATAGGGATTTTCATGTCAGCGGTTGCTCCACAACAGTTTGGGAACCCCATTACTGCAAATCAAACCATTGCCTTCAGCATTTTGCTGAAAGTCACAGTGCCATGTAGGAGGAGGTGACTAATGGCCTTGCTCATTTGTGTGACAATGGCCTCCACAGTTGGATTTTCTAACTGCAAAATAATTTCATATTGACCAGTATTAGTCTGATGTTGCAATTTTCCGCTACGTGATTGCCACTCGCTTCATTGATATCAATGCAGAGATTTCCCTTCTGCCCTTTTCTGGTGCCCCTGTGCTTAAGGGCTGAGGTGAGCTAACCACACACAGCCAGAAGTGTGACACTGTGCATCCAAAAGTTCTGCAGACACTGATGATAATCCCAAACCTGCATTGCAATGTAGTCCCACCAGTCAGTGCTCATTTTTCAGGCCTAGCAGTGGTTCCCCACTGTTTTGGAGCATCTCTGGGAATGCCGTCAACAATATTCTCATTATGCTCCACAGTACTGTAACCTCCAGGAAATTGTCATGTTCTCCATAGCTTTTCTTGTGGCTCTGCAGATAATGGTGTCCTGTGCTTGTAACTCCCATGATGATAGTGCAGAGCCTGTGTAGGCTTGATTGTTCTGTCAGAGATGGCAGACTGTGACAAGTTCTTTGTGGGTTCATGGGATTTAGGAGAATGAAGGTGTAGAGATGACATTATCAGCTTGAGAAAGTTGCATGATTAGAACTTGACCCCTTTGTGCCAGTCACCCCTTTCTGATTCATTTTTTCCTCACCATGCATTGCCCAAACTTCCATGCATTGGATGTTGGTGAGGAGCACACTGCCTACCCCTACGGTAGTTCTAGAGAGGTCAGTCTGTATATAGCAAAAACAACAGAAGTCCTGTGGCATTTTAAAGTCATGGGTTTTTGTGGACTGCAAGTCACTTAGTCAGATGCATGAAGTGGAAGCAACAATTAGGAGTTGTATATGTACACTTTCAAGGGTGAGAAACATTACAATGGAGAGGGCAAGTACTAACAGTCAATTCAGTTAATGTAGATGGGGTCTATACACAACAGCTAATTAGAAGGTAAGAATGTGTGAGCAAGGGCAATTACTTTTTGTAATGAGGGAACCATTCCAAGTCCCTCTTCAGACCCAGTCTGATTGTGTCAAGTTTGCATATGGGTGCCAGCCCTGCAGTTTCATGCTAAAGTCTGTTTTCAAAGTTCTTTTGTTGAAGCATGACAACTTTCAAGTCTGCTACAGTGTGTCCAGGGAGGTGGAAGTGCTCGCTTACTGGTTTATGGATGTTACCATTTTTGATATCTGATTTGTGTCCATTTATTCTTTTGCATAGTGACAGTCCGGTTTGGTCAACGTACATGGCAGAGGGCCATTGCTGGAGCATGATAGCATATATTACTATAGTAGACATGCAGGAGAATGAGCTCCTGATGGTGTGGCTGATGCAGTTAAGACTAGTGATGGTGTCAGTGGAGTTGATATGTGAGCAGAACTGGCAGTGGGGTTTGTTGCAGGGATGGGTTCCTGTGTTAGTGTTCTTGTTGTATGGTGCCCAGTTGCTGGTGAATATTTGCTTCAGGTTGCGAGGCTGTCTGTAAGCAATGATAGGCCTACCTCCCAATGTTTGAGAGGATGAGGGATCACGAGAGCTCATGAGATGAATAAATCTCTGTCTTTAAGTGCCACAGGACTCCTTTTTTTTAAGGAAAGTAGAAGAATTCTTCTGTCAACCTAGCTAACATCTCTCTAAGAGGTGGGTATATTAAAGTGACAGAATCATTCTTTCTATTGCTGTAGTAAGTATCTTCACTGTGGTAATGCTGTTGTAGTATTTCTAATATAGACATTCCCAGAAACATCTGTTAGAGGTTTCATTAATACAAAACTATCAGAGAACAGAAATTAGATCTGCAATGGAGGAGTTCCAGGTTGTCACAGATGCATTCCAGAAAAATAACAGAGCCTCAAACAAAGGAGTTAAATCAAAGTATGTGGTCCAAAATAAAAGCTACATAGTTCTATATGTTGTTGCAAAAAGCTTAAAAGCAAAACAATGAGTGCGCTAAAATGCCTAACTGAGGAAGACTAGATAAAGGCTGATGTAATAGATGTCTCTAAGACATGAGAAATTTCAAACCGGGGTACTTTATTACATATTATAAACTGTAGTTGAAGTGCACATTAGGTGGTGGGGGGAATAGTGCTGTATTTGAAAGAGCATGTGGAAATTTTATCTCATTAAACTTCAAGTAGAGAGAATCATGTAACAGAATCTGTATGCATACCCATTCCAAATCATTATAATCAGAAATACATTAGCAGCATTACACAGCCAGTCCCTGAATCAGGAAAAGTACATTAAATGTGCACTGCAGTGGAAAATCAAAGAAACGACTAAACTAAATACAGAAACAATAATGGTGACTTTGATTCCCCTTCACCCCCAGCCACATGTCACATCTGAGAGAGGTTTATAGAAGCAATTTCTCAACACTTGAAGTCATTACGTTTTGGCATTAGTTCTAGAGCACAAAGGGAGAGGATACAGTGGTCCTAAATAACAGAAAAGCTGATTCCGAAAGTAACTACAGCTGAAACACTAAGTAATAGTAACTGCAATACAATAAAATTCAAGATCCTTAGGGATGGATGGATCAAAATCTAACATGAACGTTAAACTTCAGAAGTTATTCTTCTGTGAAGAAGCTAGTCAAGAAGCCACTGAAGTTAAATATGAGGAACTTCAAGGGATGATCCTGGTTCAAACTGAGTGGAGTATAAGGAATGCATATTCAGAGACAAAGTAGAGTGATTAAAAAAAAAAAGTGGGGAAGGGGGAAGAAAGGTATGGTTAAATGACAAAGTATAAGTTGTGAGCTAATATCTTTTGAAAAGTGTGAATCGTCTTCCACTGACAGCAGTAGAAAGGAATATAAACCATTTGAGGGAAAATTGGAAATTAGAAAGTTGAAGAGGAATTTTGTAGAGTAAATAGATGAAAATCACAAAAATAAACAAACCCTATAAGGGTGTATAGGAAGCAATTTAGGAAGGTAATGGCATTCTTCTTCTGAACATCCTCTTAGTGATGATAACCCTTTTCTGGGTGTAAAAGAAGAATTACTAAAGAGAGAAATTTTACAAGATGATGGTTTGAGATAAACTGATAAAATGGACAGCACCAAATAACTTGGGTTTCATCATCTTTTTTCAAGACATCTGAGTGAATTCACGTGTGGAGTGGGCTATGCTTTTAACATAAATATGCACTTTCATTAAAATCTACCCTACTGTTGGATGGCATGCCAATACAGGCAGTACTTATCTTTTAAAAGGTGCTAAAATGGTCTTGGGAATCAGGGGTGTTGCTGGCTCCTGGCACACAGGGCATGTGCCCTGAGTCCTGGTGCCAGTGCCCTGAGTGTCCGGGCCAGCCCCATCCTGGACTGAGGACCCTGGCCAGGATCCCCTCCACAGTGCCTGCCATTCCTGGCACGTGATCGAGGCCGGATGCCCACGGTGGCGCCTGCCTTCCCTGGCCCTGAACCCGGCTGGGGATCTGGGGACAGGCTGGAGGCGGCAGGAACCCGATGAACGATTGGGCTCAGAGTGCCAGATCTTGGCCTGGGCTCAGGGGTGGGGCTCTGGGCCCATGCATCAGGTCTTATCACAGGGCAGCGACGTTCCTGTTGGGAATTATATTAGCATCCTTATTTCAGTACTAATTAAAATGGTTGAAACAATAATTAGTGTTTCATGAAATGCCTAGATCAATAGGACATAACGGAGGACAAAACCAGCATTACTTCTATTAATGAAAATTATGCCTTTCCAATCCACTGGAATTTCCTGATCATGTCAAAATGGTGTTGTAAGGAAGAAGAGTATGTCAATCATCTTCAACAAGTCTGAGACAATCCTGCACAAGAAGCTGTTCAGAAAATAGTATAGCCATGGGGTGCAAGGTATGTACTGACTTGGATTAGAAGAAACCATCCAAGAGACAGAAAATAAAAGATTGAATAAGTGGTGGTTTTCCAGATTGGTGAGCGATTAAGTGACATGCATCCCGGGTAGGCCTGCCAGAACACATTGATAAAGTGTCTAAATGAATGAAACAGTGAGGTTGCAACATTTTGCCAATTTTATGGTTCAAGTTAATTTAGACTAGATAAGACTTCGAGAGACTCAAGTGGGGGCCTAAAACCATAGGCAAAAATAATCATCATAATGGAAGCTGAAATTCAGTGTTGAAAAATGCAAGGTAATGCATATTGGAAGGAATAATTTGTTCATATGGCTCAGTGGATTATAAATTTAATTATAAGCACTCAAAGATGCAGACTTCACTGTGGACAGTTCATGAAAGATTACATCTCTGCATACAGACAATCAAAAACAGACAAAATGTTAGGATGTATAAAAATGGGATAGAAAATGTTGTTATGCGAGTTTGTACTGTCTTCACTTTCAGTATTGTGTTTACGTCTAATCACCTTACTTCAAGAGCTTATGATAGAAACATTGAAAGACTTTCATTTGGAAAGTGTAGTAGGAAAAAGAAAGGCTGTTAAGTTAACAAGAGGAAAAATAATAGAGAACTTGATTATTGATTACATTATCTCTCTAGTTACATCTTTCCACTGGTCTCCCCTGTTTCCATCAGACAAGATACAAACTAGGAGTGTTCTGCTAAAAGACTTTTGTTTTTTAACTCTACCATAGCATATTATTTATTGCTAAATTGTCAGTCTTCACATTGACTCTACCAGAGATGCCGGCTTCTGTGTATTCAAAATTATATTAAATGGAGCAACAATTTGTTTTAGAAGTGATATAAAAAGGTTTAAACCAGTCACTATCTGCTTATGGTTGGGAAGAAATTTCCACCAAAAGCAGGTTACTCCAGACTAGATGAGATTAGTTGGCATAATAATCTAACCTGTATGAAAATTTCTGTGTTGTTTGTGGTGTTGCAGCAGTGTTCATCTCAGGATATGAGAGAGACAAAGTGATTGAGGTAATATCTTTTATTGGACCAACTTCTGTTGGTAAAAGGGAGAAGCTTTTAGGATACATGACTAGGTAACTGGAGTGTGTGAACTAAGTATAAGGTGGGACAGATAAGCATAAGGATTTCACCCATAAATGATAGGAGACCATTAAAATGAGGACAGTAGAGGATTTGCAGGCAGTGGGATGTGTTGTGAATTGTAATAAGGAGTCATAAAACCAGTATCTCTCATGGTGTTTAATGTCCAGCAGAACTATGAATTTAAATTTTTGAGCCTTATCTTTTGAAATGTAGAGCAGGTGTTTTGGCTGGAAGACTGAAGGGGTGGGTATCATAAAATCACGGAAGCTGAAAGGGACCATGAGAGGTCATCGAGTCTAGTCCCCTGTACTCATGGCAGTACCAAGTACCCTCTTAAACTATCCCTGACAGGTGCTTCTCTAACCTCTTAAGCACTTCCAATGATGGAGACTCCACAGCCTACCTACGCAACTTACCCCAGTGATTAATCACCCTGACAGTTAGGAATTTTTTCCTTATGTCCAACCTCAACCTCGCTTGCTCTAATTTAAGTCCATTGCTTCTTGTCCTATCATCAGCAGTTAAGGAGAACAGTTTTTCTCCCTCCTCCTCATGATAACCTCTTAGATACTTGAAAAATTTTGTCATGTCCCCTCTGTCTCTACTTTTCTAGACTAAACAAACCCAGATCTTTCAATATTCCCTCATAAGTCAAGTGTTCCAGACCTCTAATAATTCATGTTGCTCTTCTCTAAACTTTATCCAGTTTTCCCACATCTTTCCTGAAATGAGGTACCCAGAACTGGACACAGTAGTTCAATTGAGGCCTAATCAAGGTGGAGTAGAATGGAAGAATTACTTACTTACAGTACTCCTGTTAGTACATCCCAGAATGTTTGCTTTTTTTGCAACAGCATTACACTTGTGACTCATATTTAGCTTGTAGTCCTCCGATGCCCAGATTCCTTTCTGCAGTACTCCTTCTTAGGCAGCTGTTGCCCGTTTTGTATGTATGCAATGTATTGTTCTTTCCTACGTGGAGTACTTTAGACTTGTCTTTATTGACTTTCATTCTGTCTGCTTCAGACCGTTTCACCAGTTTGTCCAAATCTTTTTGAATTGTGATCCTGTCTTTCAAAGTACTTGCAATCCCTCCCAGGTTGGTATCATTGGCAGACTTTATAAGTGCACTCTCGATACCATCATCTAAATCATTGATGAAAGTATTGAACAGAACCGGACAAGAACCAATCCCTGCGGAACCCTGCTCATGATGTGCTTCCAGTATGACTGTTAACCATCAATAACTACTCTCTGGGAGCAGTTATCCAACCAATTTTTCACTCGTATTATGGTAGCTTCACCCAGGTTGTACTTCCCAAGTTTTTTGATGAGAAGGTGATGCGACACCATATCAAAAGCCATACTAAAGTCCAGATACTCCACTCCTACCACTTCCCCTCTATCCACAAGGCTTGTTATCCCTTCATAGAAAGCTCTCAGGTTGGTTTGACATGTTTTTCTTGACAAATCCATGTTGACTATCACTTAGCACCTGATTTTCTTCTAGATGCTTGCTAATGGATTCCTTAATTATTTGCCCAATTATTGATAGTTAGGACCCATTCATCTTGAAAGGTTTGTTAAGGGGCTCATTTATTTTCTTAACAATGCAGACAGATCTGTGTGTTCTATATCAGTTGTTCTGGCAAAGTTTGGTGCTGGTTTAAGGTGTTGTGGTCTGGTGTGTGAAGAGTTTTCTTCTGATGATGAGTGTAGTGAGTTGTGGAGTTGTTTGAAGGCTAGATGAGGGGATTCTGGAAAGATTTCTTTCAGGATGGGTCCCCTTCATGTATGAGTTGTAATTGTTGAACATTTGGGTATCACGGTTGGTTGGTAGGTGACTACTAACGCTGTGTTGTCAGTGACCTGATACCATGTTTTACACTCCGTTACACGTATTTTCATTCCATTCTGTAGGTTCCTCCATCTTCAAAACATCCCATTTCATCAGATTTTCTCCCATGAAAGCTCATGAAAAAAATAGATCTGTTAGTCTTCAAGCACCACAGGGCTCGTTGTCTTTTGCTGAAATCAGACAATCACAATGCTTTCTAATGGGCTCACATAGAAAAATGATGATACACAGTAATAACACATCACCTGTGAGTAACCATTTTTCACTAAGTGGTCACTTTATATTGGTATCTTAGTGCTTGCTCTCAGAGGAAACCTGCATAACACCTTCAAATGATGTGCCTGGGAACTTCAATTCATAACTCTCTGGTGGACATTCAAAACCATGAGCTTAAAAGATACACAGGTTTTATGGCTCATTACACCAATATCTATCATACCCCACTGCCTAAAAACACCAAATTGCCTATTTCAAGTGCCCTTCTATAGTATGTGTGAACCCATAATGCTTAACAATCTGTTTCACATTGTTTCATGTTAGCTCAGACACTTTTGCTTCCCTTTTCCAGACTTAAGGAAGATTTTTGTGTAGCTTGAAAGTTCTGTGTAGCTTCTATGAACAGAAGGTCATAAATTAAAAGAGAGTGCCTCACCTTCGTTGTCTGTGGTAATTTCTGTCAACCAGGGTAATGTGTGAGAACAAAGCCAGGAGAGAGGGCAACTCTGAGCTCTTTGAACTTTAGTGGAAGATAAAGTAGTATTATAACTTTCCATTAATAGAATGGAGTGTTGAAAGGACAATATAGTTCCTGAATCTTCCACAAACATTCCAGTTCCATTAACCATCTAATAAAACAGGTCTCTCACTGATATACTACGATCTGTTGACTTCACAGACTTTTCCTTCTTTCACCATATGGGACAAGTCTCTAGCAAACCATTTAGCATGCTCAGTGTTGAAAGTACTCAAGCAGGCCTCAACAAATCTGTTTGTTTTAGTAGCCTGTTACCTAGTTCTACTGCAGACTGTAATGGAGGAGCACCCTCTGGTGACCAAAAGTAAAATTGCAGGTTCCTCACAGTGAGCCAATTTTGTCCACCCCTGTGCTAATCGTAACTTTGGCATTGGGAACCCCTATAGTAGACCATGAGCTAGAAGTGGCCTGTGAGGCTTCAAAATGTGGCCTGCACTACCTTCCTGCTGTCTGGGAGCCAGGCTGCAGCCTCCCATCTCCTGCCTGGTTCCAGAACGCAGCCAGAAGCTGGGTCGAACTGCATTTCTCCTGCCCCGTCCAGCGCACAGCCAGGAACCAGGCTGCAGTTGCTTGCCCCTTCCCCACTGTCCCAGCAGGCAGTCAGGAGTAGCACTGCATGTCAGGCACAATGTTCCCTCTAAGAGTTGGTGGCAGCTGAGCA
Organism: Podocnemis expansa; assembly: GCA_007922195.1. Taxonomy (NCBI): domain Eukaryota; kingdom Metazoa; phylum Chordata; order Testudines; family Podocnemididae; genus Podocnemis; species Podocnemis expansa. The sequence continues at coordinate 6,136,842 of ML682015.1, read as the reverse complement.
ACTCATGTTGCTCGCTGCGCTGCCCCTCCCCGTGGGCCCGCTCCTGCCCCCCCCCCAGCGGCCCCCCCACCCCTGCGGGCCCGCTCCCAGCTGCCCCCCTGCCCCCTACTCCCGGCGGCCTCCCCGCCCCCGTGGGCCCAATCCCGGCCGCCCCCGCTCCTGAAGGCCCCCCCATTCCCGCGGGCCTGTTCCCAGCAGCCCCTCCATTCCCGCGGGCCTGTTCCCAGCAGCCCCCCATCCCCGCCGGCCTGCTCCTGGCTGCCCCCCCTGCTCCCATGGGCCCACACCCGGCTGCCCAGCAGCCCCCCTGAGCCCAGCCACCCTTCCACCCCCGCTGCCCGCTCCTGGCCGCTCCTGGCCACCTCCGCAGGCCCACCCCCGGCTGCCCAGCAGCCTCCCCGCCCCCACTCCCGGCGGCCCCCAGAAACTTACCTTGTGGCTGGAGCCAGATGGCCCAGCCACAGCTCCTGGGGCCAGAGAAGCTCTACGGAGCATGCCCAGATTTTCTGGGCATGCTCCGTTAGAGCTTCTCTGGGCGGGAGTTTTGAAAACTCCCTGCTCCACAGGATCTCTAACCAGGGACTCTGGCTGCCGGTGATGCGCTGCCGGCAGCCTTCGCTGCGCTAGCGGCTGCGGCGAGCTGCGCTGCAGCACGCCAGCGCAGCTTAGAGGGAACATTGGTTAGGCACACAGCTGAGAGGAGGAACAGGGAAGGGGAGCCCAGGTCACACACAGATGGGAGCTGGGCTGCAGCCAGAAGCCTGGTCAGATACGCAAGAGCTGACCTACCAGCCTCTAACAGATACCCTCCTTCCTCCTGGTGTCTGCATCCAGCCCTCTTCTTTATGTCTAGTGCCTGCTCCCAGCTTTCGCAGCAGCCAGGACCTACCATACCCGAGGAGCCTCGGGACTACGAAAATCAGAGCTTTTCCTACACTTAAGAGAACTCGCCTTTAACCAGTTTCTGGTTTGTACTACATTTAGCCACCTTGACTTGTAGCTCTGGGGCTCTGTGCTCCTTTATTAACAGTCACTCATCTACAGTGGAGAGAGTGCATCCAGTAGGTCAGTTTGTACATCTACATTATTTTGCTCAGTGATATGTTTGCTGATTTGGGAGTACCTATTGGCGCAAGCAAGTATTTTCTACCATGAAACTAATCAAAAACAGAAATCATGCCTGTCTTACAGATACAAATTTGTGTGATCGTATGTTACTGGCAACCACTAACCTGAAGTCAGACACTAACAAATCATTTACGGGCTTCAGCCACAGAAATCACATTGGACTACAGTTGTGCAAAATGAACTGTTTCTGGAAGTTTAATTTTTAAAATTTTTATATTTGCTTTGCATTAGATAAATGTTTACTTTTAAATAGCTAGAGATCTGTAGTTCTTAATGGTGTACTCTATACAAATACATGGATACATTTTTTATGAGTTGATAGATTTGTGGCCCTTTAGGGTTGTAAAAATTATATTTGTGGCTATCGAGCCAAAAAGGTTGGGAACCACTGCTTTACTATGTGCTCTCAGCCTTGTACAGAGTAATATCATTTAGTTTTAAATGATAAAAGGAGCAGATATATTCCCAGTGGACAGTTACTTTAAACATGAAGGCAAAGATGCAGGTACATCTTCTCTCAAATCACACAATTCTGTAAATGCTAACAAAAGTCTATTGTCAGAAGAAAAAGAAGCAATATGTGACTGCAACAAAGTACAAAAACAAACAAACAAAGCCTAATTTGATTACTCAGAAGTAGGCACTGCACACCGCCCATAGTTTTTCCAGAGCTTTAGTTTTGGAAATGCTATACACTGACCACGTAACAGTCCTTTTATATATTTTTCCTTCAGACCCTACATGTTGCAGTGCATTACTTAGATTGAGCAGCAACAACAATAGCTTAGCAATTACCCTTTGTGTATATGACATTGTTAAATGAAACTATCATGTTTCTGATACAGCAGCTACTCAAGTGCTATATAAATATATAGCCATGCTTTCCTCAGAAATGAATGTTTACTTTGGTTACAGAGAATATGTAGAATTCTAATGGTGGTTAGAAATCAGTGTTACTGTTGTTTTGTTCCTTTCTTCTTTCCACACTTCATGGTTTTTCTCCATTGGTAGTGTTCAGAGTGGTGCGGGGGTTTTTTTGTTGTTGTTGGGTTTTTTTGAGGGTGGGATGGGCCAGTAGAGATAAATGCAAATTTAAGGAATATTTATTGTATTTCAACTTCTTATCATACAAATTGGCATAATAGGCTAAATTCTCTCTTTGGTTTTGTAAATTTTGTTGGTATCTGGATATAAAATATCATTTTTGTTTGAATTTAATAGACTGGAATATATGAGTTTATTTTATAATTGTAGCATAACAGATATCTTTTAGGGCTTATGATTTACAGAACCAGTGAGAAGTGGTTGACAAACTGATTGTTAGTATTTCATTGATGAATTTTTGTAACTAAAAATTGCATATATTCAATTAAACTAAAAACTACCCAATGATATTTCAAATTTATTATGTTTCCTCTCCTGTGTCTGGTGTCTTCATGGAATCATAACATTTTCCATAGACATTTTGCATTACATACATTAAATTTCATCAGCTCTCAAACCAGTGATGCTTATGTTTATAAATTAACTTTGTGGAAAGATTGAAAATATTAATAAAATGAAGGTACTTATTTTAAAACAAAACTTTTTTCTTTTTCAATTTCAGGGGAATTTGCCTAAATATTCACACAATTCGCTGATGGTTCAAGCTATAAAGACTAACCTAACAGATCCAGATATACATGTGCTCTTCTTTGATGTAGAAGCTCTCATTATTCAGCTACTAACTGAAGAAGCCTCTAGGCCTAATACTGCACTCATTTCCCCAGAGAATTTACAGAAAGCATCTGGCAGTTCTGATAAAGGGGGGTCTTTTCTGGCTGGCAAACGGGCAGCAGTGCTTTTCCAGCAGGTCAAAGAAACAATCAAAGAGAACATAAAGGAACATCTTCTTGATGATGAGGATGAGGATGAAGAATCAATGAGACAGAGGAGAGAAGACAGTGACCTAGAATATCGCTCCAGCAAATCCAAACCATTAACCCTACTAGAGTATAATCTAACTATGGACACAGCAAAGCTTTTTATGTCCTGCCTTCATGCCTGGGGGCTGAATGAAGTTCTAGATGATGTTTGTCTTGATCGTCTTGGGATGCTCAAACCTCATTGTTCTGTGTCCTTTGGTCTGCTATCTAGAGGAGGCCACATGTCTTTGATGCTTCCAGGATATAACCAGTCAATAGGCAAACCTTCATACGGTGGTGTGGAAGTAGGAAGGAAAATGTCCATTACAGAGGGACTTGGGAGGGGAACATATGGAGTGTCACGTGCAGTTACCACTCAGCATCTCCTTTCTATTATCTCTTTGGCAAATACTTTGATGAGTATGACCAATGCCACTTTTATTGGAGACCATATGAAGAAGGGTCCAATCAGGTATGAAAAGGATTCAGTTTATTCACTTATCTTGTAATATAACCTTTGGCTTTTTTTAAACCATAAAACAATATTTTTACTTTAATTTTATCGCTTGTTGTGGCTTTGCACCTTTGAATACCTATTTAAGCCACATAGATGAACAAAATACAGGTATCCTGTTATGCATGTTTGTTTTTGTTTTTTTTCCTACCCCCGTGTGACTTAATTGGTGTTTTAGTATGTAAAATAGTTGTAAGAGTGAGAGTTAGATCCACATACTTGTATTTATTGTTTTCTCCATAACTTTTAAATAATTAGTTGATCAGATTCTAAGTAGATGAAAATTATACTGATATTTCTGTTATATTTGATGAGAAAGTAGGGCTATTTATGACTTGCTAGTGGTCCCCAGTTTTAATATCAACTAAAGATTTATGATGAGGCACTCCTTAAAACTTTTTATGGGACACTTTAATCTGAATAAGTATCTTTTGGAAAATTAATGATTTTTTTAATTTTAATTTTTAGGCCTCCTAGGCCAGGCACCCCGGAACTATCTAAAGTGAAGGCACCCCCTCCAACTTCTAGTCCTGCAGCTCAAGGACAAATTAAACAAGGTAAATTAAAGCCTATGAGGTAGTGGGCGTGACATTTCAGCTGTAGACTGAAATGCTCTAGCTACGCTAAACTAATGATAACATAGTATTGATTTTTAGCTGTAAAAAGAAAATACTATGATAATCCATAGGAGAATTTATATAATTCAGATGTATGGTTTTTTTTAAATCAGCAAGTGCTGAGACTGACATAATAGGACTGAATGACATTGAACCTTCTGCTTTATATAAATGATGACCGAACTTTGTATTATTGTGAGTCACTTACTTGCCAGGAGTCTGAGATCTGCAAGCAACTGGCATACAACTTGCTACAGATTTAAAAAAAAAAAATCAAACATAAAAAATGTGTGATCAGTTTTACTTAAATTGCAGTTTTTAGTAGACCAATAGTAAGCTTTTTGTGTTCATGAGCAAAAAACCCCAAACCAACCAAACAAAAAATCTCATTGCTAGAAGTTACAGGGAAAGGGAGGCAATGGACAGTATTTTAGGGTTCCTTATCTCTATCTGAAAAGGCCCTCTTCTTCCAACTAGGTATTTTCACCTTCTGCCTTACCACTGTCACCTCCTTGCTTCTGCCAATGGTTTCTCTTATTCAGTCTCTCTAGCCAGATCTGCATCCTTACATCCTCATCTGACCAGATATTAAAAAGTTGCATCTTGACTGTTACTGGATTTATACTGCAAGTTGGTTACTTAACTATAGCTTGGTTGTGTGGAGATGCGTAGTTTCAGTAACAGTTCTGATTAGCACAAGTGACATCCATATTTGTGGTGAAATGCTTAAATACTAATGGTATAATACAGCTTTCAGACAAACTGTATCAATACTCTGCATGGAACTAAAACAATGCAATTACTTCTGAGAGAGAGGTGAAATGAGTAAAGGAAAAGATGTAAGTAACATACAGTCAAGACAGATTTTCAGATAAGATTTGGAATGGAGCAGAGACTAGATGCTGTTTCACATGGCAGATGTTGCAGAAAAGAAGTCTTTCACTGACAGAGAAGAGACAAAGAAGCCACTGGTATATGGGCAGAAAGGGGCTAATAAGAGCTGATCTGTGACAGGCAAGAGGAAATGCATCCAAGGGTTTTTAAAATAATAAAAAAAAACCAGCAATGTGGTGACCAGTGTTAAGTGACAGCCTTGAATGAAGGAGAAACTCAGTGCTATTTTTTTAAAGCTACCCACATCACCTCAGTTGTTCTGTTTATATCTAAAAAGCAATGTAATTTTCACAGAAAAGTCTAGAGAGCATGGATTTGGCGTGCTACAGTGTTGGAAGTAGCAATATTTAATTGCTGAAGAGTCAAGATGTAGTGAACGTGAGAATAATTGAAGGAGTGAAAGGATTTCTGGCAGAGGTGGAGTTCAGCAAAAGCTATTGGTTCAGTTTAAAAATACTGGATGAAAACCTGGCCCACGTGAAGCCAATGGCAAAATTCCCTTTCACTTCAGTAGGGCAAATCATCACCCTGATAAAACAGAAGAGGCAGAGAAGAGAATAGCAGTGATCTTTTATGAAAATTGAGCCATTTGGCACTCCATAGACATGAATCCAACACTGCAAAAGTTGTTTATGTCATCCATTTATTTTTTTCCCATAGAAACAATATTAGTGACACCACTTACTGGACCAACTTCCGTTGGTAAAAGAGACAAGCTTCCAAGTCACTCACACTCACACTCTCCCTCTCTGTACATTTTGGTTGCACTTTGCATTGTGTGCTCAGCTCACTGCGCCTCATGGCATGGCTGCTTTGTGGCTGGATGTGAAAGTAAGATGGCGTTTCATGGCTGCTTGACAGGTCCTACTTAGTAGTAGAAAACCCATTCTCAGAATGGCCTGTCTGGCAAAGTGGAAGCATGTTTCAAGGTAGTCATAGGTCTGTAGAGTTTAACTAATACTGACTAATGCCCAAAACATCTTTGAGTATTTGCTGCATCTTCATCCATCAGGCATTACACTTAGTGTATTGAGTGTGCATATTGTGGCAATCGTACCCTTTCATCCACCCATTCATGGAAAAAGGTGTTTTCTAATGCCATGGTATCAAGAATCTGAGGAGTCATGTGCCTCCATCTGCCAGTGTGGGAGCTGGTTCCTTGGTGTGACCTCAACACAAATTTAGCAGCTCTGAAGGAATCTTTCTTCCTTCCCCTTTCAGTTCTTATTCTCTCCCCCCCACCCCCACCCCCAAAGCAGCATTACTTACAGAAATGGTCTGTGTGAAGAGGATTTAATGGCAGAGCCGCCTCACACATGATTCTCCAAAGACAAAGTGACATTGAGGCCACACCTGAAATTTGTAACTAAAATGGTCTCTCGGTTCTGTTTAAATGAGGTAGTGTACTTGCTTGTGTTTTTTTCCCCTAAGCTGCTTCCATCTCCAAAGGAGCAACTTCTTCATACCTTGGATGTCAGATGATGTCTGCTGTTTATGTAGACAGGACTAAACCCTTTTGGGTTTCATCTTGTTTGTTTGTGAGGAGACTGTGTTTTGCTTCATATGATCTCTAAGTGCATCAAGCCTGCATATCAAACAATTTCTTTTCTGTCCTCTTGATTTATACAAGCTACAACTGCAATGTTCTTAAGTGACATCTTTGTACTAGATGCTTGTACCTGATGCCACATGGTTCTTGATACATAAATTTACAGACCATTATGTTATTTCTGCAGGATCCAGGGCAGATGCAAACTTTCATAGAATTATAGAATCATAGAAACCAGAAGGGACCATGACAGAACCAAGTACTCCCATTAAACCATCCCAAACAGGTGCTTGTGTAACCAGTTCTCAAAAACTTCCAGTGTAGGAGATTCCACAACCTACAGAGGCAACTTATTCCTGTGTTTAATCACACTTAGTTAATATTTTTGTCTAATGTCTAGGCTGAACCTCTCTTGCTGTAATTTAAGCCCATTGCTTCTTGCCCTGTCATCTGTGATTAAAGAGAATAGTTTTCTCCTTCTTCCTCTTAACAGCCTTTTAGCGATTTGAAAACTGTTATCATGTCCCTCCTCAGTCTCCTTTTTTTCTCAACTAAATAAACCCAACTCTTTCAGTCTTCCCTCATATGTCAATTGTTCCAGACCTCTGATCATTTTTGTTGCCCTTCTCTGGACTTTCTCCAGTTCCTCCATTTCCTTTTTGAAATTATATGCCCAAAACTGGGCACAGTACTCAAGTTGAGGCCAGATCAGTGCAGAGTAGACTGGAAGAATCATTTCTTGTTTCTTACTCACAATACTCCTGTTATACACCCCAGAATGGTGTTTGCTTTCCCCCCCCCCTTTTAACAGTATTACACTACAGACTCATATTTTGTTTGTGATTCCCTATGACACCCAGATACCTTTCTGCATTACTCCTTCCTAGGCAGTCATTGCCTATTTTGTATGTATGCAATGGCTTGTTCAACCCTAAGTGGAATACTTGGCACTTAACTTTATTGAATTTCATTCTGTTTATCTCAGACCATTTCAGTAGTTTGTCCAAATCATTTTGAATAGCGATCCTCTCCTTCAAAGCACTGGCAACCCCTCCAATCTTCATATCATCTGCAAACTTAAGAAGTTTGCCCTCTATGCCATCATCTAAGTCATTGATCAAAATGTTGAACAAAACTGGACCCAGGACAGATCCCTGCAGCACCCTGCTCATTATGTCTTTCCAGGCTGAATGTGAACCATTTATAACTACTCTCTGGGAGCAGTTGTCCAACCAGTTTTGTGAAGGTGGTCCTGCAGGCTTTATTTAAATAGATTCCAAATCATACCACTTTGGGTGTAGCTGAAGAGTTGCTGAAGTGGAATAGCTGGCTTCATTTACCTGAAGAAGAAATGGTTACTGACTGTAATTGTGATTGATTGAGATATGACGAACACGTGTATTCCATAATATAGTGTCTGTCCCTTCTCCATCAGAGTCTCTGGGTGTTTGGTGCAAAGGAACTAAAGAGGGGGGCACAGTTGTGTCACCCCTTTAGGCAGAAAGATGGTCTAATGCCAAGAGGCAGGAGCATTGCCCACCTATGGGTGCTGTTAGGCAAAATACTCCAGGTCTGGTGCACTGGGTACGCACATACATAAGAGCAGTTCACATTTGCATCTCTGCTTGAAGAACCACAGTCACAGCAAATAACTTTCTTTTGCCATTGTACTGCTTTGTTTATAGTTTAGTTTGATTAAAAAAAAAAAAAGCTGCAGATTTGCTTTGGTATTTGAAAAGCTACCAGGCAAGATGAATAATTTGTGTTTCTCCTCTTAGTGATGTTGTTCTCATCATGGACATTTCCTAAGCAGCAACGTGTGAATCATTCTTTTGTTTTGCCAGTACTTTCATTAGATAACAGGAGCTCAACTCAATTTTGCTTCAAGACTTGGAAGCATAAATTTACTCATCGCTTAAATGTTTGTAGGATCAGGGCCATAATTAGGATGAGGTGAAAGGTTAATGGAGAATGGGAGCTCAATGGCAAAATTAAGATAACAAAAGACCCAGACTAGTCCCATTGGATCAAGACATCATCCCTCCTTTACCTGTTTACTTTCCTTTTTTCCCTTAAAGAAAGACAATTTTTAAAATCTGGAGAGTTGACTGAAGATTTAAAGAAAACATATTTTGTATGACTATCATCCTTTTCAGAATTAAAACATAAGCCATTTTCCTTCAAATAGCAAGCCTAATAAAGATGGTAAATAATATGTTTAGAAACATCATTTGAGAACTGAGCTACATTAGAATGTAATCAACAAAAATGAAATCATGTGGGAGTCAAATGCAGTATAGGATAGCATGTTCAATTTTTTAAATGGTCATTTTTAATTTTTGTTTTGTAGTGTTTGTTATAATAAACATAATTAAAATGGCATCTTTATCTTCAAATTAGATTTGTATATTCATGGGAAGTTGAATTCTGATTTTCACTATTTCTATTTAGTGTATTTCATTTCCAGGTAGTATTTGTAGGCATTATGTTAAAGTCAATATTTCCTGTCTCTTTACCCCATGTGATCTTTCATCCGTTCTTATGTTTGTTTTTGCATTCTTTCTTTTTTAGATGTGCAACTGCTGCACGTGTTTCATCTCTATCACTTTGACCAATGTCTGTCCTGAAAACACTAGAGCCCAATGCCTTTGGGCTATTTGAACTAACTGTTGTTACTTCTAGTTAGTTATTGATATAAATATTGAGGTGTTGAGGGAGCAGTCCTAAGAAAATGAACAGATATTTTTCAGAGTGATTTACCATGCAGTTCATTTTTTGTAAAACTCTGTAAACTTCTCATAAATCAAACTAAGTTTTTGTTTACCGTATCTATTGCATCTAATTTTTGTTTAGATAAAATAAAAGGTTGATAATTTACAATTGTTACCTTTCACTTTACACGTGCCATCATGATGTGGTCATGTGGGCATTGTGGAAAAAGTAGTTTTGATGCAGATGTCCGTACAGTGACAAAAGAAGTTCATTGCATGAAAAGCAAACATACCATTCAAAAGACAATACTTAATCTGTTCAGGTGCCTGAACCTATTGTTGTTCTGCAATGGAATAAAGGAGAGGGATTAATTTGAAGATGCTTGTGCATGACATATGGTAATTTTTCTATAGGGAGGAAGTGTCAAGCAGTGACCTTGAAATCTTAACATTGACCTCTGCTTGAAGACTGTGTATGCCATAAGGTCTGCCTGTCTTTTCAGATGATAATTTGAGTCATGGAGCATTAGTGGGACTATGTATGTTATTAGTTTTGGACTGCCTTTGCACTGAGAAATTATTCAGTTTCTAAAATGGCTGCTTCAAAGCCAGAGATACTTGCATTTAGCAACTCGTACAGATTTTTTTAATAGAAGGTTTTGTAGAATATTACATTAAAAGCTGTTTTTCTACAGGAATAGTTCTACTTTAGTATACATTTTATACAATTAAGGTTTCTGCTATGATTCATTTGTATAGAGCATTATTTAGGCTAGTCTTAGAATGGTTTTATTAGTTTCAGATATTTAAAACTAGGTCAGCCTAAGAACTCCAGTTATAGGAAGCACTCCTTCAGTGGTAGAGTGGTGGGTTAAATGGGACTCTTTGTAAATATTTTTAGGTTCTTCTTTAAGCAGTGTCCCTGTGGGTGCTCCGCTTTTGGTGCTGCATGTTGCTGTGCCCTGAGTTTGAAGATCTTCTCAGCTGTATCAGCTTGGATCACGGACACTGTTGTCTTGCAGAGCCATTTTCATGTTTTGTCAGAGTGCACGTGACCCAAACTCCTCAGTTCTTTCTCAACTGCTGGTTTGAGAGGGAGTGATCATCAGCAGTTAATTTGCTTTATTCTCTAGCTGAGACAAAAAGCTGTTAATAGTTTCAGTTCAGTCAGATGTTAGGTTTTTTTCTAGTTAACTATTTAGTTTACACACGCATGCACACACGCACACCTCAAAAAATAGTTTTTCCTGTTATCTACCTTGTTTCCTCCCTCCGGCAAGCAAAAATTATACAGATTTTTTTCAAAACATCCAACTTCACTTGGTTTTAAATAATGCACTTCCTGTAGGGAGGCAATGCCAGAGTGAGACGGACACACACTCTGCGTGCATTCCTTGGGTGAGGACCATGTTCCTCAGAAATGCACACACTGTAAGAATCTCAAGTTGACGGTCAGGAGGGACAGAAATTTGCGACTTAAATTAATCTTAGTGGAAAAGTCGCTTAGGTGTGTGTCGGATCCCGGACCAGAGAAGTCATCTGCAGAACACACTCTGAGAAAGAGGGTTTCATTGCTGACTGGTCCTGGTCAAGAGTTGAGGAGCCTTAAAAAAACTCTCTTCTTCCTGCTTGACTACAGTCATGCACACAGCGGAGAAGCAGTCTGACTGCCAAAAGCCATTAAAGCACTGTCACACCCCATAGCACATAAGCAGTCTGCAGTGCCAACACACTCTATAGCAGCTATGGCAACACTGAGAGTCACGGTGCTGACCATTGAGCAGATTATGGCCATAGCACTGCCACATGACTGCACCAACCAAGATGCCTGTTTCTGATATTAACATGGCACCAACTGCAGCACTGGAGCCAAATGACATTATAGCATCAAACTTGGTACTTTCAGGCAAAAAGAGGTTTAATAGCATAATATTGAACCCCTCTTACTTCATCTCCAAGGTCTGATTCTTCGGTGGCTCTCCTGCTTGCCTAGCTTACAATGAACTCTTCTCACCAGCTCATACACTCAGTTCTGAGGACAGTGCTGTGGGGGACGCTTGATTTTTCCCTACAAAACCCTCAGCACTGCTGAGCCTCTATACCAGTTATGGAAGGCACAGACCACTTCCTTATTATGGCTTTTTGTGGTATGCTTCTCTAGTACTGTACTGCATGCACTGAGATGCTAACTCTTCCTATTCCAGAGCATATGGACCACCACCCAACTCCCACACTAGTGTAATTTTGGTCAGGCCATCAGCTTCTGCTTCAGTTAGTCACGTGGGAAACAAATTCCACAAGGATACCTCTTCTGTACATTCCCCGGCTAAAGAATCATCATTCCCACTAAAAGGCAGTTGTTCCTCTTGTATCACCATTTGCAGATTACCCCTAATTATACAGTGGCTTCTTCAACAGAGTTGCTCAGGACTTGTAGAGTCCTCTGGAAGAGTTAAAGGAGTTACAGCATTAACTCCTAAAGGTCTTGCACACTGTAACTCCATTGAAAATTACCATTCCTAGGGCAATTTTCGTGGAGCCTGCTACTGAGGTAAGGATGATGCCAGGTGCCATCCCACCAATGAACGAAAGGAATGACAGGAAATATATTTCTTCTTCGAGTGATTGCTCCTGTCCATTCCCCTGTAGGTGTCTGCACGGCACGCTGGAACTTTTTCCCCTAGAGTACCCGTAGGGCCGGCTGTAGCACCCCCTCGAGTGGCGCCATTACGGCGCGCTATATAGCCAATAGCCGTCCCGTCCCTCCTCAGTTCCTTCTCTACCGCCCTGACGGTCGCTGGAACTGTTGCTGCGCAAGCAGCTCCCCTCCATGAGTCACCTTGCGGTGCGTACCCGCTGGTTTAGTTCAGTAAAGTTTACTTTAGAGTTGTTAGTTAGTTTAGTTAGTCGCCCGACCCGGGCCCGGGCAGGCTATGCTCAGCTTTAAGACTTGTTTCACATGTAAGAGGTCCATGCCAATCGACGATCCACACGGCTCCTGTCTTCTGTGCCTCGGAGAAGCCCGTTTTTCTGAACGCTGCAAGATTTGTCGCAGCTTCAAACCGCGCACTCAAAAGGACAGGGTGCGGAGACACAAGATACACATGATGGAGGAAGCTCTATGTCCGGCCCCCGCGGACACGAGTTTGAGCTCGGCACCGTCAGTGCGCAGTGCACTGGCATCGTCGGTACTGGCATCGTCGGCGCAGAAGCAGCAGGCCTCGAAACAGCACCGCAATTCGAGCACCGATAGCCATCCTCGGCGGCACTGCTCGTTGTCTCCAGGACCACAGAAAAGTGCAAAAAGGACAAGGAGAGTTCTCCGAGGGCAAGTGCCCCTCTTAGGGAGCAAAGTCACAGCAAAGTTGGCCTGACTCACTCTCAGACGGCTACGGCGGTTCCGTCACAGAGACAGCCCAACCCTCGCTCAGTCTCCTCCCCAACTAGAGACATATTGGAGGAGGAGATTATTTTACCATCCACGCCAGAGGCTTACGCAGCAGTGCAGGGGTTGACAGAGCACCCCGTGGTGGCGGTACCGGACCCTCCGGCCCCCAGCAGACCAGTGCCTTAGAGAGGGAAACCCGCACTGCTCTGCGCTCCACAACCACGTTCACTGGCACTGGAGTTGCGCACCTCCGGCTCGGCAACGGCACCGCTGACGCGACGCTGTTCCCTGGTACTGTCGGCTATAATAGCAGAGGCAGGAGTGCCTTGGTACCGGTCTCCAGCACCATCTACAGGGCGCAGGTCCCCAGGTCATCGTCGGAGGGAGCAAGGTAGAAGGCACTATTCCCCGGCACCGTTGGCAGCGGTGCCGCCTTGGTCTCCAAGGAGCACCCAGTTGGTGAGCTCGATGGAGGAATTCAAGAATCGGAGACCCCAGCACATTACCGCCCCCCCGCTGGCCCCGCCATTTCACACGCAGTGGCCGGGGTGGCAGCCGGGTCTTCAGTGGCCCTTTTGGACACCATGGGCCTATGGTCAACAACAAGGTTCCAGACCAAGTGCTACCAGATCGGCGTCGGGCACTAGACCCCCACTGTCATCCACAGTTAGCGTTCCTCCCGGTACTGGGGAGCCCTCAGACATAGAGTCTGTAGTGGGTGATCAAGACTGGGCCAGTCTGGTCAGCAGGAGCCACAGTACCTTCCAGGTCAGAGGCCAGAGGCCCTAAGATAGAGGAATCATCATCCTCACCCCCGGATGAGGCTGTGGTGGGAGCCAAACCTGTGGCCATCCCAGACGACACCAGGGCTCACCAAGAGCTCCTGTGCAGGGTAGCCCATGGACTCAACCTGCAGGCGGAGGAGATCACTGAGGATGCGGATCCCATGGTGGACATTCTCCTCCCAGAAGGCCCAAACCGCGTTGCACTGCCATTCATTAAAACGGTCCAGAACACTACAAAGGCCTTATGGCATACCCCAGCATCGATTCCCCCCACGGCGAAATGGGCGGAGAGGAAATATTTTGTCCCTTCTAGAGGGTACGAGCACTTTTATCCCCCCCCCCCCCCGACATTGGGGTCACTGGTGGTAGTGGCTGCCAACGAGCGGGAGAGGCAAGGCCAACCGGGCCCAACGCCCAAGTCGAAGGATGCTAAGAAGCTGGACTTGTTTGGCCATAAGGTCTATTCAACGGGGGGTCTCCAGCTAAGGATTGCTAACCAACAGACGATCCTCAGTTGATATATGTTTAACGCCTGGTCTTCACTTGAGAGGTTTTTGAACTCATTGGACCAGGATGCTAGGGCTGACATGACTGCCTCAATCAGAGAGGGCAAGGTGGTATCTAAGGCTTCTACTTCAGTTGACTCTGGACACGGCCGATGCAGCAGCGCGCTATGGCCTCGGGAGTGACAATGCGTAGGAGTTCATGGCTACAGGCATCGGGCTTGCCGCAGGAGATCCAGACCACTATTCAAGACCTTCCATTGAAAGGACCTGAGCTGTTTTCCCACCAAACAGACTCTCGTCTCCAGACCCTAAAAGATTCTAGGGCCCTCATCAAGTCATTGGGGCTTCATACGTCCACACCACAGCGAAAGCCATTCAAACCCCTGCCGCCCCCTGGGCATACCACCGACGACCGGACTCCGACAGGCGGCGCAACAGGAGTAGTTGTAGGGGTAACGGTCGCCAAGCCAGCAGCCAGGGAGGCCCACGTCACACATCTGCACCTAAGAAGACCTTTTGAGGATACACCCGAGGTCAGCGTTCCAATATGAACGGATCCAGCCCACCCCTTGTTCTCAAACAGATTATCCCGTTACCTGCTGGAGTGGTGAGTTATAACTTTGGACAGTTGGGTGCTTCGAACCATTCAGGAGGGATATTCCCTCCAATTTTCTTCGTTACCCCTGTCAGCACCCCTTCCTGCTGCCATGGACCCCACACAAGAGCAGTTCTTACAAATAGAGGTCCAAATGCTACTACAAAAAGGGGCAGTGGAGGAGGTCCCTCCGGACAGGCGGGGCAAGGGGTTTTATTCCCACTATTTCCTTATCCCCAAGGCGAAGGGTGGCCTGCGGCCTATTTTAGATCTTCGGCGTCTCAGTCACTTTCTCAGAAAGATCAAGTTCCACATGGTATCCCTGGCATCGATAATTCCCTTCCTGGATCCCGGAGATTGGTACGCCACTCTCGACCTACAAGACATGTACTTCCGTATTGCTATTCATCCCAGACATGGGAAGTTCCTCCGTTTTATCGTGGGGCAGAGGCACCTTCAGTTTATGGTGCTCCCTTTTGGCCTCTCAGTGGCACCGCACATTTTCACAAAGTGTCTAACGGTGGTAGCGGCCTCCCTCAGGCAACAGAGGATCCCCCTTTTTCAATATCTTGATGACTGGCTGGTCTCGGGCCGCTCGGAGCAGGAGGTGCAGTCTCACCTGGACCTCACACAGGGCCTATTTGCCCATCTAGGGCTTCTAATAAATGCCCAGAAATCAATCCTGCACCCGACTCAAAGGATAGAGTTCATAGGGGCGGTTTTGGACTCA
Organism: Podocnemis expansa; assembly: GCA_007922195.1. Taxonomy (NCBI): domain Eukaryota; kingdom Metazoa; phylum Chordata; order Testudines; family Podocnemididae; genus Podocnemis; species Podocnemis expansa. Next base: position 6,121,521 of record ML682015.1, on the reverse strand, counting down.
GTGTCAGCAGAAGCGAGCCTTCCGCTTTCCCGCTTCTGAGCAATCAGCCAGTCCGTGGACTCCCTACTCAGTTTTCCTATTTTGACGGTCAGACCATGCCTCAGACTCTTAGGCCTCATGGCAGCATGTACTTTTGTGGTGGAGCACACCCGCCTCCGCATGCGCCCTCTCCAGTTGTGGCTGTCCACCGTGTTCCACCCAACAAGGGACAGCCTAGATGCAGTGGTGTCTTTACCAGCACCGGTGAGAGAGTCCCTCCGATGGTGGACATCGGAGTCCAACCTGTGCTCAGGGGTGCCGTTTTGGGCAAGTCGCCCTTCAGTTTGCCTAGTAACAGATGCTTCGGACCGGGGCTGGGGTGCCCACCTGGGTCACCTCAAAATGCAGGGCCTATGGAATGGCAGGGACCTGCGCCTTCGCATCAACGTCAAGGAGCTCAGGGCCATACGGTTAGCTTGTGTGGTTTTTCGAGGTGCCTTGGTGGGGAAAACGGTGACAATCCGTATGGACAACACCACGGCGATGTTTTATGTCGACAGGCAAGGGGGAGCCCGTTCGAGCCAGCTGTACAGAGAGGCAATGGAGTTCTGGGAATTTTGCATTCGCCACCAGATTCACCCTGTGGCCTCGTACTTACCGGGCGCCCAGAACCGTACTGCAGACACTCTCAGCAGGAGATTCATGATGTACGAGTGGTCGCTCCACAGAGAGGTGGTGGAGGTCCTCTTCCGACGGTGGGGTCGTCCCCGAGTGGACCTCTTCACCTCTGAGATCAACAGAAGGTGCAGGAGGTTCTGTTCATTCAGGGATCTGAGCCCCGGATTGATGGCAGACGCTTTCAATATTCAGTGGTCGGGCCAACTGTGCTATGTGTTTCCCCCAACTCTACTGGTGCCCAAGGTGTTACAAAAGATAAAATTGGACAGGGCAAAAGTCATCCTAATTGCTCCAGCTTGGCCGAGGCACCATTGGGTCTCAACCCTCCGGAGACTGTCAGTGCGCTCCCCGATCCAACTACCACTGAGACCGGATCTGTTGACGCAGGACAATGGCAGATTGCCTCACCCCAACCTAGAGGCCCTTCACCTCTACGGGTGGATCCTCTATGGCTAACAGCAGGGGAGTGGCTGTGCTCATCCCTGGTGCGAGAGGTTCTCTGCAGCAACAGGAAACAGTCCACACGGACTGTGTACAAGGCTAAATGGCACAGGTTCGCTCAGTGGGCCGCGGATAAAGGCTGGGACCCCTTCAACCTTCCTATCCCGAGACTGCTGGACTACCTGTGGCATCTCAAGTCTCTCGGCCTCTCGGTAGCGTCCCTGAAGGTCCACCTGGCGGTGATTTCGGCGTTTCGTCAGGTACCGGGGCACACCTCGGTTTTCTCACTTCCAATGGTCAAGCGATTTTTGAAAGGCGTTTCGAAACTGTACCCTTCAGTAAGGCTGCCTGCTGCTCAGTGGGACCTGAACCTGGTCCTGTCCAGACTCACCAGGCCTCCATTCGAACCCCTGGCAACCTGTTCGTTGCTTCTCCTTTCATGGAAGGTAGCGTTCCTGGTGGCAATTACATCGGTAAGGAGGGTTTCAGAGTTACGGGCCCTGTCAGCAGAGCCCCCGTTTACAGTATTCTTTAAGGACAAGGTTCTGCTGCGGACCCACCCGGCATTCACACCTAAGGTAGTGTCGCAGTTTCATATGAGCCAAGACATTTGTTTACCAGTTTTCCACCCCAAGCCTCGCTCCTCGGACGAGGATAGAAGGCTCCATACGCTAGATGTGCGCAGGGCATTGGCCTTCTATGTCGAGAGGACAAGACCGTTCCATCAATCACCGCAGCTTTTTGTGGCTATTGCGGATAGAATGAAGGGCCAACCAGTGTCCTCGCAGAGAATTGCCTCCTGGATAGTGGCGTGCATTCAAGAATGCTACAGTTTAGAAGGAAAACGCCCTCCTGAGGTGAACGCCCACTTCACCAGAGCTCAGGCAGCGTCCACGGCATTCCTGGTGGGGGTGCCAATCGCAGAAATATGTAAAGCAGCGACTTGGTCTTCCCTGCATACCTTTGCACATCACTATGCCATCACCCAACAGACCCGAGATGATGCAGCAGTGGGGACGGTGGTGCTCCAGTCAGTACGCTTATGATTCCACCCACCTCCGAGGTAAGGCTAGTAATTCACCTACAGGGGAATGGACAGGAGCAATCACTCGAAGAAGAAGAGGAAGAAGAAGAAGAAGGGGTTACTTACCTGTAACCAGTCTTCTTTGAGATGTGTGGCTCCTGGCCATTCCATTCCCTCCCGCCTTCCCGCTTCGGAATAAGGGAGAAGGAACTGAGGAGGGATGGGCTGGCTGTCGGCTATATAGCGTGCCGTAATGGCGCCACTCCAGGGGGAGCTACAGCTGGCCCTACGGGTACTCTAGGGGAAAAAGTTCCAGCGTGCCTTGCACGTGGCGTGCAGACACCTATGGGGAATGGCCAGGAGCAACACATCTCGGAGAACACTGGTTACAGGTAAGTAACCCCTTCTTCTGCCTAGGAACTGGAGTTCTGGTTCACATGTCCACCCCCCAGCTCACCAGTTGTGGACCCAACTACCCCAAACACAAAATAAACAACACACAGATCCACTCTGCATGATAAATATTGGGAAAGCTTGATTTATTGCGCACAGAGGTATATGCTTAGTCCACCCTCATGATGAGCGTGTCCAGTTATGTAGCATTATTGTCTAATTGTGATCACACTACATTTATGACAAACTTTCTCAATTCTATGATGACTTTCTTGAGTCTAGACAAGAAAGATACAAAGCTTATTACTAGATGCCAACTTGCAGCCTGCATATCTTGACAGGCAGTAGTCTGTGGCTATACTGCAGCAAGGACGACAGCCACAGCTGTGGTCATGCACAGAGCCTCTTGACTACATGGTGCAGGTTTTCCCAGAGAGCTGCAGACCAAAATAGAAGACTTGCGTTTTAATGGGACGCAGCTCTTTACTGAAAAAACTAATGAGGTCCTCCATTTGATGAAAGATATAACAACAACTTAACAATCACTGGCCACCTCTCACCCTTCACAACTTGAAGAGCAGAGTTGAGGGTGCAATCAAGAGTCTGAGAAATCTTGAACATTGTGCAATGCCATTTGCAGTGAGTGAAAGTTTAAATTTTGCTTCAACTCGTTATGCTCCATATGGTTGTCAGTAACAATGGACAAATGGGTCTTATAAATAGTCAAAGTAGGTTACATCATCCCATTCCTATCCATAACCCCCCCCCCCCATTACCATTCAGGGACCCAACTCGTGCAAACTCTGTCATAAGAGAGAGACCTTTTTACTCCTGATAGGTGCCATAGAGCACATAACACCTCAACATGTGGAGAAGGGCTTTTATTCCTGGTAGCTGTAACACAGAAGAAGACTGGGGAGGGGGAGACACATTTTAGATAGATCACTGAACAAATTTGTAATGAGACAAAAATTCAGAATTTTCACTCTGACAATGATAATACCAGCACTGCATAAGGGGGCTGGTTTTCAGCCCTTGACCTCCAGGACACCAATTTTTCATGCTGTAAACCATGCAGCACAGAGATGGTTTTTAAAATTCATGGTTTTAGGAAACCATTACCAATACATGGTTTTACCATTTGGCCTGTCTGCAGCACTGAGGATATTTTCAAAGATGTGCATGGTTGTAGCCACACATCCATGAAGGCCGGGAATTTTCATCTTCCCATCTTGGATTATTGTCTTATAAAATCACCTAGACATATACAGACTCCACCTCACAGTGTGGCTGATGTGACTCTGTCCTAAGGATGTAGAGTGCTCAGAAGAAGTTAGACAAATATTACTAAACAGCAGAAAATTGTCCATAAGCAGGACTTGCAGAATGGTGAAGAGTCCTGTCCTGTTGCTAAGCCAGACAGATTGACACAACATTTTAAGAGTGCACTTATCGGCAATCTCAGTTTTTCACAACAGAAGATAACATGACCATACGCTCTCACCCAGTTGTGAAAAAAAATGCTTGGCAGGCTTACAGAAAAGCTTTTTCTACTCTTCATAACTCCACTCCATCATGACATCTAAACTTAGTTCTCGGATCTCTTACAGGGACATCATTTGAGCCTCTTGCAACTTGTCCATTCCTTCACATGTTTTATGAGGATTTCTTTCTTATTTGCCATTATTTCTGCCAGATGTTTAGGTGAGATAAGTGTACAAATGGCATATCCATCCTACATCGTGTTTCAGAAAAACAAATTCACCCTTAGGCTGAACCTTAATTTTTTTTTCCAAAGAGAGTCTCTGATTTTCATATCGACTAACCAACACACGTCTGCTTTTTGTCCCAAGCCTCACAAAGACCTTCAGGAAGCGATCTTCCATACTCTCAGTGTTGGAAGAGCTATTGCCAGCTAAATGGGAAAACTAAGTCCATTTAGAAAATTGGACAAATTCTTCATACCCGTAGCAGAACAGACAGCGGGGAAACAATCTCCTGTCAAGGAGTATCCAAATGGATCTTACCCGTATTTGAACGTGTTACAAACAAAAAGGCAAAACATTTCACTTGGAACCAGAACGCACTCGATGAGATCTATGGCTACATCAGTGGTTTTTCTCAACGATGAGTCCACAATGCATGTTTGCAGAGCTGCAACATGGACATCACTACTTGCTTTTATTAAGCATGACACTATCAACTAAGCATCTACCAAAGATGGATTAGTGGTAGTGTTTGTACTGTCATCTGTGCAGAATTATTAACATGGAAATCTCTCCTCCAGTACAGAATGCTGGTACACAATCAGCACAAGTGGAGCACCCCCAGAGACATCACTTAAAGAAGAAGAAAAGATTACTCACCCTGTGAAGTAACTACTGTTCTTCAAGATGTGTGTCCCTGTGGGTGCTCTACTACCCCACCTCCTTCCTTCTGCTTTGGAGTTCTAACAATGGATTCTGTGGTAGAGAAGGAACCGAAGAGATTTGGGTCGCAAATATACTAACAAGTCGCACCAGCAGCTCTGCAAGACAATGGTGCACACGCAACCTGACCTGATGCTGCTGAAAAGGCCTCCAATCTAGGGGACCATAGCAAGCAATGCCAAAATTAGAGTATCCGCAAGAACACACATCTTGAAGAACACTGGTTATTGCACAGGGTGAGTAATGTTTTCTTTTATAATTTACAGTAGAAAATAATAAATTGCTTAGTTTTGGGAATAATCTTTGTAAAATGTCATATTTGCCATATTAAATTTTATAGTTATGGCTTGAGTTTTAGTTGCCTATAGTTGATGTGCCATGTGAAACTGTCAACTCACACTACATTTTAGGGGAAATTTGACATCCCTTACTTTATAGAGATTCTTGAACATTCAAAATAAAGCACGTTTATGTTAGTATATTTGTATTTTCTGCAACTGCATGTCTTTCTGTCATTGATGTTGCACTTCTAGTAAAACCTGGAGTATTTTTTTTTATAATTGATACAATCAATTTCTCTGTTTTTTCTTTTTTCATTTAAAATACTAATCAGTTTTTCAGAAATGTCTATCTTCATTTCTCTCTCTCTCTCTCTCTCTTTTTTTTTTTTTTAAATTTCTTCTTCTTCCCTCTGCAAGTTGCTCCTGCTGTTTCTTCTAGCACTGAAGTTCATCGCTCTGGCTCTGACTCTGCTCCTACTTTACATAGCTGTTTCTTAGTAAATGAAGGTATTCTCTCCACATTTTCTATCAACTTGTCATTTAACTTAAAACTAATATGCGTTATCATTGTTATGGCATGAGTCTTTAATCTGTGTATGCATTTGTTTTGCGAGAGATGGAAACAACAAGTTTCATTTTGCAGCTTTGATCACTAATACTTGGTAAGCATGTTGACAAGGATTAGCTTTAATTCCCATTTCCTGGATTTTGTGAACATCATCTTTACTTTAAAACCGTGAGAATAGTTTATAGGGATTATTTCTATTTGAAACCTCTCTTTTTTTTCTTTTAACACTTAATTCCAGCGTTTCATGTTAGGGAAAACACACATACCATATGCTTGTAAGGCTGATTAAACTAGGTTTATGTTGGCCTAGGGAGTGCAACAAATTCCAAAATTGAGGGACCATCACAGGAAGAACCACCAGCTGACCCTTGTCTCCTGTACGTGGGCTGGGAGGGATTAGATTTTTATCTGTAAATGTTGATAAGTGTTGATTTCACTGAACAGGCTCAAAAGATGAAAAAGTATTTCCATCAATGATTATTAAATTTACAGATAGGCAAGGAACGAAAAATGTTGCTTGAGAACTTCAGAGTTTGATTTCCAATGGGGTTGCCATGTTAGTCTATTTCAGAAAAACAATTTTAGTCTTTAAAAGTGCCACAGAGCTCTGTTTGTAGAGTCTGATTTAAGACTCTTTACTTTGTATGTTCTGATGTATGTGGACAGTTTTGTATTTTAATAGTTATGAAACTTAAATTTTTACTCTCAATATCTATTGTAATGAAATTATTATCTGATGCCTGTCCCACAACTGTAAAAATTAAAAATCAATAAAACCTGGAAAAATGCTTAAAGCCCATAATTTTTTACAACTGGAAAAATTTAAATAAAAATAAACAGATGCTTAAAAATATTTTTCATTGAAATTAAAAATAGTTTTGCCATTCTCCCATATATATCTATCCACTTAGTCCACATTATGAAATCACACCCTAAAAATTATTATTTCAAAATAACAGGAGTGCAGAGGTTTTCTACAGTCATTTAATTTTTCCATTTTTTGTATTAATGTAATTTAATGGCTGGACTTAAATTATTTGTCTGTCTGACTGGGAAAATCCAGTTTTTAAAATTTAGCTTCTGTGTAGAAAACTATTATGGGAATTATCAGCCCGAAGAGATTTTTATGATTAGGAGATTACTGAAAATACTCATAGCCCCATAGCAAGGAAGTACTTCTAGGTTCTGCTGTGCTAGGCACAAAGTCCATTGAGAATGGAGTTGCATTCTGTTTTCAACTGCTGATGACTGTTAGAAACAGTTAGCTTTTAAAGATGAAATTTCTTTTGATTTTTTTTGGTCCCAAAATTAATTTTTCTATGGGTAGCTTGAAATTCTATTTGTACATTTTTGGTGGTATCTAATGAGGAGAGACCTGTATCACAGTTAATGAAGGAACACAGATGTCTTTTCATGCTCTAATAACTCTTAGACTTCCCAGTAAAATAAACTAACTTAAATAAAATAACCATACTTGGTGTAGATCAAGACGCTGGTCAAGTTGGTCACTTTTTGTGATGTATTCCTGAGCCCCCAGAGAGCACCAGTACTCTATGCCACCATGATCAATTAAGAGATAGGACCTTCCTCTTCAGTAAGGATACACTCCAAGAAGTTTTACTTGAAATGAATTATAAGTATTCTAAAATGCTATATTGTGCAAGTTGGATATCCTTATTTCTGCTAACTTTAAAAAAAAAAAAATAGAAGAGATGCTTCAGAGTGATGTGGCATATGTGTCTGAAGCTATGTTAGTCTAGTTCAACAAAACAAACAAGGAGTACCGTGGCACTTAAAGACTAACACTTTTTTTAATCTCATGAGCTTTTGTGGGGGAAAATCCAGCTTCGTCAGATGCTTAGAAGATGGCTCATGATAAATAAATTTAAGTGCCACAGGACTCCTTGTTTTGTTATGTTGCAGTAAGGTTTTAAATGAATAAGTCAAGCTTTCATGCAAATAATGTATGCTCTGTTTTCACACACTGATAGGTCACTTTTCACTAGCACATTTTCCTTTTGTTCTTTAAAATAATACTTCTGAAAAACTAAAAATGAATATGACATTATTGCTGACTGTTGACTCGAACCTAAACATGTACTTGTATATTAAGGAGTTAAGCTCCGTGTAAAGTAATATAAGTTATAATGTATATCTGAGTCAACTGACTTGTGCTTCCCTTTAGTTTCATGAGTGGTAGTCTTTAAAATCTCAGCCTTAATGCCAAATGAATTCAGTAATTTTGTTTTTGTTTTTGCATTTATTGTAGTCCATGATTCCATAATGCACTTAAGCATTTTCTTGTCTCAGGGATTTAAAATTAAGCATGGTTTTAAATGCTTTTTTTTAAACTCAAGATCACTGTGTAATTTACGACTGAGGTCCTGGTCCTGCACTGAGACACGTGTGTAGACCTCAGTTAAAGTCAGTGGGGCTTTGCATAGGTGTGAGGATGGGATCAATTAGCTTTTGTTACAGGATCTGATCCTTAGAGAGCCAATTCAATTTGTGTGATTGGTGCTAGAAGCTCATACGTGCTGTGAGGCTGATCCAAAGTCCACTGAAAAGTATGAAAAGAAGTCCATTAATTTACTTGGGCTCTGGGTCAAGTCCTATATAGGGTTTAACCTTAGGTTCCCATGACAGAGGGGAAAAGAATTCTCTTCTGCTTCAGTTGACAGCAGCAAACAGATGGTCATGTTTTTAGCTGACACGCAGCCCTCTTTTGATCTCAGCAAAGATGTTCTTTTAACTGCTTTTTAAGTACACATCTGTAGCAGTAATTCATCTGCAGGTTTTTGGTTTTATTTTCTCTTGTATGTGTTTAAACTTGGATTTTGCTGTGGGTTATGCTACTATATAACATTTTGTGAATGGTTGTAATAGACAAACCTGTCTGAATTTGGCTGGGAACAGAGATTTAGCTGTGTGGTTTTTTTTTTTTTTTTTCTTTTCAAGGCAACAGACTGATTTGCTCTTTATGTAAAAATATCTGCCTTACAGAAAAAAGAATTGCATATCATTTACTAAGTTACTGATTTTCTCATTGAGAGGTCTGCCTATGTAGAAAGTAGGTTCCACACTCTTCCCTAAGAGGAAATTTAGCTTTAGGGAAGAAGTGAATGTCTCAAGCCAGTGGCCAGAGTAAATCCAAAAATATTTTGCATACATTTAAATACAATGCACTATTTTGACCTTTTGATGTTAAAATTGCCTATATGTTTATTATGCCTGTTTTTAACCTATTTTAATAGGATGGAGTCAGTTAGCTGCTATGCATTGTGTTATGCTCCCTGACCTGTTGGGATTGGAGAAATTTAGACCACCTCTTCTTGAAATGCTAGCTCGCAGGTGGCAGGATCGATGCCTGGAGGTAATATTAAATTACAAATAGCAAACACAAAATTGTAAGCTGCAATATTGGATAATGGCTAGTGTATATATTTTAAATAACCAGTGAGCTATTAAACTAACCAGTGGCCTCCTTCTTTTAAATCAATATTTTAGATTTAAGTAGGAAACTAGAACAACAGAGGTTTAGCAAGAGAAATATGAATCTGTGATTTAGCTAAGTGGCCAGTGGATGTCATCATTGTGCTGCTAAAATACCCATAAACAGTTTTTCATTTGGCGGTAGAAAACTTCCGTTCTCCAAATCTGCAAGTTCACTTTGAGTAACCAAATTCCAAGTAGTTTGCAGATCTTCTTCTTTATTAAATAAGTGAAAATAAGTGCATCAAGAAGTCAATAAAAGCTAAAAACTACAGTAGATCCTTAGTTACAAACACATGAAGAATGCAGGTTGTTAATAACTTTGAAATATTGTAACTTGAAACAATGTCATGACTGTTCAAGGTTTACAACTGAACACTGACTTAGTTTGCAGTGTTCATTGCTATGCAGAAGAAAAATGCTGCTTTTAACCATCTGAATTAAAGTGAAATTAGCTCAGAAACAATTTTTTCACCTTCCTTAACTGTCTCTTCTTTTAGTAGTTTTTGTGTAATACGGCACTGTAGTATACTGCATTTGCTCTCTTTATTTTTTTCTGCTGCCGCCTGATTGCATACTTCTGGTCCCAACTGAGGTGCATGGTTGACTGACTGGTTTCTAACTCTGGTATTTGTAACTCTGAGGTTCTGTTGTATTAGAGTTTACTTTAAAAATTTTCATCCATTTATGGATATGGATGTGGAATTTAGCTCTATGTGACTGTCAAAAAGAATATTTTCACTGTGTCTCAGATGCCTAAAAAAAAAAAAAATAGGTTCAAGGAGGAAACATTTGCTGCATGTTTTTACATTTCAAAAATGAGATTGAACGTACTGTAGTTCAGAGGCAGCCAAACTTATGGAACTCAAGAGCCACACAAGTTGATGATTAAACCTTCAAGAGCCGAACTGAGGCCTATAGGCATATACTTTTACCTACTCCAAAGTTACTAAGTTTAAAATTCATTGCACACTTCAATTTTATCATAAAAAGAGGACAAACATTGATCCTACTAATGGCAAATTCTAATTATTACTTAAGGTTACCATGAAAATTAGGCCTATACAGTAAAAACTTAGCTGCTGCTCGATGTCAAAGACTGAAGGCCAATGTTCCCTGTAAGCTGGGTCAGTGAGCAGTGCCGCAGCTGCTACCGCTCACTGGCACAGCAAGCACTGACCCCAGAGCAGGTTCGGCAGCCACAGGCCATACCTGGCCCCAGAAACATTTCTCCTGGGTGCCAGGAAGCCTAGGGTGGGGCTGGGCTTTGAACAGGCAGATAAACATCTGTGGCCCTGAGCATGCTTTGTATGCATGTGCAGGGCTGGGAGAGAGCAGCAGACACTGCACTAGAGTCATGTAGGCAACAGCTGGATGGCCTTGCCAGGTAAGGGGGTGGGGTAAGAAGAAAGTGAGTGGGGGAGGAAAGAAGGGGTCGGTCCGGGTGCCGGGACTGAGAGCAAAAGCGGGGGATCAGCGGCGGTTGGGGCTCCGGGGCTGGAAGTTAAAGCGGGGAGCAGAGCTGTGGTCAGGGCTGGCTGGGAGCGGAAGTGGGGATCAGAGTTGGAGTTGGGGCTTGTGGGGAACAGAAGCGGGGGTCGGGGCTGGTGGGGAGCAGAAGTGGGGATTGGAGCTGGAGTTGGGACTGACAGGGAGCAGAAGCGGGGATTGGAGCTGGAGTTGGGGCTGGTGGGGAGCAGAAGCAGGGATCAGAGTTGGGGTCAGGGCTGGCGGGGAGCAGAAGCGGGGATCAGAGCTGGGGTTGGGGCTCTCAGGCTGGGAGCAGAAGTGGGGAGCAGGGAGCGGCAGTGGGGACTCCAGGGCTGGGAGCAGATTAGAAGTGGGGGATAAGTTCATGGCACGTGGGGGGGGGAGGGGAGGGTTGATGTGTAAGGAAATGTATTGTTCTTCTTCGAGCGCTGCTCGGATGCATTCAGTATTAGGTGTCTCCGTGCCAGAGTGCCGGATTGGCCGGAAAAATTTTGTCTTAGCCTGTCAGAAGAGGGAAGACGGCCACCGTCCCTCGCGCCACCCATGGCTACATATACAGCCGCCTCTCCACCCCCTCCTCAGTTTCATTCCTTCCGCCTTGCGGGTCGGATCTGGAACGTCCACTTCTTGCTGTCACAAGTGGCCTGTCCTTTGAGATCAGCTTTCACCGACCTGGAGAATCTACTTATGGAATTAATTCCACTACAAGAGCCTTCCGCCATTGGACTGAAAGCCTACAATAATGCCAGGGTTCAAACCCTGTGCCGAATGCGGCAAGGCCTTCCCCAGGGATGATCTCCATGGGAAGTGCCCAGGTGCATGGGCAAAGACCACATGGTCTCGGCGTGTTCCATTTGTCTCTCCTTTAAACCCCGGACCATCAAGGAGAGGGATCAGTGACGCTGCGCCCTAGCCTCAGAGGAGGCTCAGCACCCCTCACCTGAAACCTCGGGTTTGAGCTGGGCCCCGAGATCCAGCCCGACGCTGGTGCCTACATGGCACTGTGCCACCAGTGTCTGCCGCCTCCGCACCACCTCGGTGCCGATCTGGCACCACGGCACCAATCGAGGTCGCCCTCAGGCAGCCCGGCACCGTACCGTGTCACCTCTGGTGCCGATGGCCCGGCATAGCCCGGCCTCACCGGTACCAACTTCACCTCGGCACTGGCTAACCCCACCATCGGCACCGCAGAGTCCGGTGCCGATGGAGCAGGAGTCCTCCCACCCTAGCAGTCCTCCCTTCCCCAGTGAGGACTTGCCTGTGGGCCATGTGGGAGAGATCCTCGTCCCATCCATGCCGGAGGTGATGGAGGCAGCACAAACCCTGCTGCTCCTCCTGACCCACCCGCCCCACCTCTAGTCAGAAGGGGCAAACCAGCCTTTTCTTCAGAGACCTGGGTTCAAGAGGGATGCTCCTCCTCTCCCCCCACTATGGGGCCAGCGTTACTCCACCGCTGGCACAGAGCCGGGAATCCCAACCCCACTCCCATGGCTCCAGCCCGGAAGAAGGGTCGTCCAGGGGCTCTAAATGGCCCCGGTGCCGAACAGCATCTGCTTTTCACTTTCAGGCACAGGAATGGTCCCTCAAGGGAACTCCATCACCTCCCTGACGAATCCCCAGTGTTGTGCTGTCCCTGGCACCGGAGACCTTTATGGGAAACCTCTCGGCGCACTTTGACCTGCTGCGCTGAACTATGGCCCACTTAGGTATGCAGGTGGAACCTCTGAGCCTTCCCCTCTGATACTCTGTTTGGACCAGCGTTTGCCTCCATGGAGCCCTTAGCAATCCCACCCCACCCGAGCGTATGGGACCTTGCATGCTCCCGGTGGCAACACCCATGCTCCGTTCCCCTAGTTTCGCATACGGCGAGCATGAAGTATCGGGTACCAGAAGCAGATTACCCCTCACTTGCTGGCCACCCAGTTCCCCCTTGGGACATGGTCCAGATGGCAACAGGGGCTGGAGATCCCCCTAGGAACCCTCTCTCCTCCTCTAGGAAGAAAAGGGAACTGGATCTGCTGGGCTGCAAGGTGTATTCTTCATCAGCCCTTCAATTGCGAGTGGCTAACAACCAGGCCATAACCAGCAGGTACCTGCTGGATGTCTGGGAGTCACTCGGGAGGTTCAGGGACATGCTTCCACCTGAGGCTAGGGAAGACTATGATGCCTTCCTGGAGGAAGGTAACACAGTCTCACAGGACCTTCTACTCTCCACCCACGATGTGGACGACACCGCTGCCCATACCATGGCTTCGGCAGTTACTCTCCGAAGGGCAGCTTGGCTTAGGGAGGCTAGAGTGCCCCCTAACACATAGCAGGCGGTCTTGGACCTGCCTTTTGAAGGAAATGTTCTGTTCCCCCCTGAAACTCTCTCAGTGGTGGGCACAGCCATAGATCCACGGGGAGAGGCCAAATATTTTGGCCTTCTCCCTCCCGGTCCCACTCCACCTACTTAATTCCCATCTCTTCGGGCGGGTCAGGCCCTTGCTTCTCTCTGTTGCATTCGCAATGATCAGGTTTTCATCCACCCTCAAGGGCGCAAGCCTTCTAGCTACTGTTACCCCCTTGTCCTAAGGGGGCAAGGGACCTGAGGTGCCACTAACCCCCTCCCCCACATAGGGAGGACAGGTCTGCCAGGAACCTCCTAGGCCCTGCCTTCTTATTCCTCTGGCCTGGTTTCTACAGCATCGGGGGTTTGGCAACACAACAGTGCCCGTCTACGGTGCATGTACTCAACACTGTAGTGACCAGCCTTTCCCCTTAAACAGTGACTTCCCCAACAGAAACCACCCCTCTACCATTGCAACAGTTCCCTTCCCGAATACGTCCCACCGCGTCCCCCACCCTAACCCCCACCAAGGGATGGAGACACCTCTTGTTGTAGCCTAGCTTTGGAGGGGCTCCGAGACACGCACGTCCGAAGACTCCCCTAGTAGGACTGTGCCCATGATCATGACGTGTGCCCCAGGTAGGACCCCGCGTATCCGGGTCGGGGAAAGGTGGGGGGACATCCCTGGTCACACCGCTGCCCCCTGAGCTGAGACCTCAACCCTCCGTCAGGATTATCACATGCAATGAAGGGGACACATCTGTATGGGAATACAGCTGCCTGGGAAGCCATTATTGGGAAGGTGTATAGAGAGTGGGTTTTACCCCTGTATGGACCGTAGGTATGGCCCCTTCCCACCCTCACAAGTCCCCCCATTTCTACCTCCTGGTGATCTAGTGGACCTGGGGACCCACCTTATGAATCTTCACCTTGGTCTACCACCTTCAGGGTCACCCACAGTACCCCGGGCCCACCAAAGTATGACCGGGGACACCAAAACTCCCGTAGGAGAACACCTTGTTCTGTTCCATACGTCAGGAAACTGCGGGGCCTACCCCTCCAAGTGCCCTCGCACATCTAGTACCCGATATCCGCTGCCTTGGGGACAGCTGTCTATGCTAGACAAAAGTTTCCTTATTTCCAGGGCACTTAACATAATCCACCCCCTTCGATCTTCCCCTGGCAGGGCACGACACTCACTCCCTCCCCTTTTCTTTTCCGCTCTGCCTCCCTGCGTGGCTGCTCTGCTATACCCTGCGCAGCCCTTACGGCTACTGCTCCCTCCCCATATGCATTGGTGGCACCTGGCATATTTGCGGTCTCCTCTCACCTTTCTCAAGGACCACGTTGACACCTCTGCCATTCCTATGGTGTGATATGCAGGTTCTTCCTATGCAACATATGGCAGTTTTGGGTGGTTTTTCTCTTATCCCTTCTCTTACCTGCCTCTAGTGTCGTCGTCCCCCGGGAGGGGACCCCATTTGGCTCTCTGATGCCAGGGTGTCCTTTGAACTGGTGACAGCTCGGTTTAGGCTTCTTTCTCAAGCCTAGAAAGGACCTTCCTTGGTAGTTTTCCTTAATACCCATGTATTAAGAAATGCGCTCCTTGGCAGCCCTGGCTGGCAAATTGGTAGCACTACCCTTCAGACAAACACCATAGGTACTGAGTCCAAGGGTTTTCTTCTGGCTCTCCTCTGACCCCTGCGGTCACAGGGGCTGACTAGACGATAGTGAGAGCTCTCTTCTGCTCCTCTCCTTTCTCCCTCACACTCTAGTGAGAATTTTGAGAGGTAAATCTGGCAGGCCTCGACTGGGGGGGCCCTTCCCTATATTCTAGCAGCCTATAGGCCTTCCCATCAGCATTGCCCAGGCCACATTGCAGCCAGCACTTTTCCAAAGCTTTCTCCTGTGAGAGCTGGTCATAGGGCCAACTCGGTTGAAATCATGCGCTTCTGTGCTACCAGGTCATTAATTCACACCAAAGGCCCTGTCTTGCTTGACCCAACCCCACGTGCCATGGGCCATGTTTTGTGGCCTTCTCAGTCAACCTTGAGCTGCCTCGTGGTTTATACCCTTATTTTCCTCTTTGTTCAGGTGACCTACGTAGCCGCATACTCTATAGCGGCCATTGCCCTTTTTCCCTTTGCTTCATGTGCACCTAGCAGTCGCCAAAACAGTCCGTGACTAGGTGGCTCCTGGAAGCCTGCGGTGCTCTATGCCCTTTTTCTTTGTGCTCTTGTCCAAGACGTGCCCACTCAGCTAGCCCTCTTGCTAGCCTTTAACATTTCTCTTGCACGTCCATGGGACAAAACCTAGGCCAGACTTGTCGGCCAGTTACATACCGAACTTTCCTCTTAGGCAGGGCACCCACACAATCCGTTCTTAGCCCTCCATTGCCCAACCCAGGTGACCTGGCCTGACCTATATTATCGGCCTCGGTGGGTTCAGGCCTACCCCGTCCTGGCGGACCCTCAGCCCTTGCCCCTCCGGGCGATTAGGCCCACTTGTCGCTTTCCTTGGCAAGTGTCTTGCTGGAAGTTCTGCCTCGTGGGGCTTGTTGCTGTGCTGAAGGTAGAAGTACCAACTCCACCCGCCATCCGTCAGCATGGCTAGCAGTCACCTAATGCTGAATGCATCGAAGCAGAGCTTGAAGAAGAACAGTGGGTTATCTACAGTAACCGTCCTCCTTCGAGATGGGCTACTCGGCTCCATTCAGGTCCATCCCTTCCGGCCCTGCTTCTGGAGTTGGCGACTCAAAGGAACAGAGGAGGGGTTGGGGAGGCAGCTGTGTATGTAGCCGCAGGTGGCACGAGGGGCGGTGGCCGCCTCCTCTCTTCTGACAGGCTAGGACAAAATTTTTCTAGCCAATCCGGCACGGAGACACCTAATACTGAATGGATCCGAGCAGCCCATCTTGAAGGAGGATAGTTACAGTAGGTAACCCACCGTTTCCCTTTCAAGTCATTGCTGCCAGATAGGTCGGTGGTTCCCAAAATTTTCTCTGCCATGGCACACCTTGCTACCTTTAATTAATTTGAGGCACACTGCCATATAGTTTCCAGATGAAGCCATATATTTTCATGAGCCAATTAGCCAATCCACAGCTCTGAGTAGTTTTTCAAAAAACTTTGTGCCACACCTGTGTGCTGTGGCACGCTGGTTAGGAAACAGTGAGATAGGTAGACACAACACACACATTCCACCCAAGATTCAGAATAAACACAGAAAACTGTATAGAACCTTATGTTACTTTATTAACACACAGCATTTCTACAGTGCTTTCCATCCCAGGATCTCTCAATGGCTCATTATAATAGGCATTCACACATGCTTGGTTCTGTGGTATCCAAGAGGCACACCCCACCTTGTGCTCACATTTAAGTGAATGGCCCTGACAGTACATTATAGGCAAACTACATGTCCTCCCATTTTGATATCTTTACCAAGTGCCAAAAACAATGGCTTTAGGAGGAGGTTCCCCTCCAGAACATGCACGTATTTTTAGCACAGCTCTGTTTTCAGTTGGAAACTGGCAAAGGAAAGTTCAAAGCTTGCAGACAAGAACAACACAAAACTGGTAGATGGGAATTGTAGCAGAGAGAGAAGGCAGCCTGATCTAACTTTTTCAGTAAAGTGGAAAAACTCTCATTGACCTTAATTAACATTAGCTCAAGTAATATATAGGCCTAAATCAGGGTGACTTCATTTAGCTAGTGAGTGAGATCTAGTCAGAATTGGCACATTCGTTAGAGAAAACAAGGAGTTGTGTGGCACTTTAAGACTAACAGATTCATTAGGAAACTCTTAAAAAAATAATAGAATTGTATTGGCTGTCTGTGATCATCAGCTCTTAGTGTAATTTCTCACTTTTTTTAATGTATTTTCACATCTTCTAAAGGTGAGCTGAAATTATAGACAACCAAAATGTTTGTTGTTCTGGAAAAGGTAATGGCTGGTACATGGAACACATTCTTAGACGTTGTCACCTATACACTGACAGAAGATAAGTTCCCATTCCTGGCCCAGTTGGTTGATATATGTGGTATGTTTCAAGCGTCTCGTGCAGATGCTGAACGAGGCTTCAGTCTAATGAATAATATTAAGATAGAGCCTTGTAAACAGGTTGGATGTTTCTCATCTAGATATGCTAATGCACATCAAGTCATATCTAAGTGCTGGATTCAAGGTTGACCTAGACTCTGTATGTGTATTCTGGAAATGTGACAAAGACAGGAGTCAAACTGAGGTGTAGATGATGGTAGAGGAGGCTTGATAGACAGCATCATTGTTTCATATTTGTTTAATAAAAACGTTAAACTGAAATACTGTGGTTTTATTAATTTACTAAAGCTCGGACAAAAAGACATCTATACAATGTTCCCTCTCTAAGCTGGTGGTGCAACTTAGCAAGTTATGGATGCACTTGGGGATCTGATGGGCAGTGGCTCAGGGGCCTGGTCCCGGGACAGGGAATGGGTAGGGAACTTGCTCAGCTGCATTCATAAGTTGCTCAGCTGCACCATCAGCTTAGAGGGAACATTGCGAAGGCTAATGGCA
The DNA here is from genome assembly GCA_007922195.1 of Podocnemis expansa. Classification (NCBI taxonomy): domain Eukaryota; kingdom Metazoa; phylum Chordata; order Testudines; family Podocnemididae; genus Podocnemis; species Podocnemis expansa. The sequence continues at coordinate 6,103,859 of ML682015.1, read as the reverse complement.
AGTTTTTTAGAATACTGACCATACTGCACTTCTCCCCACCATCCCAGACCATACTTCATTTCTCCCCACTTTCCCGATTCTCACCTGAACTCCTAGGCTGGGGCTGCTTTCCTAAACTGATTTGCTGACTTTCTTCCAGGAGCCGCAGTTTTTCATTCAAGAGCCACACGTGGCTCCCAAGCCACAGTTTGGCCACATCTGCTATAGTTCATACCTACGGTGTTTAACATTCATGTTAAACTGTCAAGGAAGTGTTAATAAATTATCATCTGCATTTTCATTTTTGAGTAACCATTTAATGAACAGAAAATATAAATGTATTGAATGTTTAAAACATATTTTATAAATTCAGATTTAGAATTTTCTAAAATCTGCTTAAAATCCCTTTAGATAACCAAGTTTTCAACTTAGTTTCTATCAGGAGGCAGCTGGGTTCTTATATTTTCTGGAATGTAGGAATAATAGTGTGGCAAAGCTTCCCCTCAGCTCTGCCATGCAGCAGGCATCTCCCCTGGCTCAAGAAGTCTTGCGTAAATCTACCGCTGTTAGGGCGAGTCTTTTATTTCCCCACCCTCAGAGTCGCATGACTACAGAGCGCCAGGTGTTTCTTGGTCTGGGTGGATCAAGCATCTTTCACCACACTGAGCGGGTAAGTCAGTAAGTCCATGGTGCCCAGACCCCAGGGCAGTACTTGTCCTTGGCTTTTCCAGCCAGTTTGTAGCTCTGGTGGTGGTGTGCTGGGCAACCTCAGTCTCTCTTCCCAGACTGGTGCCTGAGTTTCATTTCATCATCTCCTCCTGGGAAGAAGCACTACTCTCCAGGTTTGAGGAAGTCTCTCCTCCCTGCTGGTGCAAGCTTTTGGTAGCTTCTTAGTCTAGTTCAGTAAAACAAATGAGGAGTCCTGTGGCACTAATTTGTTAGCCTTTAAAAGTGCCACTGGACTCCGTGTTTGTTTTGATAGCTGATATTGCTCTCCTCCTTAACCCCCCCACACACACACCACCACCACCACTAGAAGGGGGGAGAAGTGGCCTGAGGCAACTTTTTCTAGCCTCGGGTGTTGCTAATTAAGCGGCAATCACTTCTCCCCTGCCTCCAGGCAAAAGGGGCTTTACCATTCTGAGGCTGATTTATCTGCCCTCAAGCACCCTTTCGTTGCCCTCTAGTCCAACTTTGTCACAATAGCCACTAAGTGGGTCAGCACCTACTATTTGATAGATGACTAGCTGACCTTGACATCACGCTTATATTATTGTGGCGTATTATAGTGTGTGTATTTGTAGACTGCAGTTTTAAAAGAAAAAAAGGAATTACAGACTTGTAGGATTAGAAGGGAACTCTCTAGGTCATCTAGTACAGTCTCCTGCATTTGTGATAGTACCAAGCATTATCAGACAGTCCCTGACAGGTGTTACCTAACCTGCTCTTAAAAATCTCCAGAGATGGAGATTTTGCAACATCATTAAGCAATTTATTCCAGTTTTTAACTACCTGACAGTTAGGAAGTTTTCCTAGCGTCCACCTAGAACCATCCTTGTTGCAATTTAAGTCCACTGCTTCTTTTCATATCCTCAGACGTTAAGGAAAACAATTTTTCCTCCCTCAGTCTTCTCTTCTCCAGTCTAAACAAATCTAGTTTTTTTCCATCTTCCTTAGTAGGTCATGTTTTTTAGAATTCTGTTCATTTTTGTTACTTTTCTCTGGAATTTTTCCAGTTTGCCCACATCTTTCCTGTAATGAGGTGCCCGGAATGGGCCACAGCACTCCAGTAGAGGTCTAATCATTGCAAAGGAGAGCAGAAAAATTAATTTTCAAGTCATGTTTACAACACTTCTGCTAATATATCACAGATTATTTCCTTTTTTGCAAAAGTGTTACACTATTGACTCATGTTTAACTTCCAAAGGGGGCAGCCATGTTAGTCTAGTTCAGTAAACAAACAAGGAGTCCTGTGGCACTTAAAGACTAACAAATATATTTACTGCATGAGCTTTTGTGGGAGAAAATCCAACTTTGTCAGATGCTTTGCACAAGGACCCCAAGATGCCTTTCTGCAGTACTTTTTCCTAGGCAGTCATTTCCCATTTTGCGTGTATGCAACTGATTGTTCCTTCCTCAGTGGAGTACTTCACATTTGTTCTCTTTGCACTTCATCCTTTTTACTTCAGAACAGTTCTCCAGTTTGTCTGCATTACTTTGAATTTTAATCCTGTCTTAAAAAGCATTTGCGATCTCTCCCAGCTTAAAATCATCTACCAACTTTATAAGTGTACTCTCTAATTCCATTATCTAGATAACTGAGGAAGATATGGAACAGAACTAAATACAACTCAATGTCACTTCCAATTTGACTGTGAATCACTGGTAACTACTCTCTGGGAATGGTTCTCCAGCCATTTCTGCATCTACTGTATAGTAGCTCCATCTAGGTCAGGGGTGTGCAACCTGCGACTCCGGAGTTGCATGCAGCTTTTTGGTTGCCCACATGCGGCTCCAGGCTCCACCCACCACAACCACCAGGGGACCCTGTGGGTGAGCTGTGCTAGACACTAGGTTCCTCTTTACTGCTGAGGGTACCTATGGGGGTGTGATACTCCTGGATCCAGGCTCTACCCCAACCAGACCTTGTGGCAGGCAACTTGGCCCAGCTCCTCCCAACTGACCACTCCAAACCCCCCCCCCCAAAAGGCTACACCCATTTCTGCTCTCAGAACATTTAGTTGTTGAACTAATTTTTTAAAATGACTCTTTTTACCTTTTGGGATGTTGACCCCTGATCTAGGTTGTGTTTCTTTAGTTTGTTCATGAGAAGATCATGCAAAACAGTATCAAAAGTTTTACTAAACATAAGACATGCTACATCTACCACTTCTCCCAGTCCATAAGTCTTGTTACCTTGAAAAGAACTAAGCTGGGGCATATGCTGTAGAGCTAACGCAGTCTCCTAGTTTAAGTGTTATGAGCAGATTAAGGTATGTGATCATTCCCCTTTATTCTGCACTGGTGAGGCCACATCTAGAATACTGTGTTCAGTTTGGGGCTCCCCACTACAAAAAGGGCAGGGACATGCTAGGGAGAGTCCAGCAGAGGGCAACCAAAATGATTAAAGGGCTGGAGCACAAGCCCTATGAGGACAGACTGAAAGCATTAGGCTTATTTAGTCTGCAGAAGAGAAGATTGAGGGGGGATTTGATAGCAACCTTCAACTACCTGAAGGGATGCTCTAAGGAAGATGGAGCTCGACTATTCTCGGTAGTAAAGGAGGACAGGACAAGGAGCAATGGTCTCAAGGTGCAGTTAGGGAGGTCGAGGCTGGATATTAGAAAAAACTTTTTTACTAGGCGAGTGGTGAAGCATTGGAATGAGCTGCCTAGGGAGGTGGTGGATTCTCCATCTTTGGAGGTGTTTAAGGCCCAGCCGGACAAAACAATGATTGGGATCGTTTAGTGGGAGTGGTCCTGCTTCTGGCAGGGGGTTGGACTAGATGACCTATGAGGTCCCTTCCAACCCTATGATTCTAAGTGGTAACAGCACGTAATATAGTTTCCTGGCAGATATATGCTTATCTGAATAGAGTTATCTTATTACTCGACATTATGTAATGTGTTTATGTTTCCAGAAAGCACATTCATTTTTAAAGATAACCAAAATGTTTCTCAGCAGCTGATGTTCAACAACTAGAACACTAGAGTTGGTTGTCAGGAGATCAGAGTTTTAGTGCCTGCTCTCTGTGGTTTTGTTTTTTTGTTTGTTTGAGTTGGGGCAGTTCATTTAACTGCTGTGTCTCAGGTAGCCATCGGCAAAATGCTTTGACGCCTCTGGACTGAAAACCTGGTATTAATTATATTTTTTTATTTGTTAGTTTCATAATATTTTTAACATGATATCTTCCAAGGATTTCCTCCATACTATTTTTCAGGTGTGCAGAAATAGAACAAAACCTGTGTTTAAACTTAGTGACTTAAAAAAAATTCAAGTTTTGTTGAAGTTGGAAAAGAATATTGCAGTTTATTTTATGAACATATATCGAAAAGAATCCTTTCTCTTTAAAGAGTTACAGAAAGCCCAAAATTAATTTTCCTTCACAAAAAAAATCCAATTTCTTTAAGAGTATTTGATGGGTAGCTAAATATCATGTTCTGTAAATTCCGAACTTAATTGTGATCTCCTTTACATCCCCCATTCCCTAACTTGGCCTTCCTGTATTGCTGATCTTTTCATTGGTGGGGGGAAAGCAGCTACTCAGGGGGTTTAATATTTCTGTCTCAAGAAGGCAAAGTGTCGGGAGAATACTCCCTGGCTTGCACAGCATACCTTCCCATCTCAACTCCTACATATGGGAAGGAGAGACTGAATTGTGACTTGGTACTAGAACTATATGATGCCGTGATGCCAGGGTTGGGTTTTGTACCCTTTTTTAAATATTAGCTCTGTTATTTGTATTGTAAGAATGTAAAGGCTTGATAACTTTCCAGTTCGATTTTAAAAATATTTGTAAATGTGATTTGTGAACTGAGCTTGTATGACATTTTGGTTGACTTTGTAGGTACGGGAAGCTGCCCAAGCCTTATTGTTAGCAGAACTGAGGAGAATTGAGCAGGCAGGGCGGAAAGAAACGATTGATACTTGGGCTCCATATTTGCCACAGTATATGGACAGTGTTATATCACGTAAGTACTCTTCATTTAACCCAAAACTAATTTTGTTAAAAGCTACTGTTGAGGAGAGTATATAAAAAAATATGAATTCTAGTAGCAAACAGAGGAAAGTTGTTTAATTTATAATTGTTATTTAATGAAATCTGAGATTTTAGGTCATTAAGTCATTTAGGTCATCAAACATTTCTCTTCATGGGTGATCAGCTTCATATTCACAGATTTATGCTATAAATGTTGTCCTTTTAAACTCTCATTTTTCCTTCTTTACAGAGTTCCATACACACAAAAATTAGAGTGCAAACCAGTTTAAAGGTTATTTGTTTAAAAAAGCAGCCATTATTTAACAAAAGCAGCAGTGAAATTTCTGTATCAGAACATATCTGTGTATTTACTTACAAGTAGTTTGATGTCAGATGTTCATTGCTAAGAGGTAAACTAGAGCTGTTGTCTCATAAATGCTCATGGACATATTTGGTATGGGTATGAAATGTACAAGGTTCGTCTGGTTCTGTTCCCATTTTAAGTCATGTTTAGGAAATGGCTGGTATTAAATATTGAAACAATGTGTTTATAAATATGTCCCTTGAAATTAGCAAGCGAATTAACTGGGGAAAAAACCAAATACTAATCCTTCATATATTTATTTATTTATTTATTACCTGCCTGAGTAAAATTCAAACAGTTCATGCACTTCCAAGGGCATGGTTAGCTAGATCACCTTCTGAATTCAACAGAGTGATGCTGAATTTAAAATTAAAAAAAAAAAAAGCAAAAAAAAGCAGCATGGAAAATTCAATTATAAGGACAGAAGAGATTTCTCAGAAAGTGATTGGATTTGCGTTTGTGAGCTGACAAACAGAGGGCTTTGTAACCTCTTGGTATTTAAAGTCAGCTCCTTCATAAAGGTGCCCAGTAACCTCATGGAAATATAGTCACTGGTTCTTATCTTACTCTGTCTTTGACCTAATGGACTGTAGCTATGGTTAACCTTCTATTTCTAGATATTAAGGTTCAGATTCACTGTTACTGCTATGGAGTGTTAAAAGACAATAAATTAATACTCCAGTTGATTTGAAAACAATATTCATAGATTTATTTTTAATTCACATTAATAAGGAGCAGTTTACATACAACTGCCACAGCAACACCCATTCTGTCTCCTATCTACCAATCCACTCCCTCCGAACTAATTGTACAGTATTTTCAAAAGCACGCAAGTGAGTTTAGAATGCTGAGTCTCCTTTTCAAATGTCGTTTAGGAGCCCAAGTCTCACTAAAAGTCAACAGGACTTAGATTTCTAAATGCCTGAGTTGGTCAGGGATTTGGCATAGCTTCCTAAATGCCTGAGGTGCTCAAGTAAATGGGATTTGGGTTATTAAACATCTTGATTGCTTTGAAAATTTTATCCCTAGTGATGCTGTTTTCTAGTAGAGAAGTAGTAGCTCTGACACTTAAGTTTTCCTAGATATGTTGGTGAAAGCATCTTGAATATTTTGAAAATATTCATATGGTAGCATACTAAAGCTGCACATCTGGTTTAGTAACAGAAGGAGTTGCATTTTTATCTTCACTTCAATAATTAACCAAAGCAAACAAGGAGTCTGGTGACACTTTTAAAGACTAACAAATTTATTTATCAGAGGAACTTTCATGGGAGAGAATCCCGCTTAGTGTCTGACAAAGTGAGATTTTCTCCCACGAAGCCTCCTGTGATGAATAAATTTTAGTCTTCAAAAGCACCACCAGATTGTTTGTTTGTTTTACTTGAACTAGACTAATATGGGTCAGCTACCCCTTTGGAACTTGGCATAATAAACCAAGTTGCAGTGAACAATTTAAAAAAAGAAAAGTGGTTAAGTCACAGATCCTGCAATCTGATTTGCTAATAGTGTTTTTCCTACACACATTCCTATTGAAGTATATGAAGCACTTTCTGGCTACAAGTGTTCTCCCACTTGGATGAGATTGCAGATTGCTGAAAGATGCTATATAGTGAGTGATAGCAGGGCCAAACAGCAGCAGGAAGGCCTTTAGAAAGGAGATACATAAGCCATGGAATGGTCTGGGCCTTGTTCCCGGCAGACTGAGCAGGGGTTGCTACAGGTTAATAAGAAGCACCTGAAAGCCAATTAACGCCCAGCTAGAGTCCTGATAAAAAGGCTTGCTTCAGAAAGACAGAGTAAGGAGAGCTGGCTGTAGAATGGGAGGGGTGTTAGCCAGGGGAACCAGATCAAAGCCATAAGAAAGGTACAAGAAAACAGAGTGGGGGAAATAGCCCCGGGGAAAGAAGTTCAGTTGCAAGCAATCTCAGCAGCCCATAGCTGCTATTCTTAGGCCCTCTGGGCTGGGGCTCAGAGTAAAGGGCAGATCTGAGTCCTTTGCCCTTCCCTCCTCACTGTGCACTACTGAGCCACTGACTGCCCAGTGGCAGGGGCAACAGGCGGTGCCTTGACCCACTGCATGAGAATGAAGTGTGGGACCCACCATAGCAGAACAACTGATTTGACACAATAGGAAGTCCTGAGAATTAAGTGTTTGTCCACCAAATATGTTCCACGTGTTTTTCATAAAAGAAGCTTCTAGATTCTACCCACAAATGTCCCTGTTATGGGAAAGCATCATTAGGTACTCTGTGATTGTCTCTGCCAGTAAAGGTAGCAGGGTGATATTTATTTCTAACATCTGTCAACTAGAAGCTGTCCTGAGACTATCAGGCCATTTTACTCAAGCTGCCAAATAGCCATATTCATCCCCAATAGAAAACTTTGAAGAAAAATGCTCAGTTTTAGATGCAAAATGACTTTATGCATCATGGATTTTGGACCACTCAGCTATTATTAGTAAATATATAAATAAATACATTATGAAAACAGAATTTTCCTATCTACAATATTTGTGACTACAAACTATTCCGAACAACATCTCTGTAAAATACGAAAGCTCCAATGAGGTTTCTATGGCAGTTTGTAATTGGGGCATGGAGCCTTCAAATGTGCTTTTATTGTAAGTTTTGGTGGATTCCCTTAAGCCTCAGAATATAGTATAGTATTTATAAAGATAAAATGGATTTGTTGTTACGTCAATTACTGAAAAAGGCATTTTTTTTCTAAAACTGTAATGATTTCCTATATTGAAATAGGATATATGGATATACAGTTTATCATATTGATATAATTTCATTCACTACTAAAATATGCAGTAACCATGTACACAGATATTTAGTTTGCATTAATGCTGGGGATGAAATAGATGAATGAAGAAGTTTTTTTCTATTTGTAGTTCCTTTATTAACATTTTGCAAAAGATTAGAAAAAGAAATGAAGGAGAATCTAATAGAAACTATAGGGAGCATAATGCCAAGTTCCAAAGGGGTAGGTATATTAGTCTAGTCCAGCAAAAGAAATGAGGTATCTGGTGGCACTTTTAAAGGCTAACACATTTATTTATCACATGAGCTTTTATGGGAGAAAATCCCACTTCATCAGATGCTTTGAAGATGGGGAACTTACAGAATGAGAGGAAAATAAATGCAGAGAAGTATAAGTCATAGGATCAGGTCATACAGTAACAGCAAATCAGAGCAGCTGTTAAGATTCAAACACGGGAACAATAGAGGAAGGTTAGGTCAAGTCACCTGTTGTAATAGGAAAAGAATCTGTAGTCCATATTCAGTCCTGACTTCAGAGAGTCAAATTTGCATCTGTCATTATCATCAAGGAGGCTGGCAAAGAAGGTGCAGTTGTCATGAACAAATCAGATTGCAGTCAGGAGGCTTATAGTCAACTCTCCAACACAGTATTCTAGAGAGCACCACTTTCTGATCCCACTGAGCAATACCAAAAGGAACTACAACACTTACTCAAAACTCTCCTAGACAGCACAGGAACAAATCAAGAGAGAAATACTCCCAGAACCTTGGCCAGGGATATTCTGTCTACTAATGAAAATCCATAAACCTGAAAACCCTGGATCCCATCATCTGGGGGTATTGGCACTCTTAACAGCAGGCTTCTCTGCCTATGTGGACTCCCTCCTCAGACCCTATGCTGTCAACATTTCCAGCTATCTTCAAGACATCATGGACTTACTGAGGAAGATTCAATCCATTGGTGAGCTTACACAAAACACCACCCTGGCCACTGTGGATGTAAAGCTCTGTACATCAGCATCCCACACAAAGGTGGATTACAAGCCATTAGGAGAACTATCCCAGATGATGTCATGGCACATCGCATAATTGAACTTTGTGATTTTATACTCACCCGCAATCAATTCAGATTTGAGGATAATTGATATCTTCAAGTCAGCGGCACTGCTGCGGATACCCACATATGGCCCCATAATATGACAAGGTTTTTATGGCTGACTTAGAGCAATGCTTCCTCCAGTCTTGTTCCCGAGTACAAGTCCTCTGCTTACACTACACTGATGATATCGTCATCATCTGGACCCACTGAAAGGATGCCCTTGAAGATTTCCACAGAGAGTTCAACAATTTCCACTCCATGATCAATCTTCACCTGGAATACTCCGCACAGGAGATCCACTTTCTGGACACTATAGTACAACTTAGCGATGGACACACAAAAACCATCCTCTACTGTGAACCTATAGACAGCTGTAGTGATCTTCATTCTTCAAGCTTCCATCCACTCAATCCATTGTCTACAGCCAAGCGCTAAGATATAATCGCATTTGTTCTGATCCATCAGAGAAAGACACACACTGTCAGGATCTCTAGAAAGCATTTTTAAAGCTACAGTACCCACCTGGAGTAGTGAAGAAACGGATTAACAGAGCCAGATGGGTACCCTGAAGTCAATTACTACAGGAGAAGGCCAAGAAAGAAAACAGAATGCCACTGGTCATCACCTTCAAAGCCCCAAGTGAAATCCCTACAGCACAGTGTTAAACACCTACAGTTTATTCTACAAGATGATCCCTCACACTCTCAAGGCTTAGGTGACAGAACTCTCCTTGCTTACAGACAGCTCCCCAACTTTAAACAGATCTCACCAGCAACTACAGATCTAAGAACAAGCATCAAAACAGGCATGTACCCCTGCAACAAACCATGTTGCCAACTTTGCCCACATATTTGCACAAAAGGCACCATCATAGGACCTAATCAAGCCAGCTGCTCCATCACGGGCTCATTCACTTGCTCAGCTACAAACGTGATTTATGCCATCTTGTGCTGGGAATGCCCCGCACCTTATACAATGGACGAACAGGATAGTCTCTGCACAAAAGAACAAATGGGCATAAATCTGAGATTGGAAGGAGCGTTCAAAAACCAATAGGGGGACACTTCAGTCTCCCTGCTCACTCCACCAGTGATTTGTTAATAGCTGTACTCAAACAAATAAAAAAAATCAAAGCTTCAAGGAGATACTGCAGAAATGGAATTCATATGCAAATTTGATTCTGTGAAGTGAGGACTGAATAGGTACCATGGATTCTTTTTCTCTTACAGCAAGTGACTTTTACTTCACCTTCTGCTATATGCTGCTCCCGGTTTTTGAACAGCTGCTTTGTGTGATTTGATCCTGTGACTTACAATTCTCTGCATTTAGTTTCTTCCCATTCTGTAAATTCCTGATCTTCCAAGCATCTGACAAAGTGGGATTTTCTCTGATGAAAGCCCATGAGATTAATAAATTTGTTAGTCTTTAAAAGTGCCACCAGACTCCTTGTTTGTTTTACAAGGAACATGTATTTTGGTCATATTTAATTTTCTGATTTGGCTAGAGTGCTCTAGGATCTTGTTTCCTAAAACCAGGTTAGGGATTATTTATAAACTAACAAAGAGTTGAATCTGTAAAACTACTTCTGCAGTACCACTGTGTTCTGTAGCTGGCTTCCACCCAAGTACTGGCCTGGCTGACTTTGCTTACCTAGTGAGATTTGATGAAATCACAGTTTAAGGTTATATTAATGCAGACATTTTTTTTTTATTATTTTGCCTTTACTTTTTTGCTTTTAAAAAAAATTGCCCCATCTACATTTTTTGGAGATTATGAAAGGTTTTAAAATAAAAAAAATCTGAAGTGTTTTTGCTGACCAAGGCTGTTAACTTTTTTTGAACATACTACTAATAAAAGCTGTACTGTCTTAGTAGTTTCTGATTTTTCTCATTTAAAAAACTAGTGAAAAATACACACAGTTCTCTAAATAGGTAAAGTAGTTTCTATACTAAAATAATGAACTCGCATCACCAGTTATGAGCTGTCTTTATACATTTATTCATCCTTAACATCAACATTTAGGACCCATCCCTACAAATACTTCTTCCATACCTTCTTAACAGTTACAGAGAGAAATCTCACTGAAGTCAAAAGAACTTCTAAAATCAATGAGACTGCTCCCGATACACACATGCCTAAGCTCCAGAGGGGTAGCCATGTTAGTTTGTGTACAGCAAAAACAATGAGACTCCTGTGGCACCTTAAAGACTAAGAAATTTCTTAGGGCGTAAGCTTTTGTGGCCTCCAACCCACTTCATCAAGATGCATGCTTAAGCATTGGCCAGATTAGAGCCCTGAATACTTACCAGCACATCAGTGCCTAGCTATTGTTTGGAAGCAGTAACACTGTGACTTGAAGGAAGTGCTCAGAACATGTCTCATTTGCCCACTTGTGAGAGAGAGGGAGGATCTATTTGAATATAATATTTGCAGTTTGCTATGTACTCAATACACAAATAACTGGTCAGTTCAGAGTGTTTTCTAGTGTTTTGAGCCTGTGTCCACAGGTTATGTATGGTAATGCCGAGACATTGGTTAGATACTACCGAATGTTGGTCAGTAATTTGCCTTCATTTCTTTTAAAATTATTCCCTGGCTTTTATAATTTTAAGTAAAAATCCTAAGCAATAGTTGTCATTTGATTTTGGTGTTAAACATTTATTAAGACTCTCTTTAAGTTATTGTTAGTACTTGGGGGATATCTGTTTTTCTTCTTTCGTCTGTGTGTAAACGGAAGATTCTGCTCACTTTGTTTCCTTCTGTTTTCCCATCAAAAAATAAATTACAGAAAGTAGTAGTAGGTGCTGGGATTGATTCATTGGAAACTTGAGTCTCCTATCCAAAAACTACTAGGACAGCAGTAGCTACGCAAAATCTCTCTTGTGCTGTTGCGCCATTATATCTCAAACCTGATTAGAAAGAGATGCTTCTAGGAGTTAGAGGGATATTCTTCTTTGACCTCTATGAATCTGTCTGGCAGCTTAAGTCACTGAAAGCTTGTCTGGTTGAGATTGGATTTTGTCTACTGACTTATTTCACACAGATTACTGAACAGTCACTCTATGACAGGGGTCTCAAACATGCGGCCCCTACACCTGTTCCGTGCAGCCCGCAGCGACACTATTGCTACCAATATTTCCAATATTGTTGTATGAAAAGGTTTCAGTGGTGTGGCCCTCAGGCTAATGTACTAGTCGTCATGCGGCCCTCCACTAATCCTCATGTGGCCCTCGTTGTGATTTGAGTTTGAGACCCCTGCTCTATAATAATCAGTTGGGTCACTTCCAGTTTTGACTGGATTTTAAGCTGTGAACTGAAGGTGGAACACTCTGTGTCAGACATGACCAAACTGTGGCTTGGGAGCCGCATGTGGCTCTTGAGTGAAAAACTGTGGCTCCCGGAAGAATGTCAGCAAATCAGTTTAGGAAAGCAGCCCCAGCCTACACGTTCAGGAGGAGATTGGTATGGTGGAGAGAAGTGCAGCATGGTCAAGATTTTAAAAAACTCATCACTAGCCTGCAGTCTTCTACATCGAGCAGCAGCTAAGTTGTTACTGTATAGGCCTAGTTTTCACGGTAAACTTAAGTAATTATTAGAATCTGACATTAGTTGGATCAGTATTTGTCCTCTTTTTATGAGAAAGTTAAAGTGTGCAATGAAATTTAAACTTAGTAATGTTGTAGTAGGTAAAAGTATATGGCTATATGCTTTGTGGCTCTCCAAGGTTTAATAATCAACTTGTGTGGCTCTTGAGTTCCATAAGTTAGGATATAGAGGAGTGGTAGCCAATTACCAATTTCCTTGTTTTCTCCTCCTTTGACCTTCCCACACCCAATATAGTGTTCTATTCCTCATGTTGTTTGTACTCAAAATTATCCTCTTACTATTTCAAAGGTTTCTTCACTGCCTGGGGCACTTTTTCAAAAGGAGAGAAAAATTCTGTATGCAATAATCCTTTAAAAACTACTGTTTCTTCTTAACTTTTTTATTCTACAATTTCAGTATTGTTGACCATGTAGTTTTATTTTCTTCAGATCTTGAATTATGGGAACATATAGTGCAGTGGGTGATATTTTTTTAAGTGAATTATTAGGTACACATGTTTATCTCCTTTCTTTTTTGTTGATGTGCCCTTATGTTTTATTTTGCATTTGGAAATAAAATTATATTGGGGAAGTCTGATCAAAATATTTTTTGACTATTTTGTCAATCATTTGGATTTCTCAATGATTGACCCTAATGAAGATTGCATTGGTGCGGAAAGCAGAGGAATTTTATTTGTGGAGTAATGAAAGTTGAATTGAATTGAAAATGAATGAGAAAAGATCTTTCTCATGACTAAACGCTAACAAACGTGCAATATGATGTTATAGAAAATATATATTATTGTATAACATATTACAGTAGAATTCATATGTGGTATGACAGTATACATTTTCTTTACTCTCCAGATAAATAACTGACGATAAACTTTATATAGTTATTTCTTGTCTTTGAACAGTTATTTTCTTATCCTTTAATGTATTCAGGGTATTAAAGGGAGTATTGTACAACCTTCCTAGAATCTATTTTCTTGGCATTTGAAGTGCTTCATTAGATCATCTATCAAATCATAAATCATAAAAAGTTGGACTCATGTGACACTTAAAGACTAAGATTTATTTTTTGCATGAGCTTTGGTGGGAGAAAATCCCACTTCGTCAGGTGCTTTAAAGGTGGGGGAGCTTACAGAATGGAATGAAAATAAATGCAAGGGACTGTAAAGCATAGAATCAGGTCATACAGAACAGCAGTGGCCGCTCCGGGCCCTGTCCACAGCTGGGGGTGTGGCCTGCAAGCAGGGGTGTGGCCTGGGCCAGTGCCCCGGGTCCTTCCCCAGGGCAGCGATGCTCCTGGTTTAAGGTTGGGTATGGGTAAGGTTGGGTACATGTCTGTAGGCAAGGAGAGGTCTGTCTCCCAAGCCTTGAGAGAGTGAGGGATCATCTTGTAGAATAGGCTGTAGGCCCTTAAATATCTGTTGCAGAGGTCTGACTTGAGGGTGTATGTGGTGACTAGTGGCGTTCTGTTGTTTTCTTTCTTGGGCATCTTCTGCAGTAGATGGCTTCAGGGTACTCATCTAGCTCTGTCAATTTGTTTTCTTACTTCCCCAGTGGGTACTGTAGTTTTAAGAATGCTTAATAGAGATCCTCAAGATGTCTATCTCTGTCTGAGGGATCAGAGCAAATGCGATTATATCTCAGGGCCTGGCTGTAGAGAATGGATCTTGTAGTGTGTTTAGGATGGAAGCTCGAGGAATGTACGTAACTATAGCAATCAGTAGGTTTTTGGTATAGGGTGGTGTTGATGTGTCTATCCCTGATTTGTACTATAGTGTTGAAAAAGTGGATCTCCTGTGTGGAGTGTTACAGGCTCAGTTTGATTGTGGAGTGGAAATTGTTGAAATCTCTGTGAAAATCTTCAAGAGCATCCCTGCCATGGGTCCAGATGATGAAAATGTCATCAATGTAGCATAGGTAAAGGAGAGGTGTTTTGGGATGAGACTTGAGGAAACATCAATGGGACATCAAGACTTCAAAGAGAAACGGTTGAACAGGAATTAATATGCAAATTAAATTGTGTGAAAGCAGGATTAAATCAAGACTATGGGTTCTTTTCCCATTACAAAAGATAATTTGGCTTCAGCCTTCCAAGGGTTTGAACCTAAACTACTGGTCTGATTTGCTGTTACTATATGACCTGATCCTATGTTTTATACTTCCTTGCATTTATTTTCATTCCATTCTGTAAGTTCCCCCATCTTCGAAGCCTCTGATGAACTGGGATTTTCTCCCACGAAAGCTCGTGTGAAAATAAACCTGTTAGTCTTTAAGTGCCACAAGACTCCTTGGGGTTTTTTTGTTTGTTTTTTTTGTTTTTTGCTGGACTAGACTAGCATGGCTGTCCCTTTGGAAATTCATAAAAAGTTGCTTTTTTTTTTTTTTACTTACTGTAAGTAGTTTCATAATAGTATGTGAACATTTCTACCTCATAGAGAGAATAACTTGGCATATTTGTTTCAGAATTGCCAATTAATTTGTTTTAAAAAAAAAATGTACATTGTTATGAATGTTTCAGTGTTTGTCCAAAGGACAAATTAAATTTCTAATCAATAGGACAGCTTTTTATGTTAAATGCCACAAATTGGACACACAACTTAAATTACATAAAACATGTAATTGGAAAATGTTATAAAAAGGTTTGTGCCTTTCAGAATTCCATTCTTTTGATAACTATAGCCTTTATCTAAAGCTGACCTGTTCATTATAATTACACAATTGAGCACACAAAATAAAGATTTAATAAAATATTAAGAAATGGCATTCTGTGTATGCATAGAAGAGCCTAAGAGCCTTGATTCCTGGTTTTCGATATCATGCCATTCTGTGTATTTGGATTTATTTTTGTAAGTGACCTTTTTATGAGGTCAGTTGTACTCAGCTTGTAGACAACAGCTTTATTTACCCTTCATTCAGGGAGTGGCTGAGGTAGCTGTTACTGATGGTTACTAATTTATTTTCTCTAGTGACTGAGTGACCTTCTAGGATGCAAGGTCATAGACATAATTATTTTTGGTGTGCGTGTTTGATTTGCAGTATACTGTACTGCCCATTACTTAAATCCTTACGTGTGAAAAATTTACAGAAAAATGTGCAGCAATATGTTTAATATATCTATCAGTTGCAAGCACAGCCCTTTGTTCTTATAGAATCTCTTTTTAGTTTGCTTTTGTATGCACATTATGGAGGTAGAGATCCGTTTTCTTAGTAGCAGCCAGTGATTTATTTGTACCCCAAAAGGTATTCTCTCAAGTGTTTAGTAAGTGAATATGAATAAACTGATTTTTTGAATTTCATGTTTTTAAGCCTTTATAATGTTTGTTGTTTAACCATCAGATGAAAGGATTACATCTGTGTTGATATTAAATTGGAACACTAATCAGGACAAGATAATCATGCAAAGGGGCACTAGAAAGTTACTGATATTTGCAGGAAATAATAAAATCCAACATGAGAAAAATAAAGTCCAGCACAACTGGGAAGATAATCTGAAATACAGATATCAGTGGTATGAGAAAGGAGTAACACTGAAAAGGAATTGAAAGAGATAATGATCAGTAAATTGACTATAATTTTACAATATAATAAAACAATGATAGCAAAGTAATTTTGGGCTGTATTAACAAAAGCATCCCATTATTGCTCAGTGGGCTTGTGTTCCCTCTAAATGCCACTGGAGAGGTGTTGATTTAAAATACTGGCCTGAGGACTACCTTCAGAAAGATGTCAAGAAACTGTGGGGATTTCAAAAAGGAAAAATTAAGTGATTAAACAACTAGAAAAATTACAATTGAGGAAAGAGTAAATTAAGTATGGCTTGGAAAAATTGTGGCTGAAATGGTTAATGTTGCCCTTTTTTAAGGACAAAAGCTTCAAGAGAGGAGTGGAAATGTTTTGGTTGCTCAAACTGAATGTAACTAGGAGTAAAGGCATGGAATTATGGACAGGAAAATTTGTGCTAAAATGTGAGGGTGGGGAATCTGACAGATCAAGATATCAAAGTTGACTTTGTTTTTTCAGGAGAGTTGAGTGAGCATAAAATGTCACCAGAAGACTTTTGCCTGCTAGGAATATTTTACTTCGTGCTAACTGTATATGAATGATATACAAAATTTTCTTTATACAGTTTGTAGAAAAGCTCATGTTTAATTGTAACGAATGTCAAATATAAACAGAAGTCTGCTGCTAACATGATATATTCTAGCCATACAAATTTAAGAAGGAAAATGAACTCTTGAACAAATAAAGGCTTGGTACTTGAAAGCTGTCTGGAGAGAGCAAAGCGAGACAGGGTGAAATCCTTTCTCCCTTCAAGCCAATGGGAGTTCTGGACCAGGATGTCATTCATAATGTTTAAATTAAATTGTAGTTTGTTTGGCTATGCAAGCGGAAGGATGGGGGACGCTGGGTGTGGTTTATTTGGCCCACAACTTAATTATTAACTGTCTGGCAGTACCTAGCATATAACAGTGGACAGTGTTAATTCCATGGTTATTTCAGTATATCCCTAGGGGCTTCTGTCAGCTCTCTGCCTTTCCTATCCTGCCTCTGTCTCCCAGACAGCCTGGTAGTAGGACCGTACCATTCTCCCACTCACTTGAATGGGCTGGGGGGTGGGGGTGACTCCTGGTGTGCCAGTCAGAGAAGCCCTTGAATCCCTGTTTGTTTCTGCTTCTTTAACATATAACTCCAAAAATCCTTTACCAATCCATTTATCTGATCACTATATTCCTTCCTTACAGGGTACCTGTGGTGGACAACCAACCCATGTTAATATAAGAGTCATGATGTAATATCCTAAGTCCCATTCATGTTGGCCCTCAACTAAACCCCTCCCTCCACCCATTGTGGTGAAGGCAAATCCTCTGCTACACACACACATTTCAGTTATGCCAATCTAGCAGTGAGGGAAAAATATCTTCCTGGCCCCCTCCAGAAAGGAGCAGTTAGCTCACTGCACATAGCAGATCCTGACCAAACCTTGTATTTCTCCATTTCCAGGGGTGGAAGGATGGCTGCTATTTCTATCTAGTCCAGGTAAAAAAAGACTTCTCTTGCCTAGTGTGTACTTGAATATCTCCCCTCTCTTCCAGTCACCTGGGGGATGGGTTAGCATCCCTGGGACCTGCTCTATGGATACTGCAAAATCACTGACTGGCACTGCTCTTCAAGCAAGTACACATTTTCATCCAGCAAGCCAAAGAACAGCTTTACTGCTTCATGTTTGTTGTAGTGAATCGTGGTAAATATGTTCAGGGAGTGTGAAATAAGATGCAACTCTTTTGAAAGTCTATAGATCAGGTGTGGCCAAACTGCAGCTTGGGAGCCAAATGCGGCTCTTGAGTGAAAAAGTGTGGCTCCTGGAAGAACATCAGCAAATCAATTTAGGAAAGCAGTCCCAGCCTAGGAGTTCAGGAGGGGGTTGGGACAGTGGGAAGAGGCCTAGCATGGTCGGGGATGGAGAGGAGAAGTGCGGCATGGTTGGGATTTTAAAAAAACTCACCACTAGCCTGCAGTCTTCTACATTGAGCAGTAGCTAAGTTTTTACTGTATAGGGCTGATTTTTGTGGTAACCTTAAATAATTATTAGAATCTGACATTAGTAGGATCAATATTTGTCCTCTTTCTATGATAAAATTAAAGTATGCAATGAATTTTAAACCTAATGATTTTGGAATAGGAAAAAGTATATGGCTATATGCCTCAGTGCGGATCTCAAGGGTTTAATTCTCAGTTTGTGTGGCTCTTGAAGTTCCATAAGTTTGGCCACCCCTGCTAGATAAACAGGTGTAATTGATGCTTGAGAAGGTAAAGTGAACTGAAATGATTTAAAAAAAAAAAAAAGAAAAGAAAAAAAATTCACTCCTCGTTCGCCTTCTAGTTAATTAAATGTTTCACTTTGTGAAACAATAAACCCCCCATTTCCTTATTCATGTTTTGTTCATGAATCTTGGATTTTCTTTTTTAGTTGTTTCTCTGAATTATTTGTAAGATTTGCAAAAATAACATTTGGCTTAATTCTTTATAACGTATCTGGGGAACCTGGTTTGCTGTGGTTATTGTATTACTTTGCATAGCAGCCTACACTTGAACGTGTTCTTGTTCTATGCATCTGAGGTAGTAAGATACAAATAATTGGAGCACTGACTAACATTTTCCACTTTTGATTGAATCATGCTGGGATCTTAAAGACTTGAAAGATGTGGTGCTGTCAAAACTACAAGTGTTGGAGAATGCCTTGAGTTTCCAGAGCTGCACAATTCACTGGCTGCTTTTACACTTGTATGTACAGAGTATTGTATTTTTCGATACAGTCTAGCATTTACAAGTTTTAGGACAGAATCTGTTGCATAGCAATTTTAAGCCACTACTTAGTGTTTCGTATTAGTGCAATGTAGGTAGGAGTTTTTTGCAATTGGTTCTTCTTTAATACTGTAAACATTTTAAGTTTAAAAATGTTAGGAAGCGTGTGTGGGTGTGTTCTTTGTGCTCGGGTCCACAGATCACTTACAAAGTGTACTTCAGTGTGCTTTCGCCTTAGGGGCAGAATCAGAGCTGTCAGTCACCTGGCAAAAGGACAGTTCCCCCTGAAGATTCCTTTGCCACCCTCCCCCCTTCCCTTGTGGCTAATGGTGGCTCAGCCCAGACCTAACTGCTGTAAAGCTTTTCTGAGGCAAATTCTGATCTTTGTCCCATTTATTGCTAACGGTTTAGCTCAATAACATCTCTCTCTAATTCCCAGCAGTGTGTTGTCTTTTGGGAGATTGAATGCTTAGCTTTGATTCCCCTTATTATACATGTGCAGTGATGCTGAGCCTGTCAGATTCAGAAGGAAATGAAAAGCCATATTTGGTGTTGCCTGCTTTACCCCACTTATCAAGTGGCTCATTGGGGAGCTCAGGTGGCTGAATGTGCAGAGTGCAGTTATCTGTTTCTCTAGGAAGATATAATAGAAGGATGGAGATTTCATGCCATACCTAAAGACTAAGAAAGTATCGGGCTGTCATCACCAGCTGCTGCTATGGGTCATCATGCCTAATGTCCAGAATATTGTTTTCAGCTTCTGCTGCAAGGTGCCACGCCTCATCTTTACTTCCAGCTGTTGGCCAAAGAGTCAGAAGGGGGCCAGCAGGCTACGTATGGAAGAGAAAGCACGGTGTACGTCTTGGACCGTCTTTTAGTTCTTTCTGTTCCCCTGGCCTGCATTGCATAAAACCAAAAAGTTGATCTTTGTGCGTCAGTCCAAATTCAATTTGGTGGTCTGGGCCTCAGTGTTTCTGCATTAGTATTTCTTCACAGAGCGCACAGTGGAATTTCTTGTAAGAGGATGTTGTGAAAGCCAAGACTATAATGAGGTCAATAAAGAACAGTATAAGTTCATGGAGGATAGGTCCATTAATGGTCATCAGTGTGATGGGCAGGGATTACTGTTTGCCAGAAGCTGGGAGTGGTCAACAGAACAGATCACTTGAAGATTGCCTGTTCTGTTTGTTCCCTCTGAGACACCTGGCATTGGCCATTGTCGGAAGACGTGGTACTGAGCCAGATGGACTGTTGATCTGACCTACTATGACCATTCTTATGTTCTTAATTAGTGATCTCTGAACCGTACAGGCCCTTCATAAGCAGCCAAGTCTAGGCAGGAATCACTTCAGCTCTTTTCTGGGCATCAAAAATCCCTTGTGGCTTCAGACCAGCATAAACTTCCTTATCTGACACCTTAAATGCATTTGCATACTTTCATAAGGAGTGGTGACATAGGAGGAGAGTATTACAAATATAGATCCTATTAACATAAAAATAAAATTTCAGGCTATCTCACAATCTAAGGATTTCTCCGTCTTGGCTCTTTGAGTTTGAGAGCCAGTGGGTTCTGATAGCTTTACTCAATAGTGATCACTGGATGTTGTCTAAAGGGGGTTACCGTTTGGAGCTATGCGAGAGTCACAGGAACACATTTGTCCCAGTTCCAATCACAAGCAACACATGTGAATGAGAGGATGTTAGTGTAGTCCATCATCTGCTTCAGATTGGAGCAATATGACCGGCTCCTCACCTTGGTTTTAACCTCAGAAAATTAGCAAGAAATAGAGCAGGACTCTGTAGCATCTTAAATAAATTATTAGAAGAGACATTTTCAAACATCCCCATTTTAACCTCTACATACAATACTTCCAGTTGGCATATGAGTGGCAGTTTTCTTCACCCAAATTCAAGCCTGTTTTGTTTTTAGCAGACTGATGTCCTCAGGACCTCTTCCAGAATCATGGTGGTATTGATTAATATTGGTTTTAATGGGGGAAGTTAATCAGTCAGTGTCTTAGCAGACATTTTTTCTGATCAGGTCTCTGTACAGACACAAAAATAAGACAAATAGTGATACAGTTTCTGGACAATCTTGAATTTGTGATAGACACATGTAGGAAAGTCCATCATAGGTCAGGGTGGAAGATGAATTCTATCAATTGCAAAATCTCATTTCAGAAAAACATTGATTATAAAGATGGCCATAAAGGAGAACCTTGTTCAGTTCTTATTGGAACCAAATAGGAATGAAAATCTCATCCACAGCCATGCTTCAAGGAATTGGAATTCATAAGAGATGTATTCAGTGTATATCCTTTACACTAGATCCTCCCTCTTCCAAACTATTGGCAGAGATTAAGGTCCTTTTGTATATTCTTTGCTTCCTCAGTTGTTGAGTACAGTCAGTCTGATTTTTAAAGGGTTCACCCATTAGTAAACCAGTCAGAGATTCATGCTCCCAGTTGTTAGACCTTTTGTCTTTGTTTCCAGTTAGATAGAAGTG
This sequence comes from Podocnemis expansa, assembly GCA_007922195.1. Classification (NCBI taxonomy): domain Eukaryota; kingdom Metazoa; phylum Chordata; order Testudines; family Podocnemididae; genus Podocnemis; species Podocnemis expansa. Next base: position 6,082,548 of record ML682015.1, on the reverse strand, counting down.
TATATAACTTGCAAAGTAGTGTTGATGTATATAGTTAAAGTGTGTGGATCCTGTGATAGAGGAACTCTTACCCAAGGATCAGGCATGCTCCCTGCCCCCAGGATTCAAGCTTTGTCTTCTATGATAAACCTTTGTCCATGAGGGCTTGCCCTCTAGCTGCTTACAGTGCTTGGGGGAAACTCACATGAAGAACAAGTGCCAAATCTGTTGTGACTTCAGACCCCACACTAAAAAAGGACCAAGATATAAAGCTGAAAACCATACTCATGAAGGGCTGTCCTGAGACCAGCCTCAGCAGAGTCACCCGGACTCAGCAACGAGTAAATTGCTGTCAGTGCAAAGTGCTCCCCAGGCACCCAGCTCTTCACCATCTGCAGAGTCAAGGAGGAAGCATGAGAAGCAGCACCATCAACAGAGGCCATTCCTGGTGCAGAAGAGAGACACATAGGGTGAAGTCCGTGCAGTGAGACCCGTTCTGGGCCACTCCCCTGCTTCCAGACATGCGTCAGCACTGTTGACTGTGCCTATGGCATTAAGTCTAGTGTGAGACCTACCCACCAACACTAGGAAGCCTCCATGGCGTCAGTGGTCTGTCAATGTCTTTGATCCAGGAGACTTTCCAGGCAGCTAGGGACCTGCTTTCTCTACTGGTCCCACCAACTGCAATGCAATTCTGAAGAACAGGCCTGGTCTGAACAGGCTCAGCAGATTTTGTTAGGCAGTAGAAAACTCCACCAGGTGTTTCTCTTTCTCCATCTCGGAGCTTCCTTTCAGTCTATCTTGGACTATTTGTTCCACCTAAAGTGGCTGGGTCTGGCTGTCTCTCATCTACTAAGGTACATTTGCCAGCCATCTTAACCTTCCACCCCGCAGTGAACAGTAGGTCAGTATTTTCCCATGAAGTGACAGTTTGGTTTCTCAAAGGCCTGGAAAGGTTTCATTCTTGGGTCCATGAATCAGTTCCCCATGGGACCCAAACCTTGTTCTGTTAAAGCTCACAGCCCCCCCCCCTTTTGAGTGGTTAGCATTGTGCTCCCTGCTACTCCTCTCTTGGAAGGTTGCCTTTCTGGTTGCAGTCATCTCAGCTAGAAGGTGTTGTGGGGGAGTGGGTGTAGGGGGCACGATCCCCACACTACAGGAAGGAGTCCCAATTAAGAGGCAGTAGACCAAACCACAACTTTTTGAGTTAACTACTTTCTATGTGACTTTTATTGAGATAAATAAAATTACAAAAAAGAAAGAAGAGAAAAAGGTTAAATAAGAGCTTAATATTATTCAATTACTAATATTCCTATTACAAAAATTAAAACTTGCAATTCCTGTTAAATTACACTTATTAAAACTCATACAAACTGGGTTTTTAGAACTCTATTTCTTAAAGATCTTCTAAGTACAAATTAATTGCCCAATAAACAGAAAATAGAGCACAAATATCACTATAACATTTATCCCCATTCTTGTGCCTAACCCTGAATTAAACCCCCCAGTTCCAATCCTGATCGATATAATTTAACAGAGTGGGGTTTATGAGAGACAGAGATAGAACACACAATCTGTAGGCAAAAAGAGCTTTGCTATTTACCACACACACACACTGAAACATCACACCAAAACATCATACACAGCCCAGGACAGCATGAACACCTTGCTTCTCCCCCAGCTCTCCAGACACCATGGATCACTGCCCAGTGAGGCTAGCCATGGGCCGTTTGCGGCTAGGAGTTACAAGGGTCAGCTGGGGTACGTGGCAGGGAACACAAGTGGATTTATTTTTTCATCACACTCTTTTACACTGCTGTTTCCCAATTTGATTGTGGAACACCAGCTTGATTCTGATCTGTGAGGTTAATGGGTTCAGAGCAGTAATAATACACATATACACATTCCTAAAAAGCATTTCCCAATTTAAATCCCAAATTTGACCAGAGTATATTTACCACATCTGTATGTTATCTCCGGAGTGACAGACAGCAGACCTGTTTCTTTAAGAGAAAGATAGCAAAATGTGATAAAACAGCCCGGTGTTAAGACGGCTCTGGCTGTGAACCGACAGGACAGCCTTCGGGCTCCTGTCTGTTGCCTCCAACTCAGCAGCCCACCGGTCAGGCGTCTACCAACTGCAAGCTCCATGCACTTGGCTGGACCAGTGTTAAAGTGGCTCGACCAAGGGCACACAGGACAGCCTTCGGGCTCCTATCTGTGGCCTTAGAAATCAGAGCCCACCGCGACCAGCTGCAGTGGTTGAACACCCCCTGCCACCCCCTTTGGATGTGAGCTATGGCCCTCACTTCAGGGTGAACAGGTGAAAATTGAAAACTTAGTAAAAGAATTCAAAAAGCAAAAGCAAAAGCAAAAGATCTGCCAAAAGAAAAAACTGCAGACTCCCTTGGTGATCAGTCAAGGGGTTTAACACTCTTCCTTGTGAAGAGTGGGGAGATGCCTAGGCGGTGGCCAAATCCCCTGGCAACACAACAGGCTGCTGGCCTATCGCTTCTCCAATGTGCCTAGACCAGAACCCCGGCTTTATGTCTTGGAGCCCCAAAAATTAGCGTATCGCTTTTTGGCATGGAAACTTACTGACACTGGTCAGTAGAGGAACTCATAAATCTTTCAGCTGTAACTCATAAGTTTTTGCAGCTGTAACCAATGTTCCCTCTAAGGGGAGAGAGCAGCTGAGCAACTCCTGTTGCTCGCTGCGCTCCCCCCCAC
>ML682015.1:5973599-6079439 GCA_007922195.1 Podocnemis expansa | reverse complement strand
TGCCCCCCCCTCCCAGCCCCCTCAAACTTACCTTGGGGCTGGACTCGAGGCAGGCCCAGCCCTAACTCCTGGGCCAGAGAAGCTCTACAGAGCATGCCCAGATTTTCTGGGCATGCTCCGTTAGAGCTTTTCTGGGCGGGAGTTTTCAAAACTCCCTGCTCCACAGGAGCTCCCTCGAAGGAGTCTGGCTGCCGGCAGTGAGCTGCCAACTGCCTTCCCTGTGCTGGTGGCTGCGGCGGGGTGCGCTGCAGCGTGCCAGCGCAGCTTAGAGGGAACATTGGCTGTAACCTATAGTTTGTTTTAGCACTTCCTTCAGGTCAGGTCCCCCTCGGATTGACAATAACCCTTCTTGAAGGCCATCAGTCTCTGCTGTCAAGAGATAACATCACCTAATTGTTTCTTTTCTTCAATTAGAGGCCCAACAAGCCACATTTCCTCCAAGGTGGAAGTTTGGCCATAGCAAAAAGGAAAACAAGGAAGGGTGGAAAATTCCACCTCTCACAGAAGGGTGTCTGAGATCAAGGCACCCTCTATCAGAAGCACCCTGCATGGTATGCTTCAAGGACAAAATCCTATTGTGCATGCCTCCAGCCTTCTTGCTCAAGATGGTGTCACAATTCCATAACAGCCCGTGTTCTTCCCAAAACCTCACAGGGACTCTGAGGAATTACAGCTTTGGTCACTGGACATTTGGCATGCCTTTTATATTGAGGGGACTAAATCATTTGGCAAGTACACACAACTCTTTGTAGCAGTAGTAGAAAGACTGAGTGAGCCACATGTATCAGTTGAGAGAACCTCATCCTGAATAACTGTTTGCATCTGGCCTTGCTGTGAGCAGATGAATGTCCCACATTTGGTCATTTTAACTAGTCATTCCACAAGAGTTCAGGCATCTCCAGCAGGTTCAAATCCAGAATATCCGCACCCTGGTTGTTGGTACCTACCTTTAACTCATCTGTATGCCATCACCCAACAGGTCCACAATGATACCAGTGTTGTAGTCAGCATGCCCAGGAATGCCAAACCCACCTCCTGGGGTACTGTTTGAGTAACACTGAGCATGGAATGGACATGAAAAAGTAGTTGAGAAAGAAAAAAAAAAATGGTTACTAAGCTTTCATAAATGTTCTTTGAGATGTGTTGCTCATGTCCATTCCATGACTTACCTGCCTACCCTCCTATTGTAGCTAGCCAGCAAAAAGGAACTGAAATAGGGTAGAGCTGGTGACATCCCATATCTCACTGCTTAAGTGCATGGCTCCAGAGGGACCTAGAGCAGATCTGGTGGTTACCACTGAGAGAAAAATCTGACAACCCACAGCACACCCACATGTAGTGTGCAGTGGACATGAAGAACAACTCTTACAAAAAGTTAGTGACCACTTTTTCAAGATGTGAAAGTTTTGTATACATCCCAACATTAAATACATCCATAAGACGACAACTTTTATTCAAGCCCCAAAAGGTTGTGAAGCACAATTCTGGAACCTAATTCTGCTCCTTTAGTACATGCCAAGATTGGACTGTTACCCCAGAAAATCGAATCAATTAGTTTACTAATTTCCAGATCGTCCCGCAGTCTGAAGTTTAATTTGGAAACCCTCGGGGGCAACGAGGGGGGACCATTTTTCACCTAAACGGACAAATACCGGCAGCCGGGATAAATGTCCCAAGTGGAGAATACGGCTACAGCCCGCTGATCAAGCACGGACCAGAAGCAATAAAAGACTTAAAGCCAATGATTTGTCAAAGGCAAAAATCAGATTTATTGTAATATCTACTCTGGAAACTGACAAGGACCTCTTACTTCTTTCACAGATAGCTCAACAGTAATATAATACATTAAAACTATTCTATACAATTACAACATGAAAAACAACACTTGGGTACACAAAAGGAACATTCAGCAAGTGGGGATCAGGCACTTGCTGAATGGAGAGATCTCAACTCTTACTATTACTCCTTTAGATCTTAATCTGGGTTTCTTATCTCACTCTTTCTAGGTGGTTTACTTATAATCATAAATTACTTTATAAGGCTTAGGCTTCCTGACAGTACCAAAATAATCTAAAGATCTTGGGGCTTTCTGCTAGTGTCCCTCCCCTCCTTGGGACCCTTTTCTTACCCCAGAAGTGTTACCCCAAAAATTTGATCCCCAAAATCCAATCACTCAATTTATCAATTTTCAGACCATCCAGCAGTCTGGATGTAATTACAATCTCAGGAGGTAACCCAAATTAGGTTATTTCGCTTAAACGGACAAATATCCAAACCCTGGGATAAATGTCCCAAGTTGGGGACTACGGCTACAGCCCACCGATCAAGCACAGACTTACGAGCAACAAAGATTCAGAGTCAATAATTTGTTTTAATCAAAAGCGGCTTTATTGTAACATGTATTGTGGGCACTGACTAAAGCGCTACTGTCTCTTTAAGAAAAACCGCTACTTAACATCAAGCTTAAAGGCATTAAAATTACTCTAGAAAATTACAATATAAAGACACTGCTTAACTTATAACATATAAGCGCTATGGTTTATAGATACAATTAACACATATATGCAACACTTTAACTCATAACTATAACACAAAGACAATGAGGTAATTAAAAGAACATTCAGCGAGTGAGGGCCAGTCACTGGCTGGATGGAGAGATCTCAGTTCTTAATGCTGCTCCTTAAGGTCTAACTCTGGGTTACTGGTCTCACTTAACTTAAATAAATTGCCTTAGAAAACTGCTTTAGAAAGGGCTTTGGCTTCCCCTGATACTGTTCCCTATGGGTATTCCTCCCCTCCTTGGGACCCTTTTTGCTTACCCCCAAAAGGTTGGAAAACTGCGCTGGGTTCTAGGGTCCTCAGGGAAACCGCAAGTAGGAGTTCAGGGAAAAGGAGATAAGGTAGGAGGCCAAAGAAAGGAAAAGGTGGGACAGCAGGGAAAAGAGCTGGCTAGTCCAGTGGGCCTCGCACAGCTCTGGGCTGGTTGCCGTGGCACCATGGCTTCGGAACACTCAGGGGAGGCAGGGGTAGCTGCTAGACGAGCGGAGCTCGGGCGTGCAGTGGATCGGTCAGCGGCAGGCAGGCTGGGCGGCTGGGAGAACGGAGCCTCAGGCATGCTGTGGATCGGTCTGGAACAGTGGCAGGCAGGCAGGGCGGCTAGGAGAACGAAGCCTCAGGCATGCTGTGGATCAGTCTGGAACAGTGACAGGCAGGCAGGCAAGCTGGCTGGAGAAGCCTCAAAGGCAGCGGAGCTCACAAACCTCTAGGCAGTACTTAGTTGGCTGCTTGGTTGTGAGAGCATGGAGAAGCCTCAAAGGCAGCGGAGCTCACAAACCTCTAGGCAGTACTTAGTTAGCTGCTCAGCTGTGAGAGCATCGAAGGCCCTTTAGAAGCCAGGCACAGAGACCCAGCTTCAAGGATAATGTCCTGAGTCGCCGCTCAGAGACACAACCCTGTGCCTTTCAGAGACTAAGTCAGACACTCAGCTCCCAGAAACTGAGTTAAACTCAGCTCTCAGAGCCTAAGTCCAGAACTTAGCTCTTAGGCTTGAGTGAGACTCCTAGTGCAGTAGGTAACACAGCCAAAAGGCCATTGAAACCCAGTAAGGAGCGGGAGAGATCTCCGCAGAGTTGCTCTGTGCACTGCCTTTTATTTGCAATTTCTGCCACTCCCAGTTTCTTCTTGACCAGTCCAAAAGGTATGATTTCATATTCCTCCAATTGAAAAAGGGCGACTTCATTGCTCATCTGCATATTGCATCATAAAAATCAATACTTTTGACGAATCCTGCTGACGGGGTGGATACCTTAAGATACTTGATGAGAGGGGGACTGAGTGAGTTCAGAAGTTGAGAGGCTTGCCTCCATCTTGACCTACTTAGAATTTCCTGTTAAATCTGATAGTGGAGATATGTAACTTCCCCTTTATGATCTCTCCATTTTGTTTCTTGCTGAATGCTTTTAATTAATTAATTAAATTAATTAATTTTAAAACACTGTTAAATGATTGATTTATGAGTTCTTTACCCTTAATTACTGCATATTATGCCATTTTCTAGCTTTGCCATAAAACCTCTGCTAAATTGCCTTACCATTTGTTACTCATATGGGTTTTTATATTTTCTTAGTATTTTTATTTATTTATTTATTTGCTTTTCTGTGATACTACGGAGATGGCAAAAATCTCAGGCTACAGAAGCTGAAGAAAAAGGCAAAGTCTCTCCCTCTGCTGCAAAATGGTGCATCTCTTCTTGAAAATGGTGGCTGGCAGCTGCAGGCTGAAGCTCTTCTTCCTCTGAGTCTCTGCTCAGCTCTGGTCTGGTTGCCGTGGAAACTGGGACTGAGAGCAGCTCAGAATGTTCCCAAAGCTTGCAAGTGCAGTTGCTCTGAGACTGGAGCTACAAAGTATCAGTTCGTTGCTCACAAGCTGTACGCAGGACTGAGTTGGCTGCCTGCTTGTGAGTTGTATTGTTGCTCACAGACTATACGCAGGACTCGGTTGGCTGCCTGCCTGTGAGTTTTATCGGAGGCCCTTCTGAGACTGAGTCCAAGACCCAGCTCAAGGACTAGGTCCTGAGTCACTGCTCAGAGACAAAGCCCCGTGCCTTTCAGAGACTAAGTCCAAAGACCCAGCTCCCAGGCTTCCACTAGAGACGTTGTCACTCTCTCTAGGTATGAATGTGAGTGAAACTCCTTAGTGCAGCAGGAACATAGCCAGAGGCCAGTGGAACCCAGTAAGGAGTGGGAGAGACCTCCAATATTCTGCTCTGTGCAGCAGCTTTTATTCGCTCTTCTGTCACTCCCATTTTCTTCTTGACCAGTCCCAAAGGTGTGATTTCATCTCTATCCAATTGGAAAAGAGTGATTTCATCTATCACCTGCACAGTGCATGATCAGAATCAATACTTTTGATGGGTCCTTTTGACAGTGGGTGGACACCTCAGAATCCTTGATGGGAGGGGGACTGAGTGAGTTCAAAAGTTCAAAATCTTCCTCCATCTTGACCTACTTTTCCAAAAGATATCTGTTGAATCTGCTGAGAGAGATATACCTATGGAATCTGCTAACCCTATGATCTCTCCATTTTCATTTGCTGAATGCCCTTTGAATACCAACTTTGTTTTAAACATTGATAAATGATGATTTGTGAATTCTTTACCATTAATTATTACATATTATGCTGTTTCCAGCTTTAATTTAACATAGGATTCCTATTAGATTGCCTTACACCATTTTCTATTCATGTGTGTCCTTATTCAATCAAGGTCTTCTGTGATACTATTGAGATGGCAAAAATCTCAGGCTACAGGACCTGTTTCAGAAGGTGTCATAAATTCTTACTATCCTTTAAAATAGACACCCCCCCCCCAGCAACTGTCCGTAATCATATGAGTAAGTATGGCAGTTTCTCAGCTGATATCCAGTATTGTATTGTTAATTCTGGTAAGTAGTCCTGGCAACTTTATTCATTCCCAAGGTAAATGTAAAGAATTTATTCTTTTTGTTAATTATGTTAAAAATTTTATCCTTCGAAGGAGTGGAATCTTAGAGTAGGGAAGTCCACGTCTCCTGTAGTAAGATTTGCTAAGTGGTCACACAGCTGTTAATACATAAATTCACAAAATACTTCATATTGGTCACCCAGTCTTCAGCAAATGCAGTTTCTTTGGCAAAATTCTTCTCTGCATTTTAGTGTCCAAGAGGAGATGGGAAGAAATAAAATATACTTAGTTTTGGATGCCTCTGTTTAAAGGAGACAGACTGTTTTGAAAAATCCTATTTTAAGAGATCTGGGACCTTAGCACAATACTAAAATTTTGATCTGTGCTTATCTGAAAACTGGTTTTTTTGCATAATGAGATCCACAGATCTGTTTCATCTTGGAGACAAGTGGATTATTCAAAATAGAAATGGAAGTTGACATGTAGAGATTTGGGTTTATACTCATTATGGGGAACTTCCAGTGTGTTATAGGAGGAGAAATCACCCCCCCCCCCATCCAATGATATTTAACCTGAGTCTGTAATTTGGAAAAGTAAAATTGATTGGTATTGGTTGTGGAAGTTGTCTTAGATGGAGCGAATTTCAGGAGAATGTCTGGAACTAGCAGATTGGGTTCTGCCCCAGAGCTGCAAATCCAGGCTGAAGATCCAGGTAATCAGATCAAATCAAATCAAATCAAATCAAATCATATAGGGCTGGAAGGGACCTCATGAGATCATCGAGTCCAACCCCCTGGGAATTGAACCCAGGACCTTCTGCATGTTAAGCAGAGGTAATAGATCTGTGGAACTTATTAACAGATGAAAGGAAATTTTGAGGTAAACACAGATACGTTTTCCTTGTATGTGCAGAGAAATAAAAACTAAATGGTGGTCTCTGTATATTAAAGGAAGAAATTCTGGAATGAGACTTCTCATGCTTTCATTAATTCTTCTGATTGTGTCTGATTATTGCAGAAGGTGTGTTGTGTAAAACCCATCACCTCCATCACTCCTTTAAAAAAGAAAATCCAACATTTTTTAAATATCTGAGTCCAATGCTATCCTCAGGACAGTGATGAATTAGATATATGTGAGTAGTGGTGAAAGTATTGAGCCTGAGGTTAGGAGCTACTTCATCAAGGGGCTCTGCCCTAGAGGATGAGTTGTGGCTAAAAACTAAAAAGAAATGTTCATGTATGATGTATAGCTGTTTTCAAAGTCTGTAATCAGGTTTTCTTTAAGTACTCTCAAAAACACTAATAATAGTATGTATAATTCCTGTTTAAGGCCATCTATTTATGCCCATTACTGAATTATTTTCATTTAGTTTAAAAAAAAAAAAAGAAATTTTATAATTACTTTGGTAACTTAAGAAATTAAATCAAATTCTGGAAAAAAGTATCATTGTGCAGTGAAACTCTGTCAAACTCCAAGCAAATCTGAGGCTCCCTGAAAAAGGGGCTCATTGCATAATCATTGACAGACCTTTAGCTATAGTGATGCTAGCTAGCTCTGTATATCATAAATGACCTAATATTAGTAGCCATGAAGAATCTGATATTGATTTGTGCCATTAGTCTCTTGCTGATTTGCTGAAGACCTGAGTTTTTTAATGCTAATGGAAATAAAGTGCTTTACAAAACACTGCACATGGATACGGGAACATGTCTCTGAAATGGAAAATCTGTCTAGGAAGCTTTTAAAAAATATATTTGTTTTGTTTGTTCTGGTGCAGATACTAGATACTACATGCCACAACTCTTGCAGGTAAAGAGTGTAAGGTTTTTTGGCTAATGACCGAACCTCATAATCTCAGATTGCTGAATATCTGTAAAAACTAATGCTTGTTCAAATGTGGTAAATGTAAGAAATATGACATTCTTAAACCAAACCAGGTGACTACCTGAGAATACTGTAAATGAGTTACAGTAGCTGCCACTGAAATTAATAGGAAATAGAAAAATGATAAAATAATTGGTATGCATAAATAGCAAGGTACTAGAGAACATTCAAGCAAAATGGTATAAAAAAAAAAAAGGAAATCTATCCTAGCTGAAGGCCATCTATCCCATTTTAGTATTAATCCTCTGCTTTGGCAGGCATAGTTTGTTAGTCAAAAATCAGTGCCTGCTAAAGCATAAGATTAATACCAAGGAGACTCAGACAATGCTCCTTTATTGAGTTCGTAGAATCATTTTACCCTTACAGAGCTCCACTGACTTTAGGGTTCTTCTTGCACAGAACTCATTATAGAATTGGTTCCTATTAAGGAATCTGAAGATTAAATAGCCAATGACTGAAGAACATGTAGCATGAAATTCTTTAAGGACATTATAACCAGGAGGACTTTTGGAAAACCAGTAGGTCAACTGGATTAGGTGTAATAGAAGCAGTTCAGGAGGGTAAGGCCATTAAGTAAGCTAGATTATTTATGTGATGCAGTCTTCACTAGGGTAGACGATTGGGGTACACTTACTATTTCACAATAAGAAGAATATGAGACGATCAGAAGTCGAAGTGTTGGAACACACTGATTATTAGAAACAAGTGACAAACAAGTGGCTGGTGTTCCTAGAAGGTTTCTGAAGAAAATTAAAAATGACATAGCTGAGAGTCCTACCATTTCAGTCCTAGATAACGTTATGTTTGTCAAATTATGTGCAAGAGAAAAGGAGACTCTCTTTCTAAGTGTAGTTTTTTAGTTTTATGCTAGACCACTGGTACCCAATATTTTCTCTGCTGTGGCATTTTCTCTGCTTGCTACCTTTTAATTAATTTGAGGCACACCGCCATATATTTTCCAAATAAACTCATGAGTATTCCTGAGCCAGTGAGCCAATCCAGAGCTCTTGTGGTGCACCTGCTCAGACCAGAGGGTGCACCTGTGTGCCATGGCACACTGGTAGGGAAACACTGTGCTAGACCTACTTGTTTCAGCCACACTACACATATATTGCTGTTGAATGTAATACTTTTATAGCCCTTGTGATTTGCTGATATATCAGTAGTATTCTCACCTCATTTACAGTGAATTTTAACATATACCTAGTGGGTATCAATGTGAGCTTTGCCTAGTGAAGAACTGTAGGATACAGCACTCAATTTTTGTATTTTAATTAATAATTATATGGTGGAATGTTGCATTTCACTGCTCTTCTACAAAATCAGTTTCTACCATACGTTGCAGTAAGTCAAAAATATACAAATGTATAACAGTTTTAGAAAAAAGTTTATTTTGTCTAATACATTAAAGAACTAAAACTGACCTTAAAAAAATGAATCTAGTTCTTTGCAGCCTGTGAAATATCAACCCATTCAACTGGAACAGTAGCTGGAAAATAAAAATATATAACACTCTGTTTTCTTTATTTTACTCGTTTAAACCAATTACTGACAACTCCAATTTCCATTCTGCCCCTTAGACAGCATAGAATAAAAACACAGCACAAGACTCTAGTCTAGATGTATGTCATGTGACTAGAGCTTTTATTAATAAAATGTAACCTGCGAACATGGAATAATAATGCAAGTCCTGTGGCATCTTAAAGACTAACAAATTTCTTCAGGCATAAGCTTTCGTGGGCTACAACACACTTTATCAGATGCAAAGTGGAAACTACAATTAGGAAGTATACACATGCAAGTGTGAGAAACAAGGCAATGGAGAAAGAAAGTGCTAACAAAGTCAATTCAGTTAGAGTAAATGCGGCCTATTCACAACAGCTGATTACAGGGTCAGCGCAACACAGTAAGCATGGTAAGCGTTGCAGGGGGGGTGCCAATATTTGAGGGGTCCCAAAATGGGGACTGCGCCATTGCGTTGCCCTATGAAGTCACTCATCTTCCTGGGCGGCTGTTGCGCTGCAGCGGTGCCAGAAACCCTAGCACTTTTCTTGGTTGATTAGAAGGTGAGAATGTGTGAACAGAGACCATTTCTTTTTGACATGAGAGAATCATTCCAAGTCCCTACTCAGACTCAGTCTGATTCTGTCAAGTTTGCGCATGCATTCCAGCTCTGCAGTTCCACACTGAAGTCTGTTTTTGAAGTTTTTGTTGAGGTACAACAACTTGCAAGTCTGTTTAAAGAGTGTCCAGGGAGATGGAAGTGCTCTCTTATTGATTTATGGATGTGACTCTCTTTTGATATCTGATTTGTGTCCATTTTTTCTTTTTCACGAGACAGTTCAGTTTGGCCAGTGTACATGGCAGAGGAGCATTGCTGGCACATGCTGGCACATATCCCATTAAATGTGCAGGTGAATGAGCTTCTGCTGGTGTGGTTAGGACCAATGATGGTGTCACTGGAGTTGATGTGGAGGCAGAGCTGGCAGTGGGGTTTGTTGCAGGGATAGGTTCCTGAGTTGTTGTTGTTGTATGGTGTATGATTGCTGCTGAATACTTTCATTGTTTTTGCCATATACAGACAAACACGAGTACCCCTCTGGAACTTATCAAACATAGAATAGTGTTGACTGGTACTGCATATTAATAGACGTCAAGTAGCTCTTTTCCTATATTCATTTTTTTCTCTTTTCTATTTTAGAGTTTTTGGGACAATGTAGCGATTTGTTGTCTGTGTATTGTTTGATATTTTAACTGATACCGCTCTACAGCGACACTACAAATTACTGTAGAAAATTGCGCCATTTTGATTCTTCTTCCTTCTTTGTAACAATTTGTAACTGGAGAAACTACAATAATTTGACAGGCACTAAGGGTTTTGATACTGGTTATAAAACACAGTTTAGTTTTCGGAGTGCCTATCTGTTTCCTCTTCTACAATTTTTTATCTGCCAAATGTTTTACTCTTTGAACATTTATTTTAGATTGTATTTCTCTTGATCTCTGTCATACTATTTGTCTTATTTTCATTATTTTTGTTTGTTTACAAGTTAATTCTTTAAAAGCCCTGCTGTATGTTGTGATCAGTGCTTTCTAAGTTAATTCAGCATTTGCCCCCCACCCCCAACCTCCCAAATTGCTTGTTTGATATGAATAGTCTTTAAAATGAATTGTGAGCTTTAATCACTGTAATGTACTGGAATAACAACATGCTTCTGTAGATTCATTGCAGTCTTTTTACTGTATGAAAGTGTATTTTTTCTTCAATTTAATAGCAGTTTGTCATTTTTAAACTGAAGGAAATTATGTTAAGCTAAAGATTATGTAGCAACCTGTGTTGTCTCCTCCAAAAGACCACATAGTTTACCTATTTAGTTTAAAGACAAACTGATGCAATGCAGAGAAACAGACTCTGAGCTTAGTTATATTGATGCAACCTGAATTAAGTCAAATTATAGCTATAATGGGGGTAACTTTTCAACAGCAGTGGGGATTCACCAATGTCATTGAAGGCAGCTGTCCCAGTGTATTTATGTAAAATTACATGTGTATAGGTCAGTAAAAAATAAACAAGCATTGATTTGATATTGTAATTCACTGCTCTAAGAATTCCATGAAGTAAATGTCCAAACTTGTAAAATGAATCTGCTTTCATGTAAATCTGTGAACTTCCTGAATAGCAAATTCTTTCCACAAGTTGGAGGTTCTGTTGCTAAAAACAAAGATTGACTTTTGTCAAAACAATCTAATCCAGTGTTTCCCAACCAGTGTGCCATGACACACAGGTGTGCTGTCAGGTGTGAGTTGGTGTGCTACAAGATTTTTTGAAAAACTACTCAGAGCTCTGGATTGTCTCATTGGCTTATGAATACTCATGAGTTCATTTGGAAACTATATGGTGGTGTGCCTCAGATTCATTAAAGGTAGCAACGTGTGCCATGGCAGAGAAAATGTTGGGAACCAGTGATCTAATCTATTGGGCAATGCAAAGATGGATGAGAGGAAAGGAAAAAATAGTGGCAATAAGAGGTAGTTGGGAATCATTTGACTAAACGTTTTCTCAAAAATTGTTGAGATGGAAACTTTTTTGCAAAAATGTATTGTTTTCAACTAAACTTTTGTTGGGAAGGTGTTTTGAGTCCATGAGTTTCTGATTAAAAAAGGAGAGGAGGAATCAGGGGCTTTGATGGTGCTGGGCTTACGGGGCTTGAGCCCTGAGTCCCAGCACCTGAGCACTGGGTCTTTTTGTGGGCCAGGGGCACTCCTGGGAGGAATATTGATCCCAGACCAGCCAGTAGTCCTACAGTGTGGGAGACCCAGTTCGAAGTCTTTGCTCAAACCAGAAATTTGAACCTGATTTATCCACATGCTGAGAGCAGTGAGAGCCTTCATCACTGGGCTGTTTTTCTTCTGGGAGATCTTCCCCCACTCCCACCCCTCAAAAAAAGAAAAAAGCTTCTTTGCACATCAGAATGGAAGTCAATTTAGAAACTTCCATCTTCCTCACAAGCTGTTGGTGTGCATAGATGAACTAAAACTTGCAGTGCGTGTCGTAATTCTGCAGTCTGACCAATATGAAAAGCTTGTATTTCATTGGGACTCTCAAAACACAGCTCTGCTTTCATGTTTGGGGCCTTTCATTAGGCCTTGGTTCAGCAAGGAACATTCAGCATGCATGGGTTAAAATGGGGCATGCACTTAATTTTCTTACTGTAGTAGGGCCTTAAACAGATAATTTTCATTTGAATTACAAGACGATGATAGGGTGGGAGTGAACAGTGGAAGAATGTGTCCACTGCAATCTTTTATGCGAGTGGGTCTTTGTCCCATGAGCTGGAACAAAAGTAACATTGACCCTCTTAAGGGCTCCTTACAGGCAGGGAAAAGTTTACAGGGGTGGATGGGAATGGCAGGAAGAAAGTGGGGCTAGGTCAGGACAAGGCCATTGCATTGCCCTTCATTGAAGGGGGTGCAGGAGATGTGTGTGCTGGTGGGTATTTATATCCCATGCTGTCACAAAGAGACCATACTTCACAAGATTAGACTGGCATCATCTACCTATGAACTAGGCAAAAGGACCAAGTTCCATTTTGTGGGCATTACATTATTTGCCCCTTTTCCTTGGAGGGACTGAAAACAATTTTTTCTCTTATTGTTAGATTGGCTGAAGCAAGGCATGTTTTTATGGCCTTCTTGCAGTTGGTTTGGGATCTGGTGAAGGTGGAGTAAGGGCATTTAGTTGTAAGGCCACAACTTAGTGCATAAATCTTTCAGAGTTTGTCCAGTGGTGATACTTGGTATGACAGCTGCATAACCACAGAAAATGGATTGGGAAAGGATTTGAAGGAAAGCCTCCCTTAAAAGGGAGCTGAGTAAGGGCTAAATCTGGATCAGCAGGGAACTGAAACCATTCTTCCTGCACTGTACTATTAAACTACATGTTTGTCATCATGTCTCTCCTCCAGCCCAGTCAGTCCGAAGGTAGTGTTGGGGGAGAATTGTTTTAAAAAGAGAGCAGATCTTAAAAACTGTTTTACTGTCTTAGAAAGAAAAAAGAAGGGGGGGGGGGAGAAATAAGAAAAAGAACAAGAAACAAACATGCAAGGAGTCCTGTGGTACTTCTAAAGACTAACAAATTTGTTTATCACATGAGCTTTTGTGGGAGAAAATCTCACTTGTCATGTTTTAATTGAACTTAAGCTTTGTTAGGTGTGTTTGGAGTGGTCAGATACTAGAGTAGATATGGGAAGTAAATGATCAGAGATGAGTGAAAGTTAGAA
Organism: Podocnemis expansa; assembly: GCA_007922195.1. Taxonomy (NCBI): domain Eukaryota; kingdom Metazoa; phylum Chordata; order Testudines; family Podocnemididae; genus Podocnemis; species Podocnemis expansa. Next base: position 6,066,335 of record ML682015.1, on the reverse strand, counting down.
GAAAACGCTTTAGAAAACTCCACTACGAGTAATGTCCAGATTGTTAACTATATAACTGATCTCTTCATGTACTGTAGACACTTAATTATAATAAAAAGAATATGAAATGCTGGCTAATGTAACTCTTCAATTTTCATGGATAATAAATATATCTCCATAAGTAACAAAGTTCTGTGAAGCTACCAGTGACTTGCACATGTTGAACTGTAACAGCTTAATACTATTACATATATTTATGCTGTATACATTTGAGGTTGTATCCCCGATCTCTATTTTTGTTTTACTTTTTACAGTCCCTTTTGGTGAATATCAATTCTTTAGGTCAGGAGTTGTTATATAGTAAAATATATTAATAAACCCTGTTATCTTTAGCATCTGTATTATTAGTATAGTTGAGAAGTAATTAACTGAAACAGCTAGTGTGGTTAAATTATTGTTTAACTGTTTGGACTTTGGCATCATCAGTGAGGAAGAAGCACCTCACCCTCCAACAGGAAATTTATCAGATATCAGTACACTGAGGGCAAAGTAGTAAGTATAAATCCAAGCAGCAGAATACTAGATTTTTATTGATAAATACTGTAAACTGCATTGGTAATAATGTGCAAGATCTGTCCACATTACAACCTTCAAGCATAATAGGGCACTAATCATGTTTTGCAATAATGGTTTTTATCCCAACCCTCATCTTGAAATAAATAAATAAATACCCCTGCTATGTTCTTGAGTTGGGCCACAGGATTCTGCAAAATATAGATTATTTCAAGGTTTTCTGGAAAAGAATGTGGTCTGCTTTTCTGCAGCACTAGTTCATTAGTGAAGCCAGAAATATGCATATACCATCGTACTCTGATTGCCTGATTACATAACATGGGGACCATGAAAATATGCATTTGTGGGCCTACCCTGATAGCGATAAATCAGTGTTTGGAATAAATATTTATTGTGGGTGTGGAAGGAATAAAAACCTCCCTTTCAGATAGTTAAAATACATAATCAATGTATGGAATTTCATTATTAGTTCTGGTAAGTTTGAGTAAGAATATGGAACACATACTAATAAGGTCTTGGTCAAAACTATTTCATAAACTGTCATGATTAGAAACTCTTTTCACGGTTATGCTAAAGAATTGTTTGATGACCATGGAAGAATTTCTGTATCATTCTATGGAGGAACATTTATGAATGTGTATCACATTTACTGTATTTTCCTCTTTCATTTCTCAAGTAGCCAGCAGTGATCTCAGAGGAGGGTTTGGCTTAAGTAGAGAATAAACATCATGACCAGATGTACAGTTTTGAAAACTAAAATGCTGTTTCAAGTAAATGTTTTTGTAATAAACTGAAAGGAAAACTGTGTAACATATGAGCCAAATTATTCTAAATAAAAAGTATTTTGATGGGGATTAAAAAGCTTTTGAAATGTTTGTTGATTGAGCCACTAAGCTGCTGTGGTATATTTTAATTTACAGTTCAGTGGTCCAGTCATCCTTGGGCCTCCTCATTTGGGATAATGCATTTGTTATTGAACTTTGCGGATGGTCATCTTATAAAATAAAAGTAGTATGAGAGGTTCATATGCATATGCATTTGTATCTGTATATGTGTCTCAGACAGAGAGCCTCTTTCACAACATAAAATCTTTGACTCATGGCCTTTATGCTTCTCTCCCCCTTACTGATGTGCTGTTAGAGCTGGTTTTTCCACCTTTTGACCCCACTGTTGAATAGCGTGCATTTGTGATTACTGGGACTATATCGTCAGAAGGATTCTAGGGAATCACCAGATTCTGCTCTGTCATTCTCTAATTCTGTCTATATTCAGAATTTAGTCTCTAATTCAGAAGCCAAAATGTGATATGGCAGTTTAAGTGAAATTTAATGCTTAAAATACTCCTTACCAGAGTTCTGACATGACAGAAAAGGATCCAGATTTGTTTGTCGGGAATAGAAGGTTGGTTGTTTTTTGTTTGCTTGTATGGTTGGTTTTGTTCTTTTTCATTCTCCTGGGGTAGCTGTTTCAGCATTGGCTTTTGAATTAATGTTAAATTAACAAGTAAATGTGAAAATATTATTCTTCCCACCTTTTTGTTGTATTTGGGCATTTTTTTCATCATAAGGACTATATTACGTCCCTTCTGTCTCAAACTGTGGAGTTTCTAGAGAAATACAGATTTATATATAATATATCAGGTGTGGCCAAACTGCGCCTCGGGAGCCACATGTGGCTCTTGAATAAAAAAGTATGGCTCCTGGAGGAATGTCAGCAAATCAGTTTAGGAAAGCAGCCCCAGCGTAGGAATTCAGGAGAGGGGTGGGATGGTGGGGAGAAGTGCGGCATGGTTGGTATTTTAAAAAACTCACCACTCGCCTGCAGTCTTCTACATCAAGCAACAGCTAAGTTTTTACTGTATAGGCCTAACTTTCATGTTTACCTTATTACAGAATCTGGCATTAGTAGGATTAAGATTTATCCTCTTTTTACAATAAAATTAAAGTGTGCAATGAATTTTAAACTTAGTAATTTTGGAGTAGGTAAAAGTAGATGGCTATAGGCCTCAGTGCAGCTCCTGAAGGTTTAATAATCAACTTGTGTGGCTCTTGAGTTCCATAAGTCTGCCCCCCCCCCGTAATATATCCTGTTCTACATGTTGGTTGGTTGTATGTTACGAGTGTTCTATGAAACTAGTTCTGGATTCATAGAGGCTGTTTGTTATGCATTTTAAACTAGTAATATAAAAGATGAACAATGCATTTTCCCCTTCTTTAAGCCCCAGAGGGGTAGACAAGTCAGTCTAGTTCAGTAAAACAAACAACTCATCCGGTGGCACTTAAAGACTAACACATTTATTTATGACATAAACTTTTGTGGGAGAAAATCCCACTTTGTCAGAAGTTTTGAAGATGAGGGGACTTAGAGAATGGGAGGAAATAAAGGTAGGAAAGTGCAGGTCATGAGATCAGGTCCCACTGTAACTCAAAATCAAAGCAGTTGTTAAGATTCAAACACCGGGGAACAGCATATAGAGGAAGATGAGGTCAAATCACATATTGTAATGAGAAAAAAATCCAAAGTCCCTATTAAGTACTGAAGCAATGCAGTCAAATTTGCAAATAAATTCACTTTGAAGCCTTGATCTGATATTCATCTGTCTGTGTACTGCTATTAGTAAATCGGCAATGGAGTGATCAGGAAAGTTGAAATGCTGACCCACTGGTTTTAGAATGTTGTGATCTTTGATGTTTCATTTGTACCTATTTGTTCCTTTGCACAGAGATTGTCCTGTTTGTCCAATGTGTAAGGCTGAGGGGCATTTCTGGCATATGATAACATAAATCACATCGGTGGATGAGCAGGTGAATGAGCCTTTCATGGAGTAGCTGGTTTGATTAGGTCTTGTTATAGTGTCTTTTGTGCAGATATGTGGGCAAAGTTGGCAGCTTGGTTTGTTGCAGGTGTATGTGCCTTCTTTATGGCTCTGTTGTTCGGGCTGTAGTTGCTGGTGAGTATCTATTTATGATCTCAGACGTTGGCACTCTTACAGTAGGCTTACCTGGCTATGTGGACTCCCTCCTCAGACCCTATGCTATCAACATTCCTAACTATCTTCAAGGCACCAGAGAATTCCTGAGGAAAATACAGTCCATTGGTGAGATTTCAGAAAACACCATCCTAGCCACTATGGATGTAGAAGCGCTTTACACCAACATTCCCACAGAAAGCTGGATTACAAGCTATTAGGAGAACCATCCCAGCGCACCTCATCACAGCCCATTGTGGCTGAACTTTGTGCTTACCCACAACCATTTCGGATTTGAGGAAAATTTATACCTTCAAGTCAGTGGCACTGTTTGGATACCCATGTGGCCCCACAATATGCCAACATTTTTATGGGTGACTTAGAACAACATTTCCTCAAGTCTCATCAGTCTTCCTAATCACTCCAATGATGATTTACTAGTTGTGGTGATCAGACAGATGAATACCAGATCAAGACTTCAAAGAGAAGCTGCAGAGCCCAAATTTATTTGCAAATTTGATTGCATTCAGGGTTTAATAGGGAGTTCAGATTTTTTTCTCATTACAATACGTGATTTGACTTCATCTTCCTATATATGCTGTTTCTGAGAGTTTGAAGCTTAACAATCACTTTGATTTGCTGTTACAGTGTGACTTGATCCCATGATTTACACTTCCCTGCATTTTACCAGGTTCCAAAAGATTCCAGAGGAGTGGCCATGTTAGTCTAGTTCTTCAAAACGAGCAAGGGGTCCTGTGCCACTTAAAGACTAGCATTTCTTTATCTCATGAGTTTTCTTGGGAGAAAATCCCACTTTGTCAGGTGCTTTGAAAATGCCATTCTACAAGATCCCCCATCTTCAAAACATCTGACGAAGTGGGATTTTCTCCCTTGGAAGCTCATGCAATAAATGAAGTTTCTTAAACTTTAAGTACCAGAGGATGCCTTGTTTTGTTTCCCTTTCATTAAGTCTCACTCGCCAGAGTACAACTTAAGTTGGGTATAAGTAGTCAAAAGCCCTTTAAAGCAGTAGGATCTGCAGGAAGGCCTTTTGATCCTGTGTGTGTAGTATGCATTTTTGTCTAAAAAGAGTGTGTTAATTTTACAGTCAAATTGGCTGTAAAAATGGCAAACATAACATGAAGTAGTTGTATGTAACAGTCATTGTTAATTTATGGTAGCCATTTTTTTAAACAGTTTGTTGTGAGAGGAGACTGATGTTCAAGTGAATGAAATGAAAATTGTAAAGGAGCCTATGTCTTTATGGGAGTTTGCTGCAATAATCTGAGCTTCCTGTCTTATAGCAGTGTTTGTCACTAACCAGAGTAATATTCAACAGGAAAAAAAAGTGGCATAAACATGAACTTCCTTGGCTTCTTACATGTAGAACTTAATTATTTTGGAGGGGAAAAAAAGCTTGTTTTTTAAATAGTCTGAATATCAAAATTAGATTTATTACATTTTATCCTATTAACTGGGTAACATTTTGTTGAAATTTTCTTCCAGCTTTAGTGAATATACTTAACACTGTTCCAGAGGGTAGCTGTGTTAGTCTAGTCCAGCAAAAGAAACAAGGACTCTTGTGGCACTCAGAGAATAACAAATGTATTTATTGCATGAGCTTTTCATGGGAGAGAATAGGTTTTTCCATGAAAGCTCATGCAATAAATAAATTTAAGTCTCTAAGTGACACTTAGCACTGTTGTTTTTTCTCTCATATCAGTCAAACTTCTTCATAGAGCAGGTAATGTGAGTAATAATGCAAACCTTTTAGGCACGTTTCTTTGCCTAGAAGGGAGTGAGCTTCATTGTATTAAAGTGTATGGGGCAAACCTCTTTTTGTTTTTCAGATTAGGGATGTGAAAATTCATTTAATAAAGTGTTTAAACGATCTAAAAATAGAATGTTTGAATTGTTAAAAGCTTTGGGGCAGAAGCCATGCTGAGCTTAACTCCTCACTGCCAAGCTGCCTAGCTATGTCTCCCCCTCTCCTCCATCCCACTCTGCATGTCCCAGGGAGCTGTTCTGGGCTCCACATCTCCCCCTGAGTAGGAGCTGTCTGGTCATTCTTGATTGCAGGGAGCCAAGCCCTGCTGCTGTTCTCCCCAACCCCTGCAGCTTCAATGGTAGTCATTTGTTTAAAACATTTATACAGCTGATTTCCACATAAATGTTTAGGCTTTTACAGGCCTAGTTTACAGTCCCAGTTCTTCTGAAAGTTAACATTCTTAAATTTACACTCAAGAGTTTACTAAATTCATTATTAATTATGTTTATTACAGTAGAGTCTAGGGACCAACCAAGGTCAGTGTTCCGTCGTACAAGATGCTGCACGCACACCACAGTAGATAGCTGCTGTCTATAAACTAAGTAGACACAGCATATGATAGCGAGGGGAAACACCCTAGTAAAATGAGTAGTGTTGCAGTGAACAAATGCATGTTAGCTCTACAGATTAATGGGGCGGTGGGGCGGAGCAGCTAGTTGGGAGGGATAAACTAATCATAGACAAAGGAATAGAGAGGGCACACTGAAAGGAAGTGGCTAGAGAGGGTGGGCAGGGGAGGAAGAAGGGGCAGATGCAGAGTGAGGCTGAGTGAATAGAGTAGTCTGTAAAGAAGGGGGTGAGTAGAGCAAACAGTAAATGAGCAAAGGAGAGAGGATATCCATTTAACAGTGGAAAAAATACATTGAAGACTTCGGGGTCCCTGTTTGAGGGGTTGCTGCTGATTCCATTCTGTTTGGCTCTTCCCTGTAGTTTCTTCATCCGAAACCACCGGATGGAGAAGCAGGAGGAGGAAGGATGCCACCGAGTCCTAATTCTCTTAAGTTTCCCTGCACAGTATGGCGGGCGGGATATGTTTGATGTGAAGGGGTTGTGAGAAAGGGGTAATCCAGACTGGCTCCCGTTTTATCTCTTGTCTCTCCCAATTAGTGCATCTGTACCTGCTCAGGCTGCTTCTGCAGCTACACTTGCCTTAATTTCACAACACATTGCAGACTGTACAATTAATCTATTTTTTATTCGGGTCCTCTGGCTCCAAAATTTTGTGTGTTCAGCTTGTTGGCTGCAAATCAAACAGAATAAATGTAAAAGTGCACATTATGAATTAAAAGTATTGCAGATGGTTTTGGACATTGCTATTTTTTCAGCCCTTTATGTAGGGAAGATATTTAAGGTTTACTATGCTTCATTTTTCTGCTGCATTGTGATAAGACTGCAGCTGTAAAGCATTCAGTGACTTCATTTTGTATTCCTTGTGTTCATTTCTTAAAATTACACATCAGATGTTGCATTTACCAGTGTCTATAATGTATTCAGCACAAAGAAGGATTTTGTGATTCTATCTTGTTTTCATTTATTTATGTTTAGATATAAGGATATGTTGAAAGTTGGCTTTAGTCTTCAGTATGATATGGACTCTTCAAACTAAATTCCATTTTTAAAGGATTCTCTTGTTGTATATTGTATGTATATCCTTTACCTCTCTGTTTCCATTTTCTCTTTGGTCAACATAACTTTTCTTAAAATGTTCAAATGATCATTTCCCAAACTATACAATGGGCATATTGCACAAGTAGATTTGTTCACTAGGCATCAGAGAAACTACTATACTTTAAATCTCTGATTCTATTGTATCTAGAAAAATGGATACTGTGTCTTTAATGGAAAGCAAAAGGTTATCTTTTTGTGGCCTTTGTGTGTATCTGCTGATGTGGATGTAGGCAGCCAGACAGGCAGTGTGTGCAAAGAGACTAGGGAACCGACTGTGGATCGATAGAAATAGTGTGAAGTGAATTAATGTGAGGCAGGCAGTCTGTCTGTCATAAGGATTGCAGGGAATGTGGGGCAGTGCTGGTCAGTCACTGCAGAAATCTGCTTCCAATAAATTTAAACCCTCTGTCTGAAAATAAAATAAAGACATTTTGATGCTCCTATATTGTTAAATTCTGATTCATTTGGATAATTATATAGATATATAAAATTATCTCTGTTGTGTTTTAGTTAGAAATTTTGAGATGCAAGTATATGCAACTGAAGAAATTTAAAAAAAAATTAAATTTCTTTCTTTAAAAGGCTTCAAATAAGAATGATAATCCATATCATTCCTACAGAATAAAATACGTGATCAGTGATTTAAAATTCATATATATCTTTTATAAAATTTATTTTAAAGCCTGACACTTATAGTCAGTTAAATTCCCATTGATTTCAATTGAAGTTTTTATTTATACAGGATAGCTTACTCCTAAGCCCTAGTAAAAGGAGTAGACGTTTCACTTATGTTTACGATCATTGAGATACTAACTTACTGCAACAAAAACAGTTCAGCTTAACCAGAGCCTGAGGATACTGCAACAAAAACAGTTCAGATTAACCAGAGCTTGAGGATGCTAGAAGCAGATGGAGCTCAAAATGCAAAATGTCGGATCTCAGTGAAAGCCAAAGGAAAGCTGAGATCTGTTGCACCCTGACTCAAATTTGTAACAAGAACTAAGTATACAGAATGTACATTCTTTGTATAGTGCAGAAAGCTGGCACAAGTTATAAGAAAAATGAAAAAATACAGTCTTAACATATATGGCATCAGTGAGATGAGATGGACAGAGAATGGCTAGATGAAGTCTGATTGTGCCACAAGGAGGAGTGCATGAAAGAGGAGTAGGAATAATGCTGAATAACATCACAGCGATGACCCTGCCATCTTAGGAACCTGTGAGTGACAGACTAGCAATAGCCAGCTGCAAACAAGACACAAAAAGTGTCCAAATTCTAGGTATGTGCACCAACAGATTCTGCAGGTGACGGTGGAAAGGATATGTCCTACAATCAGGTGCAGCAGTTATTAGAAACATGCCTCACAGTTACTCTGTTGAGAGGTGACTTCAGTGCACAAATTGGCAACTGTACTGCCTTGGAGGGGGTCATGGACACAGCAATGGAAGGCATCCAAACTGATAATGGCAAACAGCTCTTGAATCTGTGTGGCAAGAATACTCAAGACATTGGAGGCAATCTACTTCAGCTGTAGAGGGCTCACATGGAAATCACCAGTCAGTGTGACTTTCAACCACCTGGAGTATGTGTGTGTTATGTCTAAGAGAGATGCTTCTTTGAGGGACGTGATGGTCAGCAGAGGAGAAAAACAATGGAGGTCCTCTGGCACCCTAAAGACTAACACATTTCTTTGGGCATAAGTTTTTGTGGGTTGCAATCCACTTCATCAGATGCATCATCAATTAGTCTTTAATGTTCCACAGGACTTTTGTTGTTTTTGCCACATGCAGCCTAATGTGGCTACCCCCTGGAACTTAGCAGAGGAGTATATGTTAGCTCAGCTCATTATCTCTAAGCGGCCACGTTGCACTTTAAACTCAATAAGATCACTAACACATATAAAAAGTGTGTTAAAGCAGCAGAGCCAAGGGATGAAGAAATGCAGCTCCAATTGATATATTTCACATAGCAACCATTCCAGTGTTCTACAGGACTAGGAAGATGGTCAAACAGGAAGAAGATGATAGTTGGGACAGCAGAGGAAGAGCTATGAAGAGAGTGGAAGACAAATACGTGAATTGCATCTGGAATATGGACAGAGACTGATGAATGCAAAACTCTGAAGGCAAAAAAGAGACAGTGCAATGCTGAGGCAGAGCTCCTGTGTGCAGATGAAAGATGCTGGGAAAGAGATGAAGGCAAGATAGAAACACCTTTTTTCGGGAGAAGGCTGAGAGGTCTACAGAGTAGCCATGGGAGGAGAAATGAAGAATCTCTATAGAATAGCACATGACCTCTTGAAGAACCAGCCTGTCACAAGTGATGCCCATTAGGTATTTTCATGGATAGATGTTGGAAATGAATGAAGAGCAAGTCAGATAATGGAAGAAATATTTTTATTTCATATTAAACTCTCCAGATCCAATAGTCCTGCCTCGGGTCTAGGAAATGCCTGTGCTAATCTAGAAATAGAAAGGCAAATGACACCATCAAAGACCTGAAATAAGGAATCTTCTGAGTCTGACAGAATTGAAGCAGAAGTACTAAAATCAGGAAGCAAAATTCTGATTGAATAACTAACAAAGATCCATAACAAATAGGAATGAAAGATCAAGTCCGCAAGACTGAAAAGATAGTACGATTGTGGCATTGCACCCCAGCTCCTCCCTGCCCCCACCCCCAAGAGGATGATTTTACTCAGTACGTGAACTGAAGAAGTATAATACGCTATCAGTCCCAGGTGAAGTATTGGTTACTGTTGCACTGATTTGAATGAACAAACCAATAGATGTAATGTTACAAAAAATGACAGGCTGGATATTGTCCAGGTAGATGATGATATGAAAAGATATCCAGTCTTCAATAAGTGATCCAAAAAGCAACTGCTTGGCATAAAACCAGCTTTATCAACTTCAGGAAAACATTCAGTAGTGTCCACAGTGAGAACCTATGGAATATTGGTAGCAGTTACTGGGTACCAGGCAAACTGATCCACATATAAAAATTATTATTATGATCCAGCAAGATTAAATACAGGACAGCGTAAGTAGTCCGATATTATGACCTGGAGTTAGACAAGGGTGTGTGTTCTCTCCAGTCCTCTTTGCATTAGTGATCAACTGGGTGATCAAGTAGGCAACAAAAGGTGTCATGAAGGTTTAAATAGGTTAGCAGAGATTAATGGCACACCATTGCTTTACGGAATATACTGTGGGAAAAAAAGAAACCGTTGCCCTTGCATCAGAGATAGCATAGAGAGCAACAAAAAATTAGATTGAAAGTAAATGCAGAGAAAATCAAGATGGTTGCAGATAGCAGACTGGATAATAGAGGCAAAGGTGTATGTGGATGGAAAAGAAATTGAAGAGACAGAGGAGTTCTTCTGCCCAGAAAATGTGATGGTATTTGAAGGAGACAGTGATAAAGATATTCATACTAGATTAGGGAAAGCAAACACCGCTTTCAGAAGGTTGAGCAACATCTGGTCCAGTAGAAATCTCCACACCAAATTAAAGGTTAGATTCTACCATCTGATCGTATGGAGCACAGTGCTGTACCTAGCAGAGAGTTGGCTGAGTGCAGAGGTTAGCGAAAAAGAGCATGGAGGCTGTCCATCACAGTTGTCTATGGAGTATATTAAACATTTCGTGAAAAGACAAAAAGTACAAATGTGAGAGTAAGGGAACTGATCAAGCAGTACACGCTGGAAAATATCAACCATCACCAAACAGGTTGAATATGCACACTGAATGGAAGATGGGAGATATGCAAGCTTTGAATTGGATTACCTGAAAAAGAAAAGAAGAAATGAGGCAGGCCAAGGAAGAAGTGGTAGAAGGTAGTAACAGAGGATATTGAATGAACTGGCATCACCTGGAAAGAAGGGTTGCATCTAGCAAGTGACCTTAGTTGATGGAACTGGATTCCCCAATGTGTTAGTGGCTCAGGAAGAACTAAGACCTAAAACAGGGGATAGATTGATGTGACTCCAAGGAGTTGGAGCTCGTCTACACAGCATGGCAATGTACACTAGAGGGTGTGTATACCAATCCACTGCTCACTAAGTAGTCCATGTAGACCTTGCTGGAGTGAACAAACAGTTCCCTTGTGTGCATTGGCATATAGTAATCCTTTTACTTTTGGATGACTTGAGTTTTATATGAACAAAAAATCCCAAAACTGAAATACTTCATTGTGCAATATTAATTCTCACTGGATTAGGCAGATGTTTTTAAATCATGATTAATACAGGTTTCTTACTATGAAATCGTTCATAGTAAAATAAGTTTTCCATCAGATTTAGTATTTTAGAGTATTTAGCTTATGTTGAACATGCATTGAGTTTTTTATGACCTTTCAATATTTAAGGCATTCTTTTTAGGTGTGTTTTGGTCAATTATCTAGCAAATGCTAAGGTACAGAAAGAAATGTTTCTGATTACTCGATTTTTATTGAGTGGAAAAAATACTTTTATGTCTATCTGGTGGAAATTCTGTTCAGGTTGTCCTTTTTATTTATCCTTATTAAGCCTAGGAATTATAGCACATATCTAATGGAACCAAGTTCCAAAGGGGCAGCCATGTTTTCTAGTAAAGTAAAAAAAAAAGCAAGGAGTCTTGTGGCACTTTAACAGATTTATTTATCGCATGAGCTTTCATGGGAGAATATCCCACTTCATCTCCCATGAAAGTTCATGCAATAAATAAGTCTGTTAGTCTTTAAGTGCCACAAGACTCCTTGCTTTTTTTTATCAAATGGAAAATTTTGGTGACCCACAAATGGAAGACCATGGTTGCCATATGCAAACCAGTATTCACTAATAGTGCTATCAAATCAAAAGTTACTTTTGGGGCCACTGTACAGTGAACTTCTGAATACTTATCTAGTTATTCATTCACAGAGACCATACATTATTTGAGGAGGAATATCCAAGTCAGGAGAGGATTCCTAATGCATTTTTCAGGATTAAGCAGCCATTCAAACCTACCCTCTTACTGGGATGGGAAGTGAAATGGAAAAACTGTGGATACTGCCTAGCTCTAAGGTTATCAGTCATGCTGGGGGACACATTAAACATGCTTACTATTTCTGCTTACATGCTGATGCAGAGAAGTGGATTCTGCATAGAGTGCCTAGGAATAAGTATTCTATATTGTTGCATTCAGAAGGCAATTTATGAAACTCCTTGTTGAAGAGTGGTTTTATTTCGTCTTTTTGCAGTGAACCAGTGTGTTCTCTGGTTGAGCAGGGATGTGTGTTCTTGCGTGTTTTTGTTCGTTCAGCACATAGATTATTATGATTTATACTGCCCAAATAGATGTATGTGATGCCCTATTATGGAGTGTTTTACTGTGACTATGTAGTTAAGGTTGCCTTCTCTGAGAGGTTTAAACGACGTCCCTTGCTGAATGGGGCAGGCATCCTCGTAATGGAGGATGAGGGAAAAGCTGAAGTGCTCAATGCTTTTTTTGCTTCAGTTTTCACAGGCAGGGTCAGCTTCCAGCCCACTACCATGGGTGTGGCAGATGGGAGAGAAGAAGAAGAGAGGCCCTTGGTGACGGAAGGTCAGGTTAGGGACTGCTTAAAGAAGCTGGATGTGCACAAGTCCATGGGCCCGAACGAACTGCATCCAAGGGTGCTAAGGGAATTGGCCGATGAGATAGCAACACCGCTGGCCATTATCTTTCAAAACTCATGGAGAAAGGGGGAGGTGCCAGAGGACTGGAAAATAGCAAATGCAGTGCCTATTTTCAAGAAAGGGAAAAAGGAGGATCCAGGGAATTACAGACTAGTCAGCCTCACCTCAATCCCTGGAAGAATTATGGAGTAGGTTCTCAAAGAAGCCATCCTAAAACACTTAGAGGAAAATAACATGATCAGAAACAGTCAGCATGGATTTACCCGGGGTAAATCATGCCTGAGCAATCTTATTTCCTTCTCTGATCAGATGACTGGTTTTCTGGATGCAGGAAGAACTGTTGATGTGATATACCTTGATTTTAGCAAAGCTTTTGATAGTTTCCCACAGCATTCTCATTGGCAAATTAAGGAAGTATGGGTTGGATAGGTGGACTATAAGGTGGATAGAAAACCGGCTAGATCAACAGTTTCAGCATGTAGGAATCAATGGTTCCATGTCTAGCTGGCAACCAGTCACGAGTGGTGTGCCCCAGGGGTCGGTCCTGGGGCCGGTTCTGTTCAACATTTTCATCAATGATCTCGATGATGGAATAGACTGCATTCTCAGTAAGTTTGCAGATGACACCAAGCTGGGGGGACCAGTAGACACGTTGGAGGGCAAGGACAGGATTCAGGGAGACCTAGATAAATTGGAACAGTGGGCCAATAGAAATTTTATGAGGTTCAGTAAGGACAAGTGTAAAATCCTGCACTTGGGACGGAAAAACCCCATGCACTGCTACAGGCTGGGGAACATTCACCTAAGTAGCAGCAGTGTAGAAAAGGACCTGGGGGTCATGGTGGATGGGAAGCTAGATATGAGTCAGCAGTGTGCTCGTGCTGCCAAAAAGGCCAGCGGCATACTGGGCTGCATCAAAAGAAGTATTACCAGCAGATCGAGGGGGATGTGATCATTCCACCTCTATTCTGCACTGGTGAGGCCACATCTAGAATACTGTGTTCAGTTTTGGGCTCCTCATTACAAAAAGGACATGGACATGCTAGAGAGAGTTCAGAGGAGGGCAACCAAAATGATTAAAGGGTTGGAGCACAAGCCCTATGAGGAAAGACTGAGAGCATTAGACTTATTTAGTCTGCAGAAGAGAAGATTGAGGGGGGATGTGACAGCAACCTTCAGCTACTTGAAGGGATGCTCTAAGGAAGATAGAGCTTGACTGTTCTCGGTAATAAAAGAGGACAGAACGAGGAGCAATGGTCTCAAGTTACAGTTAGGGAGGTTGAGGCTGGATATTAGAAAAAACTTTACTAGGCGAGTGGTGAAGCCTTTCTAATGAGCTGCCAAGGGAGGTGGTGAAATCTCCATCTTTGGAGGTGTTTAAGGCCCAGCTGGACAAAACCATGACTGGGATGGTTTAAGTGGGAGTGGTCCTGCCTCTGGCGGGGAGTTGGACTAGATGACCTATGAGGTCCCTTCCAACCCTATGATTCTATGACGTCGTACCTTCCTGTGAAGGGAAAATGGTTTCCTACAGGTTGATTTTTCTGTTGTTAGTCTACACTAATATTATTAAGCCTTTTGAGTTTTCTGTGTAGTTTTAGTTTAGTTTTGTATAACAGATTATTAACAGGGAATGTTTACAATGGGTTTCTCGCTGAAATCTATGAGGCTTTCTAGATTTTTGTTGATGTACATCATTAAAATGACAGTATCTACACAAAAATTGATTTTGAGTACATATTGTAAAATGGGTAATAAGTAAGATTTAAGGTTAATGGCCACTCTTTGCCTCTGACTGAAGGCTAAAAATTTATTCCTCAATAAGGGATGGCATACTCACTGTCTTTGGAGATAACGGCTGAAGAATTGCATTCGGTGTTCTCAAGTCAGGCTTAAGCCTCATGCTCCTCTTAGTTAATTTGGTTACCATTTCCCTTCAATTTATGTAGAAGGAAGTTTCAGTTGCTCTTACTAAAGATGGCCATCTCTATCCATTGTTCCCATTGCCAGTGAGATCACACAGTCTTTAGAGGAAAAAGGTTGCCTTCCTCCATGCTGTCAGGAGGCATATGTGCATTGTTATGAGCAGGTGAATGTGGTAGAGGAGAACAGAGGGAGGGAATAATGGGGTGGGATATGTGTGTGCACTAGGAAGTTTTTCTGGAGATGTCTTGAGATCAAGGGAATAGAAGAGGCAAAAGGGAGAATGAGTAGGCTAGAACATGGGGAAAGGAAAGCAAATATGGAGGAGACAGACTAGGGAAGCATAGAGAGAGTTTGTAAATAGAGTGGAAGACTGCTTGAAACATCAGGGAAGATTTAGAAAAACACAGGATAGTGATGGGGTGAGGGATATGGCAGCTCCCTCACCACAGGGTTAAGAGTTGTTAAGTAGAGTCATTACCCAGCAGCCAGTGGACAGGCTCAAATTTTTGCATTTATGATTAAATTTGAAATGTGAAATTCACTCTCAAATTGGGTAAGGGCAGCTTTTCCTTAATGTATTATAAAAGACCAGAGAGATGAATTTTTTCCATTAAAATCTCATTATGGTTAAGTTAGCAATTCCAGATTTTTGAATGCATCTCTTCGGCAATACAATCTCCATTTCCTTCAAGGCAATCATCACTTCTCTCTAGTCCTCACCTTCCTTTGTATCCTGGCCTTTCAAAGCTGCAACAGTGTGGACAGTTGGTGGTCCAAGAGCCTTAATGAGTAGAACTTCTAGCTCGGTTACAAAACCAGCACCTTTCCCTGAGAAACTTCCCATGATTCATCACACAGGGCATTCATCTGTAGCCACTCAGAGCTCCATCCCATGGTGGTGGGGAGGGGTTGAGTGAGGGATTGTGAGTGTAAAGAGAAAAATAGGGAGAGTGTAAAGAGAAAAATATATTTGCATTCAGAAAGTTCACCCGTGTTAATGTGAAATGATAAGGTTGCTTCACACAAAACAACAAAAGCAGAGTAAACGAAAAGTCAAGCTTCCTATGTGCCTTCTAATCTTCCACTTCCTCGTACATTTTAGGAATACCACAATTACTGTATATCACAACAATCTTAATTTTGTTCCATTGGGATTGTCAGCTTTCCAGCACCTCCTTACCAGGTGAACCCATCACAATGCAACAAACCACTTCACTAAATCTGCACAACAGATAACACTTGGGGAAAAGCGAGTATGGTGGTGATGGGTATGTGCAGGAGATCAGGCTGAAAAGTTGTCTAGTGTATTTGGTATGGGTAGTCTAGTAAAGAGAGCCTTAGAATGCTGGCATCCCAAGGGGAGCAGAGTTAAGGTGACAAACTGTGGTGTACAATAGTTGAGATAATAGATATAATTTTAAACTTTAATTTTTAGTAACGTACTGTGTTACATAGCTGTTAATTTTACTGGTCTTCACATGGTCTTTACTAACTGTTTTAGTGAAATGATACTGGTAACTGTTAGTGATTTGATTGTGTGTTCCTTCTTCTGTCTTTTCATTACCTTCTTTCATTACTCAATTCCTTCAATTTAAGTGCAACCATTTGGAGATTTTTTCAACTGTACTTTGATTTAGAAATTCATTCTTTCATGGTGCCTTCTGCTACTGTTATAGTGACTGCTGGGCTAATATTTTGTAATAGCATTTTGTTTATTTTTGTTTTGACAGGCATATATATGCATAGTTTCATGTTAAAGGGTTACATAAAATACATTTTCATGTGCAAGAAACATTTTATAAAGAAAATACCATGGTTAGGACTATCTAGTTTTGTTTTTCATTCGAGACCTAGGAATTGCTGTATTAGACCAGATCATCAGTCTGTCTAGCCCAGAATCCTGCTTTGACTATGGCTTCAGATGCTAGTCTAAAAAAAAATTCCTCCTAAAAAATCCCAAAGTGGGCAATTACTGAATAATTTGCTCATAAGGAATGTACCTTTGAAACTATGTTAGCCAGAAGTTGTCATTCTCTGAAGCATGAGATCCTGCATATCTTAAATATTTTAGTTTTAAAATTCTTTCTGATATAACTGTGTTGTCATTATCTTTGTACATGTCCAGCCCTTTTTGTAGCTGAATTGCAGATGTACATCACATATTTACAAGAAATATGACTGCCTTAAATTATTTTCTTTAAGAGGAACCATTCCTATTTTATTTAGAAAATTATATACAGTTTTTTTCCATTTTGTAACATTTAGAAAAATATGATACTAATATATTTTAAAGGAGGCTAATGAAGCCCCTATATTTTGCCTCTGAATGTCAATATTAAACTTGCTTCTATATGTTGAAATTTTATTGGAAAGAAACTTTCCTTAGTAGTTGAACAGAGAGTTAAAGATTCTTTTTCAAAGGATTGGCATTCCTAATGGGACCAAATTAAGGTTGGTTTTGATTATAAATTCCAGATAAAAATCATCTAAAAACAAAATAGTCATTTTTATATGATTTGTTTCAGCTGGAGTGACAGCAGAAGCCATTCAAACTGGCAGTGCAAGTCCAGATTCATCAGGGTCAGAAGCCAAAGTTCAGGAAGAAGAGCATGATCTTGCTGATGATGACATCCCAGCAGGTGAGTGTGGACATATTTAATAATACTATACATTTTTATTGTTGTTGTAACTATTCCTTTTCAACTTCAGGTTACTGTGTACTTGGCAAAGACATGAATTTGAACAAAAACATTTGATGAGAACCTCTTAAAAATGCAGCTAGTGTATCTGCATGTGTTTGTATATTTATGAATTATGGTTAGTGATCTTTTATATTTAACAAATATACAACCTGGAATCATGAATTAAGATGAAGTTTATTGTGAAGCAACAATTATCTTGAAGTACAAGTTACTTGGTTACATGTATTGCTAAAAAGAGAGAGATTGTGTTCAATGTTCTCTCTAAGCCGCATGGCCCCCGGCGCTGCCTGGCGTAGGGGATGCTGCTGGCAACGCACGGGCAGCAGCTGCAGTCCCTGCCTGCAGAGAACTCTGAGTAGGGAATTTTTAAAACTCCTGCTCAGAGTAAGCTCCTACTGAGCATGTGCAGATTCTCTGCACATGCTCAGGTAGAGTTCGTCCACCTGGAGGAGTGGCTGGGGGTCAGGCAGCACCGCTCCAGCAGCCAGGTAAGGGGGCCTTAACCGCCCCCCCCAACTCCCATGGGGGTGATGGGGGGGGCATCAGGGCCAGAGGCGGCTGCTTCTGCCTGCCTGCCTGGCCTCACCACGCCAGGGCCCCAAGCCTGCATGCTGGGGAGGCTTGGCCAGCTGGGGGTAGGCTGGGCTGGCTGCTCTGCCCCCGCTGCCAGGGGGGAGGGGGGCACAGCATCGGGCCTGCGCGGGGGAGGGTACCACACAGCGAGCAACTTATGTTGCTTAGCTGCGTTGGGCCCTTAGAAGAACATTGATTGTGTTGTGTGAAGAAATCATTGCATAAGATGTTAAAATGTTTGCAAATAGTTTTATATTTTACCTTGGGTAGGATAGGATAGTTCTTCCCACCTGGTCCCAGTAGGGGGAAAGTCCTCCATGCTCCCAAACAGATGGTTGAGAAGCTATGCACATTTTACTTTACAAGTTGTGAAGACAGTGAAGAATGACATGAATCCAATTCACGATATGTGGTAGTAAGAAGAAACTGAGGAGGAATCAACTAACATTGCCTGTTATACCCTCACCCAGGAGCACAAGGGGGGCTACTGCACATGTGCAGGTCAGCATGCACTGCTGTGAAGAATTTCCAGATTGGGGCACCGGACACACGTGTACCAACAGATGGAATACCCATAGGGACCATCACTCAAAGAAGTTAACATTGTCAGGGCATAATCAGCAGCACACGGGGGAACAAGGATGTGCTCCAGCTAATCCTAGCTCAGCTCTGATTGTGGTGAGCCAGCCAATCAGAGTCTCAGTAACAGAAGGCTGACGCTTGGAGAGTCACCTCTCACTGTCAGTCAGTAAGTATGCTGGCCTTTCATTGGCTCATTCCCCATGACTTCTCTGCCCACTTCTTCCTTTTCTTGTTTGCAGTTCACATACCATGCTTTCAGTCAGAGATTTCATTGGTAACCAGGGAAATCTGGTTGACAGCACAGCATGTGAACAGCAAACAAGAAAAGGAAAAAGTGGGAGGGACCCATGTGGGCAATGAGCCAATCAAAGGCTAAAATGTGAGCCCAACTTCGGTTGTGGATGCGGTTATGGATGTAGATAAAACCTGGCATGCGGGTTGAGGACTGGATAGATACTGTCACTGAGTGGATGCAGATCGGATGCAGATCCATATTTTTGTATCTGTGCAGGGCTCTACTAATGAGACAGCTGGTACCAGTTTCCTTTGAGGGCCTCCTCAATTGTGCCAAAACCCCTCCCAAGAGTCATTTTTATCAGTGTATAAGGAGTAAGAGCCAGAACTAGTTAGATCAGTACCAACAGTTCTGGCAGTTCCCTCATCATCTCCTGATGATGCCATCATTCTTTATTGCCTTTTTTGTTGGATGGTCACCATCATTACTAGAACCTGGAGCAAAGGACTGCTATCAGTCTACATAAAAAAGATCCCATTAAAAGAAGTTTAGGACCCTTAATATTGTCTGTTGGACATTTTGCAACCACAGGGAGCAACCAGTGTGGCCCTTCTAGTTAATGAGTCTGGATTAGAACTGGTTGACAGTTTGGCACACACCAATATCTTTGTGCTCCTATACTAAAAAGAGCCAAAACCTATTATTTTGCTCCTGCAAAAGGAGCTGATTGTTTTTCCCATCCTACCCCAATGTGTTAGTGTTAGAGAAGGCTATGGAAATAACTTGGTTGCACTACCAGCTATCCATTTTGGCACATAAGAGCTCAAAGAGACTGGACCTTCTGCATAGGAAGGTCTTTTTTCCTCTGCAGCTCTCCAATTTTGTATTTCTAATAATTAAGCTTTATTATCAAAATATGAGATTAGCAGCTAAGGTGACTTTCCTGATGTCCTAGGTACTTCAGATAGTGTTCAGAAATTAGACCACAGGACTAGTCATGTGAAAGGGACTCCTGGCTCTAGGCCTCAGGTTTTCCCCAAGAGATCCAAAGTGCCATCTAAGATCTCTTCTTCAACAAGTCCAACCTTTTTAATGAAAAGACAAATGAATCCATGCAGTATCTTGAGTCTTTTAGATCAACTCTGTGATCTGTGGAGATTTACACTCTGGCCCCCAGGAGAAAACAATAGAGACAGCCCTTTTGGTCACAACCAGCCAGTTTGGCATGTTCTATATTACTCATGCCTCCACATAAATGACAGAGAATTTAGGGGTCCTGTTTCTTGGCTCTCTACTGCTGCAGCCTCTGCTTACTCCAATCACAGGCCAATGACCATTTTGAAAATTCAGGTTGGGAACTGCATATCATCATTAATGGGAGCTACTTCCTTTCTTGTCATCTTTAGAGGCCATCTTACATTTTTCCCCCCATATCTGGGATGAGAATACCAAAGAAAGTTGGGTCCTGGAGACTACGGAGTATCTCTGATGGGTAAAGTTTCTTTCCTTCCCTCCTCACAAACGTCCTTCTGATCCTCTTCAGGTTTCATTCTCATCAATTGCTTCTTCAACCGGCGGCAAAAACTCTTGTATGCTGGGTTGGTGGGGGTTATAGAATATGTCCCAGCCCAATACCAATGGAGAGTGCCTGTGCTTCATGTTTCTGCAAAAAGATGGCTGGTGGAGGCCCGTCCTGGGTCTTTAGTCACTCAACATCTTTATTTGAAGTTTGAAATTCAGGATGATTGCACTGATATCTATAATTCCCTCCCTTCAGCAGGGAATGTGGTTCAAGGTTCTTGATGTGAAGGATTCTTTATTGTAATAGCAGAAAGGTGGTATGACCATACTATACACTCAAAGAGGATTTTGAAGTGGGTTTTGGGATACATCTTAGAACGCTGAAAAAGAGCAAAACTTCCTCCTCCTCAGTGTCCTGAAAACAGACTAACATGGCTGTCCCTCTGAAACCAGTTACAGCATGTAATCTTCATTTCTGCTCTGCCTGCTAATTTATGAAGCAAGAAATGCCCTCTGTACATGTTCTCAGATACAGGTGTCTTAAATCTGACAAGAACTGATGTTCGTAATTCATTGCTTTTGAGATGAAATGGTTTATGTCTAAGCAATTACGGTTAATTAAAGAATTGTCTTTGTGATGTCTTGATCACAAACTGTTTGCCTTATAGACGATTCTGAAGTTTTTCAACAAGTAAGCACTGCTTAAATTAGTACAAAGCAGGGTGAACTGCAATATGTTAAATATATGCAATACCATCATAACTTGTCACTCTTCTTAAACTTCATTGCAGGCAAAGTTTATGAAGTCTAAAGAGTTCTGGTTTGTTTAATTCAAAATATTTTATGCTATTAACCATAAAAATATGTTAAATATTCTTTTTTCTTGAATTTTTCTTTTTACGCCACATTGCATGTTATGCATTAAAAGGGAATATTCGCTATCCTCAGAATTTAATAGAGAGGTACTCTCAATGCATCATCAAAGCAACTAGCATACTAGTTTATAGATTGTGAAAGCTACCTTTAGATTGTGCGACTTGATTGAGTTATGTAGAGCTTTTGTGAGGGTTTAAAAGAAAACTGTATTTGTTTCTATTGTCTAGAAGCCTGTATAAATTATGTTGTGAAAAATCTGGTAGCGATATTCTGTCAAGAACAGAAGATTTATTTTGGGGTTATTCACTGGTTGGAGCATTTGTTTTACAGGATTCTATAGGGATGGTATAGGTCCCTTGCTGAATGGGACAGGCATCCTCGTGACAGAGGATGAGGGAAAAGCTGAACTGCTCAATGTTTGGTTTTTTTTTGTTTTTTTGTTTTGGCTTCAGTTTTCACAGGCAGGGTCAGCTCTCAGCCCACTACCATGAGTATGGCAGACTGGAGACAAGAAAAGGCCCTTGGTGACGGAAGGTCAGGTTAGGGACTGCTTAAAGAAGCTGTATGTGCGCAAGTCCATGGGGCCGGACGAACTGCATCCAAGGGTGCTGAGGGAATTGGCCGATGAGATAGCAGCACCGCTGGCCATTATCTTTCAAAACTCATGGAGAATGGGGGAGGTGCCAGAGGATTGGAAAAAAGCAAATATAGTACCTATTTTCAAGAAAGGGAAAAAGGAGGATCCAGGGAATTACAGACCAGTCAGCCTCACCTCAATCCCTGGAAAAATTATGGAGCAGGTTCTCAGAGAATCCGTCCTCAAACTCTTAGAGGAAAATAAAGTGATCAGGAACAGTCAGTTTGGATTTACCAAGGGTAAATCATGCCTGACCAATCTCATTTCCTTCTATGATCAGATGACTGGTTTTCTGGATGCAGGAAGATCTGTTGATGTGATGTACCTTGATTTTAGCAAAGCTTTTGATACAGTTTCCCATAGCATTCTCATTGGCAAATTAAGGAAGTATGGGTTGGATAGGTGGACTATAAGGTGGATAGAAAACTGGCTAGATCAGCGGTTTCAGCGTGTAGGAATCAATGGATCCATGTCTTGCTGGCAACCAGTCACAAGTGGTGTGCCCCAGGGGTCGGTCCTGGGGCCAGTTCTGTTCAACATTTTCATCAATGATCTGGATGACGGAATAGATTGCATCCTCAGTAAGTTCTCAGATGACACCAAGCTGGGGGGACCAGTAGACACGCTGGAGGGCAACGACAGGATTCAGGGAGACCTAGATAAATTGGAACAGTGGGCCAATAGAAATCGTATGAGGTTCAGTAAGGACAAGTGTAAAATCCTGCACTTGGGACGGAAAAACCCCATGCACTGCTACAGGCTGGGGAACATTCAGCTAAGTAGTAGCAGTGTAGAAAAGGACCTGGGGGTCATGGTGCATGGGAAGCTGGATATGAGTCAGCAGTGTGCTCTTGCTGCCAAAAAGGCCAGCGGCATACTGGGCTACATCAAAAGAAATATTACCAGCAGATCAAGGGATGTGATCATTCCCCTCTATTCTGCACTGGTGAGGCCACATCTAGAATACTGTGTTCAGTTTTGGGCTCCCCACTACAAAAAGGACAGGGACATGCTAGAGAGAGTTCAGAGGAGGGCAACCAAAATGATTAAAAGGCTGGAGCATAAGCCCTATGAGGAAAGACTGGAATCATTAGGCTTATTTAGTCTGCAGAAGAGAAGATTGAGGGGGGGATGTGATAGCAACCTTCAGCTACTTGAAGGGATGCTCTAAGGAAGATGGAGCTTGACTGTTCTCAGTAATAAAAGAGGACAGAACGAGGAGCAATGGTCTCAAGTTACAGTTAGGGAGGTTGAGGCTAGATATTAGAAAAACCTTTTTTACTAGGCGAGTGGTAAAACATTGGAATGAGCTGCCTAGGGAGGTGGTGAAATCTCCATCTTTGGAGGTGTTTAAGGCCTGGCTGGACAAAACCATGATTGGGATCGTTTAGTGGGAGTGGTCCTGCCTCTGGCAGGGAGTTGGACTAGATGACCTATGAGGTCTCTTCCAACCCTATGATTCTATGATTTAATGGACAATATAGGTGGTAGATTTCTTGATGAGCTGTCTGATTTTCACAGGAACTAACAGTAATAAACTTGTTCATATTTTGCTCCTTTATAAATGAAATTGTTACCACACATTTAACTTTCAAAAGCTGCACTGAGGCATATAGCCACATATTTTTACCTGTTCCAAAATTACTAAGCTTAAAATGTATTGTGCACTTCAATTTTATCTTAAAAACAGGGCAAATATTGATCCTACTAATGTCAGGTTCTAATAATTACTTAAGGTTATCGTGAAAACTAGGCCTATACAGTAAAAACTTAGCCGTCGCTCAATGTAGAACACTGCAGGCTAGTGGCAGGGTTTTTTTTAAAAATCTGGGCAGTAACTTATCAATGCAGTACATAAAAGCTCTCACAGGTGCTGAACTCTAAATATTGCACAGTGTTTTGATTTAACAAATTTCATTGTGAAATACAATGGTTCACAGCAGTAAGTTGTGCTAAAAATTGAAAGTAATCTACATTCAGTTTTAAACTTTTCTCCTTTGTATTTTTGTTTCTTAGTATTCCATGTCATGTTTAGGACTTGTGAAACACAATTTTAACAAAGCAGTAAGCTGCATTAGGGCCTATGAGAAAATCTAAACATGCCACAGCTTGCCGAACGATGCCACGCTCCCCCCCTACCCCGGGGCGAGGTCTTACCATGTCACTGCTTCTCTGCTGTCCTCGACCATTGCTCACTTCTCCCACTGTCTCCAACCATGCTGCGCTTCCCTGCAGTGTTCCCTCTAAGCTGACGATGCAGCTTGGCAACTTTTGGATGCAGCTGAGCAAGTTCTCTCCTGGTTCCCTAACCTAGTGCTGGGCCCCTTCTCATTGGCTCCCCAAGTGCATCCATAATTTGGTCAGCTGCATCATCACCTTAGAATGAACATTGCTTCTGTCTCCCATGATAGCTCAACTGTCCTGGGAAACACTTTCCCACTCCATACATGGCCCAACACTTGTTTTTCAAAACAGGCTTGGTTTTGTGGAATAGGATTCCGCATAAAATAATTCTGAAGGGGGAGTATGCTGTGGAAAACAGCTCATCACTAGTCCCAATTACTCAGGGTCTCTGAAAAGCCTCAACTGTCCAGAGCTCCAAAGAGCTCATTGTCAGTCTAGTTCAGCAAAACAGAGTCCTGCGTCACTTTTGAAGACTAACCCATTTATTTATCTCATGAGCTTTCATGGGAGAAATACGATAAATAAATGGGTTAGTCTTTAAAAGTTCCCTAAAACTCCTTGTTTAACTGTCCAGAGCTTGACCTACAGGTTTCTGTAGAGTTGGCAAGAAGGAGTAGGATTCTTCATTGGCTTATGCCTTCTCCCTCTGCTACAATAGAAAACTCTTTAACCTGTTTTCCTGACTAGCATACTTGTAAAGGGAGTGCATGAGGTGCCCCTAAGTTTGTTAAATGCTTTAGACAGGAATGAGGCTGCCATGGCGTGTGGTACAAGGTAAATACAAAAGAAACAAGTAAACAAACCCACCCAAACTAACCAGACCAAAAGAAGATAAAAATACAAAGTACACAAAAATAAAGCAATGCAAAATAGAATCCACACAAATCTATGAAACAGAAAATAACAATTTGTTAGTTCTTAAGTCCTTTACAGCTTGTCTCCTCCCTGATCCCCTCAGTCCCTTCCCTCACTGCCTCCATTCCCGGAAGTGACTTTCTGTTCTGAGACTCCCTGACCCCCATTGCTTCCCTGAGCTGCCCAGCTGCTTCTCCCCCACCGTCCTCTGAGCGGGGGCTGTTGCTCTCCCCTTTCCCGCCCCCTCTGAGCTTTCAGCTCCCTCCTCCCTGCCCCTTTTCTGAACTATCAGCTGCTGCTCCCTGCTGCCTCCTCCCCAGCCCCCAGTCCTCCTCTGAGCTCTCCCCTGCTGGCTTGCGCCTCCTTCCCGCCCCCACCCCCCCCGAGCGGCTGACAGGCCAGAGATTTTTACTGCCACAGCCTCAAGCAGCTCCCTGCCTGGGAGCTGCATTTTTTCTTTGAAGAGCTGCAGTTTGGCCTTGCCTGTCATATGCTCTGTAAGTTGTAAATGTGTTACACAAAATATGCAGTACATAGTAATTTTAGTACATTGTAATGTTTTTCAAACATTGTTTTATAGCATAATTATTCCTATGAAAGCCATTCATTAATTAAAAATGCTGTCTTTACCTATGGCATATCTAAATGCACCCAAAGTATATCTAAACATGATTAAATCCACCTATAATGTAAAGCTGCTTTTTATTAAAATGAAAACAACAAGCGTTCAGAGTATTATAACAACAAACCATCAGAAAATAGAGACCTCTTTCTTCAAAGCAGCCTTCCCTTTGCCAAGCTATTGTTTTCCTGCTCCTCCACTGCCGAGCCCTTAGAGTTTCTTTACTTCCATCTTTGAAACTAACATACCATAGTATCAGATAACACCATTGTGAGTGATCATAACTGTGAGTTGCAGCTCGCAAAAAGCTTTGAAGGGAAAGAGAAGCAAGTCGGGTGAGGAAAAGGGAAAAGACAGAAAGTAAGAAAGGCTGGCCCTCCTCATACAGGAGAAATTTTAAGATTTGAATGTGCTTTTGCTTTGAGTTATACTTGGCATTTTCAGGGCAGGAGAGTCCGTATGTGATTGTGGTCCACATGCGGTGATGGGCCTTCATCAAAGGTAGTAAGGATTTCTGGCTAACTCAGTGCTGGTACAATTTTTATAATATGTATAATTTGTCTCTGGTAGTTGGAATGCTTGTGGCATAAGTTATAATTTGCAGTTAGAAAAATGGAACCAAACAGTCTCCCATTTATGTATTGAAAGTGATTTCACACACTTTTCTACAAAGGTAGAAAAACTTGCATAAAGGCTGCATAAATTAAGTCTTTAACAGTTGAATATTTTTTTTCAAAATAATAGTTCAGTCTGGGAAATGGGAGTAAGAAAAAACTAAAACCTTAAACAGTCATCTTAAAAATATGATGTAGCTTCTTTCTCTGCCTATCTTTTTAAAGCTAATATCTATTGATCAGCTACAGTGGTCAACAGAAATTTCTTCAGTCCAGTCTGAGATTCACAAAACACTTTAATTTATTCAGCTAATTTTTTAAAAGGATCACTTTCAAATCCATCATTTTAGAGATTAGGATATTCTAGTGTAGGCAGGTTTAAAAAAAAGTTGAAGTCTATTTCAGGAAAATACTTTTGCTAATACACTAGACTGTGTTAAGCATTTAAAAAAACACTTGGTCAGTCTTCAGAGAAACTGGATCAGTTTTTAAATATACCCAAAATACCTGTTTTTAAAATAATAATCCCCTTCAAAATCATAATTTTTATATGTATTATCTTTCACAGCTGGAGGAATTGCCTTGTTTCAAATTATCCAGTAAAATATTTACTGTTGAATGTATTCGACATACATTTTAGACCAAATCATAACCATTTTTGATTTTACCACAGCTCAAACTTTGGGTAGAAAGCACTGGTTTTAGTGGTTGGCACTTCAGAATTCAAAATAAAAGTCAGGTGACTTTGAAACCACTGTATTTTAAATATGTTGTAGGTTTCAAAATGAGGTGACTTGAAAGAAAGTTAATTAAGTTTATCATTTAATCCTTCTTTATCCCCCACACTCTGTATCCTAATTATGTAAAACAGAATGAGTTTATCTAAAATGTCAAAAAGCTTCAAGGAAGGACATGCATACACATTGAGATAACCAGTTCTAATAGTTTTAGCTTTTTTTGTGATAAAGACAAGAGCTGTGTTTATAAATCAAATATCTTGTCAAAATAAATTTGTCATTAACCAGAACATTCTGTCAATACAATGCAATTTCTGCCATATGTCAGTTTTTTAAATCTTCATATATTTATTTCACTGATAGCTAAAAGAGAAAAAAAAATTAAAATCAATTAGATCTTTTTTCATTTAGAAATGTACATATACACTTTTAGAGAATGTTACTGCTCCATTTTGAGAGTCAGCATTGCAGTGTCTGTAGAAATGGTTTTACTCTACCATTTGTGCAATATAGCAAGGACATGGATGACCATAAAGCAGGGGTGAAGGGTCAAATGTCACTGACATTGTCAAAAACAGACAACATGATACTACATCAGCACCTCTGTTGACAGGTTCAGTGGCATACAAAGAAAGCAATATAGAGATATGTGGAATATAAAAATGCTATCTTAAACATCCACAGAATTTACTGTAGTGAAAAGTGCCTTGAAAAGTAAATCTTAAGAAATAAAACTGTAATTAGAATTACGAACCTCTATGATATACATATCTGTTTTGTTAAATGGGGAATGATTATTGTGTTCATGTTTGAATATAAAATGAAAAGGTAATCTTTTGTGGTCTGTGTCTTTGTTAATTAGGCTTATGTTCTTTAGCAAGCTTAAAAACTATATGTGCAGAATCTAGAATGAGAGCCACCTGCTGCTTTCCAGTGTAACTTAATTACTAACAATATATACAGTAGGTGGAATTCACATATAAATATAGTTTTCTGGACTTGAAAAATGTACCAAACATCTGATAAATAAAGGACTAGCCAGTGGCTGATGGGAAATATGATGATGGACCACTTAAATGTCTAATGCAAGCAACCTTTCTGTAATCCCACCCCAGTTTGGGGCCTGGGCATGGTCTGGTCCCAGGGCCCAGATTGGGCTCCTGCTGCCATCAGCCCAGTGCCGGATCCCTGGTGGGGACTGGGGAGACCGCCACCACCTTGTGCAGCCCGGACCCAGGTCTCCAGTGCACAAGCCCCCTGTGCCCCGTGCCAGCAATGCTACTGATCAGAGGTGACATCCTCCCCTCTGTATAACTCCTGTGTCTGCCTTTGCTGCTGTTCAGCGCTACCTCAAGCAGCTGCGTAGCTGTAGCTTGTCAAACCTATGGTTATGAACAGAAGCACTGGAGCAGTCTCTGCACACTCTGTAAAGCAGCAGTGTGTCAGTTCACATTAAATTCATATGTGGTGGGATTTTTGCAACCAATAAAGAGTTACAAACATGCATATATAATAAGTTTATCTATCTAAACATGTAATATGTATTTTTTTAAAATTCAAGCTTAGATTCTGAAAATATAAGGGACTAGATCCTCCCACTCACTAAAAGATATTTCCTGCTTAATAGGGCTAGGTAAATAAGTTGATTTTTTTCAGCCTTATGACCTCTATTTTGCTACATACATATACTCATCTGATTCATGGGCCCTCTTGTGAGCTATTATAAAAAATATTTTAAAATATTCTTCAAAGAGCTGTAGTCTTGTCCATGAGTAGAAATCTAATTTGGAAATTTGCCATTGTGTCCCTTCTAGCACCAAGCAATCGATTCAGAGGTGTAACAAATGTGTAAGCAATCCTAAAATACTTGCTCACCATAGCCATTTGTTCCATCCTTCAGCAATTAGCCTCCACCCTCCAAAAATATCCTGCTTTTAGCAGTACAGGGGCTCTATTGCATCTGTAAACTGCCTACTAGATTTCAGAAATACAAGATTAGAAGTCACCTAGCAATGTAAATAATAAATAAATGAGTGAAGAAATTTTGAACGGTTGCAATGTTTTTAAATATTGAAAATAACCATATCCAGTATATAGCCATGTAACCAAAGGAAGACTTTTAGTCTGAGACTGAATATTGGTTTTTTGCACATTACTGCTTTCTGAGGTCCTTACTTCCAGAGAACATTTATATGTCCTTTCTGGTGGAAAGATTATGAGAATATTAAACTACAAACTAAATGAAGAATGCAAAAATTTAGTACTATTTACGTGAACTACTGTCAAATACTTAATTTGTGGATCAGAGAGTGATTCTTACCTGTTGCACATGGTAACTATAGTTATTATTTTCACTTAAAAATTAGCATGTTCATTTGACTTTCTACTCATGAATTATTTTAAATATTTTCATATTATTCCTCTTTATCATGTGTGTAATGTATTTTGATATGTAGTTCTCTCTGATGACATTGCCTATACAGATTCCAATGCAGGGGCATCACTGCTGCTGGGCCTGCAGGGCTGCAGCCCCATCCCTCTCTGGCCCTGCACCAGCAGTAGCAGGGGTCAGATCAGGGCCAGGCCACCTGTGGCAGGGGCTGGATCTAGGCAGAGCTGCCTGCTGTGCAGCTGCTGGCCAGCAGGAGCCAGATCTGGGCGATGCTGCCAGGAGGAGGAGCCTAATCCAGTTCCTGGATCAGGCTGGTGGGCTGGATCAGGCCCAAGGCCTGGGCTGTAGCTGCGTGGCAGGGCATGGACCTGGGCCCCAACCCTTTTTTCAGGGCAGTGACAGCCCTGTTCTAATTACTGAAATTTATGTATTGTGCCTCCCAGACCCAAAAATTCTTGACTTTGGGTGGTCTTTGACAATGACCGTCTGCAACTATATATACAAGACTAGTAAAGATTTAGAGGTGTGTTTCTCCTTCATCCTTCAGTTTTTGTTTGATCCAAGAAGACCCAAAGAAAGTGCGAGTGTAGGTGGTAATGGCTCTATGGACAAAATATATCCAGTAGTCAGAAAACTCAGTTTACCTATTTACCTAGTTTATTATCTTCATGTACAGCAACCCTTAATCTCTGTTTATATTACACTTGAAGGTATGATAAACTAGCTTTGCTTGAAATGAAAGCCTGTTGTGATGTACAGTGTCTAAGACCGTACACTACAACCATCTTAACATATGTGTTAGATTTGTTGCCTTTATAGTTTACCCCTTTGTTAGTTTCTGGGACAAAGGTTCTTCTTCAGCTCTGGTTGTGATCCTTTTCAATATGCCATGCTACTTAATCAGTATGAATGGGAGGCTGGAGATCATCAACAATTATAATCCATCTGAGGAAGAAGGCTTTGTCTTAATTTTAAGAAGGAACTGTAAGCAGAACTCTCCCAAAACTGGTAGTTTCAAGAGACTAATGGTGAATAAAAGTGCATCTCAAGCTCCACGTTCCCACTGTAAATCTCGGGAATGGAAATACTTGTCTGGGCAGGCTGTGGAGGTTGTCATACTTGTAGATGTGAATTGGCTTTAAGGCTCTTTGGCACTGGAAAAGCTGTTTGCATATAATAGATCTGAATTCAAAGGACAGTGTATTTGGTGAGATTCAACAGATACTGTAGTTTCTCCACTTGTAAGCAGTCTTCGCTGGCATGTAGAAAGACCCAGTTGTACGAAAACCCCATCAAATTCATGTCTTCAACTTTTCCCCTTAACCTAGTAAACAGATAAATCTTTTCAGTATGCTCTAAAAGTCAGTATATTTGATCTATTTCAGACAAAGAAGGGGAGCAAGTTCTGGAGCCAAGGGACCATGTTAGCAACTTTCCTTCCTCTATACTGAATGGGCTTTAGCTTCCAGTTATCTCAAGTTGGGATGTCCCAGATCATTTATAGGATTTTATATGCAAAAACCATCACTTTAAACTAGAAAGTCATAGGCAGCCAGTACATAGCATGTCACAGTAGTATTTGTGTGCTCTGGCGAAATATGCCAGTTATCAAGCAGGATTCAGCATCTGCATCATCTTTGGTTTTTGAATGGATTTAAGAAGGTGTTGCTCCATGTAGAGCACGCTGTGCTAGTCCAGTCTTGAGGTGGCAAAAACATGCACTGCAGTAGCTGCATCTGAAAGAAAATGTGGCATCCTCCTAGCTGTATTGATGGAATATTTCTATAATATTGTTTAAAGGCAACTGGCCATCCAAACATCTCTAAGTTAAGAACACTAGTGGCCAGGGACAAACTTCTCAATTCAAAGAGTAGATAATGTCTTCTCCAGGTCCTTCACTATTATCCTAGTTTTAACTCAGTGTCTTAGAGGAAAAACTATCTTAAGATGCTCGTTTAAAAAAAATAAATAAGGGGGGGAGGGGAGTTTCGTGCAACAGCAGCATGAACTAGCCTCGTCATTGGAACAGTAATTAAAAAGAAATGAGGGATTCTGGGTTATTCCCTTTCAGGGCAGTATATTAAACAAGGGCTATCAGCAAACAAAACTGAATAATATGGTGGGGCACAAGTCCAAGAATGTGACAATTATAGCTTATATCTTTAGGAAAGAATTGCAGGCAGGTAAGTAGGTCAGTGTTTTCTGACTGAGAAGCCTGTAGTTAGACACCTGAAATGAAATTTAGGCGTTTTAATGTTCTGAGCACCTGCAACTTGCATGCACTTGGATGGGGTTTGTGAATTTCTCAGTGCTTCTGAAAAAGGCTGTTTTTATTGGTTACTTAAATATGGCATGAGCAGAGGAATTGTAGGCAACTAGAGTTGAAAATAAGCAAGAAGTTCAGTGGCACTTAAAGACTAACAGATTTATTTATTGCATGTGCTTTCGTGGGAGAAAATCCCACTTCAAAGTGCCTGATGAAGTGGGATCCCCCCCCCCCCCAAAAGCTTGTGTTATAAATAAATTTGTTAGTCTTTAAAAGTGCCACAGGACTCCTCGCTTATAACATGGCTACCCCTTTGCAACTTGGCAGCACACAAGAGATGAAAATGTTATTGTTAACGTATTCTCCCAGCCTATAAACCTAGTATCCTGCTGTAATTTACCTCTTACAGTTAACCACTAGGACTGTAAGAATGGCCATAGTCAGACCAGTGGTCCATCTAGCTTGGTATCCTGTCTTTTGGCAGCGGCCATAATAAATTCTGTTTAGCTTTGGGAAAGTGTAATACTATTTTTAGAATATCAATCCTGTCACTAGAAACACAGTCACTGCCATTTTTATTACAACTGACAACTGTAATATCAAAGTGCTACATAGGTGCATTGGCCTTAGGGACTCTTCTGCAGCAACTTCCTAATCACTCTATGGTCATCATGTATAGCCTTCAACCTAGTAGAGTCTGTATATTTTATTTTCCTCCTCTTTTTCTCTTCTTTTGAGGCTTTGGATTAGCAAATTAATCTGCCTTAAAATACTCCGTCTTCTAACCCAAATATTTCTGTGATTTAAGTCTTTTCTGATCTGTATTAATTTGCTTCCTGGTGGTTTAGTAAACTTTTTACATTTAGATTTTATTTTATTGTTACTATCCTAAAATTCTTTATAAAAATAACAATATCCCCAATACACCCCACTCAATCTCTTTCGTCACATGATGCATGGAAGATAAATACAATTAAATGCTATAGTAATATTTTGGCTTCATTCTGTGAATTTGCCCCTCTCTTAATTTGAACTCAGAAGTGTCCTGCAGTGATATACAGCATTAAACTTAACTTAGTCATCTTCTTTGTGTAATTCAGTGGTAGTAAATACAACACAAAAATAAACCTCTACTAGTTTGAGCAAACCAACATAGATGACATAGTACAAAAGATCTTTGTTCTGTCAGACACTCAGAAACCTAAACTAACTTCTAGGAATTGCTCATATTAGAGCCCCTGATGTATCCTAGTATTTCACCATCCAGTGTTTGAAGATAACTCAAAACACACACAATAGTAGAATTACACTTGTAGTAGATACTAAAGGTTTGTATATATGTGGAAATTTGCTAACAGAATAGTGCCAATGTGATTATACTGTTGTTAGGCTTGTATAATTACCTGTGTGCACATGCTCTTATTCCAGAGTACAGTAATACTATCTTTTCTGGTATAACTTATTCTGTTTTAGTTTATAGAGTAAGAGCTTGTCCACATGGAGAGTTATATCAGCATAACTATAACATTATAATTAGACCACTACAGTTCTAGAGGTAAATTTCCCTGTGTAGATGTGTCATAAGAAAATGAGCAGGGAAAAAAATCCATCACCTTTAGATTAAAAAAAGATGCTCTTCACATCATACTACAGACTCTGCTTGGTGATGGCAAACTTTATAGTAGGGGCACAGCAAAGTATATTATGTTCATTTTGAATTCATAGATCTATTATAAGAAGGGCTTACAAACACTTCATTAACAAAAAATTTGTTAGCATGAATGTGGAAGAACACTATTATTCACTCATTCTAAAGGCTGTGTGTCAGGAATTTTGAGTTGAGCATCTTTTAGGGTAAGGAAGAGGTTTGAGGCAAAAGGACTTAGTATAGTGGCTAGTATGTCTGCTTTACATGCAGAAGGTCCTGGGTTCAAACCTCAGGGGGTTGGACTGCATGATGTCATGAGGTCCCTTCCAACTCTATGATTCTATTCTAAATGACGCAATCTATAGAGACTATGAGGGAGAGGCTGTGAAGTGCTGATCCTGGTTTTTGTTAAAAAGACTTTCAAATAAACCCAAACTCAGTTAATCTGCCTGGAAATCATCCTCCCTGGATTCTGTGAAAGAGCCCTAGGCAAGATTTTCCCAGGCAGGGAACTAACTCTTCAGGCATATGCTTGATTTCAGCTGGGAGAGTATACTATAAGGCAGGGGTCTCAAACACGCAGCCCATGGGTCACATATGGCTCCTAAAGCTATTTCCTGTGGCCTGCAAAGACACTATTGTTACTGATATTTCCAATATAGTTGTACGAATAGGTGTCAGTGGTGTGGCCTGCAGGCTAACATACTAGTACTCGTGCAGCTCCATACTAGTCTTTATCCAGCCGTTGTGGTGATTTGAGACCAGTACTATAAGGTAAGCACCAGTCATTTACAAGGTGCTTGTCATGACTCTGTAGATGAGACCGAGTTCTATTTTCCACTTAAAACAGTGAGTCAGCCGCATTGCTTTGTATTAAGAATGTGGCAGAGGAAAAGACCAGCTAGTAAAGGAAGAAGAAAGTTCAGAAACAGACTTGGAGGGTTGGAAAAAGAAGAAAGGGCACAGCAGGTAGTTACTGAAGGAGGGAAGGCAGGAAGAAGAGAAGACAGCTAGTCTTATACAATGGACAGATGAGCCAATGAAGATGCCACCTAATAAAAGCCCTAGTCGGATACAGGAGTAGTTGCAGAGGATTGCAAAGGGGGTCAGCTGATCTTCAATGGGATTCTTCTTGTCCCTAGAGAAGGACAACAAAGGTGTGACAAAATTCTGAAGATCAGCAGATGCCTCAGGCAATGGTGCTATAAGGAGGGTTTGGGGAAGCTTGCTCCTTGGGAGTCATTCATGGACAGAGGACTCTGGGGACTGACTTCACCTGAATAGGGAGGGAAGCAGACTTTTAGGATGGAAGTTAGCACAACTGATTAAGAGATCTTTAAATTTGGGAGTTGGGGAGATGGTTGAGAGACGACCAGGTAACGCCACAGGGTGGAAAATGAAATAGGAAAACACAGAGATTGGGAGCGGAATGGGCATTAAGAATAAAAGTAGTGTAAATACTAATTTAATAGGTGATATTGGCAGTAGAATAACTGTGGCAAATCTGGTAAGGAAAATGAGTGAACACAAGCAGCAAAAATTAAAATGTTTGTATACCAATGCAAAGAGCCATGGCAACAAAATAGAGGAACTAGAACTGCTGGTAGAGAAATTGAAACATGGTAGAATAGTAGTCACAACAGGTGTAGAAGTGTTGAAGGCTATGTGCTGTTTAGGAAAGCAGATATACAGGCAACGGTAGTGGAGCAGCACTTTACATCAATGGTGAGGCAGACTGTAAAGAAATTGGAAGTGATAGAATTGATAAGACAGACTCTGTCTGGGTAAAAATCACACTGGGGAAGAAGACTAATAGCATTTTTCCTGGGATAGTGCTTGGGGTGTGCTACAGACCCTTGAGGTCTGATTTAGACACAGATAGAGATCTCTAAGTCTGTTAATGAAGTTAATACTACTGGGAACTATGGGACTATGCTAGACCACAACTTCCCAGATATAGTCTGCAGGACATGTGCTAGTAATAATAATAGGATCCACATTGTCCTGGATGTAATAGCTGATGAATTCATTCACCACAAACAGTTACTGAACCAACAAGATACAAAGGGGCAGCCATGTTAGTCTATTCAGCAAAACAAAGTCCTGTAGCACTTCTAAAGACTAACAAATTTATTTATCGCATGAGCTTTCATGGGAGAAATTCCCACTTTGTCAGTTGATTTGAGGATGGGGAATTTAAAGAATGGGAGGAAAATAAATGTAGGGACACAGTTACACTTGACTTGCATGTCCCTTTATTTTCCTTGTAAATAAACTGACTGTCTGTGTTAGAAACAGAGGAAAAAAGGCAAGTTAAAGGAATAACTAATAGTTTTATCAGGTATATTTTTCCTCCCATTCCTGTGCAATAAGTTGTATGTCTGTGCCTACTGTGATGAATTAGTAGTTGCTGTAATGCTGTTTGTGATTCTGTAACTGCTTCTCCTACCAATTGCAGTGGCCCTGTCTGCATACCCAGAGTGCATAGGCAACTGTCCACTTAACATTTTTTTTGAATACCACATAGAAATTTCTCACTCTATCATGTAAACATCCTTGACAAAATCAAGGGAAATGTACTATGGAGCTTCACTTCTTTTATTGAGCCTAGAAGGCTTTTCATAGAATTTCTATGGTTTTTGTAGAATGTTATCTATCTCTGTAAGTTTAAACTAGGGCACATATATCACCCAACTCATTCAATGTAAAATGCACCCAAGTTGGCTATTTTAGGTTCCTCGAAGGTCAGAGTTCACCACTGCTGTCAAACCACAGTCTTTTCCTTTCTTTAGCATCTCCTTTGTGTATAAGAGCATGTATTGTTGTTAAAGAGAGTTGCAAAGATGGAAAGCAAAACAAAGTCTTAAATAACTAAAGATAATTACAGTTTTAAATGGTAATTGCAGTTTATTCTTTTAAAATAACTATTAATATTAAAATTTAAAGACCCCTGAATCTGCAGTCTTCCTTGTGGTGACATAATTGACAGCAAGGGAAATATTGGTTGTCATATTAATGGTGTGAAAGAGACTGGATGCTTTGAGTTGCTGCCCGGTAAATTTTGATTATGTTTTTTCAAAGTATTTTTAGTGCTGTTATACCCCATATGCCTAAACCAGGCTATCTCTTTGAGACCTTTTCAAGCTGGGTTAAGTTGCTGGGCAGATTTTGTAGCCCAGAAACCAGAACTTTCTGTTAAGACGGTGTGGTAGCACATTGAGCATGCTCCACAAGTTTTAGTGTTGCCCTGGAGTGAGATACCTGGGAGAAGCTGGAGAGGAGTAGCCGGTGGAGGAGCAGTTGGGGAGATCTGCAGAGTCCTTATGGTCTGTGATTGAGTGCTTAAGAGGAACTGAGCCAGAAGTGGACTGCAGAATGTTTTCTCCCTGCTTTGGACTATTTTGCAGGGGAGCTTTGTCTTGTTGGACTGAGAGCTGGGTAACCAGTAAACAGACTGTGTGGTGCTGGTTGCACAGGAGGAAGAAAGGACTGCATGGAATTCGCCTGAAGATTCCTGCAGCTTGAGATGAGGAGGCTTGCTTTTGTTCTACATTCAAGCCTCAAGGACTTAAAAGACTGCATTTGAGATAAGGGTGACTCCACCTGAACTTTCAGACTCTTGGGTTTCTTACTGTTCTGTTTAACTCACTTTGGTTTATTAGGATAAGGTTTGTTAAGTTAGTTAATAAAATTCATTGTTATGTTTATGCTGAGTAGTAGTTTAATGTGGGATGGGAACTCTGAGCAGTCTTCCCTGTGAGCCCCTTTGCAGACTGGATCCTGGCTCTCCAGTTGCTTTCTTCAAAGGGTTTGTCTCTACTAGGCACTGAAGAGGGGTAAGTAAATGAACTCTAGCCAAACCTAAGGTTACACTGTGTTTGCATTAGAGCAATGCTAAATTAATAAAATGTATGTTCTACATGATTAATAGTTTATGGTAGAACATGCTGTAAAACAATGAAAATCTTTAGTCTCTTCCATGCACTTAAATGTTTACTAACAACAATGAACCTATACCTTCAGGTTTTATTAAAGTAAGTGATCCTTATTCAAAGAGTAACTATACTGAAGTAAATGTGTTTGCAGTATTGACCCCTGTTTCAGCGAACTGGCTTGAGCAATTGAGGCATCGTGGAATCGTCATTTATTCATGGAAATATGTAAAACATTCTGAGAGACAAGGTGGTGAAATATCTTCTACTGAACCAACTTCTGTTGGTGGTCACTTTTTTTCCTTAAGTTGATGAGAGCCAGTTGTTGCTGTTCTCCATACAAGAAGACCATTTTCCATACTGATGAGTAGGAAGAATCAACGCATGAAGAAAGCGTTGCTTTGTATAATATTTAGTGTAGTTGTGGCTTTGTCAGTCCCAGGATAGTAGAGATACAAGGCAGACAAGTTGATATCTTTTATTGAACAAACTTCTGTTGTTAAGAGAAACAAGCTTTCAAACCACACAGAGCTCCTCTTCAGGTCTGGAAAGTGCACTCCAGACATTGCAGCTTAATGCAAGATAGAACAGATACAGTGCTCTCCAAACTTTTTCCAGCATATGGTTCAAAGCTCATAGGCTTCAATGGCAACTGTCCTTCAGAAGTATGTCAGCACACGTTGTAAGGGACCATTTAAAAAGAGTGGTCCTTTAAAATGTTGTGGGTTATAAGTAGTTATAATAAGCCATAAATGCAGTGTGTCTGTACAGTCCATGGTTTCTAGTGTCTAGCAGAGTCAAGAATTTAAGCTGTTAGATTCATCTTCTGAAAGTTTTGTGCAGGTTTCCTTTGAGGATAAGGACTGATAGGTCAATCATAGAATGATCACTTTGGGGCAAGTGTTCATCTACAGGTAACAGAGTGTATTTTTATTGCATCATTTTCCAGTGTGAGTTCATTTGTGAGCATTTTGAGAGTGATTGTCTGGTTTCACCCCAATAGTTGTTTTTTTGGCATTTAGTGCACTGGATGATGGATATACGTGTTTTGATAGACATGTAGGATCCATAGATCTTAAAAAGTATTTTGGGTGGACTGTTGATCATTTTAACAGTTGAGATATGTCTACAAGTTTTGCATCTGTTGTTCTAGCAGGGTTTAGTGCTGCTTTGAGTTGGTGTGTCTTGGTCTTTAGGGAGCTCAATGAGATTGAAGAAGCTGCCGGTTGTTTGACAGCCAGAAGTGGAGATTCTGGAAAGATTTCTTTCAGGATGGGGTCCCATCTATTATGGAGCATAGTTGTTTAATGGTAGCCAATATTGATTCTAGTGCGAGATGGCAGATGACAAGTTGAGATGTATAGTTGGAGGGTGTCGTATTTCTGTATTGAAGCACATTCTCTCAGTGTACATGGGTATCCTGGTCTACGATGTGATCTACATTTCTGGTGGAGAGTCCTTGTTCGATAAACGTAGTTTTAAGTATATCCTGGGCTTCCTCCTCAGAGCATATTCTGCAGTATCTGAATGTAGAATATATTAATCCAGTCTTTCTACAATTTTACTAGATTTAATAAAGTAGGAACTGTAAGTCCCCAAAATAGCAAAAGACTCAAGATGTATTCTGGATCCAGCTAAGGCATACTATGCTAACAGTATGGGAATCCTAATAAATGATATATACATACAATATTACTCCACAGAAAAACTAATAGCCAAAAGTTTAAAAAAAAACAAAAAAAACCCAAAAAAACCCACCAAAACCCAAGCCTGCTGTACCAAACACAATGTGTGTGTGGCTATGTGAATTTTTTTTCAAAATTAACATTAATAATTAAAAAAAAAAAAAAAAAAAAAAAGGACTGGGTTTGAATGATGCATAAGGAATTGGTTAATAAAGTGCAGTAAAATATTCTGTCTTCATAAGTAATGGATTCCCTTGTCCTGTAATAATCTAGGATTTTGTGTGCCAATAAATAGCACAATCCAAACTGGTAATCATGCATTCTTACCTAACAGTTGTGCACATACCATCACTGAAATTGCACCTCCCCCTGAAAATATACAAAATTTATTGATTAAAATGTTTCCTCTGATAATTCATTTGTAGTTGGACATACACAACTTAGTAACAAAAACCAAAACCAAAACAAAACAAACAAAAAATCACTTATAGCAATAGCTGACCTCATCCAACAGCAAATAAAAGAAATCAAAATATACAAAAGGGAAGCTAAAACCTCATGGTGGGGTGCCCCAGAGGATGTTACACTGCACCCAGTCATCCAAAAACTTAGTGTGTACACATTTACAAACTTGCTAAGGAAGCGGCTCTAACTGGTAAAACTTGAAAAACTATTCCAGTGGCTGTGACTACCAGGGCACAGGTAAAGACTAGAAACTTGGTGGTTCTAGTGTTTTGCTGTTTGCGTTGCCTCCTCCAACTCGTTCATCACTTCTGTAGCTACTTCAGACACTTCAGGAGCGTAGTGCTTTAACCACCTGACTGCCATGGCCATGAGCTGAAAGATTCTACATTTTTTTTTTTTTTTTTTTTACTACTGTTGTTGTTTTTCAGGGCAATAGTTTCTGCCATGGTTTTACAGATACCTGTCCAAGTGTCCCCACTATCTTTTTTAAAATCACATGAAGCAGCTTTGCTTGCTACCCAGTGAGTCCATAATTCATTAAATTCTACAGGTATCTGAAAGGAAGGGAAAAGGGGTCTTCCTAGCTCTGGGTTTTCTGTCATATTAGATCGTGATTCAGACAGAGGACAGCTCATTTACTCACCAGATCAGAAATCGGAGTCACCAGTGTGGTACACCAGGCATGTGATCAGGCATGTTGGGCGTGATGTGTTCTTATCAATGCTGTTCTGTGTCCAGAACTGATACCAGCTTGGTTATATGCATGAATGCATGTGTGAATCTCTAAAAGCATGTTCCCTCAGGAGTACCTCAGTTCAGATCTCTGAGTGGGAACTGCAGTGTTTCCCAACCAGTGTGCCATCAGGCTCAGCATGTGTGCCATGGACTTTTTGAAAAACTGCTCAGAGTTCTGGGTTGTTCATGAATATTCATGAGTTCATTTGGAGACTTACCTGATAGTATGCAAATAATTAAAGGTTTCAAGGTGCACCACAGCAGAGATGATGTTGGGAACCACTAATCTACAGCCTGGCTTGGATCTTAAGTAGCAACTCGGTTAGCCTTGTGGTCTGTGGGGCTTTTTCTTAAAGCTGATTGTGGTGTCCAAGTCCTGGTCTCCATGTACCATGGTTTTCACTGACAGTCAGAGGGAGATGCACGAATTACTTAAAATAACTTGTGTATCCCCCTTTGATTCCCTAATGCCCTAATTAGCACAGAGCATCCACTGTGCTGAGTCAAAAGGAAATTCCCTCCCTTCAACTCAGCTCTACTCTACTTGAGGAGATGGAGTTATTCCATCGACTTCCTGATCAACTGAGTAGGTCTTCACAGGCCTTCTCAATAGAAGTGGAAAGTTTGAATTGACAGCAGTGAATTTGCCACCATGAATATAGATCTTCCCCAAAAGGTTGATGCTAGTGTGGTGTAGTATTCCAGAGAGATTTTAGTAGAGGGGTCATAGCAACTGAAGTTCTGGTAGAAATTTGAGGGAGTTTTCAACCATCTGTTCAGAAGATGAAAATATCATTATGTTTTTCAAGTGTTTCATGGATTTCCTAGTCAGGGCTGGCTCAATCATATAGGTGAACTAGGCGGTAGCTTAGATTGCTAGGCTTGAGGGGATGAAGGAAGTGAATTTTTTTTTCTCTACATAAAAAATGTATTAGTATGTTATCGCTTATAAAGGAAAATATCACCCTCTGGTGGTGGTGCCAAACTCAGAGTCCATGGGGGGCCCCAAAAACCTTTTGGCCGGCCCTGTTCCTTGTGGAATCATGAACTGAACAGAGACACTGCATTTATAGTTTATTACAACAATCTGTGGCCATCTATAACCCCCCCTTTTTCTCTTTTAATAGTGTCTTAGAATATGTTCTAATCACTTACCTTAAGCGATCTGTCCCCTCTTGCATTTAGCTGTGATGATTGGAGACCAGAAGAAAAGCTCTGTGGGTCTCAAAAGCTTCTTTCTCTCACGAACAGTAGTTGATCCAATAAAAGATTTTACCTCACACAGTTTATTTCTTTTCATGAACACATCTGGGATGAGAGCAAGTTAGAGCAGGCAGAGACTGCTTTTATAGGTGAGAGGGGACCCACAAAATGCCTTCACCAGGACCTTCAGAAGCTGCATGCTCAATTAACACAAGAACACAGCAAGACCCTACCCCACCAACTCTTGACTCATCATCATCCCCAGATGAAGCAGTAATACCGTCTACTTCTAGCCCACTGGATGATCTGAAACAATTCAATGAACTTTTCAAGAGAGTACCCCAGGAATTAAGATCCTCCTGGAGGAAGTAAACAAGTCTCAGCACAAGCTCTGAAAAATATTGCACACCGCAGCTTCTTCCAAAATCACAATCTCCATGGGTGATGCCCTCATGGATATGGCAAATGTTATGTGGCAGATACCAGCCACAATTCCCCCTACGGGCAAATGCAATGACAGGAAATACTATATGCCACCTAAGGACATGGACTTGTTATACACACATGCCCTCACTAAACTGTCATGATAAACCCGGCAAAGCAGAGGAGCAAGCAACCTGCTTTCAGATCCACCCCACAGGACAAATACTGGAAGATACCCTTATGGGATGAAGGGTATACTTCTCAATGACATAACTAATGAGAGTGGAAAATTACTTGGCCTTACTCTCAAATTATAACCACACTATCTGTGACAAACTATTAAGAATTCTTGACAGACTTACCTGATACTAGGAGAGAACAATATAGATCACTACTTACTGAAGGCCAACTTGTGTCTCGTACATGCTGCAGGCATCTCTTGATGTAGCTGATATGGTGGCAATCTCTGGCAAGAACCACTGCCACAGGTATTGTCATGCAGTGAGCTTCTTGGATTCATAGATTCTCCCTAGAGACCTGCAGAACAAAATAGGTTTATTGTTTGATAAAATTCACTTTCTTCATTAAAAATGAAGCGTTATACTCCATGAAGGATTCAAGGTCTGCTTTATGAACCCTAGGTATGAACACATCCAACATTAAAAAGAAGCAGACACACCTCCAACTGTATCGGAGGAGGTACCAGAAGCAATATCAATCAACACATTATGACCACCAACAGAGGGTAGGAAACTTGGTTACAAATGCAAACAGCCGCCCCACCCTCCTGCAAACTCACAATCTCTACTACCAGAACCTCAGTTTTTGAGGGCTTGGTTGAGGGTTTGAGACTCCCTTCCCATTGTGTGCTACAACTTCAGTCAAACTTGAATTTTGAATTCCAACTCATACTACCACCACATCTTGTTCACAATTACCAGTCACAGATGGGTCGTGGAAAGCATCATGAATAAGTACTCATTCCCATTTTTAATCATACCCATCCATATACACCTTCCCCATCTGTAGGTCATGTTAAGACCCCATCTCAGATTCCTCCCAAAAATATCATCAAATTTTCCCATCAACAAACCCATACATCTACCTACCTTTTACCGTAAACTGCATAAGCTCCCACACAAAGCTGCACTCCACACACTAAATGTGAAATCTACCTTACCCTTCTAGCTAGATAGAACAAAACCGTTTAGGAAATCAAACAAACAGATTATATCCCTCTCAGAATGCTTGAAAGGCAAACCTATATTTAATCAGAGACTATCAAAACGGATAAAGAATTGCATACATATATGCTACGACCTTAAACATCAACAGCCTCCTCAGGGACTAAACACCCATTCCACCAGAGCTGTATCCACTACAACGGCCTTCTTAAAGTGTATAGCTCTTGTAGATATATGCAAGGCCACTACATGATTGTCCTTACATAGTTGTACCACTCACTATGCCATAGATAAAGCATATGCAAATGATGTGAACATGAGAAGAGTGGTACTATCCTCTGTACTCTGAAGTCCCACCACCAGCAATAGGTACTGCTACATTGTCATGTGATGTGGAACACCATGGGGACAACACTCGAAGAAGAAGAAATGGTTGCTCACCTGTAGTAACTTTTATTCTTTGAGATGTGTGTCCTCATGTGTTCTCGACTACCCATCCTCCTTCCCCTCTACTTTGGAGTTTCAGCAAAGATTCTCTGTGGTAGAAAAAGAACTAACGGGTAGGGGTCACACACGTGGCAAAGCCACACTGGGGCTTTCGGAAGCCACCTTCTGCATATGTGCAACTGTAAGGATGACTGCTAAAAGAGTTCCAATCCATGGCATGGAGACACAACAGCACTTAATGTGGAGCACTCATGGGGGGACACATCTCAAAGAGTTCAAGATAGTACAGGTGAGTAACTGTTTCTTCTTTGTCCCTTGATTGCTGTCAAACTTAGATAAGAAGAAGAATGATGGTTCTCATGTTGACAGGTGGCATTAGACTCAAGCCATGACAGAAAATTCTATGGATACTGTATTTAAAATAAGAAAAGAGCATTG
The DNA here is from genome assembly GCA_007922195.1 of Podocnemis expansa. Taxonomy (NCBI): domain Eukaryota; kingdom Metazoa; phylum Chordata; order Testudines; family Podocnemididae; genus Podocnemis; species Podocnemis expansa. The sequence continues at coordinate 6,022,796 of ML682015.1, read as the reverse complement.
ACTAGAAGTTACGTAGAATAGGAGGTAAAAGTATTATAACTGAATGATAACTCTTGCTAAATGTTAACTTTTGGTAATATTGTATTAAGCCAAAGAACACCAGAAATTGAGCATATATTTAGAAGATTAATTTGTTGAATAAAAAAAATGTGTATTAGAGTAAAATTGAAGAGTGGTATAAATAAGAGGGCTGTGAATTGTAAAGATAAATATTTAATCCTCTTCTTACATATTGTATGCTGCAGCTGACTACTAATGTGGTTTAGAGATTCTGGACCCAGATTATCATTGCAGTACTCTGTTTAGTTAACAGTATATTATCATAATATTTTTAAGTGATGATAGCACTATGTGCAATTAATGATAGTGAGAAAAAACAACTGTCAAATAGGTATGTTGACTTTATAGAAGGAAATGGGACTAAAAACTGGGTTTTTGTATACTGAGTGAATATTGATGAAATAATTGGCCAATTATGAAGCCTGAATCTTCAGCACAAACCAATAGCACTTGGGAAATAGTAGTCAACAACAGGAGAAGGCTGCTGTCCAAGGGATAGGATGGACTACTGGGTCCTGTGACTGGGAGGCCAAACCTGACCAATCATGATTTTCTTTCTTGTCTTCTCCCCATAATATTCTGCTCCCACCAGACTCCTAAAGGGTTGGATAGATGGCTGGGGTCACATACTGTGTCCAGGCTTAGTTAGGAAGAGTCTGGCTCATCTTTCCTTCCTCTCAGCTTACTCTCTGGGGGAAGGGGAGTTTGGCTGCTGAGGCCTGGTTTTAATCCCGGATATATTTACAGGGTGGGGGGCATCCTGGTTCAGTTCCCACCTTGTGTGGTTCCCCCAGAGTGTTCCTTCGTGCTAGGTTTGAGTGAGAGTCTTGCTTAGCTTGATCTCGCTTCACACACACATATCTCTGCCAGCTCCTAGACTTTGTGAGCAGAGCTTGATGCTGTGATGACGACGCCAAAGCCCAGTTTTAGAGTGGCACTGTGTCTGTTAGTTGTCATGCTTCCAAAATTTCCATGAGGAATGTGAGCAATAGAACGGAAATGATGAATTTTAACAATGTATATCTCACAAAGCTGAATGGAATTGCATGAGAGAAAACAATGACACTTCTGTAGCGTGGAAGTATTTTCCCTGCTGAATATTAGAGACCTTGAAGAAAGATTGCAATAATACTATGTAATGGAAAGTTTTAGGCTACCAAAATATAGTATCTGGTTGTAATATGTTTCTGTAGCCATTTGATTAGAATTTTGGTGGTGGGATGTTATTCCAATATGTTGGGAGCCAGTACTGAAAATATTATATTTGTAATGTGTGCGAAATAAATTCCATCTCCTTCTACCAAATGGAAATGTAATGAGTCAGTTAATGGGAAAAATCCAGACGCTGAACACTACTTGCATGCTCTGTATGGTTTTGCAAGGAAAGTTTATCTTCAAGTGAATAGTACTAAGTGAGCAACTTCTCTTCCCAGTAAGACATATCCATGATTTATCTGGGCATGTGATAGTGTATACCAAACCCCCCTTGGCGAAGCAGGGTTTAGAGAACAGTTCTTGGTCAAAGAGTCTGCCCTTCTTCACCCCTTCCAGTCATGCTCCTAATGAAAGAAGCATTCCAAAGGGAGCAGCTTAGCTCAGTCGGGGTGGACTGCAGAGGAAAGCAAAGCAAATCATAGGGCTGGAAGGGACCTCATGAGATCATCAGGTCCAACCCCCTGGGAATTGAACCCAGGACCTTCTGCCTGTTAAGCAGAGGTGTTAGCCACTGAGCCACCCTGCTGGTAAGTTGTGTACAACAGTCTCCTGACAGTAAGGCACTGGGACTCCAAGCCGTAACCTGGCCTACAGGAACCAAGAGTAATGGTTTGCTGTTGCCAGCAGAGGAGCCACTGGAGACAAATAGAAGGACATGAGATGCCCCACATCCAACTGCAGAGACATTGCTGGAGTGACTGGAAAAAGAGCAGGAAGTGACCCAGGGAACATGCTTGGGATTACTGGATCCTGAACTCTAGAGCCCTGGGTTGGAAACTGGTGTAGAAGGGCAATTTTGGTTCTCCTGCCCTCTGCACTCTCACTACTAGGTGACTCTTCCCCAGATACTGCTTCAAGGCAAATTAGCCCCTTGGAGTCACTGCTAGGCGATGCTGCCCTTGAAAGCACCCCTAGACAGAGCAGCCTCTTGGACTCCCCATCTCCTGCTATTGCTGTTTGGTGAAACAGTCCCTTTGAACTCTCGCCAGTAGGCATTACATCCCAATACTGCCAGGCCAGGGCACCTAACCAGCCCCCAGCACATGGTGGAGAATGTGGCTGATGGTTGGTCTTGTCAAGGGGACCAACCAGGAGCTTAGAATATTATAGAGACAAGGAATCATAGATACAGAAAAACTGTTAAAATGGATGTTGGAGAGCCAGCAACAACAGATAGCCCAACAGCAGCAGCAACATGGTGTGAGAGCAGATTGCTGTCCACCAGCATCAGATTGCTCAGCAGTAAACTGGGAGCTGCTGAGGTTATTCAGAGGGCGGGGCTTGTGGACTGTGAACTCCATCAATTGGGGCAGTGAAAGGTTATGCGGATATGTCCTGTTAACTTCCTGAAAGCCTGGAACTCCTGGGAAAAATAGTTGGTAGATGCATACCCACCAGAACCGGAAATGGAAGTTCAGGTCTTGACTCTACTGGACCCAAGTCCCAGATGGGTGGGGCTGGAGCTTAGCCTGGAACAAAACCAACTGTCCTATGACTTCCCCATGGTATCCTCGGCATGCTTGAGGGTGACGAGTTTGACCTACCATCACATTGCGACTATGCCAGGACAGATGATGTGGGATTAGCGTTGATTTTTGCCAAGGAAGATGTGGTGGATGCTCCCCAAGAATCTGAAAGCTATGCTAGCACTGGTAGTCATGGAAGAACCATTAAGTGAGTTCAGGAGCCCCCTAGACTAAATGCAAAAATCAGATGGGGCCAGTCTTTTGCAAAATGCCATATTCTTTTTTGATGCCTACCCCAAGCCCCAGGTGGAAGAACTGTTGGAAAGGCTAGTGAATACCAAATACAAATCCACCATACACCTGACAAAAGGTTATTGGCAAATCCCCTTTACCAGGACATCTAGAGAGAAGATGGCTGTTTCTGCACCATATGGCCAGTATCAGTTTGTCACCGTGCAGTTCGGCCTACCCAGAGTAACCGCCAACTTCCAGTGGCTAATGGGTCAACTGCTACAGCCACACATTCAGCACACTGCCACCAATATTGATGACATATTTGTCTACCATATTGGCTGCGAAGCCCTCTTACGATATGTCACAGAAGTTATCCAAACAGTAAAGGAGGCAGAATTAATTGCCAATCTTGTCAAATGTCACTTAAGAGAAAAGGAGGTAACATCCTTCAGGCACATTACAGGGCAGGGCCAGCCACATTCTCTGATGGATAAGGTACAAGCATTGAATCACTGCTCAGCCCCCTCATTGAAGAAACAAGGACAGCCATCTCTGCGACTATAATAGTGGACTATCATAGTCAAAAAAACAACAAGGAGTTGTGTGGCACTTTAAGACTAACAGATTTATTTTTTGCATGAGCTTTTGTGGGAGAAGATCCCACTTCCTCAGATGCTTCGAAGATGGGTGAACTTACAGAAAGGAATGAAACTAAATGCAAGGGGGTGTAAAACATAGGATCAGGTCATACAGTAACAGCAAATCAGAGCAGTTTTCAGGTTCAAACCATGGGAAGCCTGAAGTCAAATTACCTGTTGTAATGGGAAAAGAACCCATAGTCTCGATTAAGTCATCTACTAATGTGGTCTATGCCATCATGTGCAAGAAATGCCCCAACACCTTATATATTGGACAAACAGGAAGATCGCTGCTTAAGGGGCTGAATGAGTACAGAGCTGATATCAGAAATCAAAGAACAAAGAAACCAGTTGCTGAGCACTTCCGTCTTCCTAATCACTCGATGACTGATTTGTTAACGACTGTCGTTAGAGATGTAGCTGGGACATGAAGACTTCAGAGAGAAACAGCTGAACTCGAATTAATATGCAAGCTAAATTCTGTGAAAGCAGGACTTAATTGAGACTATGGGTTCTTTTCCCATTACAAAGGGTAATTTGACTTCAGGCTTCCCATGGTTTGAACCTGAAAACTGCTCTGATTTGCTGTTACTGTATGACCTGATCCTATGTTTTACACCCCCTTGAGTTTAGTTTCATTCCTTTCTGTAAGTTCACCCATCTTCGAAGCATCTGAGGAAGTGGGATCTTCCTCCACGAAAGCTCATGCAAAAAATAGATCTGTTAGTCTTAAAGTGCCACACAACTCCTTGTTGGTTTTTTACTGGACCAGACTAACATGGCTATCCCTTCTGAAACTATCATAGTCAGGCTCCTTTTGCTACAATAGCCGCTTGTCACAGATTGCAAACCCTGGTGCAGCCTGAAAGGTGTTGAATTCCAGGGTACCCTTACTTATGCAGCTAGGGTGGGCTCCACATCATGCTCTCTTTGGTGACGAACAGCTGTTCCCTCTGGACCATGTTATCACCCAACACGACAGCAGGTGGAGCTGCACACCCAGATGAGTTACCTGACTGCTTTCAAGCCACTTGGCAAATCACCAGTCGATAGAATGGATTCAGGCAGTTAACTTCAGCTCTTCAGTACTGAACCCCTGAATTATACCATCTTGCTCTGCTCAGAAGCCTGGCCAGAATAAGCTCATTAACTGCTCCACCCATCCCTTGGTCTGAAGAAGGTATACACTGCTGTTGTTTCTGAGCTAAGATTTTCTAAGCAAAAACCTACTGTTTTAGATAAAATTATAAGACAGGATTATTACCTACTGAAAAATAGATTTTAAGTGATTGTAGGTGCTAAGGGTAAAGAGATCAGAAGTAATCCCTAAAGAAATAAAAATAAACTTGGGGTCTAAATTTTGTATTTCTGAACAGGATTGGAATTAGCAACGTGTCACCATTGCTAGCTGATATAAGCAGTTAGGTCCTTAAATGCAGACTGGGCTTCACTTCCCTGCTGGGGCTTCTTTTTTCGCCCCTTCAAAGTTATTTTATCTTCCAGACAGGTAGCTGTATTAGTCTGTGTACAACAAAAACAACAAGAGTACTGTGGCACCTTTAAAGACTAATAGATTTCTTAGGTCATAAGCTTTCGTGGGCTCCAACCCACTTCATCTGACAAAGGGGGTTGGAGCCCACAAAAGCTTATGCCTGAAGAAATCTGTTAGTGTTTAAGGTGCCAAAGAACTCTTGTTTTATCTTCCTGGTATTCCTTCAGGTGTTGAACTGTTGGGGAGCGAAGCCAAGTGATGATGCCACTCCCCTTCTTTTACAGTCTCTTTCAGATTGCTGTATGCTTACGATCTGGGGTTGCCACCCCCATTGGTCAAGGAGTTTTCATTTCCTACATATTCCCCTCTGAAATCGCCATTGTATGCTGTCTCGTGGATAATGGATTCTCTTCTTGCTGGGTGTTAGTGAGCCATTAAGACTGCTGGCCATTTCACTGTTATAACTGAAAGGTTGTTTGTGGGTGTTTGCCACATCACAACATGTTCTGGTAGTATACAGCAATATTTCATAATTTCACATACAATAGTGCATACCATTCATCAGGATGTTAGTGTTTAGCAGTTCGAGACTTTTAAAATAATATTGTATAAGGCATATTTTGTACAGTGCTGTAGGTGACTGCACCCATCTTATGGCCTTCTGGGTCCTCTCAGTGGTCTATCCCCCTCCAAATAACAGGAGTCTGAGGTGCCGCCCAGTGCAAACACCCATGCTGGTTTATTTATAATGGTGCAACAATAATACACACTCCCAACAAGACCCCTATAGGCCTGATGCATAGGGCTTTTTACCCTTACAACACTAGGAGGCATGTTGAGCTCCTAAACTCCCACCTTCCTTCCTGACCATGCCTTTCCCTGGGTTTCTCCCTGGCAGGCTTATATATCTGCTTGCAGGCCAGGAATATGGTTGCTCCCATTTGTTTCCTTAGGCTGGGATCTAGTAGGGCACAAGCAGTGCCATCAGCTGAGGCTCCCATCCCTTACTTTCTGTGGCCCTGCTAATACCAGCCTGGGTAGCGGTGGTAAGAAGGTCAAGCACACGTGCCAGAGGCCCTGAGGGGCTTCTTTCCCCTCCACTCTGTCAGAAACACATATCATATTAAAGACGGTGATGAATATGGGGTTCTGAGGTGTTGCTTTCAGACACAGAGTCTCACACTGCCCATCTCTCAGACCTTATAAAACATCCAAAGCATGGAAAGTTCAGTGGATTGAAGACTGTGAAAAGGCTTTCCAAACCTTGAATGACTGATTGATTAAGTTGGTGGCCCATCCTTTTTCTCCAAAATTTTGCAAAGACCTCCATCCTACAGATCGATGCCTCCAAAGTAAGCCTCAGGATAGTATGCCCCAGGATACAGGGAACAAGGAAAACCCAGCACTTTAATTGAGCAGAAAGCTTCCCTTGGGATATCAAATACTTGCCAGTCATGAGAAGGTAATGATGGGGAAGTGCGCAGTTGAAACTACAGTATTACTTACTAAGGAATCCCTTTCAGCTCATGTCCCCCTCTGAAAGCTTGACTCAATGAAAGACAATCAATGACCAGATCATGCAATGGCATGTCTCCCTTCAACTCTATAACTTCCAAGTATTTCACCCACCAGGTAAGGTGCACACTAATGCTGATATTTTTTTTTCTCAAAAGTAGGATGTGAGGAACAGGGAGAACAACCATCGCCGAGTCCTAACCTGAGTGGGGAGGAAGAGTAATGGGGTATACCAATCCTGCTTTAGTGAAGCAGGGGTGAAAGAACAATTCTTGGACCAAGATGCTACACCCACTTGCTCTTGCTGGGCGATGCTCCTAGAGGAGGGAGAATTTAGGAAGCAAACTCATCTCGGTCTGGGCTTACTGGGGAGAAGAATGGTTATGTGCAACAGCCTCCTGCTTGGAAGCTGTCAGGGCTCCAAAATGTAGGAGTCGAGCCTTCTAGCTGCACCTCAGAAAGCCATCTAACCATGGGAGCCAAGACGGATGGTTTGCTGTTGCTCGCAAAGGAGCCACTGGAGGCTAAACAGAAAGGACACGAGATGCCTCACAGATGATGCTGGAGTGACAGACAAAATTAGGAAGCTGGTCCTGCCGCCCCCGCCCACACTTTGTACTATTGAGACCTGAACCCTATGTTGCTGGACTTTGTTTCAAAGGGCTTTGGGTCACAGCCTACTGGAGTATGGTGGGCCCTGGTTCCCCTACCCTCTCCACTAGGCAACCATTCCTCTGATTAGGACCTTTAGGTGAAATGTCCCTTGCACTCTTGCGGCTAGGTTACTCTATAACTGATAACACATCTCCACTAGGCAGTCCTTCCCCTGATATTACTGCTATGTGAAGCAGCCTCTTTGAACACTTGCCAGTAGGCATTATTCCCAAATATCACAATTATACAATACTGCCAGTTCAGGGCACCCAGCCAACTCCCCACAGGATGACTGGTTGGAAAAACAGAAACGTATGAGATCTGTAGATTCCGAGTTCTTATACTTGACATATGGCACCAGCTGGATAAAAATTTTATTAAAGAGACAAAAAATGCTAAAGCAACATCAAAAGCTTGAAGACACATTTTTAAAAAGGAGTAAGCCCAGAATATGCGACATTAAAAGTTCACGTACAGATTTGAATTTGTTTTCCAAACCAGATTTGCCTTTTGAATTAAGTTCAGTGTTAGGCCTGAGAGAGACAGTCTCCTGATTGCTTAGTTTTCATCTTTGAACAAGTTTCATACTGAGGTTCAGTTAAATGGAACAATGTGGAAACAAACACTATTATTTAGCAAATAGTTGAAGTTGGTAAAAAGGTGAGGAATAGGACATAACAGACCTACATGAGGGGAAAATAACCTTCAGAATGAACTTTGAAATTTGGCCTCTAGTGAGCTGTGTGATATTCCTTCAGTGATGGAAATAAATTACAATATACTGTGGCATACTATTATATATATTCTATATATTACATGGATCATCTTTATAATTGATCACAAGCCTGTATGACAAAAAGTTGTAATTCAGAAGAGTAATGACAGCAGTGTCTCATATTTCAGAGGTTTTTACATCACACTTATGAATTACGACTACTGGTGTGCAAACCCTGTTAAATGGGTGAGGGGTGGGGGGGATTTTAAAAAGCAGGCTTCTGGCCAGCTGTGACTTTCTTTAGGCTTTCTTTATGCTACGTGCCCCAAAACGTGTTCTGAAGTATTCTCTGTGTGTGCATATGTATGTGTTTGTACACATATACGTATATAAATATGTATATAAATGTAAAAGAAACCTAATTCTTTCTCATAGAGCCATTTTCATTCTTCATTTAGCCTTTTCTATAACAAGTCAGAGTGACATCCGCCACAGTTAAGTTCTTTCAGAAGAGACAGTTTGACTATTTTGAGGGGTATTTTTTTGCTTTGGCTTGTTTTTTAAAGTTCTAAAAGAGAGCAAGTTGCTGATATAAGGGCCCTTAGAAGAAAATTAAGAGATGTTGTGAAAACTAGTAAGAATTTCTAAACATCTAGGCAATTGATTTTAACTATAATTGTGGTTCAGTATTGAAAACATTAGAGCCCAAAATTTGGCCAATTTATTATCTAAAGACAACGTAGTACAATATGAGAACGAGCTACAAACGTTATTTCCTCGTGGAAGCTGGGGGCTTTTTTTTTTTTTTTTTTTAAACTTTCAGTTTGCTTTATACAGAAGGGGTGCTCTGAAGTATTAATTCAAATTAGTTATAATTTGGCTGTGTGAAAGGTAAAAGCCTGTTATATGTCACTTAAGATTAAACCTACAAATTCATACCAGTTTCTTAACCCATTGTTCTATACTGGTCCTTATCTCTTGTTTTGGATACCGCATTCCAAGTGCTAGGGACCACAAGGTACTCCACAAGCTTGCATCAGGGTAGAATATTCAGATGGCTTGTTTCTGACAAATTGCATACTTACCTGTTCCAAATATTAAGATGTGCAGTGCAGGGTAGTGTGGAATATATCTTGAACAGCAGAATGAGCAAACAGCATTGTGGGAAGAATATAATACATTTTTAACATAACCTCCCACATGTTGGATACTGTAATGTGTCGTGTATTCTACTCCCATTTTATAAGTTCCACCATCTTCAAAGCATCTAACAAAGTGGGATTTTCTCCCACAAGAGCTCATGCAATATATAAAATTGTCTTAAGTGCCACTGGACTCCTTGCTTATTTTGCTGAACTAGACTAACATGGCTACCCCTTTGAAACACTTTAATCATATGTACTGCATTTTGTGAGATGAAGTTTGTGTTTAGTTGTAATCAAGACCAATTTAAACATACTTTCTGAAATAAGTTATTGTTCATCTGGCAATTATGTATCAGTGTTAAAATGTCAAGTAAAATTGCATAACGGGATACAAGCAGACTTTTACTAATTCATAGCATCATTTCAGCAGCTCTAAACACTGAACAGGCTTATATTATGAATTGTGAAAATGGTTCCCTTCCTTTAAAAAAATAGAAATATAATTCCAGATCACTCAAAATAATTTTTCAAGGCTTGTTTTTAGTCTACAGGGTCACTAGAGAATCTTAAAATGTGAATGTTTCCATCTGTGAGAAGAAACTGGAATCCAGGCAACACAAAATTTGGAAGTGGTACTTCTAGAGAACAGATTTAAAAAGTTCTTCTTTATTGCCTTTTAAAAATAAAGATGTAACACACTTTGTACCTTCCCAATCTGTTTTTATTCATTTAAGGACAGTAAAGTAAGGAGCATATGGGGTCAGGTTTTTGCTAAATCTTCTAAGATGTTTGCTTTTGCCAGGTCTGGATTTATGGTTCCCTTTTTGTAAGCAGGCTTTTGCTCTTGAAAAATCTAGTATCTGGCACCAAAGGACTTGCTTTGTGCGTGCATATGTAGGTTTTATGTGCAATTTTTAGGGACTGATTTGGAGCTAGCTAAAAGTTTGGTCTTTTCGCAGAAGTTCAAGGTCTGAATAAACATTTTGAATACATGGGTCAAACTATAGAGCAGTGGAAGCTGAGAAGTTAGGAAAGAAAGGCATTCATGGTCTTCCAGGAATAACAGTAAAACTCAAAATATCATTTTGAAAGAGAGAGAGATTCTGAGATAATATAAATTTGTTTGAAAAATCAAGAAAACACTAACCATAGACAAGACAGATTTCATAACTAAATAATATAATGTGTGCATTTGAGCAATAAAGACAAAAATATGCTAGCAGTCATCTATTTGAAATATTTCTTTCTAAAGTTTAGTGAGCACAAAAATCATAAAGCACAAAAATCAAAAGTAAATAAATATATAAGCCTTAGATTTATTTGAAGGCTAACCTCAGAATATGACAGTCTGAGAGGGCATTTATACCTTTAAACCAAAAAAGAAGCCAGGAAACAAAAAGTTAAACACTATGGCTAAATGGCAAGGTTGAAGAGGCTATCTGAGTCAAACAGATATCCTTCAGAGAATAAAAACCCAATTTTAAGGAAGCAATTAAAAAAAAAAGAAGCTGACAATTAGAAGGACTAAGCTAGAATTTCAAGAGCAAATATCCAGAGATGTATAAACAAGTAAGAAATTTTTGAAATACATAAGAAGTAAGAAGTGCAGAGAATATTGATGAGTTTGCGGTGGGATAAAGGGAGCAATTAAGGAGGATAAAGGCATTTCAGAAAAGCTGAATGTTTTCTCTGTTATTTTTCAGTAAAGAGGAACTATTCCTAGAAAGAAGTGATAATGTTGATATTAGAACAAACTGATAAGCTTAAAATTCATCAAGTCACTAGTACCATGTGGTACATATTATTGTGAGTAACTTAAAGATGATGTGGCTGAACTGCTATCAGTCCTGTGTAATTACTCACTATAGTCAGTTACCATACCAGGGGATTTGAAGGTTGAAAACTTTGTTCTATATTTTAATTAAGGGCATCTGGAGAATTGCAAAGTAGTAAGCCCTGCTTTTATGCTCGGTAAATTGGCTTAAACAGTATTTTTAAAAATACATGTATAAAAAATTGTGTTGATTGTTTGATAAGCTCTAACCAACACGGTTTCTTCAAAGGAAAAAATTTGCTTCACAAATATATTCGAATTCTTAAAATGTCTTAATAAAGTAGTGTATAAAAACCTAATTAATACAATTGGTGGTGGTAGAACTAAAAGGTATTTTTCAGTTTATTTCAGAAGTGATATAACAAATATAAAGTTCCATTCAAAGATGGGCAGTGAGAATAACTAGAGAACAGAAAAGTTTTCATAGAAATGGAAATTGAAAAGATTGGTATTCTTTGCCTTTAGAAAGAGATGAGTAAGTGAATAAAGTATTACAAAATAAGAAAAGATTCAGAGACATTAAATTACAGATTTCTGTTCCCCATATTTCTAAATACAAGAACTGAGAGTGGTAAATGGAATTGAAAGGTGGCGAATTCAGAATTGTTAAAGAAAATGCAATTAATGTGTGGTACTAATTGCTACAAAATACCCTTGAGGTCAGCAGCATAGCAGGATTTAAAAGTAACTGAATACTTCTGTGGACAATAAGAATATTCAAGTTAAAGAAGTAAAAGAAACCAAGTGTTTTGGAAACAAGATAGACTCTCATGCTTCAGGGCATAAACCAGACTAATGCAGGTTAGGAAAGAACGTGCTTGGCAGGAAGGATATTCCATAACTGCCTTCTGAATGGGAACCAAAATAAAATTGCTCGTGCCTGGCTGTGAACCAATTTTGTCCACCCTTGGGTTAAGCTAATGAAGAGAATACACAGGATAAATGCTACTGGTAATACTCGAAAGTAAGAACAAGTACTGAGGCTAGTATAGATGATCATTTTACATGGTATGGGGACATGTGAGGACTCACCAGGTGATGATTCAAAGTGTGAATTTGTTCCCATAAAATTAGCACCGGAGCCAGGCATAAGAGCATGATATTGGGTAATTTTGCCACATAGCTCTTTCACTTTGTTTGTTTTGACGTGTTGCAATTCTGTGTCTCAATCATGGCTTTGTTATGCCTTCCCTGGAGCAGACTAGGAGGCCAATTGTGAACAATTTGGCTCCTCCTTGCTTCCAAAGGGCAGAAGCTTTTACCAGTTTTTTATGTGGTGTCCTCTATTTCCTTCCTCTGTGATGTTGGCATAATATGCGAGTGAGTGTCAGGGAGTGGCAGATTAGAGCCAATCATCTGTTCATACCCCTCCTGATCTCATTTTATTACTGCGATTGGGATATAGCAGCCCTGTTAAACTTACTCCCCTCCCCACACTGCTACCTGCAATCTGGGTAACTGCTTAAGGGCGTCCTTCTGCATCTTCCTTGTACAGTCATGCAAGCCAGTGTGCACTCTAAGCCCAAGTAATTATCTTTGTTTCATTATAGATTGTGAATTAGACTGAAGTTGCAATCCTGTTATATGAGCAAGCTCTAGGTTCATTACAGCGGCATATGTTATATATAGTATAAACATATACATATATATATATATGTATGTTTATATGTATAAATGTATAAACATATCAAGAAGATACAGCCCGATGAAAATAACATCTTTAAAGTATTGAAAATTAAAGTAGATGTTTAAACAAAAAACTTGTCATCTTTTCATTTGATTGTTTATTTTATTTGTACAAGCATGAGTGCAGCAAATAATATTTTTGTCATAATACATTCCAAATTGTTGCAAATCCTTAACCTCGTAATTCAATTACTAAGCACTTTCAGTCTTTATTCAGGGGAATTAACAACATGAATAAAAACCTCAGATTTGATCCATATTGCAGCTGTTTTTTTCTTTTGATCCAGTAGAAAATGTAGAGTACATACATTATCTTTAATGCTACTTAACATTGTAAGTGTAAGTGTGTGAGGGAAGGGGCTGTGTCTTGTGTCTTCTCTACCATGCATTATGCAATAAGGCTGCATTTGTAATTAAGCAATTCAAACAATGCATCTGTGGAAATATTATTAACAGAACATGTAGTGTTTTTCACACTTTTCATGTAGTAAGATCAGATTCCAAATTCTATTCAGGTTGGTTGAGGTTTTTTTTAGTTATTTTCTTTATTTCTTTGTATAATTTCACTTTGCCTCTACCTACTGTGAAAAACAAACAAGGAGTCCTATGGCACTTTTAAAGACTAACAGATTTATTTATCACATGAGCTTTCATGGGAGAAAATCCAACTTCATCAGATTTGTTAGTCTTTAAAAGTGTCATAGGACTCCTTGCTTGTTTTTCTGAACTAGACTAACACGGCATCTCCTTTGATACTGTGAAAAAATAACCATTCCAAAAAGTTCTAATTTAGTTTTTATAACTCTCTTAAGTATGACAGGCATTTTACCTATAATTGCATTTGAACCTTCCTATAAAAGAAAACATGAAAAAGAACCGGAAAGAATGACTAATTTAAAGTTGTATATAGTGTTAAGGCCACCTACTTGTTTGATTTATTGAGCTTGTGAAGCCAATCTTAACGGTTTTTCCTACTGTCTTTTTCTATTGGAGCTGCACTTTTTTTGAAGTGAAAGCGACAGGTGCAACCACGCATTACTTCCCTCCCATCACTGGCCAGGCTACTACCTAAAATTTGGTGATGAGTGGAAGTACACAACAAATGAAACCATCTGCCATCCCCAACAAACAAGCCAATGACCCACTGTTCAGCACAATAAGGGTGCCAAAAGAGTCAGGCTCTTGACAAAATTCCTGCTGGGTTTCATTTAAGTAGGTTAGACCGAACCTGAGAACCTTCTACAGATGCTGTCAACACACATTTTGGTATGTAGTCTCTCACAAGCCTGTCATAGGGAGATCAAAGAAGCTTTTAATTTGTGTTTAATCACTCCTTGAAAAACCATCCACCATATCCTCCATTGGCTATTGTATAGAACACCAGATAAGTGAGCTTTTCTCTTCTGAAGCAATTTTCAACTCTTTCAGATGCTAAATAAGAAAATGTATATTATTTCTTGCATATTATCTTTATCTCTTAAGTTACAATTAAGAATAGAATGATAACTAAAATTTCAGGTGACTTAGAAATTCAGCATTTGTTTTTTCTTATGTTGATTTCATTTGTAGTAGCAGAGGTTTAAAAGACATTTTGACAAATGTTTTACTAAACATTATTTAATCTTATTAGTCATTTAATCTAAAATTCAGTACTTCACAATTTTCAGTAGTTTTTCTGCAAAGAGCAATGATATTTTAGGGATAAGAAGCCTAGGGCTTTTTAAAGAAAAGTGTCCTAGAAAGACAAACAGGGTGCACGTATCTGAAAAGATGTGGGCATTTGTCACTCAACCAGATATTGCCTGACACACTTGCATAAAATATTTTGAGGTTTATGTTTGAGTGACAGATGTCAGTGACAGGACAGTGCTATGTGTATTTATTTCTGAAGTACAAATAGAAGCAAATGGTGTTTTTTTCCAAAATTCATTTAGAAAGTATATAATATAGAACACTTTGGAAGAATTCCAAGTCTTTAAAATCCCCAGTTGTAATAAATTAAGCTAATGATGAAACATATTGGCAATCTTGGCAATGGGACGTGATAAAAGGTCTGTAACATAGCCACTGTAACCAGTTTGTGAGCCACTGTGTCTAGTCATAACATATTCATATTGATTGGCAATGGCTGACATTTCAAAATGGCTGCACAGAAAATTCTTGTTTTGTTTTTGATCAACTTTGCAATTGCTAGCAAATTTTGGTAAAAATGTCAAAACAGTATCTGTATAGCAGTTAGTGCTACACCTTATGTATGATACCCCAATCACAAGGAGAGCCTCTTAAAAGGTTTTTGTATATGTCCAGAATATCATCAGTGAAAGCAATGCTGCAGCAGGTATGCTACAAAGCTGAAAAGAGATGAACCAAATTCTGCTCACAGCCATGCATACATACCAACCTTAATGTATTCAGAAGCTGCCTGGCTGAGAGCAGAATATGTTTCCCTGACGCTAGTGCTGCAAACCATTGAGCATGTGTACAACTTCACTCAAATGACAAAACCAAAATATATGTTTAAGTGTTTACAAAACTAGAGATTAGCTATTGTGCCTTTTTTACATTTAGGGCAGGATGGGATGCAGCAGTAGTCCTCTAGAGCTGTAAACCATTCTGTCAAATGCCAAGGATAAACTCATTGTTGGTATACAACTAGAATATATGGATCACTTTGTTGTTTATTTTCTAGATGCTATACTGTAGGGAAAAAAATCTAATTTTAGTAAGCCCTTGTAAATACTATGTAATTCATCAGTCACAAAATTCTGTACAGTGTATATTAATCTCAAGTCTCTGCCTAAAAGTACAAAAGTAAGGAAATTAAAGTTTCTGTTGTTTCCTATTTTATTATAGACCTCATCAAGATTATACACTCAAATTGAGACTTCTGTGCTAACTCCCATTCAGTACCTAAAGAAGAATGTGAAGATTAAATCTCAACTACATTAATTTTGATGGTTCAGACACACACTGCACCCCCCCACACAGTCTGTTTCTACTTTTTTGTTTTCTAAAAATTGCTAAATTTGTGTTTGTTGCATATTTTTTTCACTTTATTTTTTGATGGCATTGAGTAATCTGTAGCTGGTGAGTACTCGTAATTTAAAACCTTTTATTCTGAGTGTTAAAGTAGTACGTCAGTGCTTCTCATTCTGTTGGTTATTGCAACTATGTCACTGCTCTGAGTAAAGATTAGAATTAGCAAGGTGATTGGTCTGTAATTTTTTGTCTTTTTGGTGACAGGTGCATTGTTCCAACTTTGTGCAGTCATTCTTTGTTCCATGGTTACTCTGAATAATTTTATTAACTTGGCAAAAGCTTGTCCTTTCCTTTAGAAAAGCATTTAGGGCTTTATTGTTTTCTGATGGGTCCCCATCTTTCCTCATAGACATCAGGCAGACGTTTTTCAGAATGTCTCTTTCATTAATTCAGTTAAAGGTTTCTCTTTTGATTAATTTATCTTTCTAAACTGATATTTAGAATAACTTTGTTAACCATAGAAGTCTTGGGGTTTTTAAATTTTTCTTTCTAAAGGGACATTGTCTGGCTAATAAGAATAAATACTGAGCTCTTACATCACATTTCAGTAGATCTAAGTGCTTTACAAACAATGTTGTTATTACCCCCACTGTACAAAAATAATTTGTTTTAAAAATAACTTTCCCTGTTTGTGTTACTGAAAACAATGGAGCTCATTGGCACTGAAATAATTTCTTTTGCTTCATATATTCTGTTTAAATTTTCTTTTTGGATTGCACTTTAGGAGAAAAACAAAAGCTGTCTTACTTTTCAAATGTGTTTCTAGTAATTACATTTCCTCATCCTCTTTCAACAGTTCAGTTCTGTATGTTTGGGTTGCAAACACTTCAGGATCTTACTCAGACTTTTCTTTCAACTAACAGAAAAAAATTGTGGAACTGTTTCTGCTTCTGTTTAGGTGCCTTCCATATCCTAATTAATGTATGTAACTTGCATGACATAAACTATCAGGCATCTGTATTCATTATAAAGAAGCAGTAAAAAGCACAAAACACATTTTTCCTTTGTCTTCATACATGGTTCATTTCTAAAGGCATTGGAACACTGTAAATTACATTGTCTTAGGCTGATCCAAAGACTCATGTTGACTTCAGTGGTTTCAGATAAGGACCGTCAAGAATGGAGGTGGGATTACACAATTGGCTGCGTAAAGAGCCGTTAAATTTTTAGACAGAAGAGTTTGAGTGAGATAATATCTTATATTGGACCAATGTATGTTGATGAAAGAGAAAAGCTTTGGAGCTCACCAGTACTTTTACCAGACCTGAAGAAGAGCTCAGTATAGCTCGAAAGCTTGTCTATTTGATAAACAGAAGTTAATCCAGTAAAATATATTACCTTTCACACCTTCTCTCTCTAATATCCTAGTATCAATATGGCTATAACAGTACTGCAAACATTAAATTTTTACTTAAAAACAAAATTGTCCAGAGATACTTTATCAACTCAGTTAGGACAAAATACATAGTTTGTACTATCAAAAAAGCTGTAGCGGTAAATCTTTCATGACATATTCTAGGATTTGCAATTGCTATTCTAGAAGTAGAGTGCAAAATTTGCTAATGTTAAGACATCGTCAGTAGCACTGGGGCCAAACATAGAGTCAGCCTTTGCATAAAAATGGCAATTGCTAAGTGGGTCTTCATCAGTGAAATAATATATTTAGTATCTCCTGATCAGTTTACTACTTGATAAACAGGCTGTAAAGTTAATGACTTTAAATAGAAAAGGAAAGTGATTAAAATGACAAATTGGTTATATCTGTAAGGTGTATTCTGTTCTATGTAAGACCTTATACCACCCTTACTCCTGTAATATTTCAGCACTTTCACAAAATAAATTAAGCAATGTGACTAATATCTCTCAAAGGTAATTTGTTTTCTCATCCTCTTACCAGAGGGAGAAAGGTATGTGCAGTGTACAGTTTAGTTTTGGTTTTGGTTGAAAATGTACATGCCAATCTGCATGCGTACTGGAAAAGTCAAGGGCTGAGGAGCACACTTTGTACTTGAGTGGAAGATGGTGAGGTTTGTGATGGTCCTTAGTTCTTCTGGGAATTCATTCCACAGTCTTCATTTTGAGAATTCTCCATTTCTTTAACAAATAAGCTTTGGCGCTGTGGTAGAAATTGAGCCTGAGGAACAGAATTGCCATACACGGTCTTCATTCCCAATCTTTAGGCAATCTTTTAGACATGCTGGACCCAGACCATTGAGCACTGTGAAGACAAGGGCAGAGACATGGACTCAATATTTTGTGGTAGCTGGTGTAAACAGCAGCAGACAGGTTTGATTTGTTCATAGTAGCCCATGTTGTTGATGAGGTGTGCTGTAGCATTCTGTGCTGGTTGATGGATTCATGTTGTGCTGGGGTAGTCCACGCAGGAGGTGACAATGGCTTTTGCCAGCACAACAGAAATTCTTGTTTGTGACACACAATTTTATTACTCCTTAGAAAAAAGCACTGGTTCAAAATTTTTTCCTGGCCATTGGGCACCTGACAAAACTCTTCTAAAGCAATGTTAGAAAACTGGATTTGGAGAATGGTTGGTTTTCTAGCACTGTTTTAAACATCATTTCCTGGCCTACAGTAAGAGCAATGTTTAATTTGTATTCCCCAAAACTGTCTAATATTCATGATTTGGGTAAAATTTCAGGATGGATTGAGGCTATATTGTAGTCTGTATTGAAATACCTATGCTGCTGGCATACTTCATTTTATACAAAAGTTGTCTGCATGCAGTACTTCTCAGCAGTTTTGGTTAAGATGTGGTTTGTCTACTCTACCCTAACTCCATTGTTGCAGTCTTTGATATAGGACATTGACAGCAGGTTCCTCAATCATCAGGTTATAAAAGATCATGCCTCTCTTTCGTGCAGCTACTTCTTGGTTTGAGAAGGAAATATGTTGTTGAGTAGGTTTGAATGGGTTTTACCAAGGTAAGACTTTTGGTATTTGACTGGCATTGGTTTCTGCTGTGTCTTAAACTAAGTTGGTTCGGTTCAAAACTGATTTGCTACTTTTGAATGGGTGGTTTTGCATAATTATTTTCTCTGTATATTCATATGCTAAAAAAGTGGGTAGATTCAATAATACTTTTAAGAAAAGCAAATATTTGTGTTTGGACGGGTACACATATCCAGTGAATTAGTGTGAAAAGGCCATTTAAGGTATATAAAATAGCAACTGAAATTATGCTGGAAATTTAAATGTGCAAAATTTGGCAAAGAGATGACTTGAATACTCTTGCTAGTGGAGAAACAAGCCTTTCTATCTGCTACCACTATGATGACTGAGTGCTTTATATATTTGATTGACTATGTAGTTTAATTTGCATTGATACTTTGAACTCCTATTTTCCTCTTAAATGACAGAGTTGGTTGTATAAGAAGTTTTTAAAATGTTTTTGTTTTCTTTTCTTTTTTTTAACACTACTGTTGTAAGAGAGCTTTGGTGAAGAGCTGATTCTTGTATTTTGTTCAGAAGGCACAGAGTTCCAAAGCCATGAGCCAGCTGCTGGAAAAGCTGTCCCCTCTTGCAGGTCTCATCATTGTTATTGATAAACCCATTGTTCCTGAGCAGTATATATGCCATGGAAGGTCATGGTTGCAGATGGAAATACTCCCCAAGGTAGCCTCCTTCACTCTCACTCCCCACATGATAGGAGTCTTAAAAATCTGGATAAGAACTTTAGAATTTGATCTGGTATTCGTTGGAATGCCAGCGTATTGTTCAGAACACTGAGGTGATATGCTCATGTAATCCTGTGTTGGTCAGTGGGCAGGCTGAAGCATTTTGCAACAGCTGAAATCTGTTTCCATTCTTAGGTATGAGACATTACGGCAGACTAACTGTAGCAAGCTTTCATGGGGTTCTTGAGAGTGTTCTTTCTACTACCACTTATGCATATGTGCTGTAGCTAGAGAACCAAGTACAATGGGGATGGAGGGGCAGGTGTTAGCATGGATAAGACTGCTAAATTACTGCTAAAGCAACACGAGAATGGTGCATGAGGGGGTGTACTGTAGCAGGTTTCCATTTTTCAGATGAGACGTAATAAAAAGACACTGACTACTTGGGGTTTTTAAAGATCCCATTGGATCCCTTCTCCACAAGTGAAAAGTGTGTTTTTAGCACAAGTTAGGTAAGTCATGCTATCCAGCATGAGATAAGATCATATTTTTATGAGAGAAAGCAAGTTGAAGTAAACCTGGTAAGAGCAAACCATTTTTCTAGTGTTTTGTGAGAGAAAATATTATCTTCTGTGTCATGGACAAATTCCTATACAAGCAATTGAATTTGATCTACCAGTTATCCTTCCTTTACAATTATGTATATTAATACTTCTATCATATTTGCAGTTATCTTATTCCAGGTGTTGAGTGTGTGCACTTGTATAGTATTGTGCCTATATGATGGGCATTTTGCAGTTTCATTTGGTATGGGTAAATATGGAGTTTTAGAGCAAAACAAGGACCACATAGTATCGGGGGGGGGGGGGATTTTGAATATAAACAGAGGGAACTGTTTTGATTCCTTTTCTTTTGATACATCGGTTCACAGATGTGAGAAATGGTCTTCTTTCAGCACAGCTTTATTCTACACATCAGTAGAAGGTGTGTCTTGAACTAGCTTGTGCCAGCAGAAATGTGTTGTTTGGAGGTGTACTTCTTCTTGACAAAAGAATTGACAAATTAAAGAACTAAAATTATATAGGTACAGTCAGTTGTTTGGACCTGTAGGGTGGTTTAAGCTTTGCTGTTAGGTGGAATGTATTAATTCCTGATTAGACAAGACACTCACAACTCAATAGGGGTGTTGAAGGGAGATGGTGATGAGGTAGCATCAGAGTAGTGAGTTAAGTGGCTGCTGTTACCTCTCCACCTTTTTCAGCCAGTAAAAAGACCCAGTTGCCCATTAGATGGTCATGATATTAAATTTTGATATAATAAAGTGCTGAGTTTTTTGTTCCTATTTTAAAATAAATGTTTGCCTGTTTGCATTGTTTCCTGCTTCAGCAGCTATTGTGAAAGCTTAAAAACGGGTTAGGAGTTATAAAGGGCTAAAAACAAAAAGGCTTTCTTTACTCTAATCTTAATAATGAAATTATTCTTTTTTACTCTATTTTTTGAGCAAAATCAGTAGTAGCGGTTTGAAGATTGTCTTATTAGCTAGTCCCTTGGGAGCAGTTTTTTCAGGACATTAAAATTATTTACCTAATACTTCAAATATTTAAAGCATATGTCATGATGATTACTTATTTTGTATGAAAATTCCAAATAAATTTGATTTTCTGGTTTGAAGGTGAGGGTGAGGAAAAGATTGTCATGACAAAATTTCTAGATTATGTCCAACCAAGATTAGCAATTTGTGTGTTGCCCAGCCTTGGCTGGGATGATTTGGTTGGAATTGGTCTTGCTTTGAGAAAGAGGTTGGACTAGCAGACTTCCTGAGGCCCTTTTTGAATCCTAATAGTCCATTATTCTTTTTTTGTGCCTCTTCCTTTTCATATAATATTAACATAGTTAATAAGGATCTTAATTTTGTTTATTGTTTTATAGCCTTATGATTATTACTATGCAATGATCATTGCATATATCGTTATCTTCACTTATTAATGCAACTCAACTGAAATACTTAGTTGATTATATAAAATTTTTGCATTTTAAGCATTTAGAGTTTAACATTTTAGAGGGTCTCAAATTGGTTGTTCTGCAAATTTAGCTTTATGGGTTATATTAAACTGCAGCAATTTATCTCTCACTTTAAAAAAATGCATCTATCTCTTTCCGCATGGTTCATGCTTTAATAGTTGTGATGGTTTACTGAGAATATTATTAGACTAGAGCATTTCATTTTTAAATGGGCATCCTTTCAAGAAGAATACAATTTATCACCTTGCTTGCTTAATACAGATTTAAGCTCCATATGCGTTTTGTACTCATATATATAATTAGAACTGTCTATTAGAAAACAAATACTATATATGTATTAGACCTGCGTATTTGTTTTGTTTAAAAACATCACTAAATCTATATAAAGAATTTATAATTTTTTCCTTGCGATGGAGATGTAACCCTTTTCATTTCAGTATAGGAAAATAGTATTTTAAATAGATAAGCATTTAATATAATAATGGATTTAGTGGCAGTCCTGACCTAATCAATTCTAAAATCCATTGGGGGTGGGGCTTGAAGAAAGCTGTTCGAATTATTTTTTATTTTTAATTTGCACTTGGCTGTTTATTCTAATTACATAATTTTTAGAGGAATTGTCTTTTCTGAAAATTGCAGAACTTAGTTTGGCTATTTTTAAATAAGCACATTTATAACCATGGTAATGCGTCAACTCCGTGATGATCTATTAAATAGAACCAGATCCACCTCATTTACTATAGTAAAACCCGTGGAATTGAAGGCTAGCAGCAAAACTAAGTTTGAAAACTAGCAGGATTGCTCAACTATTTTTCTTCTCTCTCCACACTCCGCCCCTTTGTTGTTGTTGAAGATTATGGATGATTTTTGTTAACAGGTGCTAACAAAGATCCAGGGCTGAATATAAACAGGAAGTGGAGTTGAAGCTTTGCAACCTTTTCATGACTAACATTAAATGTCTTTTTGATTTCTTAATTTTACAATTAAGCCTTTTTGTAAGTAAAGGCAGTTTTGTATCCCTTTTGCCTGCAGCCACGGCTGAATGGTGAAGAAGTTCCAACTCCTCAACTGAATGCTGCTGGTTTTTGCTCTGTTTCCATGGAAATGGATGTCAGAGCAGAAAAAATGATGGGGGTATGTGTGAAAAGACAGCTTTTAAAATGACCATTTCCCAAAATGATTTTGTTTCCTTTCAAGGGTATAGTGGACATAGGCAAGGTAATGTGACTTGACAAACCTTCAGTGTATATTAGATTCCTGCACAATTAAGCCTTTGTCAGCTAATTAGATTTATTTTTCTAATTAATCTATAGGAATGCACACACAGAATGCCTAACTCTGAAATATAAGGTTATACACACAGCAGGATGTCCTGATGATGGCTTCAAAATCAAAGCGTAGAAGACGTTTTCTACACCATTAGAATGCAGATATATCATATGTTTTATATCAGTTTCTTTTTGTATTTGTAAAATATCACACCTTTTTTCAGAAAAAAATGCATTTTTAAGCAAATGTTCTAAACAAAATATTTGCCTTTTTAGTGGTATAGTGTTTTTGTAGTGAATTTTGTGCTTGTGAAAGAAGACATTGACAGCTCTAGAAACTGAAAGCTTATTTATTCATATGATACTTTCAATGCAGTCAACAACAGTAGTACAACTTTACTCCCAGTGCCCTGAAAATAATCTTTAGGCTGATTGGGAGAAAGCCACTTAAAGAGGTGATAGGATATTAAAGTGTTTATACACACTCCCTCCTCAGTCTCTCTGCTGAGACCGCCGAAGGCCAACCATGATAGATGATTTTTGCAATAGGAAGTCCTGTCCACAAGAGCTAGAAATGGACTATCACCTCACTTAGAAAGGTCAATAAATAGCAATGAGACTAGCTCAGATTTCTGCATTTTTAGTGTATAAGGAAAGGCAAGATTCTTCTTGTCTCTTTTTGGAAAGGACACCTTTAAAGCTTGGTTTGATTTCAAGATCATTCTCAGCAAGTTGTTAGAAGATGGGTTTGTGGTGTAATGATGCCTGTAATCAGTACTCAAGGTTAGTTAATTTCCATACTGCAGTATTGTGTGTTAGAATATGGTAGCAGTTGTCTGAGCTTTTTCTCATATTAGAGAAACATCATAGTGCACAGCTGTTGGTGCCAGTCATTTGAAATATAGCTCTCAAAAAACACAGACAGGAAGTAGGAGTGTCACTGTTGGGCTGTGGGAGTTCTGTGTTTCTTTTCTGTTGGGTAGTCTCAGTACGGAAGTGTCATAGAATCTCTTAACATGTATCATGTACATTGACTGTGAAGTACAGAAAGATTCCAGAAGCAGTACCTTGTGACCAGGGGATAAAGTAAGCCAGAACACCCCAGAACACAGTTCTGGGGCCCACAAATTTGAGGGGCCAGAGTTCCAGGGCCCTGAAAAATAGAAGAATCAGCGTTCCGCCCTGCCCTGGCCCAGGAGCTGTGGCCAGGCTGGGGGAGTTTTCAAATCTCCTGCCCTGAGCATGCTCAGATGCACGCTCAGTGTGGGAGTGGCTGGGCCAGGGACCATGAGAGATCACTGAATCAAGTCCTCTGCATTCATGCCAGGACCAAATATCATCAAGGCGGCTCGGGGGCAATGTGTGAGGCCAGGATAGGGGTAGGGATGTGGAAGGTCTGTGTATGAGACTAGGATTGGGGTGATGGGGCAGTATATGAGGCCATGGCCAGGAGGGTGGCGGAGGCAGAGTGTGAGACTGGGATTGGGGTTAGAGAGGTGCAGAGGAATGGAAGGGGCAGCGTGTGAAGTCAGGATCAGGACCAGTATTTTTATGGAGCGATGATAATATTTGAAAGGTGGTTGCAAATGTCTACCTGGGCTAGGGTCTGCACATGCATGCAGGGTACCAGACAATACAGGAAGGGAGCCCAGAGATTAGGACGGTTCTGGGGTCCATCAGATTATACTTTAACCACTGTTAATAACACAAAGCTAAAATTAGGTATGTTTATAGTAGATGTGGCACTAAGAGCCTCACTCCCTAATGTACAGCAGCCTTACTTTGTAGCTGTAAGGTGCATGGACCAAGTCCAATTAAGTTTGGGGAAAAGATTCATATTCACTTCTGTAAAAGTTGAATCAGAGCCTGTATAAACTGATGAAAAGTGAAGAAAATTACTTATTTGAACCACAGTTTATGTAATTCTCATAATCCTTCTTGTGTCTATTCTTGCTAGTGCAACTGTGGAATTGTTATATTCAGGAATTGCAGTGAATCAGGTGTGTCAAATTTTTCATCTATGGAAATTTAAATGTTTGGATCAAAAGAAGAGTGGGATGAATCATTCAGGATTTTCTGCCATTCCACACCAAGTGTGAATGGATTGTATGAGTACAATGCCACGGGTTAAAATCTGAATCAGTCAGGTCACCAGCACTAGCGAGGATTAGAGCACTAGGGCAGAGCCTCTTGGGACAAGTAAATGTAATGGCAGGTCAAAGAATTTCAGAAGCTGTTTTCCCATCAATATGCACTATACACATTAATCTTAATGGTATTAATTTACATAAATTGCCCACATGCCTGAAACAAGCACTGTCACGAAACCTTTAAAATTTACACATTTGCATTTGGTAATGGCTCCTCTCTTGAGTGCTTTTGAAAGTTCTGAAGAACCTTTGGATCTAAGTTGTTTCATCTTAAATCAGATCATTTACATAGATCTGATGCCCAGAATATTATATGATACATTCTTTACAGAGAAATATGCAATATGTTAAAGTGTGATTCTGTCCTGAAAAGTGATTATGGTTTCTTTGATTGATTTTTTTGTGGTGATCCTTTTTAAAGTATCCTGGAGTTTGTATTTGTGTGCCAAAGGAGGTCAGGTCAGAGTTACTCAGTTTACAGGGAAGATTTTTTTTTCTACATGGTGCAAGACCGTAAACTCATTGTGAAGTATGAAAGGGTCATGTTCTTTCTAGGGTGCATATTATAAAAATTCTACAATCAGGTTTGTTCATTAATAATATTTTCTATAGCAACAGGTAGCATACTGCTATGTAACATACAATTGGATTCCTTGCCCCATAGAGTTTGCAATCTAAGGCCTCAGTACACTAAAGATGTATACTTTGGAACTCTGCTCAGCTTAATGCAGATTTAAAATTATTGTTTTTAATTCTTGATATATTTCTTGTGGGGGGTAGGGGGGTTCTGATACCCAAACTGCCAATTAGCAACCTCAAAAGCTATATATTTTCTAAAAACTTACTTATTCTGACTCTATCAAAGGTATTACCATATCCGGGCAAAGTCTACTGACAACTGTTTCTTCTACTTGGCTAAAGTACTTTAACCAACAGACATCATTCCATTTTCATAGTTTCTTCACTTCTTAAATACATCTCCTTCCATCCTCCTCCCCACATATTAGTTCCTGATCCAAAGTCTGATGAAGTGAGCGGAAGGAATCTAACTTCAACTGGCTTTGGATCAGGCCCATCGTGAGGAAAGTTCTGGCATTATTTAACAATTTCAGGTCACATTTTTCCCCTAATAAGAGACAATAGGTAACAAAATGACAAATGCTGCAAAGGTTTTCAGACTGACACTAATTTTCATAGAGAGAGAATATTGCATTTTCTGCTGGCTAATGCAAAGAATGGTGTGCAAGGGAGGCTGTATTTGGAGGAATGTTTTCAACTGGCTGTTTCAACCTTTGACATCTCTCAAATAATCACAAAAATCTTTTTATTGACACTTGGGATGAGTGAATATATAGCAGGTATTTATGCACCGCTGAGCTGCCCAACACTATGGTACCTAGTTAGCTCCTGGCACTGTCCTGCAAAAGAAGAAACATAATCTGTTGTACCTATTACATCTTTGTTAAAAAAAAACACACCTGATGTTATAGATAAAAATTGCTCATTTTTCTCTTTGCAGAATAGTTTAGTTATTCTTGAATTCCAGTCCAAATACTTCAATGGTTTTTCTTCCTATTAAAAAAAAAAGTTTGCATTTGCAGCCTAGTACTCACATAAGTAATAGAGTATTATGGCTGCATTATGCAAAAGGAGAAATTTAGGTGCTGAACCAGCAAAGCATTTATGTGTACATGTAACATTAAGCTTATGGTTAACTCCAGTGAAGTAAAGTTCAGAACATTGTGAAGTGCTTTGAAATTAAAATCTGTTTCATCGTGAAGTCTGTAATCTAGCAGACTCCCAGAAAACTACTATAAGAGTGAAAAGAATTTATAAAATGATGCAGTCATCCTGACAGCCTATGACATAAGTTTAAACTAATCAATCTTCTTTACTCTGACGTCAAGAAAAACAAAAAATCTGATGAAGAATTTATAGCAGTGACTTGAGAAGTACTTGGTTTTATTTTTTGCAGTTTTCTTATTCTATAAAGTTAAATACATTCTATTTTCAAATCTGTGGTCATTTAAAGCAATTATCTACATTAAACAGAGGTCATTTGAGTTAAATTTGGAAAATATATGAACTGTAATTGCAACTACTGCATTGAAAATTATTAGTTTCTACATTTCAAAGATCTGTAGTTCATGTACATTGTCTTCCTTTTAAATAAGTAATGTCACTTGATATAAGTTAAATGAAACATTGAACTTAAAAGAATCTTTGATCTGTGTATTGTATACAGAACTATATAATGTTATCTATTTATGCAAAGCATTACAAGTTTATTCATAAATTTAATTCTTTTACCAGTCTGGTTACACTATGATAAATAAATAGATCATTTAAGATTCAGTAGGTCAATTGCAGAATTATAATAGCCATTCAGAGGCAATTAAACTGCCTTTTTTCATGCCTGCATGTGAGCGCGCCCTTTCACAACCTTCAACTTGGTTCGCCGTGATTCAAAATTAACTTAAAAGTCTTGTTTGCTGACAGCTTAAAGCTTAATTGACTGAAAGCCAAATAGAGTGTGTTCTGTATTCAGCACTAGGACTATTGATAAAGCCGTGTGTAAATTACGCATGTTGAAAGACGCCGATTGGGCCCCCTGTTCTCATATTAGCCCACAACTTAGCATTGCTGCACAGTCAGAATTGCTTTGTCAAGCCTTTTATCACATCAGGTTAACTCTCTCTTGAGTTCTTCAACAGCAGCAGTCTAGTACTGAGCATCAGCAATACAGTAGGGCCTGTTTTAATTTTTATACTGATTTTTGCACTCCTTGTTGGACTTTCTCTTGCTTTTATTTCTCAACAAATGTACTGGTAACATCTAAAATGATTTGCTCTTCTGTATTTTGCTAAGTAAGGAGGTATATACTAGTTTATTATAATTAGTGTGAAAATACTGATTTAAACCAGAGAGTCAGAAGCATATCCTATTGATTATGCTGTTTGCAAGTGAAGCTTAATTGGTGATTCAGTGCATTGGATTGGTAATAAAATATACATGCATGTTAAAGAGTAGTTGGTTAAAGAATTAAGAAATTGCTAAAAATGTACCTAATACATGTGAATGTTAAAATATTTGTGCTTACATATTAGACAGTAATATTTAATATTGAACTAACAGTTGTGAAACACTTGTTTTTCTGAGTTAGTCAATATTTCCTATTAAAAAGATTCCATGCTTTAATATAAAAGGTTAAACAATACAAAATGTATATTTATATGTAATATTCATTTTTATATTTATTAAAAAAGTCTGAAAAATACATCACAAAATTTGCTCAAGTATTTACACTACATGTTTACAGAGGAAAAATAAATTCTAAGTTCTAACCTGCATTTGTTACATATCCATAACTCCCTTTTTATCGATGGGAATTTTGGGCACTCAAGGAATCAGCTTTAAGCCTAGGAATCTGTCACTAAATATAACTACTGTTTAGCATTTTGAGAAACTGGGTAGGTTGAATTGCAACTACACACCTAACTCTGAATTTCCCTTTCTTTTATTAATTTACCAATCCGTATCATTAGACCATTCTATATGTGTTTCTGGCATACTTCCTAGTTGTGGTATTTAGTGTTCCATTAGTTTAATATCATGACTTTGGCACCACATTTTTACTTTATAATTGTATGTTTTCTTTTGCACTGAGGTTAAGACTCTTGTTTAAAAATATTTACAGATATTTTGGTGAGACTTACCATAAAAATAAATACATGCTCTTATTGTGTAGTAATGGTTAGATCATTTCACTATTAAATGGATTTAATGAAGCATTTAAAATTATTAATGGAAATAAGCCATGGTGAGATGTATTTTAATCCTACGAAAACAGTGATTTAAAAAAATATTTTAAATAGCAGTTTTTTATGGTGCTGGTTGTGTTAAAATGATATAACTCATGCAGTACTGTTTCAGCCGTCTTGCTCCTAGGACAGTAGAGACAAACCCACCTTATCTCTAAAACCATATAACAGCATTTAAAAGTATCTGTTCTGCTGTTAACTTTTACAGTTTTTATTCACAGGAAAAAATAATTTTAGTTTCTAGAAGACATATAGCTTAGATTCTGATATTGCTGTATCTCTTATTGATTTTTTTGGCAAATCGTGGCTATCTAATTTTACCTGCCTCTTCATTGATTTCCAGTAAGAACCTAGGCTATTCATAAAGAATCAACATAGGTTGCAATTCGTTGTCAAAATGACTGTAATATAAAATAGTTTTACTCTTATGTTCCTTTTAAATAAAATTAAATAATATTTCAGTAAAACCACTATGAATCTGGATTTTACATTTTGATGTTTTACCTGTGTCTGGAGAGATTTGATATTTCAAGAATGAATTGTTTTTATTGATCATGTGTTGATACATTTGGGCTTTTGTTTTTATTTTTTATTACTTTTAACAATAGTTAATATAAAATATCTTTAAAAGCAGTGGAGATTTTTTTTGTATTTTTTATTGTCTAGTTATTAACTACATGCAAACTAACTCCTCTGTTTTCAGATACAAGGTTTGCTGGCAATGAGCTTTGACTCTTGTTTTGTAATATTTTGTTCCCTTGTTAGAGTTGTAGGTTTTGGTGTGTTTTTAATTTAGCCAGAACTGATGCATTAACAGGCAAAAAATGGTATTGTGAAATTCTGAGAGAGTGTAGTATACTTCATGATTCATTTTTCAATATTAATGTAGATTTAAATATGGTGACATTGTAAGAATATAATTTTATTAATCTCCTAAGTCTAAAAGTAAACAGGATAAGCTATTCTTGGTTTAGTTTGTCAAATATTCAACTCTACCATTCATTGTTTGATATGTGTTTGAATATGCTATTAATTCTAAGACACAAGATATTTTGCAATTATTGCTGTTAGTTAATCTTGTGTAGAAAATGCATTTATATGTGTCTAGGCATTTTATGTAGTGTATTTTCAATAATATATTGCTATTCACTAGAATATTATTCTATACTGTCACATTCTTTTTATGACTGAGTATTTCACTCTGTGGAATCTCAAGGAGCATAAAATGGATGAAGATTCTCTTTCTCACACAGAGCTTAAAGCAGTGAAAAAGTGTCCTAGACAAAATGGATTCTTTACAGTTCACATTGGGAATGTAGGCCAGATTTCATTTTACTGCAGCAGAAATAGAGTAGAATTTTGTTATATTTATAGTTGTGCCTAGTATTCACAATATCCCAATATATTTGTAGTTTAAAACATCGCTTTTTATGGAATTCTGTGAAGTATATTTTAGTCATGAGTGCTTAAGATTTTATATATGCTGTTCCTACATTTATGCAGATAACTTTGATAAAATAAGCAGTAGATTTTTGACGTAATACAGCACGATACTGTATAAGGAAATCTGTGGAATTTTAAATGCTGCATGTGACTCTGGATGGATTAGGGGGACCATTTAAGGCTACCCCAGGCTGGCAGGGACACACTGCATACATATATAAAATTGTGTCTAGTTACTGAAATTATAGAGTCAACATACAGTAAATATTTATATAATTTATAAAGGTATGGTGAAGAAACCAAATGCCAGCATAATAAATAGAATAAACAGGCACACTTAAATTAATTCTCAACTCATTAAATAAATATTGCATTGTATGACTTTGAACAGAATTATATTAAACTAAGGTAATGATCACTTAGTCAAACTTACCAATGTGATAATATACACACTTCAAGGCATAATAACTAATTAATGGTCTTGTGTTTATAAGCAAATAGGGAATTTCCAAAACATGTTCTTTCCAAGTAAATCTTTGGTGCACAAAGAAGATTTTAATTCAAATAGCTATATATTTTTACACACCAAAAAAGAAACATTAATGCTTAATTTGCTATTTTGAATTAATAATGTATTTAATTTTCCTCCTCATTTGCTATATTTTGTTAGGAATAGCTACTAACAACCTCTGTATTTTACAATTAAACATTAAATGAGTTTGCTGTGATTGGTATATTGTATCCTCATAATAATGAAACAATTAATGTCCAATTCCATGTTCCCTATAACAAAACAGGTAACTGTGTGAATCTCAGTGGAAATCCGTGGATAGATTAATGCAGTTATTAACATCTCATCCGTCAGTGGTCTAAACCTGAAGACTGAAGCAAACTGTGGTTAGGAAATGACAATGTGCAATAAGCTATGAAACAGTTTCAGCAAACCCTAAAAGTGGAGTAAATATAAGATTGCAAATAGTATTATGATTTGACAGGATAATATATACAAATCATTTCAGCTTCATGAAAACATAGACACAATTTGCACAGAAAGTAATTTGGGGTACCTGGAAGCTATGAATACATTGGGTGTTAAGTGAAACTATGTTAATCTAAGTATGAAGCTGTACATTGTTAAAGAGGATGGTATAAACATCACTTAAGTGTTAATGAATACTTGGTAGTCTATACTAATGCTTTAGTGAATGCTGAACAGGTTTAGATGTTAAGCTTTTTAGGAAGACTGAATGATGGCTAATGATTATTTAATGACAGATCTCTGGACTGAAGGGCACTTAGGACTCAAAGTGTACTGCAAAAGACTATTCCTCAAAGCTTTAGACAGGTTTATTTACCCTCACCTTGAATAAAATGTTGTATTGGTTTCATTGGTGTAGATTCAAACACATTATCATCTCAAAATAGCAGCAGCTATGCAACAGAAAATCAGTAACTTAATCCTCACGATTGCTGTTAGATACTCTTAAATGTTTTGGTTATAGACTCTCAATATTGCTAGCAGATTTTAAATTAAATATTTCAATATTATCTCATTAATAAAAAACCTGAAATTTAGCATCATGTATTTCAAGGTATTCATAATGAATAAGATGAAATAATCTCACTAGAATCATAAGGATTTTCAGATGGGCTCTTAAGATTTCAGATCCAATCTTTTATTGGTGGGCATGGATGCTGTCAAAGACAGCCCTTTAAATAACAGGTTTAAACTAAAATATCTTTTGCTCATTTCTGGAGCTCTCTTACCAGATATAAATGATTAAAAAAAAATCATGCAAATACACTGTAATGTACTGGTCAATATTTTGTTTTACCATGAGAGTTTTTAACACTGTGCTCTGTATTATGGGGCTTCACTTGGCTCTGTTTACTGAGGTAGTCATTATATTACTGGTGTCCAACTAATGGAAACTTTAAAAAAAGGCAAGTCATGGTGTTTAAAAAAAGTTCTAAATGTTACAAAAATATTCTTTGTTACTAATATAAATAGCTATTCTTGTTAACCTTTTGTTTCCTGCAATTTTCTGTGCACTTTAAATGTTTAATTTTAGAAAAACAACAAGGAGTTGTGTGGCACTTTAAGATTAACAGATTTATTTTTTGCATGAGCTTTCGTGGGAGAAGATCCCACTTCCTCAGATGTTTTGAAGATGGGTGAACTTACAGAAAAGAATGAAACTAAATGCAAGGGGGTGTAAAACATAGGATCAGGGCATACAGTAACAGCAAATCAGAGCAGTTTTCAGGTTCAAACCATGGGAAGCCTGAAGTCAAATTACCCTTTGTAATGGGAAAAGAACCCATAGTCTCGACTGAGTCCTGCTTTCACAGAATTTAGCTTGCATATTAGTTCAGTTGTTTCTCTTTGAAGTCCTGATGTCCCAGCTACATCCCTAACGACAGTCATTAACAAATCAGTCATTGAGTGATTAGGAAGATGGAAGTGCTCAGCAACTGGTTTCTTTGTTCTTTGATTTCTGATATCAGCTCTGTGCTCATTCAGCCTCTTAGGCAGTGATCTTCCTGTTTGTCCAATATATAAGATGTTGGGGCATTTCTTGCACATGATGGCATAGACCACATTAGTAGATGAGCAGGTAAAAGCCTTTGATGGAGTAGCAGGCTCGATTAGGACCTATGATGGTATCTGTTGTGCAGATATGTAGGCAGACTTGGCAGCGTGGTTTTTGCAGAGGTGTGTGCCTGCTTCATTGTTTCTGTTGTTAGATCTGTAGTTGCTGGTGAGTATCTGTTTAAGATTAGGGGGCTGCCTATAAGCAAGGAGTGGTTTGTCTCCTAATGCTTGAGAGAGAGAGGGATCATCTTTTAGAATAGGCTGTAGGTCCTTAGTGATCTGTTGCAGAAGTCTGACTTGGGGGTTGTATGTGGTGACTAGTGGTGTTCTGTTGCATTCTTTCTTGGGCCTCTCCTGTAGTAGATGACTTCGGGGAACTCGTCTAGCTCTGTCAGTTTGTTTTCTTACTTCCCCAGGTGGGTACTGTAGTTTCAAGAATGATTGACAGAAACCACCCGATCAGCGTCCTGTACAGCAAACAGAGCAAAATTAAAAATGAACTCTCAAAACTAGATTCCTTCTTAGAAAAACCTACCTACAACGCATTCTTCTACATGGCTGGACTTCACAACGAAGAGAAGATGCATCTACGACACGCACTTTGCTTTCCTACAGAAGAAAAAAGATACCAAACTATATAAATTTCTATACACCACTACAGGAAGCAAGAGTGACACCTATAACCCAGCCAGCAACATTGTTAATCTCTCAAGCTACACACTTACTCCAGCAGAGGAATCTGTTCTGTCTCAAGGACTTTCCTTCTGCCCCACAACTGCCATTCATAAGATAAAATTCTGCGGTGACCTAGAGGCCTACTTTCGTCGTCTAAGACTCAAAGAATATTTCCATAACACCACAGATCAACGCACTGACACACAGATGCCTTCCTCCAAAAACTACAAGAAGAAATATTCTTCATGGATTCCTCCGGAAAGCTGAAATGAGAGACTTGACTTCTGTATTGATTGTTTCCGCCACCGTGCCAAGACTGAAATCACAGACAACATCCTTTACATCATAACCTCAGCCCTGCAGAACGCAATGCCATCCACAGCCTCAGAAACAACTCTGACATTATCATTAAGGAGGCTGACAAAGGAGGTGCAGTTGTCATCATGAATAAATTGGATTATGACCAAGAGGCGAAAGACTTGTACATGATTTGAAATGAAATAGAAAAATTCTTAATTTTTATAATAGTGTATTTTAACATAATAAGAGACACTCCATTACTCTTGCTTTTGGGGAAAAATATCCTATTGCTCTACTTGCATAACTAGCATTTTTCTGTTTGGCCCATTGTGTAATATTTTTGTAGCCTTTGGATGAAACAAGGATAGTCATTAAAAATACCAATTAGGTTTTAATATTGATGTACTGGTACTTCTGTTGGGCAAGTTTCATACAAAATATGCATGATTCCAGAAGGTGCGTTGCAGGAGTCCAACACTTTGTAAATGACAACAAGGTAAACTACTCTCTAACTTGTAATAGTTCAGGTCAGTAGGTAGTATCTCAATTGTTTGAATAGTTAAAAGATTGTTTAATAGCTAGATGTGTAGCTTAGGAGTTAGTGCATTAAACTACTACATGGGACCCATGATTAATTCACAGCCTTCATCCTAGGGCCAGCCTAATGTGGGAGGGCTATGAAGCATCAGATTAAGGTGTTTCTGAGGAGGGAGCTCCTCATGTTGACCCCAGTTTTACAAGGTTTGACATTGATTTTCTCCAGTGAGAATCCAGTCCAGTCCCTTAATGTTGGGGAAGAGAAGAATAAAAGAGTGCATTGATTGGCAGTAGAGGAGAGAGGTTTTCATTGAGGATCAAGGAAAAAATGAGTAGTTTACCCATTTAAACCTTTAACCTTTTCCTCTGCAGTATGAATTTTTGAATGTGCTTTCAGGAAATGACACATTAGATGTCTGTTTCTGATAACTGTAGCTAGCTGTGAAATGCTTAACCATTCTGGTACGTATTATCATTGTTGGGCTTCAGAGTCAACAGTCCCCAAGAAAAACAAGAAGTCCTGTGGCACGTCTAAAGACTAAAGTATTTATCACATGAGTTTAAAACAAAATTAGAAGTCATAAAAAGGAATCATCATCAGTTCTGGAGGTGTCTGACACTTTAATGGCCTCATTCTTCTCTCACATGCACTGGGGTAAATATCAGTAAATTCAGTAACTGTGTGGACTTACCTCAAGGTAAAGTAGTTGTAGGTAAGAGGAGACTCCTAAATCATGAGGGTGTGTTGGAATTTTCATCACCATAGAGGTTTTTGCTCTATTTATTTGGTATTTTTTTGTGTGTTCAGTCAAAGAGAAAGCTGAAAGCAGAGAGGAAAGAAGCAAACCATACATATTTGTTCCAACTTCCCCTCCCTCTCCAGTGTTGGGTGCATAAGTTAAAGCTGCATAAGGATAGCTTTAACTTTCATACCCAGCCCTCAGTCAGCAGATAAACGCACTGTGTTTCACTGATCTTGGCAGCATTACAAGGATATTTTCACATGACTGAATATTCTTTTACAATTTTTCCAGTGTTCAGAATTTGACATTGAAAGGTTTTCCTTTATTGTTAAGCATATACATCTTCTGTTTCCATCTATTCTTTCTTCTAAAAACCTCGTGCTATTTTCTAACACTTCAACTAGTTTATAAATGCGATACGAGAATTTGTTCTGTCTATGTTTGGGGGGTAAATGCTGTTAGTGGGAGGACGTCATGGAACATCTTTGCTCTGTTTCCTTTGGCAAAATATGAGGTGACACTTTTCTAGGATTTAAAGACACAGAATCTGAATTAATATTGATAGAACCTCATTTCTAAATCCTAGAAGTTCTTTGGTGTCAGACTTCCATCCAACACTGAAGATGTACTGTAAATTAATATGGTTTTAAAAAAAAGTATGTCATTCTTGAAATTCATATTCCAACACTTTATTAACTGCAATTCCACCAAGAGATTGGTGCATAAGAGGAAAGATTCACTGGAATGGGAGTCTTAAACAGATTTTTTTTGGGCCAAATTTATCCCTGGTGAAACTTCATTGAGGCTCTAAAACTAGGATCAATAGACAATTGTAATCTAAATGTAAATGATTTCAAAAAGTAGGAGTGTATCTCCATAATTAGGATAGTAGTGGCATAGAATCCGTAACAGCTCTTAGGAGTAAATGACAGCTAAGAAAATATGACAAGTTGTGTATTCTGACATTTGTATGCAAGTGACCCATACAATTTAGGAATGATAAGTATTGAGAGAATGATGTAGAATCTTGTGGCACTTAAAGACTGACAGATTTATTTATCGCATGAGCTTTCGTGGGAGAGTATCCCACTTCGTCAGACGCTTTGAGCTCTCCAAAGCATCTGACAAAGTGGGATATTCTCCCACAAAAGCTCACGTGATAAATAAATCTGTTAGTCTTTAAATGCCACAAGACTCTGCTTTTTTGCTTTTTTAGACTAACACAGCTGCCCCTTAGGAACACGTAAAATCTTATGACAGTGATTGTGTCGATTCTTTTAAAGTTTGAGCTAGTTCGTATTTTTACTTAAATCCCCTGGAGGTGATTAATGTAGTAGAGAAATACACAGGATATTCAGACCCAGCATTAGAGAACTTGATCTGGTTAGCTAGGTAGCTCACCTGTATTATATAAAATTATTATTCATGGACAGGACATATATAGTCCAGCAGGGGTCATGATACACATCTGTAATCCTCTCTGGTTCAGATATAAACAACGTACCAAAGTATCACAGAGTGGGTTTGTGGAGGAATTCTGTCTGCACAGTCAGTAGAAGAAAGCTATCAACGTAACAGATAGATAGCTAAATTTTCAAGCCCTCTGAATATTTGTACATACTTTATACATTTCATCAATGAAAGAAGGAACCATAACTCTCTGGAAGCTAAATCAAGTGAATTATATTGTCTTTCTTCCCACTTGTGGCTAATATTCTACTACCTTTCATTCAGAGTGTTGCTTTATGCTATTATTTTTCACTTACAATTTATTTGAACATTATTATTTCTTCATAAGTTTTAAGGAATATTGAAATATATATTATAAATATTATTTTCTTCTGTTTATTTTCTTAGGAGCTAAATTCCTGGGAAAAGTTGTAAGTGGACATTTGACTTTCTGTTAAATGTTCTGATCAACAGAACATTATGATTTGCAAAACCATTAAAAATATTAAATTTTTAATTTATGTGCAATATAGGTAGGACAGTGAAGATTATCTTCAATGAGTTATACTTTTGAAGATGATATCAGGATTGTGTTGTGTTCATTTGTATGTTGAGAGAAAATTGTTTTGTTTTGTATAAGGAAGAATTTTTTAAATTACCTGGTTTAATTTTTTGTGTAGATGTTTTGAGTATGGGCTGGAAAATAACCTTTTTGTATGTTCAGATTTTCCAGTTGTTGTCAGCATTAAACTGCAATTGTAGAATTTATTTTCATTCCACATAAAAGTAAATAAATCCCATATCCTCACTGTAGTTGTTGTTATATTTGGTTTGCAAAACCTCCCATCTTTTGAAAACTGTCTCCAAGATTTCAAATCCACAAATCATTATTGATTGTTGCTACTAATCTCTGTTTTGCCACATTGTGTTGCATATTTTCTAAATGGAAAAAATGGGGAGGGCATGACAGGGCAAACACGAAGATATTTTTATTTGTCTTGAATGAAATACTTCTGATTGAAAGATACATGCCTGAGAATATTCTCACTTCAACTTGTCCTCTGTGGTAGTGCCTTCCACATCGGTATTACCACTATAAGTTTTTAAGAGTGCTAGAACTTGCTGAGATAGATAAAAGAATTGAAGGACAGTCTGTTTTTTTTTTATTAGATTCAGGAGACTTGGATTCTCTTCTTGGTTCTGCCACTTACTGCTGTGATCTTGGGCAATTCACTTAATCATGGTGTGCCTCTGTTTTCCATCTGCAACAAATGGGCAAGTGATCCTTGTGCAGGAACCATATTAATCTTCTCTGTATCATTCCACTTTTAGTATATACAATGCCCAAGCAAGGGTAACATAGTTCTTTTCGCACATCATTTGTGTTTCCTATCTACTTAAATGTTGATTATGAAATGGGTTCTCCACGGGAAGACCCCCTGCATCTACACAACTCCATTTGTATAATTAATTTGTTGTAATGACCAGAGCTGTGAAATCTGTACATTTCTTGTTTGCTTGATAGAAAGTATTATATATGTGCATTATACATAATCAGGATTGAAATATGTCTGAAAAATGAGAAGGCAGGCCATAGAAAGTAGAGGCTGAAAGCTCCATGTATGTTTGTTTTTCTCCAGTGAAGAATATTATGATATGGATGGGAGGACTTAAAAAGGGAAGGCATCCATTCTGTGATCAGAATCCAGTACATTAGCAACATATGTTCTTATGGTTTATTCTTACAGTAATAAATTTGCCTGGCATCTACTTCTGAGGTTTTAATACCAAATACAATAACAGAGTACCATCAATATGTTCCTAATAGCAGATATAAAGTAGTCCATCTCTCATAAAACTGCCTTTAGCCTTAATTCATATCCATTGATTCCTATTCCAGTTAAACCTGAAGAACTTAATATGTCTTTTAATCCTTTTATTGTAAGCTAAGATAAAATTAATTTTACCCTAGAACTGTGCAAAGCCAATTAACATGATCTTTAGAGTTATTTAGTAAAGTGCTTCAAACTGTTAAATTTATCCTGACCTCATGGTTGCACTCTGACTGCTTTTTAAATGAAGTAATCAATATCTCACAATCCTTTAAACAGTTGAAACTTCTCAGATATTTGACTCATATTTTTATTTATACAGTTTAGAAAAATTTACTCATTTGTGTGTGTATAGAGACAGTTGTTAAGTACTGGCTTTGTTTTAGTATTAACACATTTTATGTTTTAAAATAATGTGTGTCCATTTTGCTAAATCTAAGCAACTAAAGAAATCTGTCATTTCTGTTTGTGTGTAATATAGAAAGTGTGTTAGCTTTACAGCTGAAAATGTAAAACATTTTCTCCTTTCACCAGTGTAGCTTCTTTTTTCCACACAGAGCTATTTGAGGTTATTAATTTTCTTACTGTGATAGGGTGATCAACCGTCCTGTCAAGAAAATGGATCTGTGTGTCACCCTTTAGCATGATTAAATGGAGGCACATCACTGTGAGAAAATACCAAATTTTCATGAGACAAATGCAACTGTAGAAAGGACTACGTTTATAGACATTTCATTTTAAAATCTACCATTGGCTGTCAGTTTATTTGTAGAAAATCATTACAATTAATTGTGTGTTCCTACTAATAATTCAAAGAAAGTAAAACCAAAAACAAGTGCTCACTCAGTGAAATCCCCCCCCCCCCCCCGAAGGATCAAAAAATGCAATAAAACAGTGCTGTGAAGGAGCAATTTATGTTCGTACAAAGAGTTGCTAATGAGACTGTCATAACTACATCACCTCTATCCTCTTTTGGTCACAGCATTTACAAGTTTCTTAACAAAGAGTCAGATTTTTTCCGGTCTAGAGACTCTTGAGAAGTACAGAGCTGTAAGAATTGTTGAGATTTTAACAGTCTCGTGTGCTTAGTAAATAGGCCACAAGTGGCAGTGTCAGCGTCAGCCAGCGAATTTTCATCTATAAATTGTGAGGCAAATGCATAACAGCATACTTTTTAGAATAGAATTAAAATATTTGGCAACAGAGTGATTGATACTTAACTTTCACTTCAGTTTTCTGGCATTATGGGACAGGCACCTGTTAATAGGTTACTACTTAGATTAGGGGTGATATAGAACAGGTTTATTAGACTTTTTAGTTATGATTTGAAGGATATAGTTTTAAAAACATCCTTCATGGTACAATAAAGGGTTAATTCAATATTCCTGTAACCAAACAGAAGGAAGAACAGCAAGATGGGGGCAGGAATTCACCAAGTGCTTCTGTTGTTTAATTTCCTACTGGAAGCAGCACATGTGTTTTTTTTCTTTCTTTCTTTTCTTTTCTTTAAGCAGTAGCCATTGCAGAGGCTGAGTGGCTGGGGTCAATGCCTTGCCTATTGATCAGTATCCCCGCAGTCCCCGGCTCCAGCATCTGCTTCATTGGCTTCTTTCAGTGCCTGATTCAGTACATTAGAATAGAAATCCATAACCAGAGCTGTGCTCATCCAAGCAGGGGAAGAAACTAAATTAAATGGTATAAAACAATCTTGGATCAGGAGTTTGTGCCAATTCATCTTGATCTAAGATGTCACACCGGGCTCTCTGTCTGAGCACCTGGGCTAGAGGCAGCCATAGTGAAAATAGATGGAGCCGCTATCGTTCATTTGTCAGCTAAGGAGCACGGCAGCGGTTAGCAATTCCCTTCTGCAGAGGTCAGCTGACAGAACAATCAGTGCAACTGCAGAATAGAGCTTTCCTTTGAACTATTGTTATGGAGCATGCTTCTTGCTGGGACTGGGGGAGGGGAGCATGGCTTGCTTCCTGTTCCAAGTATGCTATATGAAACGTATAAAAGGTTAATACATTTATATATGGAAAGCTCAGGTGCCATTTGTGTGCTGTATAGCTTAATTATATATATGTGTGTTTGTGTGAAATAAGTTATAAACAGGTCAGATGTTTAAGTATCACTTTGTCTGGTTGTAGTGTATTTTCATCCTTTTTTCTGGGAAGGCAGTGACTATTGATTTCTCCCCCCCCCCTTAGATTAAGATTTTAGATCCCTCCCACACCCCCTCTTTGGCTGGCATATCACGGTCATAGCTACAGCGTCATTGCTTGAACTGTGACTATATTCTGATAGAGATTCTTATACCACTTTTCTTTTTTTAAGTAGTATTTATTTTTCTGTAAGTACAGTAATATAAAGTTCACTTGAAAAGCTAGACATTCACTAATTCACACACTCCAGTATTCAAACCCAATAATTCTCAGAGTATCAGGTGGTCTCTTCTAACTTCTCAACAAAAATTTAACAGCAAAGTGATGTAGGGAGCCAACCTGCCATTACTTTTGCAAATTATATGCTAGTGAATTTGCTAGTGTACTGTGTGTTGTGGTAATGAGTGTATCTGGGCTATAGTTGTCAAAATATCTGAAGAAAGAACATTTCATGATGCAATATCTTTTTGGGGGGGTTAATTGTGGTAGCTCACTACATTACAAAATTTCATAGTCTGCTATATTTGAGGAAAATAAAAAGTTCTCTTGGATTCCAGTGGGACCCGTTAACGCGCGGGTGTCGGGGGACAAGCCGCTGTGACTGCGCATTAAATGGGCCGCACGTAACCAATGTTCCCTCTAAGCTGCGCATGCACAGCAGAAAGTGCTGAGCGGCACACAGATCATTGCCAGCAGCACAGAGCCGGGAGCTAGGGACCCTAACCAAGCGTGACATGTCTTACCACAATGCTCATGAAAAGAAAAGGGCAGCACTCATAAGGCTCACTCCACATGTTTCCGTTCACCAGTCAACTTCCGGTTGTAGGCACCACGCGTTGCTGAGTCTCACGCATTACCTTGTTGGCTTTGGGGGACATGATCGGAGCGTGCATTAACCGGAACTATGCACAAACAGTTCGCGTGCTAATGGGTCCCCACTGTATTAATAATTATATTTGAAACTTTGCCATGAGACTCCCCCACTCAGTTTTGGTGAGCACATTAGTTAGTGCTGTGATTAGTATCATGGGAGAGAAAACAATTTATAAAATCCCACATACTTTTGTGCTGAATTAAAAATAATTGTCAAAAGAAGAGGAAGGTGGTCACTTGAATAACAGAGAGCTTTTGAGAGCATGAAAAATATATATATTTATAAAGTCTATTTCCTAGAATATTTTTCTGAAGATTACTTGTTTGACTTAGATCAGATTAGTAATGATGTAAATAAGTATCAAGACCAGAATTCACCTTCCAGAAAATGCTGTTGATTTAATACCTGAGGAATCCTTGAAGTGTCTTTCTTTTTCAGTGAAAAAACCTACAGGAACTATGAAATTAGAACAGCTTTTCCTATGAGACCTGCTACTTTTTCATGGGTGGCACTGAAGATTGAGGAAGCAGCATACTTAAACATTTAGCCTGGACTGGAGGACTTTCATGCCTGAGTTAAGCTGCTGGTAGCCATTGATGGGACATATGCAAGCTATGTAGTGTACCTTCCTTGTCTCCTGTCAACTTCTTAACTTTCACTTACTGTGGCATCTCCACTGAACTGTGCCAACGGGAAATGCCCTGATTGATGCAGCCTTGTGCTTTCCATGGGCATGGATTTACAGTGTCAACTGGAGAGCACTTTTGGGAATCAATTAAATGGGTTTCCACTGCTTGCTCAATCGATTGCACAGAATCGATACTGCAGCACTGGCAAGCACCAGCAGTGTAGACGTACACTGAGAGGCAAAATGGAAACAGATCCAATCGCCTAAAAGTTGTCTGTCTCCATATCTTGCTCTAAAGGAAAGTGAGCATAGCAAAGAAGTGCCTTAAGATTGAAAAGAAACCAGTTGGGTCCTTCCATTTGACTCTTGATATATACTTGATGTTTTCTGGCAGCTCTTGATAGCATTTCCCCATCAATATATGTTCAAGTAGGTGAAAAGGACTGTTTTGGTTTAAACATAAAAAAAAAAAAAATTCTGAAAAATGTGTAATATTTGATTGGAATGGCCTTCCACTTCTAATACACTGACCTCTGATCCTGCTGTTTTTTGTTTTATATTGCAGGTTGCCTGTCTGGCCTTCCACAGATGAAAAAAATATCTACATCTTATGAAGAAAGACGAAAGCAAGCCACTGCTATTGTCTTGCTAGGAGTAATTGGAGCGGAATTTGGAGCTGAAATTGAACCTCCAAAACTGTTGACACGACCACGCAGTTCCAGTCAAATTCCTGAGGGATTTGGCTTAACCAGTGGGGGTTCAAACTATTCTTTGGCAAGGCATACTTGTAAGTATTCTGTGTCATGTTCTCTGTTGCTCTTTTTAAGCACATCCTAACTATTAAGTAGTTTTTTGTTTTCATAACCCTTGTTCAGTAGTAATTTCATTTTCATTGACTAAGGAAGAGGAAACAAGTTGGAGCACTTGGATTATCAGCATACTAATATGAAGTTATCAGGAAATTAGTTCTGAATTATGTAGCAGAACTATACATGAAGTTTATGCATATATGGTGGGATTTTCAAACTCACTTGAGAGTTAGACTTCTTTTTGTTAGTCATTCAAATACTTTTAAGAGTGAGGTTGTAATGGGAATTGGTTGTCTAAGTCCCCTGCATGTGTTGGGAAATTCCACCTATGAATTAGACAGCATAGCTTTATAAGCAACCAGTAGTGTATATATGTATGGCACTATTTTTGTTCAAAAATATCTTTTTGGCCTCATGGAGGAAGTACTAGGTCAGTCATGAGGAGACAATGTGTTCTGGTCCCACCTTCTCCACTAAATGGCCTTAATTCTTGATATTTCACAACTCTTTATGTTGAGCAAGATCTTTTACTCCTACCCAAGGTCTGGCAAGTATACTTTACTTCCTTCCCTATACTTTATGAGTGATAATCGGGTAAGTCACCCATGGTCATGTGTGGAATAGCTGAAAATAGAATTTAAGTCTCTGATAAGATAGAACACAGAGTTTGGCTCAGTTACTGAAATGTCCTGGGTTTTAAGGTTGAATAATATCTATGCTGTTCCACCACATTGAATGCTTCACAGTTGGATTCAGAAATGGACGTGGCTTTGCTGGGTACTGATGGACCTATCCTGACTATAAACAAATTTCTGTGCTTATATTGTTATTTGTAGCTATTAGGGTGGTGACTGATCATTTGATGCTAACACTCATGAGAACTGTATAGGAACATTGTGCGCATTCACTTACCTTGAGCAAGTTTCTGAGGTTGTGGTACTTCTGAGCAAAATCTTACCATGTGAAGGCCAGAAAGACTTAGTATTCTCATCCTTCTTCAAAATACACTGAACTACTCAGAGGTCATGAGGTATAATGGCACCACCAGCATGTGGATATTAAGAATAGTTTATAGTAATTAAAATTTATAGAGCATGAACATACTGCTGCTTCTTTGCAAGTGCAACATTTACAGGATGACCCCAAAATTGGAAAAAAAAGCCAAATGAATGTAGAACATTCTAGTACTTTGACTCAGACCCAGTCTAGGAGAAAGATAAATGGTGGTGATAGGGAAAGATGAAAACATTATACTGAACTT
This sequence comes from Podocnemis expansa, assembly GCA_007922195.1. Lineage (NCBI taxonomy): Eukaryota > Metazoa > Chordata > Testudines > Podocnemididae > Podocnemis > Podocnemis expansa. Next base: position 5,978,901 of record ML682015.1, on the reverse strand, counting down.
TCCAGTGGTCTAACCATACCACTGGCTCAGGATGACAAACTGCATTCAAAGGCACACTGCATCACATTCATGCTAAACATCTCATTGCTCTTGAACATATGGTAGAACTACAATGGTGAGTTATGTTGTCTTCACTGCTCTGCTCTCTAGAAAACTGTTCTCATAGATGAGACTCTGGTTGCAAAGATGAATGCATTTGTGGCCATCTTGGTACAATTTTGCAATGTTTTGCACCAAAAAATGATGATGCTGACCCTGAATAGGCTCCAACCATTTCATAATGGAGAATCCTCTCTATTTAACAGCAGAGTTCACTAAGGGTTTGTCTTTTGTAGCGTGTCCAAATTATGCTGTTTTCTCTTCATTTCTTATACTCCTAGTTGTTCTCATTTACATGCTACAGTCTCGGGTGCATACATGAGGTTAAATAGAGGAGTCCTGTTTGTTTAGAAAAGATGCAAGATATTGTATAAATAAGTCTTAAGTATTATTAATTCTCGTAAAATACAGGCAAATTATCATCTTTCTTTAGTACCAAAAAGCATGTTGTTCTTGGCGTGCTGAAAGTCAAAGGTACACAAGAAAAAGCTACCATGCTGGCTACTGAAAAGGAAGGAGAATGTCTGTTGAGAGTACACATGCATTCTGCATAGTATAGAAATCTGAAAAACTTCTAAGATTCTTCTTTTGGTCATGCTATGGTTCTAAATGAGGTCCCCTTTTTGAGAACTCGGGGGGGGGGAGAATCATTTTTCTTAATGACATCTTCATGCTTTTATTTGTGGAATGCAGTCTCTTCAGCATTGCTAGGCTTCAGGGGCCTTCTAGAAAAGCAGTGGGTAAGTGCCTTCTCACAGCCCCCAGTGTTAAAAACTGAGATTACAGATAAGATGTTCCCTAGTTGCCTCATTTCTTTCCTTTCCATGGCTACTTACAGGTGTGTGCATTTTTGCTCCATAACAAAGACATTTTTATCCACATAAACAATAAAGAACCCCTCCTTTTTAACTTTTAGTTTAAGTAGGTAATTTTGATAGTCTCTGCAATTGCTGCATAGTTTAGATTCCTGAGCCATCTCCATCTTGGTCCAGAGATGCTATCTCTTTTTGGAATGACCTAGGGAACAGTCAAATTTAAATGCAGTGCTTCATAGCATTCAGTGCTCACCTCCAGATTTAGACTTTTCTTGTGATAAGACTGATTCATCCCTTTCATTTTTGTGGAGAGACAAAATAGGCCTTAAGTGGTTTCAGAGATGCCCTAAGTAGAAAAAGAATCTTTCAGAGCTGAGACTGAGAGCACTTGTCAGGTTCTGCATAGGTAGAACGCTTTGCGCCCAGTTTTGGAACGATGTGGGTGCTGCAGAGATGTTCTTCATCTTCTGTGTCTATTAGTGCAAGGGCATCTCCCAAGTTAGAGCTAGCTGTTGCTAGTGGTGCAGCACTAGGAGAAACCTCTTTATAAGTGGACTATTAATGCTGAGCTTCCTGAAGATTCCACAGTCTTCGTTAGTCCTGATTGTTTATGGAGGTTTCTGTTTTGGTCTTCTCTACTCTCCAAGTGTATATAGGTAAGGTGCCCACTTGGAAGGGTAAGGTGCTTTCCCAGGAGAGACATAATAAATCTCCATGAATCCATTGTGGATCTGACATCTCGCTTCTGGCTTTCTCCGTTTTGAAGGTATCTTCTACTATTTCCTGTTCTAGCATGCTGTCAGGCTCCCCTTCTACGTTTTCTTTCTTTAAGGACAGTGTTAGCCCCTGCATGCAGGCACACTTTTATTTTTACGCAGTGCCTATACTTCAGAAAGATCTAGTGGAGGTCTTTCAGAAGAGCCACCTACATTTCCTCATTTGGTACTGAATTGGCTTGAAAGTCCACCTACATTGCAGTTGGGTCATGGGACTGGTGATTTCTGGGGACTTATGTTCTGTCAGATTCTACCAAGACAGGGCATCTTAACCTATGGTTCGTGACCCAAAAATGGGTTGCCAGGCCATTGAGGGTGAGTCACCGTGATCCTCTTTAATACATTGAAAAAGGAAGTACATTACTGATTTAAAACTGAACAATGGGTCGCAAAGCTGACTCCAAAACTTTATTTGGGTCCTGGCCAAAAAAAGTTCAGAATCCCTTACTAGGAGCTTCTCCAGGGGTTCTGAGTACCTTTCAGGTATTTTTTGTACAGACAACTTTATTTTATCTTCTTTCCTTCTAAATAATGGCCATATTGACAACATCCTACCTCAGTCTTGTTTTAGTTATTAGACTTTAAGAAGCCAGCTGAGAAGCTTGATCCTTTATTTTCCTCTTCTGCATCTCCCAAAAGAGCCAAAATATTAGCTCCATGACTTCCTCCCTAACTGCAAAATTTGTTGTCTTTCCCCACCTCTGGAGAACGTTGATGATGTGTTGACTGAGGAAAAAGCAGAGAGTGATGTCAACCAATCCCTGTCTACTAACCAAGAAGCTCTCTATCTAAAGGTTACATACTGCCACCCATCCCCATAATCTGAGTGCTCTCCAGGTAGAATCAATAATGCAGCTCCTACTGTCTTTGACTCCTTCACCTCTCTGTGGTTAACACTCCACTTGGGATATCTTCTGGTTGGCTGGTTTTGCACGGTTTTTATTTTGTTTGATTCATTTGTTTTGTGTTTATTATTGTTGTTGTTTATTGTGGAGGTAGGGAAGTGAGAGACTAGGTGGGAATATTAATACTGAGAGTGTCGTTCCTGCTATGACAGAAAATTTTTTTCAGAAGAGGAAAATTTTTGCAAAATTTTCTTTAGATTCTCAGACTCTGAATTTGCTGAGTCTTCTCTAGAAATCTGTTCCATAGGTGGATCCCCTCAAATAAGAATGGTTTCTTACTCTTCGTCCAAAGCTTTATCTATATTTTATCTATATATTTTCAAGAAGAATGCGTATCTTGCCAATTCATAGGTTAGAATTTGATCTTTCCATATAGATGGGGTTTGATCTACAGCAGCTTTGAAAATTGGCCTTAATTTGATGTGTGAAACTGTCTGGAGCCAGTGGAGGGAGTAAGCATGGGACTGATAGGCTCATGACAACTCAGATGAAGGACAGGTACACAGCTGTGTTCTATAACAGCTGAAGTCTCTGCATTGTTTTTATGCTCCAGTTACAACACAGTGAGTTAAAATAATCCAGTTTAGAGGTTGGATCAGTGTAGGCACGTCCTCTTTTGGGAAAAAGGCGGTGAAGCTTCTGAAGCAAGATGGAGGTAGAAGAAAGTGGTTTTAGACACTGATGCAACCTGATTATGCAAGTTTAGTGAAGAGTCAAACAAGAGAGGCCTAAGACTTCACATCACTTTGGTAAACAGAGACTATGTGTCTTCGATGACAGATAGAGACAGTATCAATGCTAGGATTTTCCACCCTTCCAGCTAGCATCATTTTGATCTTTCCTGCATTCAACTAGAGGCATTATTTCTTCATCCATGAGAGAACCTCTTGTAGGCATTCTGACATCTTTATATTTGAATCAGCAGTATATAGTCATGTAGCAGTGGATGGGTGGTTGTATACACAGATATATAGTTAATATCGTATGCATAATGTTAACAGTTGAGCCTGAGGCATCTCATTATCTCTGTGGTCTCAAGTGCACTTTGAGAAGAAGGGTTAGTATGGATCCCTCTGGGGCTTACAGGTGAGGAGCTCTCCAAGTTCTGCTGAAGAGGAATGAATAGAACCACTGCTGTTTCCTGTCAGCGAGTTAGCATTACTTGTAGTTTGCTGTGTCAAAAGCTGCAAAAAGGTCCGGCAGTGTAAGCATTGAGATCTTGTCCGTATCTATTCCCATAGGGATGCCATCTTTTACTTTCACAACTGTTGCCTTTCTGATGTGGCTTGGACTGAACCCTGAGTGTAACATTGCAGCTTGTCAGTTACTACTTCCACAGTAGCAATAAGAACAGGAAGAATGGGAGATTACAGGTGGGTTGGTATAGTGTTTAGATTAGTTGTTGTGGATGAGTGATGGCTTCTTGAGGACTGAGCAGGCTACTGTATTTTTCAAGGAGTTTGGGAGTATTAGTTTTCCTGAAGGAGACATTAACAAATAGTAAGCATAGTTGTTTTTTTGCTGGCTTTCATGAGCAAGGCACAGCCTGGCTCCTTTTCATAGGTAGTAACTAATATTTTCCAGGGCTTCAACCAGTTTGACGGAGTCAAACCCTGGAGAAGTATTAGGTTGAATAAAATGGCCTGGTCAGAAATGGAATTTTTTTTTCCTTAAGATCAACCATGTATGTATGAATACCAGCAAAATACACTGTCATTCTTCATAGTAATCGGTGATCGGGCTATGCAGTCATGATTGGTTAGCTGGCATACTATGCTGAATGTGATTCTGGTGCCTTAAAGGCAGACGAACAAAAAACTCCTTTTACTTCATTTACTGCACTGGTGTGAACTTAAAAGAATTGTTCAATGTTAGTGAATGGATTTGGAATCTGTTTTGCTCCTGTGGGATCCTAACTTTCTGCCCATGGGTTTCATCTATGAATCATGGTGATCTTCTTGGTTAATGTGAGTGGGCAGATTGTGGCCAAGGCATTAGTGGTTAACAGCGTTAGGTGACTGTCTAAGCTGCAGTCTTCTGCTTCTCCTGTTAATAAATTATGTCTGCCTCTCCCCTTGACTTAGTATGTGGGCCTGAGACCATTACTAAGAAAAGATTCATTACCTCAAGCTTCAACAAAATTGCCTCCTAGCTAGGTGCCAGCAGTTTTATTTTTGGTTGCCAGATGGCGCTTGTCCACTGCATTTCCACAGCATAGCTAGGAGCCAGGCTATAAACCCTGGTAGCCATGGCGACCTAGCGCCCAGGTTTTGTTGAGCCCTGTGTTACCTAAATGATACATTGGAGAATGAGCTGGTGAAGTTCACTCATGAAGCATTTGGCTGATACCATGCAGTGCACTTGCTTCTCTTAAAGGGCAGTATGTTAGTACCTGGTTCTGCCACATCATTCAGCATTTCTTCACCCTTATCTTCCATTTTGTAGCCAGTGACATGTCTAAGCGTGCCAGAGTTAGTTTCTCTCCCCCATGCAACAAAGAGGCTAGAAAGACTGACTCCTTTCTAGGTCAGAAAGGTGACCGTGGGTATATTGGGAGTCTGTGTAACCAATTAATAGGTCACAATTGTATATATACCATGGGTATATCGGGAGTCTTTGTAACCAGTTAATAAGTCATGATTGTCTAATATCAATTCCAGCTTTGGGACCTGTGACTTAATCATAGAATCATAGGGTTGGAAGGGAC
>ML682015.1:5872811-5973199 GCA_007922195.1 Podocnemis expansa | reverse complement strand
ACCTTACAGTCCATGCATCTAACCCATACTTCCTTAATTTGCCAATTACTTGCCAAAGAACTTCCTTTTCTTGAGCATCTCTTTGAGAAGTAGAAAAGATGCCAAAAACACTACCATTGAGGATTTCTCATGCCTTGTGTGTTGCATATGATTTGTTAGAGAAATTGGCAAGAGCTATGGTGTTCACTCTACACAAGTAGTGTTCCTTTATGTCCACAGTCTCTTCTAGTTCTTTTGATATCAAGGGTTTACTAGCAGCAGAATGGATGCTTCGGAGAAGATGACATGGTAGCTTCTTGGTCCTAGGGTCTGGATGAGCTGGATTTTGCATAGGAAATCGATTTGGAGGTGATGGGATCAGGGTCAGAGGTAACTTTACACCAGCTCTGTGAAGCCATAGGGGTTCCAGAAGCTAGATCTGTCCTAGATTTCTTTTCTAGTTTGTACTATCTTGCATGCCCCCACCACCCTATGTGGCACTAATGGCAGCTAGAGATTACCAGAGTGCAGTGCACTCATCTGTGTCCCCAGGGCACCTTTTATGCTGATGGTGGCACAGTGGCAGCGATGTTGGTACTCAGCTAGCCAGTTGGTTCTATACTAAGAATGGCATTAGTTGGCCACTTATGCCACTGAGGGCTGCTTGGCACTGCAAGTATTTTGTTTTAAGGCGGCAAAGAGCAGCCTTTTCAGTACAGAGGATCTGACCCTAGATCTACCACAAAATCGCCAGTGTTGACTACCCCTACTCAAAGAAGGACCTTTTTTAATTCCAGACATAATACTCTTCATTGGACTTCTTTTACCCTATCTTGAGAAGCCTCAATTGCATCAGCCACAGAGGAGAGCAGATAAATGGAGGTTAGAGTCTACGGTTTTTGATTCCTCAGCACTCCCTTAGCCTGAAATTTGATGGGTTGCCTGAGAGAGACCAGTCTGCGTTTTCCTTTGATTTTCCCCATCCATCTCCATTCTTCTCCATTCTTGGAACCTATCCAGTTGTGGGGTAAGATTAATGCCTGCTGCACCCAGCTTTTGAAAGAGTGTTTTTATTCCACCTGTTGCTAAAGACAGTCTTTTTAATTGCAGTTCCTTCTGCTAGAAGAGTAGGCAAGCTTCATGCAAGTTTTGTGATGGCTGACACTCCATTCCTCATATTCTACAAGGATTAAATTGTCTTTAAGCAAATGTTTATCTGAAGTAGCACCTGAATTCTACCTAAATCAAATAGTAAAACTTTCAGTTGTCTTTCCACAATCTGATTCTCAGGGGAAGTAGGAAATACAAGTTCCTCATACCTTTTTAAGTGTTCGGTGACTTCATTTTTGTTTGGATAGAACAGAAATATTTGGGAGTGTGCCTTTTAAGGATCTGTACAAGGTAGGAACCATTTCCACTCAGAAGCTCTCAAACTTGCTTTCCTTTCCCACAATCAGACTGTGTTATGCTGAAACTAAGGTGCCAGTACCTGAGAATGATGGAGCTTACTCTGTTAGGCAGCACAAAGCTGACAATAATAACCTCTGGAATAGAGTACACAACAGCCTTGATAACTTGGGAGTCTCACAGCCCCCTTAATGTACCAGCATCTTTAGAAGCTGCATTTCTTGAGTTCCCCCTCTAATCCTACAGTCATGTTAGTTATTTAATATCCACAGACTGGTCCTGCAGGGTCATCAGGCTCAGCCTTTGCCGTTGATGGAGCAGGCACCCCCACCCCAACTCAGCCATGTCTGTGATGTATCAGCTACCTTTCCTTTCCCCCTCCCCTACCTTACCGCACAGCTGATCCTGATCTGCTGGGGATAAAATGACCTTGTTTAATTATTAGGCCCACTGGGGAAGAGGTCATGGGATGCCTACAAAGGGCTGTGAGAGCTTAATTGGAAGAAAGGGAGCTGCAGAAAGAACGGTCACTCTCAGGCAGATAGCCTGGAGGATGGTTTGAGGAGCGTTGCAGGAGGTAGATTGGCTTCTGTGCCTAGCCCTGGAAGAAGGAAGATGCCCAGAAGAGAAAAGCTTTGCTAGTCAGTGATCTGTAGGAGAGCAGGAAAGAACTGAGGCCAGGAGCGATGGAAGGGCCTTTTGTTTGGATTGCATGTGGGACTCTCCTAAATTTGTCACCAGCGCTAATTATGTATACACGCTCTCTGGATTTTGTGGGATTTTCACCCACAAAGGCACGTAGAGTAAATAACTTAGTCTTTAAAAGTGCCACAGTACTCCTTGTTTGTTTCTCTCTTCAGAGGGTGCTACCTCTGATACTCTCCATGGATGGGGGGGAGAGGGGGAAAGGAGCTGAGGCAGAATTGTAAGTGACACAGAAGGCCAGAAGCAGGAGTTGCAGGGGCCAATCCTACTACAGCCTGGCTAACCTATACATTTTGTATCTCATGATGCATTTCTAAAGAAGCTATATACAGTGAATTTTTCAAAGATAGAGTGAGAAAAGTAATATGTAGCCAAAAGACACAATGGCCCCTATTTCCCTCCCAAATTCAGATTAGAACCCTAAAAGGTAATTCATTTATTTCAGGAACTTAACTTAACATTATAGGTTCTTTAAAATTATATAAAATGCCCTATATGACATATGCATGTTAGAAAAAAGTTAATTATGATATTTGCACACTTGGAGGATTGAATTCTTTAGATGTTCCCATAGTGACTGTGCCTGACATCTCACATTAATTTCTGTTGACCTTACAAATGGTTCATGAGATATTTAATTATAAAATGCCACCCAAAGAATTTCTTATTATAGATTCACCACATCACACCTAAACAACCGCTAATGCTATGTTTATAAAGTTAATGGGCTGATAAATCTGGATGATTGTTCTGTCCTGAATATGATAATACTCTGCTCCATTCTTAATATAGTATATTTTTCAAAGCACTGCCAGCAGTGTAGTTATTCATTATAAGCATTTTGCACTTTGAGTCAGTGTCGTGAATGTCGACTTATTTGAGGTTTTAGAGATTTTTGTTTTGCTGTTTGCAGATTCTATCTTCCAAAGGATAATTTTGGGTTTTGCCTACTATACTTGCAACCTGGCAGTCATTCCAATTATTGTTCTGCACTGGCCCCCAACACTGCTACGCAATAATCGGGATCCTAGTTTATAAACGTCTTGGGTCTGCCATTTTCCTTTTTTTACACTTCTCAGGCTCTGAAATCAGCTGATTCCCTGACTGTTCTTTGGCCAGAAGACCAAGCAAGTGAAAATTTTGAGGAGACACATGTACATGTGCAATAAGAAAGAAAAACCAAAACATGTTAAGCATACAAAGTCAAACACTCCAAAAATTAGGAAAGGCCAATATTAGGCAACTTTTAATTTGATTCCCATCTGTCTTTAATTACAATATCACATACTATTCTCTTGCTCCCTTAATCCCCCATCCTCCCCCGCAAGACTGTTTCCTCCTTCAATGCACAGGATATATAGTGTTCAGTAAATGAGTAGTTACTCAGTATTTTGTTTCATCTTCCTCATTCAGCATGTGGCTCCATATCTTATTTACTGTATCTTATTTACTGCTTTCTGATTCTGCTAGGAATTTTCTCTTGGATGCACACCACAGTAGTATCTGAGTGCTTCAAAGAAATTACTGAGCTGATCTTTATAACATGGTATTACATCCTCATTTACGGATGAGAAAGAGAGACATAGAGATATTAAAGTGCAAAAATGTACACTAAGTTTTAGGCACCCAGTCTGAGATAGCTAGGGCTTGATGTTTCATAGTATTGCCATTATCAAGCACTTCATACCTTCAAAGCATAGCACACTTGCAGCATTCTTGCAAATCAGACCCCCCAAGTGTCAAGTTCCTCTTTTTTAATGAGGCTAATGAAGAGCTGAGAGATAGTGGCACAATGGATAATGGGAATGAGAATATAGAGGTAGAAATTACCAAGTAAATTGGGTAGGGGCAGATAATCTCTGTATGAGAATATTAAAGGAACTGGCACATGAAATAGTAAGCCTGTTAGCAAGGATTTTTAATGAGTCTGTATTTTCAGGTGTTGTACCGTAAGACTAGAGAATTGTTAACATAGTTTCTGTTTTTAAGAAAGGGAAAAATGGTGATCTGGACAACTACAGAGCTGTTAGTTTGTCTTCAGTAGTATGCAAGATCTTGGAAAAAGAATTAAAAAAGAAAATAGTGAAATACACTGATGTTAACGGAAATTGGGACAAAATACAACATGGCTTTACAAAAGGTAGATTGTGCCAAATCAACCTGATCTCCTTTTTTGTGAAGATAGATTTTTTTAGGCAAAGGGAATCTAATTTACCTAGATTTCAATAAGGCATTTGATGCAGTTCCACACTGGGAATTATTAGTTAAATTGGAAAAGGAGGGGATTAATATGAAAATTGAAAGATGAATAAAGAACTGGTTAAAGGGAAGACTATAATGGGTCATACTGAAGGCGAGATGTCAGGCTGGAGGGAAGTTGCTAGTGTAATTCTTACAGGATCAGTTTTCAGACTGATCTTATTTAACCTTTTTTATTACTGACTTTGGCTCGAATGTACTAATAAAGTCTGTGAATGACAAGAAGTTGGGAGGCATTGCCAACACAGAGAAGGATAAGATATCATACAAGAAGATCTGCGTGACCATGTGATTTGGAATAATAGAACCAGGATAAAATACAATAGTGGTAAGAGCAGGGTCATGTATTTTGGGGCTAATAACAGGAATTTTTGCTATAAACTTGGAAAGCATCATTTGGAAAGGATAGAGGAGGAAAAAGACATGGGAATACTAGTTGATTAGTTGATCACAAGATAACTATAGGCTGCCAATATGGTGTGGCTATGAAAAAAACTGATGCAGTCCTAGAATGCATCAGAATAGGTATTCCCAATAGAAACAGGGAGTTGTTAGTACTGTTATACAAGGCACTGGGGAAACCTCATCTGGAATACCATGGGCAGTTCTGGTCCTCCATGTTTAAGAAAGATGAGTTCAGACTGGAAGAGGTATGGAGAAGGCTACTAAGATAATCTTCAGAATGGAAAAATCTGCCTTATGAGAGGAGAATCAGAGCTTGGCTTGTTTAGCTTAACCAAAAGAAGGCTAAGGGGAGATATGATTATTCTCTATAAATACATCAGAAGGATGAATTCCAGGGAGGGAGAGGAGTTATTTAAGTTGAGCACCAATCGGAGCACAAGAACAAATAGATATAAGTTGGCCATCAGGAAGTTTAGACTTGAAATTAAACACAGGTTTCTAACCATCAGAGGAGACAAGTTCTGGAGTTACCTTTTGAGGGGAGCTATGCGGACAAAAGACATAGCTGGCTTCAAAACTGAGCTGGATAAATTTATGGAGGGGATGCTATGATAGGCTAGCCCAATCTGGTAATTAACTGATCTTTGGCATATTTACCACCCATAGTCAATGGCTTGTTATGGGATGGGTTCAGAGTTGATGCAGGCAATTTTTTTTTAGGTGTCAGTTGGTGAGTCTTACCCACGTGTTCAGGGATCACCATATTTAGGGTCAGGAGGGGATTTTCTATGGGCAGACTGGTAGGAACCCGGGGGGGGGGGGTCACCTTCCCCTGTAGCATGGGGCATGGAGCACTTGCAGGTGGTTTCTCTGTCTGGAAGTCTTCAAACAATGATTTGGGGACTTCAGTGACTCAGTCATAGGTTAAGTGTCTGCTGCAGGGGTGGACAGGAGCTTCTGTGGCCTGCATTGTGCAGGAGGTCAGACTAGATTATTATGTTGGTCCTTTCTTACCTTAAATTTTAAGAACCTGTATGTAGGGCTGAAAGTGAGGAGCACACAGTTAAAAATATGTCTGTAATGAAGACTTACTGTATTGGTATGTGTGCTGTTACCCAAACTCCCCTACCATCAACACACACAATTCTGAAATGTATTTTGAACCCAAACTCACCTGCTCAGCTGGGGTGTGAAGTAAATGGTGATATAAGGAAAGTTTGGTTTAAGTGATTTGCCCAGTATCACAGGTGAGCTCTATAGTGGAGGCAGGAATAGAATTCAGTTCTCCAGTGTGGTATTCAGCAGCTTCAACCACAAAGCCGTTCTTCATCTCTCATTCACAACGCACACTTCAACTACTGCAACCAGTGAGGTAAAGTCCTACAGACAACAGGTTTGTTTTCTTGTGCACTGCCTGTCTTGTGAAAAAGACCTTATAATAATTACTGTGTCACAGCTGAGGGCAAATTAACGTTGCATAGGCACTTATTTTGCTAGTTCTTCTTTGAGTTCTTTCTCGTGTCCATTCCATGTCAGTTGTGTGTACATGAACAATTGCTGGAGATGTTTCCCCTGGAGGTATCATTAGTGCCCTCTGCAACCACATGTGTGCGCACTGGCATAAGGGTCACTGCCAAGCCACATTCCTTCAGTTCCTTCTTACTACCCATGATGGTTGCTGGAACATCTCTCTTTCTCTGTCTTACGTTGAGCAAGCCATCTGCCTTCAGTGGTTTTTCATAGTTTAGTGTATATAGATTATTGTAGATATTAGTGAACATAGTTATTAGTTAGTGCTAGAGTCCTATTCATTGAGGCACTTCATGCCAGAGGTGAGGCATCTCCTGGTCTCCAGGTTTCAAACCATATGCCTCCCATGGGAATCACATGCCCTTGATGAACCCACACACTGTCTGCCTGAAGTGTCTGGTGGAATCTCACAAAGAGACTGGTGCCAGATCTGCTGGGGGTTCAAGGCCTGAGCAAGGGAAGAGTGGGACATAAGACTAAGGTGATCTTGATGGAAGCCACCTGCAGGCTTGTCTCAGAGCCCAGCTTCTCTGATTGGACTCCAAGAACATTGTAAATTGGTGTTGATGAAAAGTACACTGCTGGCATTGAGCTCTTCTTGTCACTATTTCCCACCTCTGGTGTAAGAAAGAGGCAGAAAAGACAGTGAGCTGTCAGAGGGCAGTCTGCTCAAATTAAGGTCAGGTGGGTAATGTAAGTGAGACTCACGCTGGACCACTCTGCTACTCCAGCGGCCACTCTGAACTCTGGAAAGGTGGTTCAGTTCAGTGCAGGACCCTAGCCACCTCCAGGTGACTCCAGTAATCTGGCACTCCCATCAATGCCTGAAGCCTTCCAAGCAGCTAGAGAATTTCTCTTCCTGCCATTTCTGCCCTTCCCCACCACCACCTTCCCATACCATCTTGGCTTAGACCACAGGTGGCTCCTGCCAACAGCAAAGAACAGGAGGCACTGAACATCTTTTCAGGTCCAGGTCCATGCCAGTCTCCAGAGATAAGCCTCATATGTTACCAGCACCCTGTTTCATGGCCTACCGTCAGTTCCTATCATCATTCTAGTCATGGCAGCGTTCTCTGCTGCAGTACTGATCCTGGAGCAGCACAGGTTCCCATTGTGGCACAGTTCCCTAGCTCAGCTAGGGTCCCATCACCAGTCACCAATATGGCATGAATCCCCATCATGTCATCAGTCCCGAAGGCTGTATTGATCTTCAGACCTGTGGCCCCCAATAAAGGTAGAAGCCAGAACAGCTTGAACCTGATCACGCCTCCAAGACATAGGAAGCACCCATTCTACTCATCTGTGGGGTCCAGCCCAGCAGCAGGTGTGCTGCCATCAGGTCAGTGGCCATACTGGAGTCCCTGGAGATTTCCCCTAGCATATGGACTGCCATTGTATCATTCAGACTTGGTGACCTCAGAGACAGAGGGCACTCCACACACACTCAGCACCAAACCTCAACTCCAGAACCAGTCCTGGTAACAAAGCCCAAGAAATGCCCCTGGAGAGCATAGTGGAGGTAGGCAAGGTGGAAGAAACCCTGGCCACAATAAAAGCATCATAATTGTCTTCCCCAGATGAGGTGGTGGTGGGACTTAGATATGTCTTGCCCTGACATGACTTCTTGGCTCATCAGGACCTACTCAGACTGGTTGAGTACAATCTAGTCCTAGAAATGAAGGAACTCAAGCAGACTTCACACACCTTAACGTACATTTGGCTGTGGCAGTTGTGGCCAAAATTGCCCTACTTATTAAAGAGGCAGTGTTTGGTCCGGTAAGGGTACCATGACAAATGCCCTCTTCTCTGTCCCCAACATCAAAGTGGGCTAAGAGAAATACTGGTTCCCTACTGTGTGATTTGACTGTTCTACCACTCTTCCCTGGGGTCTTTGGCTGCAGCTAATGAAAGTGACAGGGAGGGATAAGCAAGCACAACTTCTAAGCACAGAGATGCAAAAAAAAAAAATCTTGAATTTTTTGGGAGAAAGGTTTACTCAATGGGGAGTTTACATCTTTGTGTTGCCAACCAACAGATGCTGTTGGAGTGGTAGTACTTCACTCTCTGAGACTGCCTTAAGAAGTTCAAGGACTTCATGTCTCAGGATTCTAATCAGGAATTCACGGCCCTCCTGGTAAAGGGTGAAAATGTGGCCACAACCTCTTTGCAGGTGGCTCTGGAAACTGCACATTTGGCAGTACTGATATTGGCCTCCATGGTCACTATGACTGGTACTGCTCCTGGCTTTGCTTCCTTTGTCTGGCCCATGAGAGCCAGCAGTCCATCCAGAACCTCCTGTTTGAGGTCTGAGTCTTATTTTCAGAGCAGACTGGCACCAGGCTCCATGGGTTAAAGGGATTCAAGGGTTATCCTGTGCTTCACCTTTTGTAGAGACCCAGCCACTTAAGAGTTCTATTCCAACCTAGTCTGAAGGTATCTAGTTTGCATATGAAATCCGATTCTACAATTTTTAATTGCGTTGCAATTTGTTTTTGAAGTTTTTTTGCTGAAGTACTGTAACTAGCATTTTTTTTTTCACAGGATGTCCAAGTAGATTGAAATGTTCCCCTATTGGGTTTTGAATGTTACCATCCTTGATGTCTGATTTGTGTCCCTTTATTCTTGTGCACAGAGACAGTTCAGTCTGGTTAATGTCTATAGCAGATGGGCATTGTTGTCACGTGATGGCATATATCACGTTGGTAGATGAGCAGGCAAATGAGCTCTTGATGGAGTGGCTGATTTGATTAGGTCCTGTGATGGTGTAGCTTGAGTGGATGTGTGGACAGAGTTGGCAGCAGAGTTTGTTTCAGAGGTACGTACCTGACTTCTTTTCCAGAGGGTTGGCCATGTTAGTTTGTGTATAGCAAAAGCAACGAGAGTCCTGTGGCACCTTATAGACTAACAGATTTCTTCAAGCATAAGCTTTTGTGGGCAACAACCCACTTTGTCAGAGGCTGACAAAGGAGGTGCTATAGTCATCATGGATAGGTCAGATTATGAACGGGAAGCGGCCAGACAACTCTCTAGCACCGTGTTCTACAAGCCATTATCCTCTGATCCCACTGAGGAGTACCAAAAGAAACTACATCATCTGCTTAAGAAACTCCCTAAGGAAGCACAGGAACACATCTACACGGACACACTGCAGGAGCCCCGACCAGGGCTATTTTATCTACTACCCAAGATCCATAAAACCAGGGATCCTGGATGCCCCATCATCTCAGGCATTGGCATTCTCACAGCAGGATTGTCTGGCTATGTGGACTCTCTCCTCAGGCCCTATGCCACCATGTCTCCCAGTTATCTCCATGACAGCCAACTTCCTGAAAAAACTACAATCCATTGGTAGTCCCCCAGAAATCGCCATCCTAGCCACTATGGATGTAGAAGCCCTCTACACCAACATTCCTCACAAAGAACTACAAGCCATTAGGAACAGTTTCCCGGATGATAACACAGCACACCTGGTAAATGAACTTTGTGACTTTGTCCTGACCCACAACTACTTGAGATTTGGGGAGGATCTATATCTCCAAGTCAGCGGCACGACTATGGACACCCACATGGCTCCACCGTATGCCAACATTTTTATGACCTACCTAGAACATTGCTTCCTTGCATCTCATCCACTATTGTTTCTCCTTTACCTGTGCTACATTGATGACATTTTCATCCTCTCGACCCACAAGAGTGTCCCTGGAAGAATTTCACCGAAACTTCAACAATTTCCATCCCACCATCAACCTCAGCCTGGACCAGTCCACACAAGAAATCCACTTCTTGGACACTACCGTACGTATAAGAGATGGACGTGTTAACACTACCCTACACCACAAACCAACTGACCACAATTCCTACCTACATGCCTCCAGCTTCTTCCACCCAGCGCACATTACACGATACGTCGTCTACAGCCAAGCTTTAAGGCACAACTGGATCTGCTCTGATCCCTTAGACAGAGACAAACACCTACAAGATCTCTACCAGGCATTCCTGAAACTACAGTACCCAGCTCATGAAGTGAAAAAACAAATTGACAAAGCCAGATGGGTACCCAGAAGCTGCCTACTAGAGAGCCAACCTGACAGAGAAAACAACAGAACACCTTTGGTCATCACTTACAGTCCCCAACTTAAATGTCTCCAAAGATCTACAACTTGTCCTCGAAGATGATCCCACACTCTCTCAAGCCTTGGGGGGCAAACCTGTTCTTGCTTACAGACAGCCTGCCAACCTTATGCAAATACTCACCAACAACCGAACACCATACAACAGGAACACCAGCACAGGAACCTATCCTTGCAGTAAGCCCCATTGCCAACTCTGCTCACACATTGGCTCCAGGGATACCATCACTGGCCCCAACCACATCAGCCACTCCATCAGGGACTCATTCACCTGTACGTCAGCTAATGTGGTATATGCTATCATGTGCCAGCAGTGCCACTCTGCCATGTATATTGGGCAAACCGTACTGTCCTTGCATAAAAGGATAAATGGACACAAAAATGGCAACATCCATAAACCAACAGGAAAACACTTCAACCTCCATGGACACTCAGTGACTGACTTGAAAGTTGCCATACTTCAGAAAAGAAACTTCAAAAACAGACTTCGGTGTGCAACTGCAGAGTTGGAGCTAATCTGCAAGTTTGACACTATCAGGCTGGGTCTGAATAGAGACTTAGAATGGTTAGCACATTACAAAAAGTGATTCATCCATTCACACAATGTTTCCCTTTGATCTACTGGTGTGAATGGACCCCATCTGCTCTCTGAACTGACTGTGCTAACACTTGCCCTCCTCCATTCTGGCATGTGTATATATACCTCTCCACTGTAGTTTTCACTTCATGCATCTGAAGAAGTGGGTTGTAGCCCACAAAAGCTTATTGAAGAAATCTGTTAGTCTATAAGATGCCACAGGACTCTCACTGCTTGTACCTGACTTAGTATTCCTATTGTATAGTTGTTGCTGGGTATTTGCTTAAGGTTGGTGTGGGGCAGCTGTAAGCAAGGAGTGGCCTGCCTCCCAAGGCTTGAGAGAGTGAGGGATCATCTTGTAGAGTAGGCTATGGGTCCTTTATGGTGTGCTGGAGAGGTTTGACTTGAGGCTGTGTAAGTGATGACCAGTAGTGTTCTGTTGTTTTCCTTGTTGAGCTTGTCCTCTAATAGTAGACTTCTGGGTACTTGTCTGGCTCCGTCAATCTGTTTTTTCACTTCTTCTGGGGGTATTATCATTCTAAGAATGCTTGATACAAATCCTGAAGGTGTTTGTCTCCATATGAGGGATCTGTGCAAATGCTGTTGTATCTTAGAGCTTGGCTGCAGACAATGGAGTGCGTGCTCGCGGTATGTAAATAGATATAGCGATCAGCAGGTTTCTGGTACAGGCTGGTGTTTATGTGGGCATCACTTATTTATACTGTAGTGTCCAGGAGATGTAAAGTAAATGTAAAATATGTCATATAAGAAGTTTTTGGAATCCTCAAGACATACTGAACATTATTGTTATAGTAATGTTTGTTGCAATGCCATGTACATGGTTATGAGGCTCCACTATATAATATTGCCAAAGATCATAGAATCATAGGGTTGGAAGGGACCCCACGAGGTCATCTAGTCCAACCCCCTGCCAAAAAAGCAGGACTACTCCCACTAGATTATCCCAGCCAGGTTTTTGTTCAGCTGGGCCTTGAACACCTCCAAATACGGAGATTCCACCACCTCCCTGGGTAGCTTATTCCAATGATTCACTACTCGCCTAGTAAAAAAGTTTTTCCTAATATCCAGTCTGGACCTCCCCACCTGTAACTTGAAACCACTGGTCCTCGTTCTGTCCTCTGTTACTCCTGTGAAGTCGAGCTCCATCCTCTTTGGAGCATCCCTTCAGGTAGTTGAAGGCTGCTACCAAATCCTCCCTCAGTCTTCTCTTCTGCAGGCTAAATAAGCCTAGTTCCTTCAGTCTTTCTTCATAGGGCTTGTGCTCCAGCCCTTTGATCATTTTTGTTGCCCTCCGCTGGACTTCCTCTAATTTGTCCGTGTCCTTTTTGTAGTGGGGAGCCCAAAACTGGACACAGTATTCCAGATGTGGCCTCACCAGTGCAGAATAGAGGGGAATGATCACATCCCTCGATCTACTGGCAACACTTCTTCTGATGCCTCTTCCTCACTTGAAATAGATCCAGGCAAAACTCTCCAGGAGCAGAGGATCACTCTGCACCTTATTAAAGCAAATGCAGTTCAGCTTTCCAGGAAGAAAGGACTGGCCCAGCTATCAACAAAGAATCAGTTGGATTCCCCCGGACCTTGGCCATCTTGGAACGTAGGGTAATATCTGAGATTGGGGGCATTAGCTGGAGTCATTCTATTGTATAATCCAAAAAGTGACTGACCAAAACCTCACTCAGTTAAAAGCAGCTTGCTGGCAGCTGTTCATGAACCACACAGGAGCAAAATATAGAAAATTAACATGGAATACATTAAATGAGTTAACTGGCTGATAGGTCTCAAAATGTAACAGCAAACAAGGAATTGTCAGTAAGTGGGTGCGTTTTTGATAGGATCCTGCAGGGATTGTCTCTTGGTCCTAGCTATTTAACATGTTTATTAATGACTTGAAAGAAAACACAAAATTATCACTGATGAAATGTTCAGATGAGGGGGAGTGATAAATAAGGAAGAGGACAAAGCTTCCTAGATTGCTTGGTGAACTGGGGACAAGCAAATAGTGTGTTTGAATGCAGTTAAATGTCACTGTGTACATCTGGGAACAAAGAATGTAGGATATATTTACAGGATTAAAGGGCTCTATCTTGGGAAGCAATGATTCTGAAAAAGATTTGAGGGTCATGGTGGATAATCAGCTGAACATGAGCTTCCAATGTGTTTCTTTGTCCAGAAGAGCTAATGTGATCCTGAGATGCATGAACAGGAGAATCTCAAGTAGGAGTAGAAAGGTTATTTTATCTCTGTAGTTGCACTGGTTTGACCACTGCTAGAATACTGTGTCCTATTCTGGTGCCCTCAATTCAGGAAGAATAATGCTAAATTGGAGAGGGTTCAGTGAAGAGCTGTAATAATCATTAAAGGATTAGAAAACACTCCTTATGGTGATAGACTCAAGGAGTTTGGTGTGTTTAGCTTTACAAAGAGAAGAGTAAGGGGTACTTAATGGCAATCTGTAGGAACCTTCATAGGCGCAAATATTTAATAATGGACTCTTAAGTCTAACAGAAATAGATAATACATGACTGGAAGCTGAAGTTAGAAAAAATCAGACTGTAAGTAAGGCATAAGTTTTTAATGATAGAAATAATTAACCACTAGAGTAACTTACCGAGAGTCATGGTAGATTCTTTACCACTGACATTTTTTATATTAAGATAGAATGTGGTTCTGAAAGATAAGTTCTAGAAATAATTTTGGGGAAGTTCTATGGCCTATGCTGTATAGGAGGTCAGACTAGATCAGGGTGCCCAAAGTGGCACACAAATGGCATTTTTGTTGTAATAATAAGCTGAAAATATATAAATGCATATTGTGTATAGTACAAAAAGAACTGGTTTTGGAATTTTGCAGCCCTCAGGCCCATACCAGTCAGACTCTGTGGTCCCCATGTATGAAAACTTTGGGCACCCCTGGACTAAATGATCATGATGGCACCTTTCTGGCTTTAGAGTCTATGAATGTAGATTATGATACTCTTTAATTACATGATCATGGGATTCTTGCCTTATTCAATGCACAGGATGAATCATACTCAGTGAATAAGCAGCTGTGTAATATTAAGTTTCCTCCTTGTTTTCAGTGTGTGACCCCAGACCTTATTTACTGCACAATCTTCAAAACCTGCTCTGAATACAGAATTATTAATTTTCTCATGGGCTTTTTTCTGGCACTCATCACTAGGTTGAGTAGCTGAGTGTTTCACAAATGTTATTAAATCTATTTTCACATCATCTCTGTGCGATGGTATTATTTGACACATACCCATACACATATATGTATAAACAGTGCTTTTCCTGATTCAGCAGTGGACTTAAGCAAGTGTTTAATTTGATCCTATCCCTATTCAGCATTTACGCACACACTTGACTTTAAACATGTGAGTAGACCTATAAAAATACAGAGGCATGCGATTACTCATGCTTTACAATGTCTTGCACAAGATTACGTGGAGTCTATAACGTTATAATTGTTTTATGCTGGGGATATCTAATGTGTTCTTTTTGAAAATGAAGTAGTCTAATTTAAAGCCAAACTTGAGACCCACACTCATAGTAAACACAAGAACTGTTTGCTACATTTGTCAGCTAGGTGAAACCTTTCTTCAAATATTTCGATTCATTTAGTACTGCTCTGCTTTGCCAGTATTTTAATCAGCATTAAAAACCATATATAGAAAATACTCTTTCCAAGAAGAATGCCTGTCCCCACTAACAGTGTGTGCAGCTAGAAAATATAAAAGATACTTGCTAGCCAATATTTTGTACTATTCCAAAGCAATTAATGCGAACGTGGCATCTCAAGATCATGAGTAAAAGGCAATAAGTCAGTTGCTGGACACCTGAATAACAACCTTTCAGAGCAAATTTAGCAAACTGTCTGAATAACTTTAAAAATTTGGCGCATTTTTCACAAATAGATTTTATTATTTGATAATTAAGAGATTGCTGATAGTGCCATTATTTACACTTTATTTTGTTGGTTTATTGGATAACCAGGTGTGTAAGAGCCTTATGGATTCTCTGCTTGACTCTTGTTGCACTGATTCTTTTGGATCAGTGGATTTTAATCTCCAGATTGCTTTGAAATTCAGCATAGCAGTAGATCAGCAACGTTGTTTTTTTTTCCTAGCTGCTATGATTAGATCAGCATCTCAAAGCAGAATTTTGTACCTAAAGAAGAAAACAAGGTGCTTTATAAAAATCTATATCTTGGCCTTAGAGATAATATTTAGAAAAAATTTTCCATCTGTTTGGCAGAAAACAGTCAATCTTTATGGCAGATATCCACCCTGATTTAAGTCTATATCTGCTTTGTGACTTCAGCAGCAAAATCTGAGAATAAAGTTCACTTTCTCCCCCAAACGTGTGAGAACTAAAAATGTGATATATATCTTCAGTCTTCAGGGATTTCTTTTTTGTAACCTCAAAATCTGATTATTGTAGTGAGCTGTTAAAAATAGCAAACTGTAAGTATTTCATTCTGAATATGAAACAACTCAATAAGCAATTTCAGATTAGTTAAGTTTCTTACTTATCTGTAAACTTTAAAAAATAACGCTGAAGCCTCATATTGCCAACAGCATCACTGTTGGGAATAATCAAATCTCAAGGCATAGTTGTTTAGAATAAACTTTTCCAGACCTAGTTGTATTTAAACCCAAAAACTTCCAGGCCCAGCTAATCTTTTCCATAAGGTGAACTGTTGGGCTTACCTAAGGGCTACCTTCCTGTCAGAAGTAAAAATTACCTCCTGATTCTGAAACCTCTCTAGTGTGGGTTCTCTCATAAAACACTAGATAAGACATAAACACTCCTACCACAGTGCAGTCTTACTCACAAATTTATGGCATGAAATATCAAACCAAATACCTTATGGCTTCTACATGACTATGTTGCTGTATCTGTGGCTTGTGCAGACTCCTCTTGTGTGAAAGTTCTGCCAGTCAGCAGTCAGTGAGAGGGCAAAACTGACATAAAGTCAAGTAAGCCTTATATGATGTTCTAGAGCAGTGGTTTTCAAACCTTTTTCCTCAGGACCCAGTTTAAAAAAATTCATTTATGTCCCGTGACCCAACAGTTACATCTTTGAGCAATGCATTCCCGTCTTTTGCAGCAGCAGAATGGGGCACGCAACCCAGTGCCTTGAGGGTCTGTGACCCAGTGCTGGGTCCCAACCCTAACTTTGAAAACCACTGTTCTAGAGAGAGGTGCATCGGGATCCAAACTGGGAAGTGAGAAGTGGCCATCAATGTAAACCTGTGCATGAAAGTAAAACCACTTAATACATTTAATATTTCATGCACATTAGAAAACAGAACAAAAAAAAACCAACCTCTGTTAAATAACCATTGAGACTCCTTTGGCACCTTAAAGACTAACAAATTTCTTCAGGCATAAACTTTCATAGGCTGCAATTCACTTTGTCGGATGCATTAGATGGAGTGCGTTGCTGCCCACAAAAACTTATGCCCCCAAAAAACTGTTAGTCACTGAAGTGCCACAAGACTCTCATTGTTTTTGCTGTATACAGACTACCATGCTTACCCCCTGGAACTATGTTAAACAAATATTATTAAAGTTCCAAGGGGGTAGTAGCCATGTTAGTCTCATTCAGCAATACAAACAAGGACACTGGTGGTACTTATAAAGACTAACAAATTTATTTATTACTTGAGCTTTTGCGGAAAGAATCCCACTTCATCAGATGCATGAAATGGAGGTTACAGTGTGAAAGGGGATGTATAAAAGCAAACCAGGGTAAGTCGCAAAGTCAGTTCAGAATTGCTTCAGCAAACCAAGTAGATTGTTTGGAATCAGACACTGTGGAATAACAGATAAGAAGGTGAAAGGTTGAAAGATAGGGGGAAAAATCACCTGTTGCAGTGAAGGAGCCAATTCAAATCTGTATTCAGTCCCAAACTAGTGGTGTCAAATTTGCATATGAATTCTAACTCTGCAGTTTCCCTTTGAAGCTTTGATTTGAAGTTTTTCTGTTGAAGTACTGTAACGGTCATGCCTTTCACTCAATGTGCAAGGAGCCTGAAGTGTTCCTCTATTGGTTTTTGAATATTACCATTTCTGATAATCTGATCTGGGTACCTTTATTCTTTTACACAGAGACAGTCCAGTTTGTCCAGTATATAAAGCAGAGGGGCATTATTGTCGTGTGATGGCATATATCACATTGGTGGATGAGTAGGTGAATGAGCTCTTGATGATAGCTGGTTTGATTAGGTTCTATGATGGTGTCATTTGAGCAGATATGTGGGCAGAGTTGGCTGTGGGGTTTGCTGCAGGGATATGTGCCAGGCTTAGTACTTCCATTGTGTGGTATGTAGTTGCTGCTGAGTATCCAGTTAAGGCTTAGGGGGAGAAGTGGGGGGGCGGTATCTGTAAGCAAGCAGAGGCCTACCTCCCAAGGCTTTATAGGGTTTGGGATCATCTTGTAGGATAGGCTGTAGATCTTTCATGATGTGCTGGAGAGGTTTGACTTGAGGGCTGTGTAGGTGATGAACAGTGTTGTTTTGTTGTTTTCCTTGTTGGACTTGTCCTATAATAGTAGATTGCAGGATACCCACCTGGCTCTGTTAGTCTGTTTCCTCACTTCCCCACATTGCTTTATAGAGATCCTGAAGGTGGTTATCTCTGTCTGAGGAATCAGAGCAAATGGGGTTCTGTCTTAGGGATAGGCTGCAGACAATGCATCTTCTGGTGTGTCCCGCATGAAAGCTGGAGAGATGTAAGTAACTATAGCAGTCAATAAGTTTTGCATGTCCATCAGTTATTTGTACTATAGTGTCCAGGAAGTGGATCTGTCTTGTGGAGTGATCTAGTCTGAGGTTGATGGGGGCATGAAAATTGTTGAAATCTCAGTGGAATTCTTCCTGGTCCCCCTTTCCGTGAGTCCAAATGATGATGATGTCATCAATGTAGTACAAATAGAGTAATGGCACTTGAGGATTTGAGTGGAGGAAATGTTGTTCTAAGTCATCTAATAAAATGTTGGCATATTGTGGGGCCATGCACATATCCATAGCACTGCTGCTGACTTCAAGATATAAATAATCTTCAAATCTGAAATTATTTTAGGTGAATAAAAATTGACACAGTTCAGTCATTAGGTGTGAAGTTGCAAGGTTCAAGGACTTAACTGTTAGGAAAAGCTAGAATTTAAAGTTGCCTCTGCAGCCTTAATTCAATCTTCTTGTGCACATATTCTGGCACAGTTTTTATTTACATAATCACACACTGGTTTTTTCCACAGGACCTAAATCTCGTTCAGTGCACAGGAGGGACTCCTCCCTTATTTTTGGCAAAAGTTCCAGGGTCCATAGTGAATGAGGCAGGGGATTGCAGGAAGAGAAGGGATAGTCTGCTGGTTAAGGCAATAAAATGTTGTCCTAGGCCACTGGCTTCTACCCTTGTCTCTGCCACAGACTAAAATGATACTAATAACCGGGACCATACTTTTCAAAGGTGGTTACTAGTTGTGTATTCCTCATTTTCTGAGTTCCTGTCTTGAGATCCTGGGATGTGACTTGAAGTCCTGAACACTCACAGCTGCATCCAAACTCACTGGGAGCTGTATTTTTTATGTGTAAACTGGTATCTAAAATTTTCTCCCACGAAAGCTCATGTGATAAATAAAGTTTTTGGTCTTTAAAATGCCACAGGACTAATTGTTGTGTTTTGTTAAAATACTATGCTAACTACTGATGTCGTAGGTGTCTGAAATTGGGCAACGAGACTTAGAATATACTTATGACCTTATTTTCTGTGCCTCAGTTTGTCATGTGTGAAATGGGAGTAATACCATTCCCTTATCTTAGAGTTGTTATGAAAATAAATTGTTTATGAAGCACTTGAATATTATAGTGAGGAGAACCATAGGAGAACCCATGAGGAAATTAGTTAATCTGTCTTCAGTGCAGAGTTTGAATAGTGTGTATTAAATAATGAATGGGGCAATCATCTTCCTGTTCTTTGTCTGAACTCAGTTTAGATTCAAGGAGTCTCTGGGGACATTGCTTTTCCCAGCCTTGCCTTTCTTTTTGGATCCATCAGCAT
The DNA here is from genome assembly GCA_007922195.1 of Podocnemis expansa. Classification (NCBI taxonomy): domain Eukaryota; kingdom Metazoa; phylum Chordata; order Testudines; family Podocnemididae; genus Podocnemis; species Podocnemis expansa. Next base: position 5,954,114 of record ML682015.1, on the reverse strand, counting down.
CTTGGTTTGCTTGGGAACCCAGAAAGGAGCGACTGAATCCTGGCATTTATCTCTCTGGGAGCATCGTCTAGCATGACTTCCCAATATGAGTGTTAATTTTCCCACACCAGGCTCCTCACTTTGAATAACACTGTTTATGGTGTTTTGGCTTATTGCTCCCAGCTTCTGCTTATTCAGAGAATAGGAAGCCTGGCTCCTTTTAAAAGTCAGCATCCTACCTCAACTTGTCTAAATTAGATGTTTGCCAGTTTAGCTATACCAACAAACCTTCTTAATGTAGATGCCCTTTATCCCAGCAAAGGATTGCTTTTGCACTATTTTAAGGATGTTTTTTAAAAAAAAAAGAGTAATATTAATATACCATTAAAAATTTCCAATGTAGAATGGCGTGAGACTCTTTAATGCTGTCAGCAGCTTCTTAAAGGGCAGTGGAAATATACATTCTTCATACCCTTATTTTAAGGAATCTTGATCTCAGGCAGTATGAGGTTGCTATTCTTTCTAAAATAAGATATCTGTTAGATGGACCGTATCTCAAATGATAAGAAGTTAGAGTTCTTCTTCAAATGATATCCCATGGTGCTCCACCTTAGGTCTGGTAGTGTCACTGCACTGCATCACAGAGTCTTCAGAGCAGTAATCCCAGGGCGGCGCTTGTGCAGATGTCTTGCAATGGCCTCAGTATGGCTTTGGTGCAAGCGCGCCCCCTCCCCTCAGTTCCTTTCAACCATCCCTGGCTGAACATCGGAATCTCCTCTCTCCCATCTCCTCAGAGGAATACCAGTTTTCATAAAATAATGAATAATTAGTTATAGTTACCTACAATTTATTTCAGTTTTTGCCCTCTTTAATAAAAAAAAATTAGTCCATTTAAAAAAAAGAGAGAGAGAGGAAAAGTGAGAATAACAAGAAAAGAAAGCTTGAAGAATTCAATATAACCAAAAAAAAAAAACCTAACATGTCATCCTCTCTGGGTTTCAAAAGATGTTTGTCATACAGAGAAGCAATGCCTGCCTCTGATGGCCATTCGCATTGTGTCCATTGCCTCGGAGAGTCTCATATTACTCAGAAGTATAACCACTGTTCCAATTTAAGCGCTAGAGTTTGTAAGGACAGAGTTCCGGTTAAAAATTCGTTTAATGGAAAAATCTCTCCAACTGGCTTCTGATCCGGGAATAGTTCACCTGGCACTGAACTCTTCACTTAATAGACAAGGTGAGCACAAATCTGTGGGGCCGGATGAATTGCATCCGAGGGTGCTGAGGGAGTTGTGATTGCAGAGCTGCTGGCCATTATCTTTGAAAACTCATGGAGAACAGGAGAGCTCCCGGAGGATTGGAAGAAGGCAAATATAGTACGTATCTTCAAGAAAGGGGAAAAAGGAGGATCAGGGTAACTACAGATCAGTCTGCTTCACCTCAATACCTGAAAAAATCATGGAGCAGGTCCTCAAAGAATCCATCCTGAAACACTTGGAGGAAAATAGACTGATCAGGAACAGTCAGCATGGATTCACCAAGGGCAAATCGTCCCTGACCAACCCAATTGCCTTCTGTGATGAGATAACTGGATTTGTGGATGCAGGAATGGCTGTTGATGTGATGTACCTCAACTTGAGCACGGCTTTTGATGTGGTTTCCCACAGCATTCTCATTGGAAAGTTAAGGAAGCATGGGTTGGATGAGTGGACTAGAAGGTGGATAGAAAACTGGCTAGATCAATGGGCTCAGCAGGTAGGAATCAATGACTCAATCTCTAGTTGGCAATCAGTAATGAGTGGCTTGCCCGAGGAGTCGGTCCTGGGGCCTGTTCTGTTCAAAATCTTCATTAATAATCTTGATGATGGGACAGATTTCATGCTCAGTAAGTTCGTGGATGACGCCAATCTGAGGGGAATGGTAGACATGCTGGAGGGCAGGGACAGGAATCAGGGACACTTAAACAAATTGAAACAGTCAGCCAAAGGAAATCTCATGCGGTTCAACAAGCATGAGTGCAAAGTCCTGCACGTAGGATGGAAAAACCCTATGCACTGCTACAGGCTGGGGACTGATAGGCTAAGCAGCAATACTAAAGAAAAAGACCTGAGGGTTATGGTGGATGGGAAGCTGGATATGAGTCAACAGTGTGCTCTTGTAGCCATAAAGGCTAATGGTATATTAAGCTGTATCAGTAGGAGCATTGCCAAGAGATCGAGGGATGTGATTATTCCCCTCTATTCACACTGGTGAGGCCACATCTGGAATACTGTGCCCAGTTTTGGGCTCTCCACTACAAAAAAAAATATGGATAAATTAGAAAGAGTCCAGCAAAGGGCAACAAAAATGATCAAGGGGATAAAGCACAAGAATTACAAAGAGGCTGAAGGAACTAGGCTTATTTAGCCTGCAGAAGAGAAGACTGAGGGGGGATTTGATAGCAACCTTCAACTACTTGAAGGGGTGCTTCAGAGAGGAAGGAGCTAGGCTGTTCTCAGTAGTAACAGAGGACAGAACAAGGAGCAGTGGTTTCAAGTTGCAGCTGGGGAGGTCAAGGCTGGATATTAGGAAAAACTTTCTCACTAGGAGAGTGGTGAAGGATTAGAATTGGTTGCCTGTGGAGGTGGTGGAATCTCCATCTTGGGGGATACTTAAGGTCTGGTTAGTCAACACCCTGGTTGGGATGATTTAGTGAGAGTGGTCCTGCTTTTAGGAGGAGGTTGGACTAGATGACCTCATGAGGACCCTTCCAACCCAATGATTCTATAATGTCTTACCATCCTCACTTACAGAGATTGCATTTGACAGCCTCATACCTAGTTGGTTCAAGAACACAGACTTTCACTGCTCAGAACCAGTTTGCTACGTTCTACTAAATAGCAGAAAGCCTTCAACAAGGAAATCATACATACAAAAATGGAAAAGGTTTTGGTGCTGGTGCTTTAATAAAAGAATCTCTCCTACATGCTCATCAGTTCCCCACATATTAAAATATATTCTCAATTTGAAGCACTCAGCTCTATCCTTTAACTCAATAGCAGTTCACTTGACCACAATTTCTACATTTCACAATTCGTTGCAGGAATTTTCTATTTTTAATCATCCTATGGTGCAACGTTTCCTTACTGGTCTTCAAAAACTCTATCCCACAGTACAGCCTTTAGCATTGCCATGGAACCTTAATCTTGTCCTTCTCTGTTTAATGAAAGAACCCTTCAAGTCTATGGCCTCCTGTTCATTATATATGTTGTCACTTAAAGTTTCATTTTTTGTTGCAATCACATCTGTAAGAAGAGTAAAGGAATTAAACGTTCTCACGTCTCATCCCCGATACACAACTTTCCACAAAGATAAGGTCACTGTCTGTCCAGATCCATCATTCCTTCCTAAAATGGTTTCAGATTTCCACGTAAACCAACCAATTCATCTACCTACCTTTTATCCAAAACTACATTACACACATTGAGGCAAGTCTTCATATTTTAGACGTTAGGGAAATCGAACAAGGTTTTTGTGTTGATCGCTGAACGATCTAAAGGTACACCTATATCAAATCAAAGACTATCCGATTGGATAAAAGATTGTATACATACCTACATACTCCCAAGCTAACCAGGAAATCCCTTCTTCAGTGTGGTCTCACACGACAAGAGCCATGGTGTTGTCTACAGCATTCCTCAAGAATGTTTCGATTTTTGACATCTGTAGAACTCCAGTGTGGTCAACACCGCATACCTTTACATTGCACTGTGCAGTAGATCTAACCTCTGCTAATGACGCCAAAACAGGGAAGGCAGTTCTGTCCACTATCCAAGACAGCCCGCCACCATTTTGAAACAACTGCTACTCAGTCACCTAAGGTGGAGCACCACAGGTCACCACTCAAAGAAGAAGAATTAGTTGCTCACCTGTAGTAACTGTTGTTCTTCGAGATGTGTGTCCCATGCTGCTCCACCACCCTCCGATCCTCCCCTCTCCTTAGAGTTATAATTTTCAGATGCTGTTAACAGAGAAGGGAACTGAGGCGAGAGGGGCACAGTCATGCTGGAGCCGTGCTGAGGCTGTCACGAGACAGCTTTCTGCGCAAGCACCACCCTGGGATGAAGACTCTGTAGTGCAGCGCAGAGATGCTACCAGACCTAAGGTTGAGCAGTATGGGATACGCATCTTGAAGAACAGCAGCTACTACAGGTGAGCAACGAATTCTTTCTTGAGACTAGTAAAATCAGGAAGCTGAAACTCCTGGAGGAGATGATGTAATGATGAGTCTGATTTTGATGAGACTTCTCTGACTACGCTCATTTTTGTCCACTTGTTCTCCTGACTTTGGTGTTTTGTGATCAGATTAGCAATTCGATCACTGATGTGGGAAAACAGTCTTTTGTACAAGGAAACAAAAGCCATCTTTCTGGGGTCACAGAAGTTGATCCTTTCCACTGTTCTTTAAGGGGTTTCCAGATTCAGCGTGAGTCTTTGGCTTGTTAATCAGGAAAATTTCAAATAAAAAATAAAACCTAGATTGTCTTGTTTTATCCATCTTGGGTGCATCACTTTCTTCTGTTAATCCTAGCATAACAGCAGTTTATGCCACCAAAATAAGTGTAATTTTAATTTTATTTCCCGGTTGTCTTAAGATTTTTAGGCAAATCAGGATGTCTGGTATTTATTAAAGGGAGATGATAACCTTCAGTTTTAGATCATACCAAAATACAATGGCACTTCCAGTGTTCTTCAGAATTCTTTGTTAGGCAGCTAAGGGCTGAGGTCCATTGTTTTCTGAAAATGGAAGGTACAAAATTGGTCTCACATTTCACTGCTTCTCTGGGAAGTATAATCCCTAACGTAAATTGTCATGGTCAGTCAAGGTATATACTTCCATATCTTGAAAAGATACACAGACAGGAAACACCTATGTTTCAGTAAGAAGAATACCTCACTGAGTAAATGGAACTTTGGACAAATAGCAGCTACCAATTTTTTGTTAAATGTATTAGTCAGGCCCACTAATACGGGGACAAATGGGCACCTGTCCATGTGCTCAGTGATTTTAAAAGGGCCTGGGCTATGGACAGTCGGTGGAACTTCTTGGGGAGACTAGCTCCTTGTCCCATGTTCTCCACCTGCAGCCCTGCCCACAGTCCACTCCTGCTCTGTCCCAGGCCCTGGCCCCATTCCACCCCAGGTACTGATACCAGCCCCACCTCTCCTCCACTGTCAAAGGGGATGTGTGGAAAAGAAGCAGGGGACTTGAGTGAGGAGGGATGCAGGAACAAGCAGTGCAGAGTGGGAAATGGGGTGAGGCCTGGGGTGGAGCAGGGTAAGGGCCTTGACTGGAGATGGGGATGGAATGTGGATAGGGTCACATGCAGAAGACATGGCATGGGGAACTTGACTCCCCAAGGGGAAGCTTTCCTTGCTACTCATGGTCACAAACCACAGCCATCTTTTTCTAGGGTGTTGAGGGACCATTGACCGTTCTGTCCTGGTGTTAGTAGAGGGCTCCCATTCTCCATTGCTTGGGCCAACAAGTGTATACATATTTATGTTTCTTAACTACAAAATTTATTGGGATCCTAAGACCATAGCCTGGTGCTAAGATTTGCTTAGTATTAGGTATGGAGAATGGTAGCTAATGTGTCAGGGAGTCAGTTGTATTTTTTAAAAACTTGGTTTTGTTTGATTCAGTAAGGCAGTTGCATGTTTTATGTGTTTTGTTATCTGGTTTTCCAATTAAAAGTGATCTTATTTACATACATATCTTTTTGGAATGCTGCTGCTTTAGATTTTTTTTTTTTCTAAAAAGGTGTCAGTTAAAAATTTAGGTTGCTTGAAGTTATGTTCTTGCATTGTTTTCAAAACTGTCATTGTGGAGCAAGAGAAACATACATTTCTCATCAAATGGTCAATTCATACTTGTTCTGAAAGTTGACATTTGAAAGTAGATATATTTTGCTAGGGGAATTCAGAAATAGACATCTATAGGTCATACAGTTCTTTAGTTATTGCTTATTATTTGAGAACTTCAGTAGTGCTTAGAAACGATAATCAGAATACCACTGTGCTAGCACTATGCATGTATATCTGAGAAGAGTATCCTCTTCCTCCAAAATAATAGAAGAATTAATTGGTATTTTTTTAATCATTAATATGTGCAACAAAACAGCAGTGCTTTAAAGTGTGTTAAGCTGTATAACTTTTATTTCAAACTGATAGTTGCACAAATTGTTATCTAGGTATCAAGGATTTTCTTGCATTCATTGTGTGTTTTCTGATGAGCATCATCTAAAGTCTCTATTTGAATCTGTTTAGTTAGTTGTATGGAATGAAAACTGTAACCAGTTTTGAAGTGGATGAAATGGCCTGTAGATTTTGCTGTAATAATCAACAGTTAAGGTGTGAGGGAGGTGAGCCATGGAAGGGGTCACAAGGTCTGGTGGCATGGACACATGATCTAAACAACATGGATCACTGACAGCCCTTCAAGTGGAGTAATAGTAGGAATTAGTGAGTAGAGGAAGATGTCTATCGCCCTACATCCTTATCCTGGTCTGAGGCTGGATTTCACTTCCCAAAACTTGTATGTACATATATACTCTTAAGCCCAGTAATTCCATGTTTTACAGTAAATGTAGCCTTGTATTCTGTTTAGGTGTGTATGCCTATTGTTTCAAAGCCAGAAAACTTTGAAAAGCGGAACCGATGCTGGGATGGCTCCCATGGCTATAGTCCCTTGCCAGGATTTGAGGTGATGCTGCTCTGACCCTCTTAGTTCTTTCTTACTCTTCATGGCTAGAGTTGGTGCTCTGTGTGGTTCTTAACCTCACAGCTGTGCTATTTCTTAGTGATTTTTTTCCCCAGCTGTATACAGTTAATTAGTACTAATAATATAGTGTCAGATTTAGGGTTCATTCATGGTCTGCCATGTCAGAGAGCAATCCCCACCAATGATCCCCACACATGGTGTTTATTGCACTTTAGTGAAACCATCCTCTAGAAACAGTGTTCAAGTTGCAGATCATTCACAAAAATGGATTTAGGGAGCTTCATCTAAAACAGCACCTGGTGGAACAAGACCTGAGGCTTGCTTCAGCACCGAGGCCTGTGTTGATTGGATTCAAGGTCATTCTCAGGTTCCAAAAGTAATGCCACTTTGTGCTCTGAAGATGGTGCCTTCTTTGAAAAGATGGAGGAGTCACTTCTGGTCAAGTGTGCCGAAGAATAGCTCATGTAAGGCTATTTGAAGCTGCTTTGGGGGTTGTGAGGGAATGCACTACCTCACCTGAAGGCATGTGGACTGTTATAGTGTGAATGCCAACATGCGGAATGGAGCAGGGTCTATCAGTCACTCACCAGTACTCTGCAGGGAGGTCAGAGTCCACATACCAACTTCGGTTTTAGCCTGGAGCATTCATTGAGCCTGGTCTAACAAGGATGATGGTGGCATATTGGGCAACAGTGGGCCTTCTCTGCCTTTTTTCCCAATCCATCCCTTGGTCCAGGACTTTACCAGGGCTGCATTAATTTATAACCAATTTGCTGGGTGAGCCACTGGTCTGTCAGAACCACATTCTGATGTTTCCCTTTCATAGTCAATAGCTGTTCCACTTCAGGGAAAATCCATCTTTTCCAAGGCCGAAGTAGCAAGATTCTTGTAGACTCTTAGACTCTAATATGATCATCTAATCTGACCTTTTGCACAACACAAGCCACAAAACCTCACCCACTCTCTCTTGTAATAAATCTCTAACCTATGAAAAGGGTTGCTGCTTCTACATCCTCTGGTCTGAGAGCTGGTTCCCCTGTGGCCATGGTTCTAGCAGCTTAATGGGACATCTGTTTGAGCCCTTGCCATCTTGTCTTTTTCTGATTTTTTGTCAAAAGACTGCATACCTGGTAGAAATACTATTCACAGGGGAAGTCTGTTGTAGGTTCTACTAGCAGAGTTTCCCTGTATATAATACTCTAAGGACAAAGTAATTTTATGACCCCACCCCAAATTTTTGTCTAAACTGGTTTCTCAGTTTAATTTGAAGCAGATGGCATGTTTATCTGTGGTTTTTTTTCAGAAACCGTATTCATCTCTGGAAGAGCAGTGTCTCCATACATTAGATATCAGGCAATATCTAGCCTTGTGTCTGGACAGGACTAAACCATTCCATGTTTTGCCTCACCTGTTTTGTGTCATATGAAGGATAAGTGGCCTCTTCATATATAATCCATAAATAGATAACATCCTATATCAAAACTGCAAATGAAGTAACTTCAGCTACACGTCAGCAGGTGTGAGCTCATTCTATGACAGCACTAGCCATATCCGTTCCCCAGTGGTGTTTCAACTGGACATATACAGGGCTCCTACATATGGCAGTCCATATATACATTTGTGAACCATTACACTATACTTCATCTTCCAGGGCAAAAGCAAGCTTTAATAGAGCGGTTGGTTCTTTAGTCCTTATTTAGGTAGTCTCTGTGTTCTGCTTCCTAGGGGGTACTGCCCGTGAGTCACCAAAGTGGAATACAGGGCTGCATCTCCTCCACAAAGAAGTTCTTATTTACTGTAATTGTAGTTCTTCAAGGTGTGGTACAGATGTTTATTCAGTGACCCACACTCTATCCTCTTTGCTCCGAAGTCTAGCCTTAGTGCAATAAAACTGAATGGGGGTTGGGATGGTACGGCTTCATATATCCAGGAGAGGGGACTATGGCAACAAGGTGCAAATGCTGCCCTTCCAAGGGTATTGCTCTGCAAAATTTTCCAGTTCACACCTATGTGGAATACATGTCCACACTGCATCTCAACAACCACTTCTTACTTGGGTTTTATGCAGATAAAGCAATTGCCGTTGTTCCAGAATTACTTAAGATTTCCTTGTTTGATATTGCTGCTTTTAAATATCAGAAATCCACCTATTAGAGGGTGCCAGCTTGTAAACCAGTAACTTATGTTAGTTTTAATTGAGTTACTCATGCGAACAACTTCCACTAGCATGAATAGGGAGTTCTCAGTCTGTTCCAAAGACTTATTAAAACTTTATCAGCAAATATCATTTATAAGATAAAATTTGTGTGAGATTGACTCATTAAAGCAGCATGATCAAATATTTAATATAAAGTACAGGCGATTTCCATAACCTTTATATATGATGCTTATTGTTTCAAAGATCATCAGGTTTTAAAGTAATGGCATGTAGTACTACTTAGACATTAAAATAAATAACATAGTTTAATAATGTTATAAAATTAATTTTAAAATTGGGAATGAAGGTGTAAAATTTGATGTGCAATTTGAGAACAGACTTATTGATTTTTCTCCCCCTTGCTAGATTATAAACAAATAGGGAAAAAATGATTGTTTACTCTTTTCTATAGCACTATGATATAGTTTAATAGTCAGAGTAAGAATGCACTTAAACTGGTATATTTAGGTTCTCTCCATAAATTGAAACAAGTCTGATCTAAAGCTCATTTACTGTCTTGGAATGGAATTGATCTTGCTTTCACATTTGATTCACCCACTGCAGATTTTGAGAGGAAGAAAAATAGCATTGTTAGGTCAGTTTAACTAGGCCAGAGCTGGACAGAAAAGACTGGCAAACCAACTGCTTTAAATATTTTTTCCTCTTTCTCTCTCTGCCTTTTTCTCTGTGGATTTCTAAAAATAGTTTGAGCTGATTTTAATATAACTTCTGGAGTCATTCATATAGACCCTTACCATTCATAGACCTAATTTACAAGGCATATATAGGTTTATTAATTTATAGAAAATCCTGCCAATTTATTACCCTGCAGTTTAGATGTTACTGAGACACTCTTGTTTAACATGTTTCAGTATAAAAATTAAATTATTACTTTCCTGAGATCAAATAATTCTATGTTGTCTTAACTTTTCAGAATGACTTGTCATTCATTGTATGCAAATACATATGGTCTACTAAGAAATTTTTTAAAACATAGAGGTACATTTTGAAAAAAGTAAATTAAAAATTAGATTTTGGTCTTCCCATGTTCAAGTAGTTAAAACTTGTAGTAAACCTACAATAAAAGACCAAATTATATATTTAATAGGGGAAATGGATTTAATAAAAAATTTTTAATTTTCATGCTTGTGAGAGGTTGTTATAAACTGAAGAAAAATCTGTCTTCACTTTCACTTCAGGAAAGCTGGCTGAAATTATTAGTGCTGTTTAAGATATGAAGACAGAATAGGTTTAATAGGAAATTATCAATATATTTCTTCATAACAGTTAATCTTCATTTTTCTCGGACCATTGAAATCTTAAGATTTTTAATTTTAAAAACAACCTTAACTTTTGATAATTAACAAGAATTAAAGTATGGTGACTTGTGAAAATCTTCTTTAAAACATACACTTCTGCTAATTTTAAATTAAGCTGTTACACAGCTACCCAAGATACACCAACTACTAAATTAATTTATTTGAAATACTTTTAAATCAGTCATTTATCAAACCAAAAGTAAAAGCATGCTTTGTTAGTAATTTCACAAAATAAGATTCTACGTTTTCTCAGTCCTGTTCTGTTTACATTGAAAATACTAGGAGACAGTGACAAAATAAACAAAGATTCTTTTATATACAGTTTTTTAGAAATGCATTAAACCTTCTGTGCCATGTGTAATAGAAGGGACCGTATTTGAGTACTCATAAGGGAAAGAAGAGCAGAAGTCAAAAATATTACAACTGTGGTCTGACCAATAAGACATGAGACTGCTAATTGCTTCCTGTCCCTTTTGAAATTACTCTGACTGAGCTAGATAGTAGTTATTGATTTACTGTACAGTAAATGTCCTTTTGTTCCCCACACACCACTGTGGCAGGTTGGTGCTGATCTGGCCCTGCCTGCATCCAAATTTAGTTTATCTAAAACATTAAGGGAAATTAATTTTGGATCACTTTAGAATGAATTAAACATGATACAAAATGATTAAGCGGTGATGAGACAATGCAATATAATTCTTTGCCCATTTGTCCTGTGCATTCCTCATATAAACATAGCAGGCACAGATAATATCTGTACAGTAATTCATGCTTTTTGAAAAATAAACAAGGAACTCCTGTGGCGCTTTTAAAGACTAACAAATTTATTCATTGCATGACTTTTCATGAGAGAAAATTGCTTCAAGCGTCTGACGAAGTGGGATTTTCTCCCATGAAAGCTCATGCGAGAAATAGATTTGTTAGTCTTTAAAAGTGCCACGGGACTCCTTTTGCTGAACTAGACTAACACAGGTACCCCTTTTGAAGCTTTTTGAATTTACTTGTTCCTCTGTTTTTCCACCTGAGGATGTTCCAAAGTGAGAGTTTGTTAATGGCACAGCATTTAATAAAAGCACAGAAAATATACAGTGCATCTACAGACCATCATTTTTGTGGGTTTTGTGGACTGTATGGTTTAATATAGAGTTTGAGTATAGATAGTATGAATCATTTTAAAATATTCTGTTTCTCTTACCTACTTAGGAACAACTCAGATCTTAATTCTAAATTGCAATTTATTCTGAGCAAAAGGCAGCTTCTGTCATTGTGTCAGACAGAAGGAATTACCTGCCTTCTAAATGTATGTCTGTACTGCCAAAGCTGTGTATGTGTTAATCTGCCTGTCCTAACTTAAAACCATCTAGAGTGGTAGCACTTGCAATGAAGACAGCACAGCATAGACTTCAGTGTATTAGTGAATCAACTACATGTCCGGGGTCTGGGTCAGATTTGTACTATGCCTTCTAAGGCCCGCTCTGCTGCTGTTACTCACACTAACAAACTGATGTAGACAAGCCTATGCACAACTTCTGTTGAGCAGACATAGCCTTAGTGTGAAATACAAACATGTTTGTAAAAAGGAAAGAAAATCACTCATAATTTTGAAACCTGGTCACCAACATTTGCGATTCCCTAAATTACTGCCCTCCCATCTTTTTGTGAGAGTTGGTACATGATCGATATCACGAGCAGGTCAAAAGAGAAGAGTCTGGGCCATCACAAAATTAATTGAGGAAAATCAGCGTCAAGGTCAGAAAGAAATAACTGTTCTTGAAGGAAGTTCATGAAAAACAAAGAATTCAGTGAACATAGTTACAAAAATTATACTCTGTGTAATTATTTGTTCTTTGGTTGCTTGCTCATGTCCGTTCCATACTCCTTCTATGAATGCCTCCACATGCACAGCTACCAGCAGTTTTTGCCTTAGCAGTATCAGTAGGGCCAGCTCATGCACTGGTGTATGAGGCACCACCAGACCTGCACACTCTGTTCCTTCCTCTTGCCTATGACAGTTACAGGAACTCCTTTCTCTCTCACACATGGTTGCAAGTGCTTCATAGTTGTAAAATGGTTTTTCTTTCTCGGTGTATGGTTAATAGCTAGAAATCAGATACTAATAGTCCCACTAGGGATGTTTACCTTAGAATGGGGCATGCTCGGCTAGCCAGGCTTCAAGCCATAGTCTACGGGCCATAAGTCCCTGTTCCATGATCCCCATGATAGTTTGTTTAAAGACATACAGAAGATATAAGTGCAAGATCTGTAAGGGTACACCATCAGCACCAGACCCTTCTCACTTCATCCCCACCACAGAAATAGCACAAGAAGCAGTGTTCAGGCAGAGACCATTCCCCTGTACCCAAAAAGGACAAGAAGTTTGGGTGGTCACAGGACCCTTGCTGGGCGACATGTCCATGTCTGGGTGACGGGAGCCGGCTTCTCTACTTATAGTTCCAACTCCTGGAAGCAAAAAGGGAATGCTGTTTGTGCCTGTGGCCTTACAGATCTTGCAGCCTTATGGCCCCACCAGTGCTCCCACTCCTGAAGACATTCCCCTGGCATCAGACTCGACAAGGCACTGACTTCAAGGGGAAAACCTGCCACAGGACCACCATGGTGGTTGCTTGAGAGGCACCATACCCAAGAATCCTGGCACCAATCTAGAACATCCTGGACCTGGTCACCCAAGAGGACCTTCACTGCTCTGGTCCCTGGCGATGTGCTCTTTCTCTGATATCAAGGCATTTGTCTCAGCAGGAAATCACTGATCCCAGTCACTCTGGCACCAGTTTTTGTCATCTCTGCGCTAGTCGCCAGCAACATGGCAAAAGGCACAGAACTCCTGGCACAAATCCACACAGCCCTGTTCCAGTTCCATTCACTGTCCTATCGACACTCCCTTCCATAGTAGCACTATAGTAGCACCATTCCTGGGAAGTCTGGTGCCAGTCTTGGTCCCCATGGCACCATTCTGTGGCACCACATTGTAGCCAGGTGGAAACATTGTTGGCTCCAATGTGGTCCCTGAGGGAAGATCCATCCTTCTAAGACTTAGAAGTCTGAGCTTGGGGTTAGTGGTAGAGTAGCTAAAGGGAATGAGGATATGGAAGTGGAAAGTACTATATCCAAAGTGGAAGCCAAACTTGAACTGCTTAATGGGATTAAATCAGGGAGCCCAGATAATCTCCATCCAAGAATATTAAAGGAACTGGCACATGAAATTACCAACTCATTAGCAAGGGTTTTTATTGAATCTGTAAACTCAGGGGTTGTACCACGTGACTGGAGAATTGTTCTCATAGTTCCTATTTTCAAGAAAAGGAAAAAAAAGTGATTCAGATAAGTACAGGCCTGATAGTTTGACCTCAGTTGTAAGCAAGATATTAGGAAAAAAATTATAAAGAGAAATACTTAAGGATATCAAGGTGAATGGTAACTGTGGTAAAATATGTAAATGCTTATTTTGGAATAACTTGTTTCAATATAACAGAGCTAGACGGGGTTATTTCGAAACCACAGTTTCAAAATAACGCTTATTTCGATACCAAAGGAGGTTTTATTGTATCGAAATGATTTTCCTTATTTCTAAATAAAGGAGCTCCTTGTTTCAAAATAAGGAAAATGTCATCTGGACATGGCTATTTTTATATCGAAACAACCCTTGTTGTTTCGATTTAAAAGCCTCCTGTGGACATAGCCAATGTATTGGTGAAGCTTCATCTGGGATATTGTGTTCAGTTCTTCTCCCTCATGTTTAGGAAGGATGAATTCAGACTGGAAGAGGTGCAAAGAAAGGGTACAAGGATGATCTGCGGCATGGTGAACCAGCCTTATGAGAGGAGACTTAACAAGTTTGGCTTGTTTAGCCTAGCCAAAAGAAGGTTGATGGGAGATATGATTCCTCTCTATAAATACATCAGAGAGATAAATACAGGGAGGCAGAGGAATTACTTGACTACAGCGCCAAAGTGGACGCAAGAACAAATGGATACAAACTGTCCATCAGAAAATTTAGACTTGCCTGGCCTATCCCCCTACAGTCAAGGGTAGGTCAGTCTTTTCTCACAACATGACTATCAGATTCCTTAAAAGCCTGAAGAGACTTTACTCTCCGATCAGGGATCTTATATGTCTGTGAGACCTGAACTTAATTTTATCAAGACTCATGGGTCCCCCATCTGAACCATTGGCTTCTTGCTCTCTGCTGCTTCTTTCACTGAAGATCACTTTCCTTTTGGCAGTTGCTCAGCACAAAGGTCTCAGAGACTGAAGCACTTACTTTGAAACCACAAAGACAAGATCCAGCTGAGACACTCCCAGCCTTCTTATAGAAGTGCCACAGTTAACGATGACCAGGACATATTCCTCCCAGTGTTCTTCTCAAAACCAGACAGATCTGGTGGGGAGCCTAGATGGCACAACCTGGGAAAGGTCTAAACCCTTCAGCAGGGCCACACAGCTCTTTTGTTACATTGGCAGAAAGTAGGAAATCCTGCTGGTTTCCTTCCAAAGAGTCTTCTTGAGGTTAACTTCCTGTATCAAGTTTGGGTATGAGCAGGTAAAGCTGCCTTCATCAGCAGTCGTTACAGCCCAGTCTGTCGGGGCCCAAGCCTCATTGCCTTCCTGGCACAGCTGCTGACCCATGACATCTGTATTGCTACTGCCTTGTTTTTGGTCAATACCTTTACATCCAATTGTGTCATTATCCAGCAGTGCCAGGATGATGCCCGCTTTGACAGAGCAGTGCTGCAGATAGCACATCCATGAACTCTGAGCCCACCTCCAGTGATACAGCTTATGAGTCATCTAGCATGGAATCAATATGAGCAACTACTCAAAGAAGAAAAATGTTCACTAACCTGTAACTGTTGATTTTTGGGATGCTGCTCATTAATTCCATGACTGACTGACTAAATTATCGCCATCAGAGTTAACAGCAAGAAGGAACAAAAAGGGTGCTGAGTTGGCAGCACCTCATATACTAGCACAGGGCTCCATGGTGCTGGATACTGCTAAGGCAAAAATCTCTGGTAGCCATGCACGTGAGCAGTCACTTACTTAGCAAGGAATGGAGATGGGCAATACATCTCAAAGAAAAAAAGTCAAAAAAAGTTAACTGTTTTTTGTTGAAGGATCTTCAAGCTTAGAGCACTTGACAAAAGTTAATTTAGGCTGAACAAATCCCCACCATGAGAGAAGAGAGTCATTTTATTCCCATTTTATAGATGAGTAGGGCAATGCATATTGTTGAAATTCCCTGCACTGAGATTGTCTAGAGGGTGGCCTCATACCCCTTTTTCTTCGTGGGACAGGTCTCTCATCTAGCTAGTTATCTATGAATTTGATTTCCTCATCTTCATAACATCTCAGCATTCATTTGGTTTTGCTGCATGTGGCGAGTGAATTTCACCCAGAGAGATTGTAATTTGCTTTAACCACTGTAAGTCATTCCCCCAGAAAGCTACACTAAATATATAGAGTAATGAGAAATAAGTGCTGAGTGGAAATCTGGGGCAGAGTAGTCACTATAAATTTGGGGGGAAGGTAAAACAAGTCAACATGTGTGGCTGTTGTCTATCATGTTTATTTAGTGGGAGTTTGATCTAGCAGCTAAAGCACAAGACCAAGAAACAAAGATCGGTTTGCCATTGATTTTCTGCATAATGTTGGGCAAGTCATTTAACCCATTCCCACATCTGCAAAAGGGGAATAGCAATACTTGTTTTTAAAGCACACTGTGGTCTTCAAAAGAAAGGCACCAGAGATGTGCAAAGTATTAGAACTACAAATTGGAAATATTTGTGTATATTCTACTGATGCAAATTACACTTCCCCAGTCAAAAAATTAACCTTAATTTTAAAGATGTAAAATTTAAATTTACGGTTAAAATTTGTTTACTTGCTCATGGCGTCACAGTCTTTGGCTCGGAGCCTACCATTCTGATTTTTTTTTCTGGTTTTTAAGCTTCTCTTTTCCTTCATCACCCATCACTCTCTGTGTTGTTCCCACGGTGCATGCTGAGAAATAATTGTCCATCACCCTTCCACCCTACTAAACATTTCCATGTGGGGGGTGGGCAAGGGGAGGAAGGAAATCCAAATTGGAGATGGAGAATCACAATCAATCAAAAAAAAATCTCCTAAACTAAAAGGGATGGTTAGCTGCTTCTTGTCACAAAATTATTGATATTCATTGCAAAATATTGCTTTTTATATCACTGTCTGTGTGTGGCTTTTAAATAAAGTATCAGACATAATCCATGTTTTTATTTAAATTATATAAAATAGTCATTTATTGAGCTACATTTTAAATTACCACCTGCAATATTATTGTTCAATAAAAATAGCTTAATATTTTCACTGCAAAGTTTGTTCATGAACTTTATTTTTAAAGATATTTGTAATCGTTGACAAACATGGGCCATTTTACCAGGAGAAATATTTTTTTAAAGAGTTTGCTAATTACCAGCAAAAGAGCAAAGAACTGTGTGGTATGATACATTGCAGCATCAATTTACAAATAAGTATATTTTTTTCTAGACTAAAGAGCAAAAACTCTAATCAACTGCAATACTTGGTTGCAACTTCTGTAATTTTACCAGGCCTTCTGAGAATTATACTTAAATATATTTTAAATATATTTTAATCCTTTTTATATTGCACGTTTGTCAGTCCACCTGAATTTGCATCATTTTTGGAGTTAACGCATAGATTTGTTAAGACATCTTAAAAATATTAAGACACCAGCCTTACCAGAGACTTGCTAATGCAGTCTTTGGCTACTGTAGCAAGGCTGATGTGTATTGGCGAATTCACATTAGCATAGCCACTACTTGTCCTGCACTAGATAATGGACTCAAAGGTTAAGAGCAAAGGATCTCAACAGATCCAATCAGTGGAGCTTTTCCAGGGCTAATTACCTCTTTACTGCGCTGACTCTAATGTGACATGTTTATTGCCTTAACTAACAACTCATTAGCTTAGTTGATGTTTTTGTCAATATTAATTCGTTCATTTAAGCCA
Organism: Podocnemis expansa; assembly: GCA_007922195.1. Lineage (NCBI taxonomy): Eukaryota > Metazoa > Chordata > Testudines > Podocnemididae > Podocnemis > Podocnemis expansa. The sequence continues at coordinate 5,936,834 of ML682015.1, read as the reverse complement.
AGTCAAACCTTAAACAAAGATGTCCAGACTGAGAAACTGGCAAGAGTGACTTTTGTTTAGTTCATCTTTTTTCTGTAGCTCAATTTAAACAAGAGAAATGTTGACATGAGAAATATTTAGAGTACTTTTCTGAAGGAAGCAGGGTATTTATCAATGTGCTAATGTTGGTTGCATATGACGCTTTTTTTTTTTTTTTTTTTACAAAAAACAAATGCTTGGGAAATAGAATTCAAGTAAACTAAAGCACGTGCTTCATAGCTAAACATGTATCAAGAAGCAATTAAAGTACCAATTAACATGAATTTTCTGGGAAGGCATGTCAGTTTTAGATGCTCTAAGCTGTTCAATATGATGAGCAGTTTGTTCAATAAACAAAAACAAGCAGCTGAGAGAAGTGTAGTTTTTAAGAACTGGCTAGAGAAATTCCAAAGGGGTAGCAGTGTTAGTTTAGTTCAGCAAAACAAACAAGGAGTCCTGTGGCACTTTAAGACTAACAAATTTATTTATCCCATGAGCTTTCATGGGAGAAAATTCTACTTTGTCAGGTGCTTTGAAGCTTTTTGTTTGTTGCCTAGTGAAAAGCTCATAAAAATCAATACTTTATGTATACCACCATAAGTATATCAATTAATGTTATTAAAAAGGGGTAATGTACAACTGCATAGACATAATGATCAATTACTTTTATTTAGCAAGTTTACTTTAACTATCACTCACATTTTATAAACAATTACTAGTTAATTGCTTTATTTTAATAGAAACTGTTTAAAATAAAATTAAAAATTACAGTTACTGAACATACAGCATCTGGGCTTGGATTTTAATCTGCTGGGTTTTTGGCTGAAGCATTATCTCTTTTCTTGTTACTGTTTTTCTAAAAAGGCAAAAAAAAAAAAAGGGAGGTGAAAAATTTACTTTACATTAAACAGAGCAGAAACTGATGACTGGTATAGTAGTTTTACTTTGATCCAAAAGATTCTGTAGCCAGGCAGCCATTACTAGTGGTTGCATTTAGCTGTTAATTCAGATGGAGCAGATGTCAAAGAAAATCTGAAGTTGTTTTTTTTTTTTTTTTTCCCAGAGGAGTGGCTAACTTAGTCTAGTTCAGCAAAACGAACAAGGAATCCTGTGGCACTTCTAAAGACTGACTGATTTATTTTCCTCATGACCTTTTGTGGGCGAACTCCCACTTTGTCAGTTTTTTCTCCTCTCTGGCTTCTTACCAAGTGGGACTTTGCCGACAAAAGCTCATGCAAAAAAAATAAATGGGTTAGTCTTTAAAAGTGCTACAGGACTCCTTGTTTGTTTTGCTGATGTTACTGTGTTATCTGTAGTGTCATAAATGTTCTTAGTGCTTTACTAACCACAAAATTGCAGGGACCCGGCTCCAAATAGCCAACAGTCAGAATCAGATAAATCTAATAGGTTGGGGTCTGAATGAAGTGGGGCAGTGTGTGAGGAGGTTGCCAGTGTAGGATCAATGTAACATCTGTTCACAAAAGTGAGGGTGTGTAAAAGTGCACAATTTTATTCTTGTAAACTGATTTTCCTTTCAGACATCTTTTATTTATATGCTGTAATCAAATATTTGGTTACCAAGAGATGCCACTGAGGATGTGAAATTTCACAGAGAAGTTTCTTCTTGCTAACTTGCAAGTAACACCTTCTTTAAACACAAAACAGTTGGTTACTCACCATAACTGTCCTCCTTCAAGATGGGCTGCTCGCATACATTCAGTTACAGGTGTCTACGTGCGCATGGTAGCTCAGAAAGTCTTTAGCATTAGCCTGTCAGATCAGGGCTCACGGCCAATGCCCCCTCCACGCCGCAGCTATATAGGTGACCATGACCCTGACCCTCCCAGTCCCATATACCTTTGCCAACTCCATTAGCGGGAACGGTGGAAGGGACCTGAATGTATGTGAGCAGCCCATCTCGAAGGAGGACAGTTACGGTGAGTAACCAACCGTTCTCCTTCGAGCGCTGCTCACATCATTCAGTTACAGGTGACTGCTAGTCATACCCAAGGATGGTGGAAGGAGTTACAGTCTACCCACACTGAGTACAGCTCTGCCCACAGCGGCATCATTTCTCACCTGTTGGGCAATGGTGTAGTGCGTCATGAAGGTATGTACCAATGAACACGTAGCAGCCCTGCAGACCTCTTGGATCGAGACCTTAGCGAGGAAGGCCGTGGAAGACGCCTGAGCTCTGGTAGAGTGGGCTCTCACAGTCTCTGGGAGAGGCATGTTTGACCTTCCGTAGTAGTCTTTAATGCAGTTCACAATCCATTTGGAGATGCATTGGAAGGATACTGGAGAACCTCTCATGCGTTCCGCGACCACCACAAACAGTTGGGGGGTCTTGCGGAAGGAACGGGTGCGCTCACTGTAGGTTAGGAGTGCTCTCGTCACATCCAGGGTGTGCCACCGTCTCTGGTTTTCCGTTACCTGAGGGTCTGGATAGAAGACTGGCAGGCAGATTTCTTGAATCATGTGGAAGGGGGTGGGGACCTTGGGCAGGAATGAGGGGTGGTGATGCAGGACCAGCTTGTCAGGAAAGAAAACTATGTATGGGGATTCAGAGGATAGGGCTCGTAGCTCTGAGACCCTTCTGGCCAATGTAACGGCCAACAGGAAGACCACCATCCAGGACAGCACTAGCAGGGTGGCTGAGTCTAAGGGCTTGTATGGTGGTTCTGTCAGAGCCTGTATCACCACGTTCAGGTCCCACTGCAGGGTGGGGTTACGGACATGGGGAAAAAGTTTTCCCACTCCTTTCAGGAATCTATGGCAGATGGGGTGTGAGAAGAGTGGGACCCCATCTGTCGTTTGGTGAAAGGCTGAGATTGCTGCCAAATACACTTTCAGTGATGACAGAGATAGGCCTTTCTCCCTTAGGTCAAGAAGGTAATCTAAGGTTGCCTGTACTGGTGCGGAAATAGGGTCTGTGTTTTTATCACGGCACCAAGTGGAGAAGTGATTCCATTTTGCGATATAGGTGGACCTGGTGGAGGGTTTTCTGCTACCAACCAGGACCTTTTAAACCCTATCCGAGCAGTGTCTCTCTGGCTCACTGAGCCAGAGAGCATCCAGGCTGTCAGGTGCAGGAGGCCCAGGTTGGGGTGCCGAAGGCGTCCCGAGTGCTGTGTCAGAAGGTCCGCCCACCGTGGGAGGCGGAGCGGGGTCCTCACTGACATGTTTTGTAGGAGAGGGAACCAGTGTTGCTTGGGCCAGTCCGGGGCTATCAGGATGACGAGTGCCTCATCCGTGAGGGCCTTCAGAAGCACCCTGTGAATCAGGGGAATTGGTGGGAAGGAGTACATTAGGACTCCCGACCAGTTGAGGAAAAGGCATCACTGAGAGACCCCTTCTCCTGACCTCAGAGGGAGCAGAACTGAGGGCATTTGTGGTTCTGCACTGTGGCAAAGAGGTTGATCTGAGGGGTTCCCCACCTGACTGTCAGCAGAGAGAAAACCTCGCTGTGGAGGGACCACTCGTGATTTGCCAGCAGCTTTCTGCTGAGTGAGTCTGCTATGCCATTGTCCACCCCGGGGAGATGGGCAGCAGTTGGCATGAAGTGATGGTCTATCGCTAGTTGCCACAGCTTGGTTGCTTCTTTGCATAGGGCCGAGGAGCAGACTCCCCCTTGACGGTTCATATAGAACACGGCTGCTGTGTTGTCTGAGAGGATTTGGACCACTCTGCCCTGGATCTGGTCCAGGAACGTCATGCAGGCCAGTCTGATGGCCCTGAGTTCCTTTACATTTATGTGGAGGAGACTGTCCTTGGGGCTCCAGGCGCCTTGTATGGAGAGGCCCCCGGACAGGTGGGTGCCCCACCCCAGGTTGGAGGCATCCGTTATCAGGGTTACTGCAGGTTTGGACGCCCTGAACGGGATTTCCCCCATCACGAAGTCGGGGTACTGCCAGATTTGGAGGGACTCCAGGGCATGCTGGGGTACCAAGATTACCTTGTCAAGATGGTCCTATTCTGGTCAGAAGCTTGTGGTGAACCAGAGCTGGAACAGTCGCATCCACAGGCGGGCTGTTTGGATTATTGATGTGGCCGCTGCCATGTGCCCCAGGAGCTGCATGCATCTGCGCGCTGTGGTCAACCCAGGTGCCTGGAGCTCCGTGATGATGGTGCAGATGGACCGAAATCTTGACAGGGGCAAGGATGTGATGCTTTGCTGAGTGTCCAGGCGTACCCCAATGAATTCTATGTCCTGGGTGGGGCAAAGCTTGGACTTTTCCAAGTTTATGCAAAAGCCCGGGAACTCGCACAGATTCATTACGATGTTGACATGGTCTTGTACTTATCGACTTGACTTGCCCACTATGAGCCAGTCATCCAGGTAGAGGTAGATTCTTACACCCCTCCTGTGTAGGAACACTGCAACCAATGCGACACACTTTGTGAACACCCTGGGGGCTAGCGATAACCCGAAGGGCGGGCGGTGAACTGGTAATGGCGTTGTGCCACTACAAACCTGAGGAACCACCTGTGGTGGGGCTGGAAGGCTATGTGGAAATAAGCGTCCTTTAGGTCAAGGGCTGCGAATCACAGTCCTGGCTGGGGACAGGGAGGGAATGATCTGTGGTGGGGAGATCATGCGGAATTTTATTTTCTTTATGTTTTTGTTGAGAGCTCTAAGGTCTAGGATGGGCCGTAGGTCCCCGTTGGGTTTGGAGACCAGGAAGTAGTGGGAATAGAATCCTTTACTGCATTCCCTCTTGGGAACCTTTCCGATGGCTCTGAGGGAGAGCAACTTTTGGCATTCGGCCTCGAGCTTGCCTAGTAGATTGGGGTTCTCTGGTATTATGGGAGGGGATGGTTTCCTGTCATGGGGGGTTGAGAGGAACTGGATGTGGTATCCTCTTGCTACTGTGTCGAGGACCCACTGGTCCGAAGTGACTCGGGTCCACCATGGGGCGAAGTGGCGGAGGCGGTGGGGGGAGAACAGGGCCTGTGGGACGCTGCCCTCGGAGGGACCGTCAAAATGCTGTTTATGACCTGACGAACGGTCCGACCCTTGCCCATGCCGCCCCGACTGGGAGGCGCCTAGCTTACCCTCTTTACCTGCCCGGCCTTTATCCTTGTCCAGGTCCCCGAGGTGGCGCTGGGGAAACTGGAGAGATCTTGGGAACCGGGTCTGCAGCTGTTGTTTCAGTTGCTGTAGCTGCTGTTGTAGCTGGTGTGACTTCAAGAAACGTCTAACAGGTTGCAGGGTGTAGATCCCAAGGGACCTCAAAGTGGCCCTCAAGTCCTTCATACCATGCAGCTTCGCGTCTGTGGAAGATGCAAAGAGGTCGGGTCCTTTGAAGGGAAGGTCCTGAATAATTTGTTGCATCTGCGTGGAGAGGCTGGAGTTCTGGAGCCAGGCCAAACGACGCATCACCACTTCCAATGCCACTGCATGCCGCTGTATCCACTGCATCCCAGGTTGCCGCAAGCGCGTCCCTGGATGGTCTCTCTCCCTCATCCAGCATTGCTTCAAAGTCTCTCAGGCGATCCTCACGGTTGACTGATCTGAGATTCCGTAGAGCTTCCCACAGGTTGAAGATGTAGCGCATCATCAAAGCAGAATGGTTTGAGATGTGCAGCTGGAAGGCGGCAGAGGAGTAAACTTTCCTGCCGAGTAGGTCGAGCCTCCTTGTCTTTTTGTTCTTGGGGGTGGTGCTAGGTTGCCCTTGTCTCTCCCTTTGGTTGAGTGCGTCGACCACCAAGGACCCTAGGGCCCAGTGGTGAAACAAGAAGGGAAAACATTTCGGGGAGATGGAATATTTCTTGTCTGCTATTTTGGACACTGGCGGGATCAAAGAAGGCTTTTGCCAGCATTCCTGAACAATGCGGAACACCCCGGCGTGCAAGGGGATTCTGACCTTAGCCAGTGGGGCTTGACGACATGCGTCAAAGAGGGAGTCATCCTCCACCTGGATTACCCCTAGCTTGAGCTTCAGGTTTGCCGCCATGTAGCGGAGAAGGTCCTGTTCGACGCGAGGATCCCCTTCGCAGTCGGTGGACGTGTCAATTAATCTCTCGTCAGGCGGTGAAGATGATGGGGCCCTTGATCTGCTTCGTTGTGTAGAATCAGGCTCCGGCTCGTTGTCGGAGAAATCCGAGGACTCCGGTGCAGGCGAACGTGCGTACTGGGAGGAGGTGTCGTCTGCTGTCGCATTCAGCCAGTCGAGAGTCCATTCGTTGTGCGGGGACCTTGATGGCGGCATAGGCATTATGAGGGGGCCAGGTGTTTCTCCCGATGGGTGCCTGCGCCGCATGCTTGGTGAGACGGAGCTTTTGCGGGCTCGCTTTCTCAGGCGATCCTCCTGGGAAGGAAGAAAGGGATCCTCCGAGGATGGCCTGGATGACGTCGTCCCCAATAGTAGGCAGTCCGGTACCAAGAATTCCTCAGAGACGCGGTGAGGAGCCGTAGAACTTGGGCCTGGTACCGGGTTCAATGGTCCCGGGTTCAAGAGAGGCGAGGAGTCCTGAGACGGTACCGGCATCGGTGCAGGTGTTGTCGGTGCCGAATCTGATGGTACTGGAAGTGGGGTTATTGGTGCCGGTGCTGGGTCCAGCGGTACCGGGCTTGGTGGCAGCGCCAGGCTTGCCAGCAGTGCTGGACTCGCAGGCGATGCCGGACTTGTGGACGGTGCCGTGTCCAGCGATGCTGAGGGAGGCGGTGCCATTGTGGCCGGTTGCCTCGTGTTCTGCACCAAAGCTGGATTTAAGCACCCTTGGTGAGCCAGTGCCTGAGCCATGGCCCTGCTCAGGGTGGCTGGGAGGCTTCCGGGAGACCGGCGAGGTCGGTGCCTGGATGGTACCGTGGAGGGCCGAGATCTTGGGCCTGGTACCAGGGATCGGCAGAAAGCCTGAGCCAGGGCCGATCAAGGGTCTGGCGGAGCGCTGACGGCTCACCTGCTTTTGAGCAGAGTGGCTCCGGTCCCCAAAATGAGGCGGAGGCGATGCTCCCTTTCCAGTCAAGTCTTCTGCTTGAAGGATTGGCAGATGGGGCAGTCCACTGTGATGTGGAACCCACCCAAGCAAGCAAGGCACTTCTTGTGTGGATCGTCCATTGGGAAAGCCTTGCAGCATCCTAAACACGGCTTGAATCCTGGCATTTCGAATTCCGCATGAAAGAACGGGCCCTTGCATTTCACAAGATAATGCTGATCTGAACCAACGCTGATGGCAGAAAAAGGAACTGAGAGGGTCAGTGTCATGGTCACCTATATAGCCACGATCACAGCGTGGAGCGGGCATTGGCCATGCGCCCTGACCTGACAGGCTAACGCTCAAGACTTTCCGAGCTACCATGCGCTGCAGCACATAGACACCTATAACTGAATGATGTGACCCGCGCTCGAAGGAGAACTTGCATTTGGGCTGTGCACTAAAGGGTTCTTTGAGACAAAGACTCTTCGTCCTAGGCAATAAAGAAACTTGCTGCTGGCTTATGTAGGTTGACTTGGGCTAAGGGACTGGTTGTTCAACTGTGGTGTAGATATTTGAGCACAGGCTGGTGCCTGAGCTCTGGAACCCTTCCCTCTGGTAGGGTCCCAGAGCCTGCACTTCCACACCACAATTAAATAGTGTCTTGCCTGAATCGCATGAGCCTGAGTGAGTTGGCACAGACTAGTGGCAGGTGTTTCATTGCAGTGTAGATGTACCCGTTGTACTTGCTGCCAAGTTCATGTGGCTGTGGTGTCTCCTATAGCTCAAACACCCATGTTCTGTAAGGTGAGTGATCTCTGCCCTTTTTTCTTCACCTTCCCATTCCCGTCTCACTCCACATTTACCCTGCGCAGTCGGACACTAGGGTCCTGCATAACTGAACTCCATAACCTGCAGAGCATACTCATCCTTTGGGCTAGCTCCCCAGCATAGTTACTAGAGCAAAGTTGGCTGATCGATGCATTCAAATGGCTAGAAGACATCTTCCAGCACCTGGGCCTTACCCTTGAGCTGCTTTCTGCACAGCTACTATTCCATGGGGCCCTGGTAGTGGTGGCATGGTGGGATTTATGGTGATCCAGAATTTGGGTGGAAAACTATCCAGCTCTCACCTACTACGTGCTTTTCTGACAGGTACCTACTTTCATGTGACAGTCAAAATTTGGCTCTCAGTGTAACTTGTTTTGCTTCTTCACTCTTTGATAAAATGTGACACAAGTTAGAATTTTAAAAAACAAACAAAAAAGCCCCAAAACTTTGTGTAGACTTATATTAACATCAAGTGATATCCAGTGCAAATAATTGTTCTCCCTGCCTTATAAGTTGGGTGTTTTATTATACTTGAATTCCCCTTTTTTAAAGTCAGTCACTTAAAGCAGAAACAGAAGAATACGATATGGCACCAAGCCACCTGTGCTCTGTGACCTGCCCGGATGGGGGAAGGGCTTCATTCACTTTGTAACACATTATTAATTCATTTGGCATTCCCTGTAATAACATAAATCATCAGAAATTCATTTAGTTTTAAAGTGCATATAATATGTAATCTCAAAGGGTTGTCATTATAATTGAGCTATTAATTAATGTAGCATTATTTTAATGTGACCTCCTCCTTCTCTCTCTGCTATTCAGCCCCCGACATTGGTAGTTAGTTGGTAGCTGTTCCTTCATGTGTATTCAGGATATTTGTAATATTTTAAGTTAAGCCCAGGCTAATAACACATCCAAATGTTCCTCTGTCTCCTTGTGTGCTTTCATTTACTACAGGAGGTAAACTGGTGCAGTGAGCAGCATTTTGGAAATGAATGTTATACACTACCAGAGTGAAGTACAAGAACAGAATGCTATGGCTCATAAATAATTTTCCTCTGGCAATTTATTGCACTAAAGAAGTTTTAGTATGAAAAGTTTTCACACGGTTTCTGTCCATTACTGAAAGGGAGAAAAGAGGCTTCTCCAATGCTCAGCTTTACCTTTCCTGTAGAGCAATTCGTTGTTTCACTTGTAGCAAGAGTCGCCATCTGTGCAACTTAGACCGGGCAAGAATTTCAATCTGACTATTGCTGATTCTTCTTTTTCTGTCATTTCACTTTCTAATGCCTTGCTGTGATAGATCTAGGAAAGGGTGCACATTTGCTGAGCTCAGTGTCTTAGTTTATCAGATTCAAAGCAGTGGTAGTCTAGTTCTGCAAAACAAGCGAGGAGTCCTGTGGCACTTAAAGACTATAGTTTTTAAGTGCCACAGGCTCCTTGCTTAGTTTATTATCAGACTGCCAAGAAATTTCCCACTTTCAGGTTTCTGTCTTTGTTTCTTGTGAGGTAGCTGCCTGTAGAAGTTTCACTGTGGAGAGGAGGCCAGGGTCGTTTTCTGACATCACCCGAGGAGCTGAAAGCAGCAACTTTTAATCAAAGTAAATCAAGTGGCACCTATGAATAATAGTCATTATTGGATTCAGTTTAAGGGAAATATTGGTGAAATACACTATTACACTTAGGAAACTGCTCTATTTTTGCAAAATATTTCACAACAGTTACATCCCCAGACAACACTGTTAGCTTAGATTGAAAGCCCCTCCTCTTTGACTTTTCAAAATATGCCATAAGGGATCTATTAAGTAAAGGCTAGAACTTGTATCCTGATTAGACACGGTCACAATTAGGGATGGCTGGGAAATGGGGACTTTTATCCCCCCCCCCCCCCCAACGCCCCGAAAACATTTCTGCCAGCTCCATAAGCCAATTGAAAAACAGTAAAAATAAGTCTGGGGAAAAAAATTCTACCAACTCTAGCCACAACTCTGACCAAAAATCAATATACAATTTGAGTTACAGTAGGTTGTGGTTAGACTGTGAAAGTGTTTCACTGAAATATGGAAAGCTACACCATTTAGAGCCCAATGTGCTTTGCATAGTGTGCTCATTTTAAAAAATGCTCTCAACTTTAGTTTTTTAATTGGCTAATTAAAAATCTTGTTTCTAATGAATTGCTTCCAAAATTATTTACAGGTTTTATACAACTTTTTCTCCTCCTTACTGATGTCTATAAGAGCTTTTTCAGTTATTTAGTTTCTCACTTGCTTACTGACTACACAGGACAAAGGGCTAATTGACTGTGCACAAAGTGCAGTGAAATCCAGGCTTTTAAAAAAAGACCCCTGTAATCTCCTTTAGTCCTAGTAATTTTAAGGGTTTAAACAAAAGTGACAAGTTTGTCACACACAAATATGATGTTTCATTGATGATCTTGTGGCCCATTAAGATAATATTTTGGGACTATATGGTTTGAAAATTAACGTTGCAGTATTCTCCACTGAAATTTTTATATTTAAGATACAATGTGAATACAGAAATTGCCTGACGAGTCAAATCAGTGGGCTGTCTAGTCCTGAATACATTTTTTTTGTCTCACGAACAACTTGTTAGTGCCTGCTATTTCAACAATCAAGAGGTAGAAACAGGATAGACTACAGCATTTTTAATGGAGTACAAAGCTGTTTTAACCTCCAGTTACATTGGTCAAAATTTGTTCCTGATTGTGGTGCCTTAAGGACATTACCATCTGATGGCTGTTCAGTGACCATTTTAACATGCAATAGCGAACTCAGTCTAGCTCTTAATGGACACATAGCCTCATCACAAAAATACATTCACAGTTGACATCAGTTTTTGTGTCCTCAGCAGAGAGGCTCACGTTTGAGTGGAGACAGAATAGCATTTTATCCCAGTAGAAGACTGAGGGGCATTAGTAAGGTGCAGTGATGCTGTACAGAGAACTATTCCAGACCATTCGTGTGTTAATTTATCCAAATGTTCTTGAAAAGAATTGTTTTTTTTACGTGCAGATACTTGCATGCTCATGCTAAATAGTAGATGAGATAAATATATATTGATGAGTTTGCTTTATTATTTTTTTTAAATTGAGCCACAGTATTTGGGGGACAAGTATCATAACATGTCACTCTTCAGGCTCAGTTAACTTGATGTCCCTGTTCAAAAGTCATTTGGATGTTTAAAGTCAGGTAGTTCAGTTTGTCACATACCAAGTATAAAAAAAGAGGAGAAATGTTTTGAACTGATAAACTTATCATGATAAATCTTGTTATCAAACTGTATCAACAGTGTGATGGCATTGTTGTGATTTAGCTTCCTGCCCATTAGCAGGAAAGAACAGTAGCTTTTGGTGAGAAGGGATACAATCTCGTGCAGCAGCCTGACTCGTCTCATTAGTGGTAATCTTGTACGTTATATAAACCCAAATCCATATATTATGTGAGATTTAAATGATGGATATGCATGCAGACCATGCTATATACTTGTTCATTAATAATGTGTTCTGAAACTTATTTACAATATATTTTTCGCTGATTGCCACCTATATTTAAATACTCATAAAACATTATTTTACTTGGTTCCAGCGCAGTTATACTACATACAGTTTTCTAGTTCAAAAATAAAATCTTTCTGCAAAGAAATTATGTAGAGGTTCTTCAGTTTCTTACCATAGAATGGCTACAGTTTCTGACCTAGGTACATATTTCCCCAAGTTCAGGAGAGATAATAAGCAATTGCAAAGAAGCCAACGCTCTTAAACAGGTTAAAGTTTTCAAGTGGTTTGCTGTCGGGTTAGTATAAAATCAAAATAATGCAAATTAACACACACTTTCTCTGCTTCTTACCATTACCAACACCTGCCCTGCCTCAGGAAAACAAACATACAAAAAAACCTGCACAGACAAATAAACAGTAGCTGAAACCTTTATTTTATTTTATTTTATTTTATTTTATTTTTTGTTTAGTTATAGTAGAGCTGCCTCAGTTAACCACATCTCTAGAAAAATTTTCTATTCTAAAGTAATTCCCACCTCATACCCTTTTTTGGACAGAAGTGTCTACCAGCCCTAGTCTCCGCCTGAGACGAAGAGAATATTATGTACCCACCTCATAGAGGTGGTGTGAGGATTTTTCATGTTTTAAAGCACTTTGGAAAAATAAAGCATTTATGAATTATACTTGAAAGTATTATTTAATGTGTTCTGTGATTTTAAAAAGGATTTCCTGGACTTGTCTCTATTTGTGTCTCAGATTTCTTCCCTTTTGCTCCTCCCTTTATAGAATAGCATCACAAGGTGATTCTGGGCCTTTGTGAGGTTGCAGGGCCAGTGCACAAGGCCCTCATTGGCTGTCTCCCAATTAGGCATAAAACAGGGCGCCTTGAGTCCCAGAGGCTGGAGATCCTCAGTGAGAGACCGACCTGGAAAGTCAGCGCTAGCAGGAAATGAGAGCTACTGGAGGTTTTCTGTGGTTCCTGGTGAAGGCAGAAGAGCAGCAAGAGGAGTTTGAGAGATGAGCCTGGGGGGCTGAAGGCCAGGGAGGTGCAATTACCTGCTGGCTCTGAGGCAGAGCAAAGGTCTGGAGTGTACTGAAGTCAGGGGAGTAATGGAGGAACTTACCTGATGACATCTTCAGGGCAGGGAGAGGTGGACCCCAAGAAATAGCAGGATCGCCAAAGGGAGTGAAAGATGCTCTCAGCAGAGAAAATGTGGAAGAGTGGGATTTCACTTCGGCTGGAGGTGTGGTGGTGGGAAAGATAAGGAAGGATTTATAGCAGGTCCAGTGGTCAGAGGCATTGTTGTGTCATACATGGGGCTTTGAGGGACAAGATGTAGGGCAAGCTTGACAACTATTAAGACTTTTGGTAGTAAATGGATTTTAGGTTGAACTTGTAGGGACTGTGCTGTCTAAGATTTTGATAGTAAACAAGACCTGATAAGAGATCTTGTATGAAGTCATTTGGTTACCAGAGTGGGGAAAGTGAGGCAAGGTACTGCTGCATGACCCCAGGCCACCAGAGAAACACAGAAGCAGCGAACTCTGCTACCAGTAGTCCTACAGAAAGACGACAATGGGATGGAATCAATAGTCTATAAATATTACTGTAGCCTCTAATAGAGAATTATTGCTTTTGTATAGCTAAAACCACCCTGAAGAGTTTTCTGTTAGGCACACAATTCTTTATTAAATTCTACAGGGTGGTTCAAAATCCTATGGAAGGGTTATCCCTTTTTCTGTTGAATTTTGTAGGATATTTTGGTAAGCATCTTGTTCTGGCTTACAAGTGGAAATGCCTTCCCCAGTGCTATTCCTTTTCTATGGAAAAAATTTGCTGCGTCTTTCTGTCTCATTTTAGAGCATACCTTTCCTTGTCAGGCTTTTTCCTCTTATTCACTTACCTGATCTGTGATTGCATAATTTAATTTGCTAAAGGGTTGACATGCCATTTATGATGCACATTCTAAATTAAATGGGCTCCTGGTCCTGCAAAAGATTTTATATAGTATTTAGTACTACTACTAAATCTTTTCATTGCAGTACACCTAGATGTCTTGGTGAGGGTCCAATTGTGTTGGACATAACAAAAAGCTGATCCCTACACCAAAGAGGTTGTCATTGATATTGTTAGGACTTTGCACCTCTCCTCTCATTGTCCTCTGGACCCTTTTACAGGATCAAGGTCTAATGTTTTATTGTACTCTGTGACTAAATTTCCATACTTTACTCTTATTAGTTGTAACTGTTTAAAAATAACAAAGCAGAATCAATTCACTAGCTTTCTTTTTATTGTACTAGTTTTTTATCCTGTTTTGCATGGCAGGTAAGGCTTTGACATACCTTCTGCTGCATCCACCGAGCCCCAAACTTCCTCCACACAGCACCATCCGCAGAACTGCCATTGATCTGATTGGGAGAGGTTTTACAGTATGGGAGCCTTACATGGATGTCTCCGCTGTATTAATGGGCCTTTTGGAGCTCTGTGCTGATGCTGAAAAGCAACTTGCCAAGTATGTATTTAACATAGTAAGTGCATGTGTGTGTGCGTGTATGTTCTGCTTTTGGTGCACCTGTTAGCATACATGAAAATACAGAGATCTGACAAATATATTGAACTAGGGAAGGAAACCCCCTTCTGTTTGAGCAATTTGAAATTTGACATTTATAGTTTTTGCTGGTTCTGATGTGTAATGTCAAACCTGATCTGCACTTAAAACTTAGATTGGCATAATTACAATGCTCATGGGTGTGAAAAATGCACATTCCGAAGCACTGTAGCTAGGCTAACATAACATCTGCTGGAAGATATAGCTGGGTCAACAGAAGAAAGCTTCTGTTGATCTAGCTACCACACTCGAGACAATTCCTACAGCAAAGGATAATATCCTTTTATCATTGTAGTCTGCTCTATTCTACAGGGTTATAGCAGGAGAGCTGTGGCACCATGGCTATGGTGCTGTAGGGCCTGGAGTGTAGTTATTGCCTAAGAAGGGAAAGGCTTACCTCATAGGGTATGTCTATACTGCAGTTAGTCAACTGTTGACTCAGGTTTGCACGCCTGAGACTGCCACGCTATTTAACTATAATGTGGAACTCCGGGGTTGGGCTGGAATCTGAATTCTAGGATCTTGTGAGATATGAGGGGCCGAGCACTTGGGCTGCAGCTGAACCTCAGAAAGCTACACTGCATTTAAACAGCCTCTTAGCCCAACTTTCTCAAGCTTGACTCAGCACGCACGGGCCAACAGCAAATGTCTAATTGCTGCATATACGTACACATAGACTAGAAGGATCTCTTACTATGTAAATGATGATACTCTTTAATAATTTCTGTAGTTGGTAGTTTGTCGTCACCGATACTTAACGTGTAGTTGGCCAACATTTTTCAGAATGTGGTCTTGGAGTGCAAAGTCTTAACCTACAAGTTCATTCTCTTATCAAATTTAGGCAAACAAATGTTACACATTATTTGTTAAGAAAATGTATTTTTCTAAACTCTTTTATTTATTGATTCTTGAAAAGCTAGTATTTTTCAGAAGCTTTTTGTCCACTCCTTTTTTCCAAATATATTTTTGTTATGCATCATTACATTTATCATGTGAACTAATAACTTTGGGTATTTTGAAAAATTAATTTTAGAAAAAAACTGTTACTTTGTTTAGAAGTACTATTAATTATATGTAAGCACAGTTATTTTCTGTGGCTACCTAGATTTTTATATTTTCCTGAAATAAACATGGTATGCTTAGGTAGCATCTGGATAAATTGTGGATTTAAATATCCTTAAGAAGTCGTGAATACCATAGAGAACAACAGGGATTACAGTATAATTTGATGGGCCCCAGAACCCTCAATCTCTGGACCTCCCCTCTTTTGCACCCTCCAGCCCCCCTTACCTGGCCAGAGCTGCTCCCTCCCTGAGCATGCTAAGGGTGGGAGATTTTAAAACTCTCCCACCTGACCACAGTTCACAGGCCAGGGCAGGGTGGAACATGTGTTCCACCCAATTTTTCTGTTTTTCAGGGCCCCAGAACTCTCACCCCTCAAATTTGTGGGCCCTGGTACTGCATTCCAGGGAGTTCTAGCTTACTTTAACCCCTGGAGCACAATCTGTCAGCTGGGTCATAAAACAACTTGTTATTTTGCCCTAAATAGGGATTTACAGTATACAGTGTCCTGTAGTATAAATCTTTTGGTCTGAGTAGCACATAGTCTACTTTCTGACTAAGTTTTTGTAATCAAAGTTCAACAGATCAAAAAGAGTAAAAATTCAAAATAAATATCACCACAATAGCATTGTGTAAAAATAATATACGGTATGTATGTCCCATTGTAAAAAATTTCTAAATTTACATCTTCTCAACTTGTGTTTAAAAGTTTCCCAAAATATGTTTTCAAAATGTTTCTAAAATTCAACAAGAACTTCCTTTAAAAAAAATCTGTGCTCCTTTTTCTTTATTGTAAGTAATTCCTCCTGAAAATACCAGTAGTTAAATGGAATCCAGCTTACTGTGAATGCATAAAGTTGCTTGCTTCCTGAAACCATTATGAAAGAAGTCACTTAGATTAAAGCATTTGAGCAGTGTATGGAAGAGGCAGGTCAAGCCTAGCAATTTTAGATCTCCTCCATGTTAGAGGTGGCAGGTAGTGCAAACATTGCAGGGGGAGGGAAGACAGAAGATCTGGCAGAGGGGCAGCTGTGTGAGGCAAACACTAAGCTTCAGGGACAGAAAAAACCACAAAGGTGGCTCCTGTTGTATTAATGTGGATGGAATATATAAGTTGAAGGTATTAATATATCCCTGTCAGTGTCCAGCAGTAAACTGTAGTAAACAAAATTCATAGCCTGGTATATAGAAACTTCAAACTTGTTTAGCACTGGGGGGGGGGACTTAAAAATCCTTTAACCTTTGATTAAAGATAAAGAAGGGGGGAAAGAATTGCTTTTGAAATATAGAATATTAAATAGGGCTTTCATATTAACATTATTTTTTTTGTTCTCTTATTAGCTGGAGATTTTAAAAGGAAAAACCCCTTTGTTTGCAAGTCTCAGATGCTAAGCAAAGGTGGTAATGCCTGATCTTTTGGGGGGTGGGGAGAGTTAGTTGAGAGGGGCAAGAGATGTTGCTGTTGCTCCTGTTAAAATCTGATCCTGTTTCATTAGTGGTGGCTGGGTTTCAGCTGGAGCTGGTTGGAGTGGGAATGTTATGTGGGTCCCTATATTTCTGTAGTTTTCTGGTCAGGACTTCTTTGAGGAGCAAGTTAGAGTCCCAGGACACAATACAGATGACAGTCATGATTGTGAAGCTCACTCCACTAGCCTGCATCTGTCCTTTTCTTCTTTCTTCTTTTTGTTCGTTTGTACCTTCCCGCAAAATCCTTTTTGTAAGAACCCAAAAGGGGCATGATGGTTGGAATAGTCTGTCTCCTCATAATTTTGTCCACCAGTTAGGCCCAACATCTAAAATTTTGGCTTATTAACTTCTGGCTCCTCATCTCCTTGTTTTTAAAAAACATAATTTCAGTGCAGTCCTTGAATCATATCAACTTGGCCTTTTTCTTTAGCCTAATTCAGTTATTCTGTTTCCAGTTCATACTTTTCCTCAACAAGATTTGTTGGTATAGTTTGCTGTAACATCTTATAAACTTTTACCTACATTGTATAGTTGAGTTCACCATTGAGGTAAATTTATAGGCCAAGTTCTCACGACAGAGACCCCTATGGCCAAAAACCAAGGACCTGGGCCTCTCTCAGGAAACGCAGGTGACTGGTGGGGAAGCAGACATCCTTTATATTTCAGAGCCTAGCTGCTGTTCTGCTTCATTCATGTCAGCAGGCTAGAGATAGGAGATTTTCGCTAGGCAGACTGTGGGCGAAAGGCAGGGGTTAAAGTGTAATTTGGTGGGTCCTGGAACCCTCCGAAATTTCCAGGCCCCCTTCATGAATGTCCAGGCCCCAACATGGATAGGTATTTGCACCCACTTCTCAGTACCACATGCATCGGTTATCGCTCCACTCCACCCTCCCCCAGCTACACACAGGCATCGCGCGTGCGCACATATACACACACACACACACACCCCCAGCTGCACGTAATGCCCAGCAGCATTCCCTATCCCCAGCAGTTTCATGCCCCCTCCAAAATCCCTCCCCCAGCTCCAGCACGGGGCTCCCCAGGGCCCAGCTGAGGCCTTACCTCAGCCGTTGGCACTTGTCCCTGCTTCCAGCAGTGGTGTGTCTGGGATTCAGTCAGTCACCAGCAGAGCCAGCCCTGGCTGACTGGAGAAGTTTCGGCTGGGAGCTGCTTCCCGGCCACAGGGTGCTTCCACCCTGAGCGTGCATCTGAGCATGCTTGGAGGGTGGGGAGATTTACAAACTGCCAGCTTGCCACAGCTCCCTGCCAGCCAGCTCCCATTTCTGTTTTTACGGGGGCCTGAAACGCTGTGTTTCAATGTGTTCCTCTCTTTTTAGGGGGCACCAGGATGCTGCCCTCTGAAAAATAGGGGCCCTGCAATGGAGTTCCAATGCATTCCCCCTTACTTTAACCCCTGGGGAAGGAAAGCCTAAAATCACTGAGCAGGATCTGTGGCAGCTGATACCACATTTAAATGATTTAAAGTACTTTCGATCATTGTCTAGTCAAAGCACAAGAGGCAGGATCGTGTCATTGCTTATTTAGATTCTGCTGCAACAAACTGTGCTCAGCAGTACCAGCATGTCTACCAGCCCATGCAGATGTAGTCTATTTGCTTCCACTGTGCATATTCAGGATGAATGAAAGGCTAATGGAAGAGAGCATAAGCAGACAAGATCTGTATGTTCCAGAGGGGGTAGCAGTGTTAGTCTAGTTCAGCAAAACAGACTAGGACAAACAAAACAAACAAACAAGGTGGCACTTTTAAAGACTAACAAATTTATTTATTGCATGAGCTTTTATGGGAGAAAATTGCATTTTGTGGGATGCTTTGAAGATCTATGTGATAGGCTAGGATGAACGCCAGTAGGGTTTTTGTAAACAGAGAGGCACTTTTGAACTTAATCCTGGTCGAATTGTAAGCTAGTTGAGTTGTTTGAGGATGGGGGTATGTGGTTGGGCTTCTTTGTAGATGTGAGAATGCAAACAGCGGTCTTGTGCTTATGTTAAATCTAGGGCACAGAGGCTTAGGGAAGTCATATAAAAAGTAGTTGAAAGGAAGGAAGGAATAAGGATGTTAACAGAAGTGGTTGTGATGGTTCTTGAGGTACACAGGACTGTGATTATCATCTTTATGCCTCTGCCTCCAGTGTGGAGGAGTTTTGCTTGTGATAACAGAGTACTAGCTCCCTAACACTAGCAGCCTTTTTAGCCACTTTTCTGTGAGCTGTGCCAGACCCATCTTTGCCTTGCAGGTTAACTAAAGGTGCACCTGAATTACTGAGTCCTCTTCAAGCATTCATCTTTGATATCCAGCCTTTGGCACTGGCTACTCGCAGAAATCCCGTATTCTTTTTACCAGTTTACCTTAAATTACTATCCCTGTACAACACAGAGCGCTTGTAATGAAATAAAAGAAGGTGTCTTTAAGAAAGACTAGAGATTCCACTCAAAGCAAGAGAGAAGGATGAAAGTGAATGGTTACAATATGAAATGAAATAATAAAGTGCAAAGTAGGGCCTACACTTTATTACATTCCTGATTTATCTTATATAGTAGGTTTCCCCTCTAAGTGGTTTGAATAGTTTTCAGTTGTTTTTGATAGTTTTCCATTGAGTGTTTTGTTGATGGGACAATGGTAGACAGTTCAGCCTTGCATTATGCCACTGACTGACCAAAGTCTGAGTGGCTACTTTCTCCTGTAAGACTAGGCAGTCATTGGGTTATATCACTCACTGGTGAACCTAAAAACCACAGGGCATACATTTCAACATAGTCACATTGTTCCTTAAATATTACTCATACACACATCAAGCTGTAATTCTGAGCATTGATAAGTGGCAGCTTCCAATAGAGACCTGAACTTTAATTGACATATGTTAACTTTGACAAATATCTGGTAAAAAATGTATTTGATGTAGGGAATTTATCAGGTCTAAGATGTCAGTTGCTTGCAAAGAATGGCACATTTGCTAATGGGCTTATGTGTCACAGTGTAAATAGATAAATATAGCATTGTGGGAAATTCTTGAGGTGAGAGATTCTGAATCTTAAGATAAAAATAAAGTTATGGAAAGTGGAGGCAAAGCAAAGGTCCATATTGAGGAAGGAGTTTTGAGATGGAGCTATTATTTTGTTGTTTGCGGTTAAACTCACAATGTATTAGGTGCTATATAAAAAAAGATAAAATAGTACATGATGAAAAGACAAAGCAGTGAGAATGGGTGGAGCAAAGAACTACAACCAACAAAGAAAATAGTCAGTCAGAGATTGCTCAGACCTTATAGTATAAAGTTTTAATAACATAGTATGTTTGTGACAGTTATAAAAAAAAAAAAAAAGCCAAAGATTATCTCAAAATGCCCTATAGCCTTTCATCTTCATCCAGCTAACCTTCTGTAGCAGTCACGTTAGGCATGGGTCATCTGACCAGATATAAAGGAGGAGTGGGTCAGCTCAGGAAGATGGACTAAATATAGGAATACTACAGCAGAGACCTCTGAGATGTTTGTGAGAGCAGTGTGTAAGGTGTATCAAGGCTAAAGTAACTGGAAGACCAGGGGACAAAATTGCTGTGAAAAGAGAAAAGGGCAAAAATTGGAGGGGAAAAAATATTCAAGGCCTTGAAATCAAGGCCAAAGATTTTGGTGCAATGATGGAAGTGGAGGGGATGGAGGCATTCGGAGGGGAGTGGGGCCTTCGTCTTATTGACTGGGAAGGAGGATAAGTTTGATTACAGCACTTTATGGGTTGGAGGGTATATACGGTTTGTGTAATTTCTTCTGTAGTAAAATTTCAATTTCTTGAAATACACAAAGACATAACTATACTCTTATGGTAAAAGCTTAAAGTATATTTATTGAATGTATCTATGACCTGTATCTTTTGCTGCTTCTCCTGTAAGTGCATTTCCAGGTTTTACTATTAACATGTGGAGATTTAAATAATATAAAATTTGTCACTTTGACATGCCACATTTTGCCCTGTGACCTCTTATGGCAACTGCGATTAACTAGAATCAGTATTCCTGACTACTTCAATCCTGCCACATGCATTTATGTTTATTACTCACATGAGTAGGAGCACTCATCTGTGTTTTCTGGAATCCCTAGATTCCAGACTATCTAGTGATGAGTACAATATAAAAACCTAGGTGGAGACCTGTAAGAAAAGCTTGTGGCTTCTGCTCACCCCCCCACCCCCGCACCCCATCTTTAGAACATACACCATTGTAGTGTGTATATATACACCACCCCTGCAGTTGAGATTCTGAGCTTTCTCAGTCTTTTTTTTAATTTGCATAGTTTGTGCAGCACTGTTTCATTGATCGCAGGCTTGATTCTACCATTTTTATTTATTCTTCAATCATCCATTGAAATAATTGTGGTAAAATAAACAATTGAAATCAATGCAATAACTCATGAAATAAGGGAGACAGAATCTGAACTTCTGTCCTTGAAGATGAGCAGTTAGGTTCTTGTGATTTTAGTGAGTGAGGGAGTTACAGCATCATTTGAGTAACATTTTGTTATATAATCAGAGGCCTTTCTACTTCATATCATATAAAAAATAATTCTTATATGAATAATCTGATATCAGTGTGACTACTTACGTGTTTAGGGTTTTGCAAAACTGCCCAACACCTTACCCCTGCTTTTTATTTTTACTATTACTCTTTATTATAAATGTTTTGTCTGATACTTACTCTAAATCTTTCGGAACAGATTTTATGTAAAATGTTTGTGTATCTCTTTTATTTATTTAAGCTTATCAGATAATGCAAACTGTGTGATGCAAAGAAACATGGGAAGAAAAGATACTCCCCTGTATATTTATAACTAACTAAATAAATTAAAGTTAGTACAACAAGCTGCCACAGTGGGCTGTTTGTGTATTAGATGTAACAAAATTGCTACATTTCATGTGTTCCATGTTTTCTCCTATCTTTAAACAAAATAATAATAATTCATATTACTGGGTAATATTAGTGGCTATATGTAAAGTGTTTGAGATAAGATTCATCTCCATTCATAGCTACATAAAGTCTGTAAAATGAATGAATAACCCCCTAACTATAACATACAAAATATGAGCATCCTACTCTGGAGGAAATGTACCTATCCTCATCTTATCCTGTAAACCTTCTCTAGAGTATTTTCAGAGGCGACTGCACTGTAGTTCTTTTGTAATGTCAAATTAAGGTTTTAAGTATTTATTTGGTACAAAAAAATTAAAAAGAAATATTACAGCAAATTACACTGAAATGCAATGACTCAAAAACTCAGATATAGTTAGATGCTTTTGTATCGCTTTCATCAAAACAGAATTTTTTTCTTTTAGGTATTTAATGTATTGAAATTTTAAACTTTCCTATTTCAGTAGTTTAAATTTCAACCTATAAGGTGTGTTTCAATAAAGTGTGTGGACCAAATCTATAGCTGACATAAATTGGCATGGCTCCATTTACTTCAGTGGAGCTTTGATTTGTATCAAATGAGGATCTAGTCCTTAGGACTTTTGACTGAAGTTCCCAGAATTATCGAATTTTAGGGCACAGGTTGTAAATACTAATTTTTATTTTTAATACATATCTTATTTTGAATGGAACCATTTCAACACAAAAATGTAGATCTTTATTCTTGTAAATATTTTAACAATCAGCTTTATGTGCTAAATGATAAACTAAAATAACAATGGGGAGTGGGATTCACTATTAAAAAAAAGTTAAGTATTTTAAACTTTGCACTTTGACTAGCTAAGGATTTAAACTGACAAGAATATTCAATGATAGAAAATACAAACATCCCAGGTGATTCACTATGAGATCTTCATCATAATTTAAGAATTAATCCTATCA
Source organism: Podocnemis expansa (assembly GCA_007922195.1). NCBI lineage: Eukaryota > Metazoa > Chordata > Testudines > Podocnemididae > Podocnemis > Podocnemis expansa. The sequence continues at coordinate 5,914,556 of ML682015.1, read as the reverse complement.
TATCGCTGTTCATAAGAAATACAAATGCATGTCTTCTCTTTAGAAATCAAGTTTGGTTTTTTTGTTTGTTTGTTTTTTGGGGGGTTTTTTGTTTTTGTTTGTTTGTTTTTTTGTTTTTTGGTCATCGTATTGCTCATATCCATCGTATTCAGCTATCCATACAACTGGATGCCTTCTCTTTATATCACATTGCCAATACCTTGGATGTTTCTGGATATATTTTAAGGCATGTGAGAGATGAGTACTGAAAAAACACTAATAAATGATTTAATGCATGCATCATCCATTAAGCACCCTGAAATTTCAGTATGCAAGTTAACATATGTATTGGGATTTATATATATTGTGAGATTATAAATTTTTGATCATCATAAATATTATATTAATATCTTCAAATCACACTTCTTAATATTAACAAAAAATTAAAAATGTAAACAGATCAGCCACTATATTGTGAAGTGATTAGTTGGTTTAATATTGAATTCAAATGAATCTATTATATGCAGAAATCTTAATGACAGTTGTTTATCTAGCTAGAAAGCACACCATATACTGGTAGGCTTATGAAAACAAGATCATCTTCATGAAGATAATATAAATGTTGTAAAATAAAAAATTCACAATATTTCAAGATGTTTAGATATCTGAAGGGCACATTGAATCTGTTTTTGTTAAATTGATTATTTAACCAGTAGAAATAACATTTCTAGAATATTAAACATCAGTATACGTTCACAAGCCATGTTCTTTAGTGTCAAATTCATTCTTGTATTCCATTTTATATTTCATTTACAGTTCTGCAGTATAACTTGTTTCTAACCATTATGAACCATTTGAGAAAATGCGAACAATAACGAACTCTGCAGGTTGACTTGCTTGTATAAATGCATCTAATCATCATTCTGTGCCAGTCTTCAGATGACTAACTTCTTTATACATTGTTTATAGATAGATATTGATAGTTTACTGTATAGCATATTTTTACACAGGGGCTAAAATATTTCAGGAATGCATGGCTTATCCCATATAATGTGGAAACTGTGTGACTCAAATGAATAATTATTTGTTTGAACTTAGTCTGAATTGTAGAAGATAAAAGTAAAACACTTTATGCCCTTTGGTCTGGTTTTAAAAACATTCAGCTAAGGTATATTGTATTTAAATGTAGTGTTTATATAAACTGAGCAAGTACAGGTCTTCTAAAGTAATTTTAATCTTGCCGTTGCTTCCTCAGCTGTCATAAAGATTAGTATGGCTCTCTATCCACAGAGCACTGAATAAATGAATGTATCAGCATGTAGCCTTGAGGAGCCCAATGCAATTTTCATCATGATAAATTGCATAATAAGCGAGAAAGTGTTTGCTTATTAATCCATAACAAGATTTAGATTGAAAATGGCCTGTTACATCCATGACAGGTACAGTACTTACTTCAGAAGGACTAAGATAGAAAGAAATGGAGCAACAATGTGTGCAGGGGGTTAAGTACGCATCTTACCCTCCTGGTGCCCTGCTGAGCTGCCCCTTTTTGTGCCTGATTTACCGTGTACACAATAACAGTGCACAGCTGCCTTGCTTCTGTCTGTGATGTTAAGTACGCTTTTTGATGATGCTTTTATGTCAAGCTTCTGCTTTTTTAAAAATTTCACTTCACGTTTGTTGACAAAGAAAAAACACATGCAATGTTTGTCTTCCTTTTTGCACTGAATAAAATAAATTTTGATGCTGAGATGAACTGCAGAGCTTTGGATCACTTCTCCATCCTTCTGGACCACCCTCCCTCCCCCTACATGCGCATAGGAAAGATTACACTACCCTAGCCATGCTGAGTGGAACTGCTCACTCGTGAGGATTAAGAGTATTTTTCTAGCATTAATTAGGCTTTGATTCCTAGACATGGGGACTGTAGGGATCATTGTTGTCCATAGTTTTCTTCTTTGAATTAAAAACTGCATTTCGATTTGGATTACTCTGTAATGTTCTTTTCAAAATTAAGAACAAATTGTATTCTCTTCAGTGTATGTGTATAAAAGGTATTGGTCATTAAGAAATCCCTTTTTATTTTTAGTTGAACATGATTAACATTTTTTTGTTCTCTGGTGAAAATGCAGCATGAATTAAAGGACTTGAATAGTTTGCAAGTATAGGGCAATTCTTTTAGAGTGTAACTTTTGTAGTTAATAGTTGGGGATTAAAAAAAGGAAGAACATGAATTGAAGAGTAGAGAAAGCTTCTAAAGCTGATTGAATGACTTTCCATATATTTCCATAAATATCTTTTAAACCTGAAAGTAACGATGGATCTGTCACCATTCAGTTATGAGCTTCATTTTTTTAAATCTTTCATTCCGTTTAAGCTGAAATTCAGTCTAAAGATAAAGACATAGAATTATAAAATAGATCAGTGAGATAGGTCCAGGTGACCTGTATTTTCAACAGCTGCTAGGAAGGTAGAACATTCTCAAGTTCCTTGCCTTATGCCTAATGAGACTATTCATTCCTGGCACTTTGTTCTGCATCAGTTCAACCCTGTTCAGGTAAGCAGTGACTGCTTTTAAAAAGAGAAAATTAGATTACCTTTTTTTTTTTTTTTTTTTTTGTTACTGTATTGCAAAAATATTGGACCCCGGCTTCCTTCATCACTTCCTGCATGATATCAGATTGATGATAGGAGCCACAGTGAGAGACACTTGCAGGGTATAGGCTTTTGCTCCCTTTTGTATAGCAACATTGCATCCTCTGCAAGGAGTCTAGTGGCACTTGAAGAGGCTAACAAATTTATTTATCGCATGAGCTTTCATGGGAGAAAATCCCACTTCATCAGATGCTTGAAGATTTGTTTTGCTGAACTAGACTGACATAGCTTCCTCTTTGGAACTTGTCCTTTGCAAGGTATCTCTCTGACTAAGTGGCCACAGGAGGAAAGGGACACATGAGAAGCCACATACTTCATCCTGAGGCCAGAGGGGGATTCTGAGCAAACTCACATCTTTGTGATTTCCCTCAAAGAAGGCTATTAGCCCAGTCATTGGTTTAGTAGTGACTGATAAAGTGTTAGAGGGGAGCATGACTTACATGTTCCTCTATGTGGCTGACTGACTTCATTGAATCCAGGGGTTTGGGGATTCGGTTTCCATCTTGGTCACTCTTTTTATACAAAAATATGAAACAAAATTAACACTTCTGTTTCTGCTGAAATTTCAGTTTTAATTCTGTTCTGTTAATTATGTTGTTTTAGAAATAATAATAATAATGGTAAGCAGCTGCCCTGTTAAAGTTGGCTTTTAGATGGCTAGTGTATAGGGGCCAAACAAATAATTCACCCTGAAGTAAAAACATAGTAGTCAAACATCTGACTGGCATCCAACTTCACCTTACAATAGCCAAGAAATTAAGAGTTATGTTTCTCTCCTGCTAATTCTCTTTCCCCCCAACCCATCTGCCTTTTCTGTATCACCCTGAATGCTCTCTCTACTTTCATTTTTTGGCCCTCTTCCTGTTGCTTCCAAGTGCACTGTAGTCCTGAATGGACATATTATAACAAAGAAGATAGTTCTTTCTTTCTTTTTCTTCCCAAAGCTGCAAAAGAAAATTAACTGGAAATCAAAGTAAATTTAAGCCCCTATAAGTGGACACATTCATTTTTTTTATTTAAATCCCATCCTCTTTGATGGAGGAAATTCACATATAAAATCAGTGTATGCTCAAGAAAGGCTCCATGTTTCCATGGGGAAGTACTGAGACACCCTTGTTTAAATAAATCTGTCAGTCTTTAAGTGCCACAGGACTCCTTGTTTGTTTTACCGAACTAGACTAACATGGCTGCCCCTTTGGAACCTTTGTTTTTAGTTATGAAAAGCTTCTTACTCCCATGAGCCAAAATTTAGCTGTTTCCCCCTCCTTCCTGCCGGGGCTTCTCATCTTAAAAATTCTGTCTGGTAGCCCTAAGTAGGTGAACTTCTCCCTCCTGTGAAGTGAGAGCTCCACTTCCTTTTTGTTCTCATCATAGCTACTAATGTGTGTGTTTGGTAGGTAAAACTCCATTCTCCATCATGGTGCCTTCCTTTACACACACACAAGGCACAAGGAGTAGCCTTTTCACTCTCCTTCCCAAGCTCTGCAGGAGCTGGAGGAAACTCTTCAGTGTTCTTTCTCTCCCCAGCCGGGTAGGAGTATTGTATTCCTGAGTTCCTCTCCAGTGCAGGTCTCCCTCTTTGACCTCAGCACACTCCTGTGATCAGCATTCCACTCACTCATGCTTAAGACAAGGCAGAGAGCTGGCCCTGGGGCACTTGATAGTGTATCAGTGGGAAAAAGGACTCAGCTTCAAAATGCCACAGAAAGCTGCCAGCAAAATCATCAGGATTGCATCCTGCATTTTAAGAGCTGCTGTTCTCCAGTAACCCAACAGAATCTTTGTGATGCTCTCAGCAGTGCTACTTATTTACTGCAATATCTAAGGACTTGTGTTCGTACAGGATCTCCCAGAAACCTGTTTCCTGAAAAATTATGTGACAGAGCACTATTTAAAAACAAAAGCTGAATTTTTACATCTGAGATCCCTCTAAATACATAGTAGTATTTTTATTAAGAGAAAAATGCTGCACTTTTATTAGAAATGGGAAAGTAAATGCTTTTCTCTGATAAGATACGAGAGTTTTATCAGTTGAAGGAATATTAGATGGAAGCAAATAGGAGCTGAAAGAGAGCGTTTATCCTCACTGGGAAGGCTATGTAATGAAGTATGGCATTCTGGTAGTGGAAACACATGGTGTTCTTATAACTGTTAGGTGGAGATTTGGGGGCCTTTGGGCAGGTGAGAATGCAATATGCACATTGATTCCTTACTGGGGGGATGAAATATTTACTGCACCTATTTGCTGACATTTAGCCACAATAATCTGTTATCTCAGATATGATAAAATAGTTTTAGCGAGCTAGGCAGAGGAACATAACATTTTTTGTGGTATCTAATACTGGAGGCTGATGTGGGAAACCACTTGGGTAAGTCTCTTTATTTGACAGTCGCCAAGCTTTTTACAAACACAGGTGTCGTGCCGATTTTACAGATTAAATAAGTCACAATTGAGTTCATGGCCTTTTTTCAAGGATACAGCAAACCTGTGCCACAGGTGTGAATAGAAGTGAGTTTTGCTTTGTGTTCTGTGTTCAAAGCATCAGACCCCTTTCCTTCCAGGTCAGTCAAACTAAGATAAACATGCACCTATAAGTACAATGAATCCCTACTGAAATAATTCAGTGCCTGAGGGATGAGTGGTCTTAGTGAGAATACAGGATTTACAGCCCATGAATGCCAACACCTCTTTGATACAGACTTCTTCTGTGGCCTTGACACAGTCACTGAACTGCTCTGCCTCCATTTCCCCATCTGTAGAATAAGAATAATAATGGAGTTCCTTAGATACAAGAGAGAATGAAGAACATGTAATAGTCTATGAAGACCTTTGAAAATGCAAGTACCATATAAAGGCACTTACATGTTTGTACCCACTCATCCTGCACAATTGCATCACCAGCATGATCAGGAAAAACTGGTGTTGCAGCTACAGTCATGCAATTAGTCCTCCCAGTATAATCCTGCAAAGTTCCCACTCAAGCTTGGGTGAGAGACATGACATCCTTGGGCACTGGCCCTTTCATCTGCCAACCGCCTTCCTCTCAGAAGCCTGAAGGCCAGAGATTAGCTGAAGCAGTATCTGCTAATCTCGCCTCTGCCCAGTCTCCACTACCACCAGCAACCTATCAGTGCTGCCCCAAGAGCATCCCAGGCAAAACTGTGCTCTGCCATTCCTCCTGCCTTTGTTCAAAATAGATCTTTTATAAAACTCTAAGTTTAGTAAAAAAAAAAAAATGCTTACTGATACATCTTTATGAATTGTAGTCCACATTCCTGCAGTGCTGTCCTGTTGGGACTTATGGTAGTCGGGGTTATTACAGGGCAGAACGTGGTCTCCTTTCAGTCTCTTACATTTGCAACAAAATTAGAGCTGTCTTCTCCATACAAACATGTGACCAAGGGAATCTGTAATGTCCTTCCCCTCTAGCATGCTTGCAATGAGCAATCTGATGCAGCCCCACATGGTGCTTCTATGTTTATTTTGGATGACAGTGTCTTTTTAAAAATAAATAAAATAAAATAAAAAAGCTTATGTTTGCTTAGTTCCTGCCATGTTCACTGCTTGTGTCCATAGAGGCAGTTTCCCCCAAGCTGGGAAGCCTCCTGTATGGGAAAGAAGCTTTAAAGTCCAACCAGATGACCATTTGTCCCATCAGCAGAGGTTGTGTGGAAAATGTGCTCCCATCCACTTGTGGTCTGTCTCAGCCAGGATCTGGCCACTAGCTTAGCCTGTGAGGTTGCAGTTAAACCTTGACTGTAGGTGGATTTTTCTGCCAGTGTGATCCAGACAGTGAATCTTGACCCACTATATTAGGCTATCGCTATTTTCTTTGTCTGCATGTTTCTTGGCATGGGGGAGGCTGTCGGATTTATTCCTGCTTCTACCATTTGACTGTATTTTTAACATACAACAGAGGTGCCAGCAGTCCTGAATAAGTAGCTTTTTATGTATTGTATAAATTAAAATAATTATTTGTTCTCTGAATCAAATGGAGGGGCAGAATATAGCAGTTTGGGCTCCCTTAGTGTCAGTAACAATAGATGGTCTTCTGTTGTGGTATCAGTATGACAGCTTTGTAAAATTCCATCCATCGCATGTTTACGCTACACTTTATCAAATGACTGTCTGTGGCCAGGACCACTTGGGGGCGCCACAGGGGCAACTTGCCCCAGGCCCCCACCAAGGAGGGGGGCTCCTGTCTTAGCTTCTGACTCTATACATCCCAAGGAACATCAAGGCTGGTAAATCAAGAGGGACGTGGTAATTGGGAAGGTGTCCAGAGTGAGCCAAGATAGGAGGAGACCTGGGGTTGGGCAGAGGTGATATGAGTTGTATGTATGGAACAGTGATGGGGCCCCTCACATCAAATCTACTCCAGGCCCTCTAAGTCCTCAGAGGGCAGAGGGGCTCTCTCTGCCAGGAAATCTGGCTGGGACAATACACATATACCAATCTTTAAGGATACAGAAAGAATGAAATTCCCCTATGAAGGAATCTAAGTCTGAACCTGAGAGCCCGTGTGCTTCTCTGTGAATACTTGCTTTGTATCTGCCTTTGTTTTGGTCTTGGTGCAATGTGCCCGTTCTACCACACACACAGCTTTAGCTCTGAAAGAAAACATACGAGCCAGCTGTGGGAGGGGATTAATCTCTAGTCACATATTACCACTGCTGAGTGTTGTAAATAAATTAACAGGAAACCTGTTGCTTTTCAGGAAAATGCCTCCCTTACCAAACCACTGGGAAGAAAAATATTCCCTACAGAAACATATTAATCCTTGCTAATAGGCAGAAATACCATCTGAACTATGCTTAGTGACGTTTTCAGTGAATATGCAAAAAGATCACACCAGGGTCACTAAATATTGTCATTGGGATACGATTGTTAATCTAGTTTTTTATATGCTTTCATCACTCAGTAGTTTGCCAAAATGACTAAATGATTTTTAGTTTTATTCAAAGACTTTTAACAAATAAAAGAAGCAGGGACATCTGTATGGTACTGTTCTGTGAAGCGTATTAATTGTTATATTCATTTTTATTGCATATATTGGTGAAGTGAGAGGAGATGAGAGATGAATAAAAATGGTTTCCAAGATCTTATGTAATATATTGAATTTAATGCTTTTCCATTGTCCCAGGTATTGCTGTGACATAATATAATAGAGGCTCTGTAGTTGCTCCAGAAGATAGTTGTCTTGACAGAGAAAGCTTTGATGGTTTGTTAGTATTGGCAAGATTTTTCATATGTAAACTGCACAAGTATGCAATCATGATATATCATAGATTTACAACATTCACCAAAATGTTATAAATATTGCCGAAATTTTGTTTGTCTGTCTGTCCGTCTGTCATGAAAGATCTCTGAAACAGTAAGAGCTAGAAGCACAGAATTTTGCATGGATACTACTGATTTTCTAACTTTAATAACTGGATTGGTTATATCTTGAAATTGGCTCCCCCAGAACCCCAGTTCAGCCCACAGATAATTAACTAGCTTTTGGTAGCACCTGATCATAGTCATTTACTGGACTCTTCTGTTAAAGCATGTCACATAAACTGCAGCTATGAGATCCTTTCACTCTGGCTATGAACTAAGTAGTTTGTCTGTTATCCACTAAGCTTCTCTCAACTCTCTTATTTTATCACACAAAAATGGGTATTATAATCATATTTCAAAAAATTAACTTTAATGATGATAGGCTATGAGGCAAAAATATCTTACCAACAATATAGGCTGAAAACATCATAATTCCTGTGGAAAATACTGTTCTTTTAATGGTAATAATTGGATGAATATAATTATGAAATCAATATCCCCAATGTTCTAAATAGGGAGCTCCATTTCTGCAAGAAATGTACTTGGGACTGTTCAATTCATGCAAGTGAACAGACGTGCATTTTGTTACAATTTTGGGGTTCATTTCTTCAAGTAATATACAAGAAAAAGTATTTCCAATTAAATATACTAATTAAATATGCTATGTTAATGTAATTGACGTAGTTCATTCATCATACCTTTTACTATATTTTCCCCAGGCAATGCCAGATATTTCTGCTAATATAAAATATAAAATTTCTGCTAATATAAAATATTTCTGCTAATATAAAAGTGCAGTTCAACAGGAGTTCTGTGCCACTGAACAGAACTTTATTTTTCCTTAAAAATAAGAAAAAATGAAAATAATTAAGGATATAAAAAGATTTTAACACAAGTCTTAGTACCCACTTCCTGTGTAAAATGTTAGATAGAACTCTCAGTATTCGAAGCGCCTGTTTTTACAGATGGAGAAATAGTTCTAATAATTTTTTAAACCTGCTGAAATAGTCCTCCTTTAACATATAGAGCAGAGTACTTATTGGTTTGGAATAAAGTTACAATTGGCACTCATGTACTTGTGACTTGGTCACTTACAAGTAACTGGCCACCCCAAGCTCATGCCAATTTTATGCCATATTTCATTAGCATATATGACATATAAAACTTGAGCAGAGGAGTGAATTAAACTGGATAGATATTTTTAAATATCCTATTTTATTATAAATATTTTATGTCAATATAGTTCAAAAAGAGAGAGCATCTCTTCACAGAAAAAGTGACATTTCACATCTTTTGTAACCCTTTTTCCCTTTTGCTCAGATGTCCTCTTGTTAGGATGTTGAGAGGTATACTTCATCCCTTCCCTACTTGTCTGCAGAAATGTGCATTTGCTCCATACCTCCTTCCCATTTATACTGATTTCAAAACCAGATGTGAGAAACATCTCAACTGGTCCAGAAACATTGTATTGAGGCTTTTTTATGTCATTTTGAGGCTTGTGGAGTTGGACTCAACCTAGGGTTTGCAGTGGACTACTACAAAATACGGTGGACTACTGGTTAAAAAAAAGGCTTAAAATTCTTAGCATTTCTAAATGTTTGTGTTTCATAAGATGATCATAAAATACATGATGATGTGGGAGTTAATGGGCTTGTCTGGTATGATCTTCAGGGCTTACTCTTTTGCAGTCAGTGCAAACAACAATAATGAGTCATATCCTGCTCTCTGATAAGGACCATTCCAGCAGCATAGAGGGATGAAAGAGGCTTGGCTACAACATGACTGTAGTGAGCGGTCCTCTGCTGTGTAACAGCTCCACAGAGGACAGTTGTGGCTATATCTAGTTTAGTCTTGAGGCCCTCTAACTTCCACAGATTTGCTACAGCAAGCAGGGAGGTTTGAAGGTGGATGACAACTACCTTTACCTCCTTACCATTCAGCTGCGCTGAGCAGAGTTCCTGCACAGTTTACCATCCGATTCAGTCTCTAAATGTGTGTGTGTTGTCTTAGGGGTTTAGAAAGGAGGGGGGTTTTTTTGTTATAGTTATAGCCATATAGAATTATTTCAGTTGTAACTCGATTGCAGACTTTACTAATGTGAGTAATCTGATTGGAAGCAGTCCGCCTTGTCATATGAGTGAGGGTTGCAGGCTTGGGTCTCAGTTTTATTTTCAAAGAAACACTGTGATAATTTAATATTGCTTTACTATAAGTCTGTTAAATATCTTAAGGAGCCATAACTTGCATGTCGTGAGCATCCTTGATGCTAAGTATTTGGAATTAAATTTTATATAATTTAAATTACAGATGTAGCTTGATAGAATTACTTAATTGGGCCTGGGACTTTAATGAATATGTTTTTATCTCCTTGGCATCTGTTAAAGTAGTAGTAAAGCATTTGCACTCATACTGCCAAAGGAGAAAGTTGGAGCTTTCATCTCATCTTATATAACCAAAATCATCTGTTGTTCTCGACATGCACTTAAATGACAGTTATTTTAATGAAAAAGTGTAGTTTTATTAACACTCAGCATTCTTATGCATGTATAATGTAAATTAGGAACAGCAACTGACGTGGATGTCTAAGGGTGAATCTCCATGCCTCCTACTCAGCCAATTGGTGCCCCTCATTTCCCCATGCTTTGAAAAAGAAAATCAATCATGCCCTATAATGTGTGAATTTGTGCCACACCTGTGACATTTATAAATAAAGATTGCTGACAGGTGAGTCTGCTTTTGTCTTACCACTTGCAGTATTTTAAAACAATGTGATTCATGCAGCCCAGGAAACAAAATTGAATGAATTTAATTTTATTCAGTGCCTATAAAAACTCTTTCCTTTCCTCCATAATTAGTTAAAAGTGCTAAGCTCAATTCCATGGTAATATTACAAAAGCTGTATTTGCAAGCTGGTTCTAAAGTTTTCTTAAAGAATAAACTACAAAAATACTTTGTATCATGATCTTTACTTGCCTTGTCCCAGGTTTTGTGATATGTATTCAGTAGTACAGCTAGATAATTTGTTAACAAGGCCTTTTTAACACTTCGGACAGATGCACATACTGTTTTCAATCTTCATGGTTAATTATTCGATTTTGTATGTGATGCCAGAACACCCTGACTCCTAATCACTGCTCATTGTTGGAAGTCCATTATATTCTAACTGTTTGAGTGCTCCCGTTGACCTTGAACTGACATTATAAGCTGTGTCTAATCTTTTCACTCTATATTTCTAATGCCTCTTTTCTTTTTTTCCCTCTTTGTCTGATCCCTGTTTAGCATCACAATGGGCCTTCCTCTGAGTCCAGCAGCTGACTCCGCCCGCTCTGCACGACATGCCCTCTCGCTCATTGCCACTGCCAGACCACCCGCCTTCATAACAACTATCGCCAAGGAGGTGAGAAAAGCTTCAGTGCTCACTGAGCTGCCCCTTCAAAAGAATAATGATCTCGGCTTGTAAAAACTTTTAATTGTGTTTTATATTAATGCTTTTCAGCTCTGGTATTGTCAGATGGAAATAAAAATAGTGAAATCTCTCTTACAACCTTCCTAAAATTTAGCTTCTTGAGGAAACAAAATGGGTCACTAATGTTACATATCTGGAGGTGTGCGCACACACATCTTATGCAACAGTATCTTCATAACTGATACACAAGGTCACTTGATGAGTTGAAATTGACTTAACCTGTCGTTGTATCTTGATCCTTCAAATTCACATATAGAGCAGTGGGCAAAATCCCAAAGGTCTTACTAGGTTTTTGCTTAGCCTTTATCTTGGCAATGCAAATCCTGGATAATTAGAGACTGAATGGAAACGAGAATTGCTGTTGGGGATTTGGTCCATTTCAGAATGCATAAAATAATTGGGTGTTTTAAGGAGCAAATTCTGCTCTCCTGTTTCCTCTTCTTTATCTCAGCCTACCCAGGTTCAGGGATTTTTCCTTTTCTCATCTACCTGTAAGGGAAGGGAGTATAACAAGTGTTCCTTCCTTTGAAATAGGAGGATGTTCTTGCAAGGGCATCATGGGTCTCCTTCCAACATCCCACCCATCTTTGGTGACAAATGTTTCTTCCAGGTCCTCCCCATGATAGTCCTACAGTCTTTTGGCATAGCATAGAAGTTAGGATCCCCTTTCTAACCCAGTCACCCCCCCCCCATCTCCTTAGTGTGGCTAATTTTAGAAGCAGCTGCAGGTTTGAAGGTCCTGCCTCCTGTTGCTTATATGTGAGTGTGCATAGATGTGGAGTAGGGCTCCTGTTTGGCAAAGAAGTCAGGAAAGGAGATGGTCAGTGAAGAGCCCCTAAAAGTTCAAAAGAACATTTGGTTTTATTTATTATTTTTAATTGCAAAACTAGCCATTTACTCACCATCTCCCTCCATTTTTATGAAAATGAGTTTCAATAAAGAAAGTGCACCAACATTTTAAAGACCAGATCAAGAATAATAATTAGAACACATTCAAGGCCCCTTGTAATCCAGCATTCTCCCAGTAGTAAAAGCAAATGGGTTCTACAAAATACAAATTTTTTAATGTAATATTTTAATCCAAATGTTGAACATTTGTCCTTAAATCTCAAATCAAAACAATTTCTTTCCCGTATCTTTCACAAATGATATTTCTGGATTGGTCATCAGATGTTTTCATTCCTAGTGAATTACATGAATAAAAAAATGTAATTTGGGTAATTAATATGTAATTTGTAATTCCTCTGGTTCCTTCCCTCATTCTACTCACACTACCTTAGTCTTCATCCACGCCCCAATGTTAAAAGCAAGATAATCTTTCACTGTGCCAGCTAGGTCAAAGGTGCAGTCACAGAGTTAGTTGTGATCAGTAAATGGAAATCATCTCTACCCATGCCTCTTTACCTAACCTCCTCCTTAGCTTTATGTACACACTGAAGAAGAGCTGTGATAAGGTGAAACTGCAGTAGCCTGCATGAACACTGGGACTCCTCTCTCCACTGGTAGGGACCATAGAGATTTTGGAATCTGATCTGGTATTAAGAAACTAATATGTGAAACTCGTGTTAAGTATATTTGAAACATAAGTGGACAGTTAAATGTATAATCCTATTCCTTTTGTAGGTGCATAGACACACTGCGTTGGCAGCAAACACTCAGTCTCAACAGAATATCCACACTACCACCCTTGCTCGGGCTAAAGGAGAGATCCTGAGAGTCATCGAAATACTAATTGATAAAATGCCCACAGATGTTGTGGATCTTCTTGTAGAGGTAAAAATATGCTGCAATATATGTATATCTTAATTTTTGTTAAATTGGTGAATAATACATTGTGCTTAAATTCAGTTGTAGATGTTCTTGCCAAAACTACCATAGAGCTCTTAAATTTGGAAGGATTTGTTTTTACATTGTGACTCATTTAGGTGCTAGAAAGTCTATTGTGCTGTCTCTTGATTTTGGGACAATTGTTAACCACCTATTTGCAAGCCTCCTTCCCTCCCCCTTCTGTTCCAAGTCATTCTTTATAAGCTACTTCCAACTGGTGTCCATTCTTCCTTCTTCTTGTTTCTCTTGGTGGTTTTTGGTAATAAACTCATTTGGGCAGCACAAATGTCTTGCACAGTTTGTAAAGTGCCATCTATCTATACAGCACTATTGTACATGTATTATTTTTCAGATAATATATTTGAGGCCAGAAGACTCCATCCCTGTTTTAAAGGGCTTAAAAACTGAACAGAAAAGACATGTATGATGAATTGTGTATGATGTAAGAAAAGCCCCTTGTTTTACTCTGTTCTGGGTATGGTTTCTCGAGAGATCAGAAAACTCTTGCTTTTTTCCCATCGCCCAGTACGGGTGTCAAGCCGCAGACGAGATTGCTCTGTTATAGGACCAACAGCCTACAGGCAGGCCACTGTTGGGTAGTTCGCCTATCTTGCGTGAAACCTGGGCCAGAACCCACATTAGCAGTCCTCATTCCTCCTAGTCCTGTTTCAAGTGAGCATGTATTAACTTAACATACCAGCCCACCAGTACTTCTTGAGTTTTCACTTGATCCCCCTGGTCAATACCTCCCGCCATGCCCCCATAGACACGCATGCTCAAATGGTCCATAGCGTCATTGGACTTTGGCATCACGAACTCCTAAGGGACCCTGTAGCCCCACATTACCACCCCCCACTCTCTGGAAAAGGGACGGCATCGATGTCCATTGCTAGCCTTAAAAGGTGGGGCATTCCTTCTGAGTGAGGAGATCTCTATGTACGTCACTCACTAATCCCAGCTTCGAGTGTATCTACACCTCCATGGCAGGGTAGTATGTCGGAAGGGAAAGGGGAAGTCCCAGATCTAAATTTCAAGGAGCTGGAGACCACATCTGGGTTCCCCAGGCATTATGCATGGGAACTCTGGACTACGCAGGGCTCTCTTATCCCACCTCTGTGCCAGAGCGGGCACTAGCTTACGAGCTTTCCATAGCCACTGCATTGCCCTCTTGTTTCACTTTTCAATCCAGGATCCCCATTCGTTCCTGGCTCATGTAGACATAGCATGGGCAGCAGCCCTGTTTTCACTGGCTGCCTCTACACTTAGGAGCGACAACCATATCTTCCCTGGTATACCCTTACTCTCGGGAAGTCTCCTCCCCATTCATAATGCTGAGACGGTTCATAACAGAGAATAACTGTTCCCCTTTGTCGCTCTCCACCTCCCTTGGGAAGCTTTCCACCCCCCTCCTGGGGTAATTGGATGGTAATTGGATCCTCCCCTACTTCTCATCTTCACTGGATTCCTAGAAGGGAAAGTATGGTTCTCGTCCCATCCACTATCTTGCCGCAGCCAACCTCCACGCAGCAGGAGGTGGTTTGGCCCCACAGCTGACTCACTCCGCATACACAGGGGCTTACATGAGCTCGCCCCTCTCGCCAACCAAACAAAGGGTCAGTTCTGCCTCTATCCCAACCTGCAGATAAGAGCTATCTTCCCAGTGGGATATGTTGACTCTTCGTCCCCACGAATTGTGTAAACGTCCCTGACCACATGGCCAGTGGTCCCACCTCCCCATGAGCACTCACAGGGGTGCTGGCTCAACCTAGTGTGGTACTGAAGAGGCCCACCAGGAAATCCTGTTTGGGAGGTGGCCATTGGTCATCCATGCTACCTCCTAGTCCTTGCCCTAAATAGAAGGGCACAAGGACCTTGTACCTACTTCCCCATACCTACCAGTGAGCCAAGGGCTCATTTGACTTCATCTTGATTTGCCATCACCAGGTTTGGCAGAGGTACGCATCATAGGCCTAGTGCCAAATGGCATACCCTTTTTTCCCTCCTCAGCCAGGATCTTTACTCCTAGGCTTTAGAGGCCTTCTCTTGTAGGCGTTTTCCTGAGATTCTTGGTCCCTAAGGCTTATGTCTCTCCTTATATGGCAAGGTGATGTCAGGCCTTTCCCAGTCCCTGCTGGTACAAACAGGAGACATGGGAGGAATATAGGCCCCCTTTTCTCTTCCCAGTAGGCCAAGGCGTGCATTCCACTATTGTCCTCTATGCCTGATTCCAAAGGGGTAGCTGTGTTAGTTTAGTAAAGCAAAAAAAGCAAGGAGTCTTGTGGCACTTAAAGACTAACAGATTTATTTATCGCATGAGCTGTTGATAAGTAACCTGCCATTTCCTAGGGTTGAAGAGACCAGAGCAGAGAGTGGTGGGGGACTTAAGAGCAAGCCAGTAAAATAATTTATTAGCGATCTGGACATAGTTGTAACAGCAGCATGGAGTGGAGAGCACTGTTGAAAGTTTTTGTCTATCAGATACATATGCATTAAGGCTGAATGGCACTGAATCTACCATACCATGAGATTTTTCTTAATTTTAGTTTCCCTGATTGCTTTCCCTCTTGATAACTAGTGCTAAATGTGGTGTTTCTTCTAGTGTCTTTGGTAGCAGACATATACCTGTAGTTTACAGCTTTGTGAAATGTGTACTGGTACTGTGAGTGTTCACAGCAGTTACCAGTTACCATTCCCATTGTAAATTCTAAAACACTGCAACACAGAGGGAGTCTTTGTGGAGATAATATGTTATACTTGGGTACCAAAAGTATAGTCAGACACAAGATCTAGAAAATTCTATAGCCATTTAGAATTCAACTTTTGTTATGACCAATAAGATCGAATATTGTTAAACAATTGTAACTTTTGTTTCCAAGGTTATGGATATCCTCATGTACTGCCTTGAAGGATCCTTAGTCAAAAAAAAGGGACTTCAAGAATGCTTCCCAGCCATCTGCAGGTAAAAACCTCTTTTAGAAATACTATAAAGGAAATGATTTATGATAAATATAGTCTCCTTCTAGAGCTTACTATGGTCATAAGGTTTACACCTGAAAATTTCAGAGTTACAGAGTATTTTAAGTAATGTGCAGTTTTTCTAATCTTTATTACATCTGAAAAAAAGGGGAGAGGTCAGAAAATAGCAGTGTTATTACCATCTATTAGTCATGCTTCTGGATATAACTCCACACATGGTAAAATACTATTCAGTTTCATGCTGTCAGTATCTCTAAAAACTTTGCCCTACAACCCCAATGGTCTCTTATTTTCTCCATCCTCAATGACAAAAAATATTCAGGTTCCTTTCTTTCATGGTAGTTGTAATCACCATCATTTTTTTTTTAAATTTGGTAGTAATAACTATGTCCTCTGACAGTTGGAAAAAAATCATTTATGTCCATGACCCATCAATTAAATCTTTGAGCAATGCATTCCAGTCTTTCCACAGCAGCAGCAGGGGGCCGGCAATCCAGTGCTGGGTCTCAACCCGTGGTTTGAAAACCACTGGTTTATGGAGATAATACGGCTGTCCAACTGGAGCAAAGTATATAACTGATACAAGAAACAGTCACTGAAAAACAGCTGGGTTTAACAGACCCTGAGTCTTTGGTTTATGGGAGTTGCTGGTCATTCTTTGTATCTTTGAGAACAGATACAAGAGTGAAAAAGGATCACTCCCGGACGTATAGCTACTTTACACACTTCTGCCTGGTGAGTAGAATCCATCCTCATGATTGTAAAGCAAAGAGTCTCATGGCACTTCTAAAGACTTAACAAATTCATTTATCTCACTAGCTCTTGTGGGAGAAAATCCCACTTTGTCAGATGCTTCTTCCACAAAAGCTCATGAAACAAATAACTTTGGTAGTCTTTAAAAGTGCCACATGACTCCTTGTTTCTTTTGCTGAACTAGACTAACACGGCTACCCCTTTGGAACTTGCCCTCATGATCGTGTTACTGGTGGAGGAGGAGACCTGGCTCTCAAATGCTGGTCTGCCCATCTAACTAGTCATCTTCCCCTCCTCCCATGCCAGAAAATTGTGCTGTAAAAGTTCCAGTTTCATCCTTCTCCTCAGTCTTTTGTAACAAATACAAGATGCACTCAGGCTCCTTGATAGCTTTCTAATATATGTTGTAAAGATTTTTACATTGGCATCTTTGCAGTGCAGAATTTGGCAGCAGGGAACAAAAGCTGACTTCCGAGAATACTTGCTATGTGACAGACCTCATTGCTAATTAATTTGTCAAGTAGTAGAACATGAAAGGTCTTATCTGATTGACTTTTTAAAAACATTTTGAAGACTGTCTCACACAAGGTACATAGGCTTCAATTGAAATGGAACTCACAAATATCAATAGAACCCTGTTGGTGGTTCTAAAGCTGTCTCACAGTCTGTTGTGAGTAAGTTACTAAGAGAGTTTTTTTTTCCTGCCATCAGAGGTTGTTTTTCTGTTCCTTTAATTTTATAGAATTATCATATTATTTTTGCTAGTTGGGAACACAGTGGTTTTCTTTTTCTGTTCATGTTCATTTTGGTGGTAGATTGGCATTTTGAGGACATTGAAAGGCACAAATGGGAGGCGGACTGACTTTCAGTGGAAGATAAGTGCCTGCCATTTTAGTCTTTGAAAACCTTCCGTTTTGTGTTGGAAGTTTAATACCCATAGATAATAAAATGTGATTTATAAAATGTGAGTATTTATAATATCCTTAGACTATTATAAATATTCATGTTATAACATAGTAGCCATGTAAATTACAATATTTAATATGTCAGGGGGTTATATTTTAATGTAACAAGCTATAAAAAAGAACAACGGTTGCAGGAAGGGGACTATTATACCCTTGACAGGTATGTCATGAATAAAGATAATCTTCCTTCCTTGAGATATTTTAGAAACTTTAGCTTGAAATGTAAATGCAAGGGCAAGTGGGAATTAATGCGAGAAATCTCCCCTTCCTTTTTGCATTTTTATAGTGGGACATTGTCTTTACAATTAGTTAAATTGCTAGCAATATCTCCTACTGTACATAGTTATGGCTATTGTAAAAATGATACAGCACTGAAGTCATCGTTCAGTCCAATGGAAATTTTCATATGATTTTAGCAAATCATTGAATCTCTGGAGAGAATCCAAGTAGTAGCACTTTGGCTTAATCCTATTACTAATTCTTTTAATCTCCTAATGATCTCACTGCTATCCTGTATTAAATGTGCACACTTGTTGAGATTGTGTCTGTTACTTCACCAGACAAAATAAAGTTATTAGGCATGTTTATCTAAGACTTTCCCTTCTCATACAGTCGTCTTTAAATATTATATCAATGGCTGTAATGACCAACCGCTGGTTGAAGTATGTGGTGTTGTTTTCAGGGAAAGTCCTAGCTTGAATAGGTTGTTAGAACCCATGACTTTGAATAATAGTATGCTAATTCAGGTACAGGATTATCGTCTTTCCTTAAGTTTTTCTTCCATTTTAGTGACACAAAGATTTAGCACTCACCTTTTTAATTATTGTGATCCCAAATCTATCCAATCTGTCTCTAATGAGGTGAATCTCTCACTACATAATATATTTTGCAATATTTGGTTAGGGTTTATATCTGATTTTCCCAGTGTTTTGGTTCTTCATCTAGGATGGTCCATGCTTCTGTCATGTTGTTTATAGACTGATTTTTTTTTTTTACCAGTGCTCAACAGAATATCAAAGGAAATCATAAAAGTCCAAATAAAATAAAAGAAAATACAGAAGTGCAGTCGGATAGCAATAAAGTATTTTGAAATTTTGAAAATGCTGAGAAAAAGTTTGAAGTCATAAATTATTGTATGGCTCAGAAGATTTTGTAAGAATCACGTAGCGCCAATTCAGCAAACTGATACGTATGAATAGTCTTTTTGAGGTCATTGAGACTGGACAAGTGTTTAGGTGCCTTGTGGAATCGGGACCTTAGGATGGAATTAATTGATGTTCAAATGCTGCTGTTTGTATGCAAACATAACATTAGAGTGAATTTAAAATAACAAATGTTTTTAAGATTTTATTTTGCTTTTTATAAGGGAGGAGCCTCACAGGAAGCAAATTTATTAGAGCTAGAACTTTATTTCAATGACTAAACAAAAGTTTTGAAACAAGATTTAAAAACAGATCATTGCTAAGTTTCTTTTAGCAACCTGAGGAATTACAGTTTAGCAGGTAAAGGGGCTGTGATCCATCTTGTACCTCAGTGGAGGTCTGATTCTGTAGAAGGGAAGGAAGAAAACTAAAATATGACCGAAGTATATCTGAAGTAAAGCCCGACTTTGTGGTTAATTGCGAGACATTAAACTTCTAAAATAAGATCTCAGATATCCAGTGAAAGTATGATAATAGAAGGGAAATATATTACTTGCACATTCTATGTTTTTATGAATATTTAAACTTACACAGGTTGCTCTGTTACCTGCTGAGTGCAAAGGAAGATTGTGAAGTAAAAGCAATACATTAGCCAGATAATGTCTTCTGGTCCATCAGCTGCAAACAATATCTTATTTTACATGTTCTGAAGAATGTAGTGAGCTGTTATAGTCAGAAACACTCCCATTTCTTACATCACTCTTCAGTGGTTTAGGTATGTAGGAAAGTAATTTAGAACCCAGTGGATGGTTATAATAGATCTGGCCCCCCCCCCCCGTGAATAGTTGAGTGCAACAGGACTCCTCACTTATTTTATTAGATTTGTACAGAATTATTGCTGTTATTTCTCTCCTTCATATTGCTCCCCAAGATCCTTTTCCCCCATGACCAAGAACTTGTCAACTAAAGGTGGGGTAGGGAAAAAATCAGTGGGGATTGTTGAGACTTAATTATATTAACTCTGAAAGGATTCAGGCCATCAAGTTATATGTATCGTTTACCTGTGTGATATT
The DNA here is from genome assembly GCA_007922195.1 of Podocnemis expansa. Classification (NCBI taxonomy): domain Eukaryota; kingdom Metazoa; phylum Chordata; order Testudines; family Podocnemididae; genus Podocnemis; species Podocnemis expansa. The sequence continues at coordinate 5,894,397 of ML682015.1, read as the reverse complement.
TTTGTTACCTTCTTTCTCACTTCCCTCCTGTTTTTTGTAACTCGCTTATTGCGCCTCACCTTAAATTAGCTCTTTGAGGGAAGAGAGACTGTGTCTGCCTTTGTGGCTGACTAGTGACTACTACAATAGGTTCTTCATATCATGGAGGCCTTGAGTATTATCACATTACAAATAATAAACAATAACACAAATAATTGTCAAATACTTGGATGATAAGTTACTGTTATTACTTACACAGCGCAATAGCTAGATTTGGAATTTTAGTGACAAATACATAAAGATAACCAATGGGACCTAACTGTTGTCTAACCTGTTGCAATCTAATACATTGATCATGTATCTAGAATATTCAATCTGCACTCACAATAATATTTGTATTAGTGGCCACAGCAGTTCAGTGATTAAGAAATAACACACTGACCACACAATATTTGGATGCTGGTTTTGACTAACGCACACTTGTACGTAAGGGCTATGTCTACACGGCAGAATATTTTCGAAAAAACTTCTTTTGGAAAAACTATTTTGAAATATGTTTGGAACAAATATGTTTGGAATAATTGTTTCAAAATAACTTTTTTCAAAAATGCTATTTTGGGAGAATAGTTTGGGGATGGCTCCCTGTCCTGAAATAATGCAGCTTTTATTTATTTATTTATTGGAAAGTGAAAGTCTACATTGGACTTTCTTTTTCGAAAAAAAGAAAGACAATAGAAGACATAAGCAGGCTTTTTTGGAAAGAAAGCCTTTGTCGTGTCCAGTGATAGGTTTTTCCAAAAAAGTCATCTTAAAAAAAAAAAAAAAAAGCCTTTTTCTTTTGAAATAAATGTTGGTTTAGTTTTTTCGAAAAAGTGTGCCGGTATCTCAAAATACTGAAGCACTTTTTTTACAGACACTAAACCTGGTTTAGTTGTGGAAAAAAGCCTTTTTCCAGATAGGTTTTTCAAAAAAAAAACATTGCCAGACATGGCAAAGGCTTTTTTAGAAAAAGCCCACTTATCTCTTCCATTGGCTTTCTTTTTTTCAAAAAAGAAAATCCAGTGTAGACTTTCACTTTCGGTGAAGGGGGAAGAGAGTCGCGGTATTTCAGGAGGAGGAGCCAGTCCCCAGGCTGTTCTCCCAAAATAACATTTTTGAAAAAAGTTATTTCAAGATAATTATTCTGAATATATTTTGAAATAATTTTTTTTGAAAAAAGATTTTTTTTGAAAATGCTCTGCAATGTAGACATAGCCAAGGAGCCCTGTGGCACTTTTAAAGACTAAGAAATTTATTGCATGAGCTCTCATGGGAGAAAATCCCACTTCGTCAGATGCTTGAAGCAGGGGATCTTACAGAATGCATCTGACGAAGTGGGATTTTCTTCCACAAAAACTCATGCACTAAATAAATTTGTTAGTCTTGAAAAGTGCCACAGGACTCCTTGTTTGTTTTGCTGAACAAGGCTAACACGGCTGCCCCTTTGGAACTTGCCGCCTTTACATAGTGTCTTTTATAGCAGTTGTAAGCAACTAACAGTTAGTGCATTGAACGTTTTCTGAGAACTCAGGAGGCAAAAGAAGTAGGATTTTTCACTTGCCAGAAAATGTTTCTTGTTAGAGGAAAAAATAGTACTTCCTCTAGTTTTATAAAATCAGGGGCAATATTGTGTCCTATTGTAAATGGATACCAGTCTCTGAATCCTGCTTATGCCATGGTTCCTAGCATGTACACTGTGAAAGTCGCTGCATATTACAAGAAACCTGTGCCACACTCTTCCATTTTATGGCCATTATGACATATTGGGGCAAAACTCAACCAACAATAGTGTAACTATGTAAAGTAGCTGATATACTGCAGAATGCACTACCACCTGCTGGCACTGGTGGACTGTTGAGCTGGAGCTCAGTTCTAGTGGCAGCCCCTGGCTCCTGGCAGGGGAACTGCTGTGTCAGTGGCACATAGCAGGTCACAGAGGGTGGTGGCATAAAACAGGGAATACTGAGCAAACATCTAATGGGGTAGGCCAACAGAGGTGGAGGCTGTCTGCAGATGTTCCTTTTCTGCCTCTGCTCCTTCTGTTCCACACCACAGAGATGGGGTCTCATGTGACAACTGGGCTGTGAGTGGTAATGTGATTCTGGAAGTGTTTGGTGAGAGAGGGTTTTGTGCCAGGAAATTGAAAGAAGAAAAATTCTTTGCCTGGAGGATAGGAATTGCCATGTGAAGAGCTGTGTTTGAGTGGGTGAGGTTGCAGTGTTGCAGACTTCCATGATTTTATAGCAAGTCTTATGCTATCAGGTGACTTACATGAAACTCCAGTTTCTGGAGTCATGTGACTTCCATAAAAATCTAAGCTTTCCTTTAAAAAGAAGTAAGAGTAAATCTCTAGCCTGTGTGGTTGTAGAGAGGCTGTTTGTTTAAAAAAGAAAAAAAAATCCATGGTTTTTAAGCCAATCTCCTGGTTTTGGGAGTGGGGCCTTGACTGATGTTTTTTGCATGCTTCAATTTGGTTGGATTGGAGGGAGCTAAGAGGGCTTGAGGGTGTTCTGAGTTGGGAGGGCAGCGGGTTGCAATAGCAGAGTTAAATGGAGTCAGAGAGTTAGGTTTTGAATGGATTCATGGTGTGCATGGATAGAAATGGGGGGCTAAGTTGGAAACTAGATTGGTGGGATAAAGTTGGGACTGTCAGAGAACCTGGGCTGGATTAAGGGGCCCCAAGCTGCCCACCTCTGGGTCTTCCCTCGACCCAGGGTCCCAGTCCCCTGCCCCTGTCTGCAGGTGGGGTGGTGCTGGCAGGGGACGTTGGGGCCAGAGGCCACTCTCCATGGCGCTCCTGCCATGGCCCTGATCCAGCTGGTCTGGCCTCTGGTGCAGCCCTCCTGGGCCATGGGCCCTGGCCAGCCACACTGGAGGCCACGCTGTGCCAGCTGGCCTGCTCCTGGAGAGGTGCGAATACTTACTGACTTGCCCTGCCCTGTCCCTGGGGCTAAACTGTCTGGCCCTGGGGTGGGGCGAGAGTGCTGCGGAGGACAACCCCTTCCCCCACAGCATCCCCAAAGTCCTGCCAGTGCTGTACTGGGCTCTTCAGAGCAGCGGGGAGGAATCAGATCATGCCGGGGCCTTAGGGACTGAAGCGTTGGGCTCCTCTTTAGGCCAGGGCTTCAGCCTCTATAGCCCCTGCATTGATTCAGCCCTGAAGAGAACAGCAGATGGGACACATTGCCCATGAATGTCTGAGATTTTCATTCTGAAAGGGAGAGAGTGGGTGAGAGGGGAGTTAAGTGTGTGTACAGTTTGCTACCTGCAACCCCACCTCTGACTTGGGGTATGTCTGCCACTCTTACTAAACCAAAGCTATTGTTTCAGTTTGACCAGAACTCCTCAGGTAATAAAATGGAGTGGATGTGCCCACCACAGCTTATTTTTTTCTGTGCAGTAATAGCCAGCACTAAGAGCATAGATTCCACCAAGCTGCCAAGTGTGTGTATGGATACATCAGCTGGATTTGCAGGAATAGAATTGCTGTAGAATCTAAATTTAAATGTAGATTGCCTACTTTGAAATCATTAGCTGTTAGCTGAACTCTACTGTGTGGAAGCTTCCAAAGTGTGGTCCATAGGATTCAAAAATATTTGTCTATATATTCTGAGAGAGAGAAGTATAAATCACTGACAAACTCCAGAAAGGGTTAGCGACATGTTAAATAGTTACAACTGTGAAAAGATGCAAGCACATTACTATTAAGAAAAAAATATAAGGATAATATGACAATAAAAATGAACTGAAAGGTAAGGGGAAACTAAAATAGTCATGAACTTAATGCAAACAGACTAGAATGGGGGGGGGGGTAGAGCTTTGGGGTTTTTTGTTTGTTCTGTTTGTTTTTTAAATGGTTTGGACAACAACGTCTGTTTTCCAAGGAGGTTTATCTACTGAAAAAATAACAAAACCAAAACTTCATTAGGCACACTGATTGTTCTTTTCAAGAAAAGGCTGACTCAACTCTCTGTCTAAATGGATACTTGAAGTCCAGTAGAGAAATGAATGCTGTGTGCTTTGGACCAGCAGTTGGTGATCTCATTTCTTTAAAAAATCTGCTGCAAACTTGTGACTTGTAACTGTGTAGTGGAGCAGGAGAACTAATAAGGGATAAAACAATGTGTATTAAAATCTTTCCTTCCTTTCACAAAATTTCACCTGGAGTTTTCAGATCCCACTTGTTTGTTTAAATACACAAGAATAAATATGAGAGAATAAATACAGGTTTCGAGTGTAGTGAGTATATGAAACAGTTTTACAAAATTCCACTTAATGCTCATTTGGGACAAATATAAAGGCAGCTGAGTAAAATTTGACATGGCTGGTTTAAAATGTGGATCTGAACTTAAGTTAAGTGGCCCCCTGCCTTATTCACTGAATATCATTCAGCCTTATCAAGTTCATGTCCTTTAGACATCTATTTGCCCATAGCATTATCAGTTACATCATGCCAAATATGCATTCTTGCCTCTGGACATCCTCTGGATCTCAGTCTTTACAAATGGATGTGCCAACGTTTTCAGCGCTTTTTCCCCTTTAATGAGGAGTGATAAGAAGACTATAGTTTTAATGCTGGCCTTAACTGATGGCTCTGAAAGCCCAGAAATCAAATAGATTGACTAGGCTGGTGCCAGGGGAGGGGAAGAAGAGGCTGGGTATTCAAACTGGAAACATTCCCACTTCTCCGTGCAGCCAAGCAGCCAGAGATCTTCTTACTTGCTGCTGATGGATCCTGCAGATGGAGTGTTCTGTATTAATAGATTCCAGGACACAAGGTAAATTATGGGATAACATTCATAGCAGTTTTTGTTGCTCTGAAGTTCTGTGTCCTTAGGTGTGAAAGTCCTCATAACAGCACTAGTGTATAGGAGGAGGAACAGCAGTATGGAAAGGTAGGGCCTCAGACACTTATACTAAGTAGTTGTCTTCAATGTGGCATCCCACATATTGGTTTCCAAATGGTAGTGGGAGAGGTCTGTGGCAGGGGTCACTGATACCACTGGTGGGGAGAGATGTGAAAAGCCTTCTCTGAGGGTCACATTTCCTGCCACAAGGAATGACCTAGTGAAGGCACTTGCTTTTGGGACGCCAGGTCCTTGGGGAGATTAGATGGTGGTTGTGTTTGCAGGCAATTGGAGCCTCGTGGTTTGTATTTGAGAGTTCAGGGACCTGAGATGCTAGGATATGTTTTACTTGTCAAGTAAGTGAGTTAATATACATGCAACCTAATGCATTTAAATTTATACTGGGGTAATGTGAGGTTTTCTGGGCTGGTGATGAGAGGATGGACAATTCAAAGGATGCTACAGGAAAACTACTCTAGATTATGACTTCCTCTTTCCTGAATTCAGCAGATACTGGGGCAAGTCCTATTATCTGGACCTACATTTATACACATACTCCCTCAGAACAGGAACCTGAAAGTATAGTTCAGACTCTTCATTCCCTTTCTCTTAAAGTCCTTTACCCCACTATGCTGTCTCAGAACTAGCCTTCCCCTTTCTTACAGCCTGTTTTGTGATGTTTTTCCTTCCTGACTACCATTGTGCATCAGAGAAATGAGTACATGATTTTTGCATTTGTATAGTGGATGGTATGCTCTGAGTCCTTCAAGAGCAATGATGATATATCCATGTAAGATATTGTTCATGACAATGTTTTAAGCCACATATATAGCCAGCACCGTATTTGCACAGAATGACTCTAGTTGTTTCATGTAGAATCTGCTAAAGTGAGATTCAACTGGTGATTCAAGCAACTATTAGAGGGGGCACTTTACTTTTTTAAAGGTCTGATCTGTGTTTTGTCAAAAAAGTATTCTGATGTTCCCAAGGACTTGACTGTGGAATAAGGAGATTGACATGGTGTTTCAAGTTAGAGGGTTTATAATTATCTGGGCCTGGAAAGCCACTTTGTATTTTAAAATAATGCTCTGTTCGTGCACTCTATAAAATATCATGTGGCATTGTGAAATACCACATACTGTTCAGTTCTTCCCAAATGCAAAAAAATGTTATAGCCTTTAACACCTATTGTGATTCATTGTTTTTTATGTAAAGTTACTGTTTGTTAGTCTGGAGGTTCTCTTTTCTTTTTTAATGGTCCTGTGCAACCAGATGCCTCCTCCCAGGTGCCCCATCATGGCCTCCTGCCTCAGTCGACCTTATGAGTTCCCAGAAACTCTGTGGAAGCATGTTCTAAAGTCCATCAATACAACTTAATAACCAAATAGAGTAAAATATCCCAGAGCATAGTCAATATCCCAGTGCAAGGAGTCCTTAAAATCATGTATCCTCTTGGCCATTTTCATAACACATACCCTGTCCCAGTGTCTTCCACCACACTCAGACTTGTTGCAGGTCCTTCTCTATCCCTTTACCAGAACAGTCACCCCAGCCCTTCCTTCTGGGATGCATTCCCACACTTTCCCTGCAGGAACTCCCACAGCCTCTCAGCTGGGAGCCTCTCTTAAGCCTCCACTCTGAAGCAAAGAAATGCCCATGAGTAAGATCCTCCACTGCCTCACCTTTGTTCAGACCACTATGACCCTTTCCTTCGGCTTGCCAGCATAGAGCTAGCAGGCATCTCTGCTGCTGCTCTTCCTGCTATCAGCCCTCAGGGTCAGGGGTACCCAGCGTGGAAATATCTTGTTGCACTTCTGCCTTTAGCCCTCTCGAGGAAACTCCTGTTCTGTCTCCTGGCCGACTCCATCTACTCTGATACACTGGATCTCACCAGGCCTTCCGTAGCCCCTTAGGTGCTACTGAACCTTGGTAGGTTGGAGCATCTGGACTGGTCCAGGAGAGCTAATCCTAGTTTCATTTAATGAGCAGCAACAACCCCTTCTTAGCCCCCATTTTACATCTTGTCTTTCCTTTCTGGTGTTCAAGCAGAAATATTTTGGTATTGCTAAATGCAAAAGGGTTCTTATTTAATTGTTCTGTATCTAAGTATTCTCAATCTTAGTTATGTCAACATAAATCACGTTTATTCAAATATCTTAGCACGTTTGTGGATTGTTAACAAACTTAATAAAAAAAAAAATCCTCTAAGTCCAGAGATGCAAAATTTCTAGCTAGAGGGCTGCATTATTTTATGAGTCGGTTGTTGCTATTTGCTAAATGAAAAGTATGCTGGAGACTAGTAACTAAAAATATAACTAAAATCTTAATAAAATCTCTGAGAACTAATATTAATGTCCAATATGTATTGCCAGTTAATTTTAACATCATAACAGCAAGCCAGATCTCACCTGTTCCTTGTTATAATGTTCAATGCAGGTTCTACATGGTCAGCTATTATGAACGGAATCACAGAATAGCAGTTGGAGCACGCAATGGTTCAGTGGCCCTCTACGACATCAGGACTGGAAAATGTCAGGTAAATAAATCATTGTGCCTTCCTTCCCATAGTGTGTGGAAGTTATTGAAAGGAAAGAGAGACTAGCTTTGCACCAGCTGACATGTGGAGCTGCTAGAACATTATGGATAATGCTAAGGGGATCAATAGTTTAATGAAGGACTCAGAGTACATAGAGCCCCACTGTCTTCATTCACTGAGACCGAATGGCTGCCATAGATGGGTTAATAACAAAAGCACCAGATAAGGTGTTACTTGTCACAAACATCTCTGAAATAAATCTCTTGTATTTGAATGCTGATTTTGTGTTTGTCGGATTTTCAGTGTAAAGAAAATTTACTGGTAATTTTTTCTAAAGTTCCCTTTTATAAAATAAGCTTATATTTTGAGTCTGTTAACTTTTATGGTATTGAACAAAATGTGTAGTTAGATGATAATGTCAGCCCAGAACAATAAATTGCACAGTTGAACAGGTGATGGTGCAGTGTAGCTTCTCAGTTTTCATATCGGAATGGTGAAGACCTAGTTGAATATGATTTTATTTATAATTGATAATCTTTTCAGAAAAATGAATTGTTAATATTCTCCTATTTATAACAACATGTTAAATCCCTGGTAGAAATCCCGGAGCTTTTAGATTAAATTCTAGCTAATAATTAGCTACATTTTATTTTGTGGTTTTATTTGCTTTTTGTCATTTTCTGTATAAATGTAATGCTGCTTGTAATTTCCATACAGATAGTTGAGGAGACTGAAATCCTCTTTTTAGTTAGAGAACAGAAAAACAGCAAAGACCATTAGCACATTTCATCATGGTTCCTCACCTATGACCTGAAAGGACCACCTCCTTTAAGGAGTAAGAAGATAGTTCCTAGCATCTAGCCATGACTTCTCAGCTGAGATTACTAGCTGGATGTCATTTGTGGTAGTTATTAGATGGACATCTGTCCATTGGGAATTGGTTTAAAATAACTAAATTTCTTTTACAGACAGCCATATGATGGTAATAAACTTTATCAGCTCACAACTTACAGGTGAAAGCCTCCATGTCCTGTTTCTGCTCCTCTGAGCCATCAGCCTCTTTTCATGTCCTGCTTGGTTTATATATAGAATCCTTTCAATAAGTCTTGCAAAGGTATAACGTACAAATGAGACTGACAGTTGACATTTTTTAAGTGCTCTGTTTGTGATATCACCTGAAAGCTAAAGAAATCGCTAGTTCTGATTATGTAAAGCTCCTGGCCTTTATGGAAGACTAGCTTGGATTTTAATCATTGATTGTGTTCTATCACTATGAAGTGTGTATTATCTTCACCTCTGTTTTCTTGTGAACAACCTTGATCTCTCAGACTATGGGAGGCTGTTTGCTCTGAATAGTATTATTTCTTGGCCAAAGACACTGCGCTATTCTGCCGTCTTCAGACCATGTCCACAGCTACCTTCTTGCCACAATGACACAGTCAGTTCCTTTCTGTTCTCTCAAGATATATTTTCTTAACCCTTTTTGCCATGGGCGAACATTGCATCACTTTCTGCTCTACCCATTTAGTAATCAAGGTCATACCAAGGCTTTGTACTGAGCACCTCTGTCCATTCAAACTTGTCATGGCATCTTTGTTGTGTACTTGGTCTCACTGAAACTGGGAGAGAAAATCCCAAGTTAACCCACAAGTCTGGGTTTCTCTTACTTGTGGCTAGTCCATATACTCTTTATGCTACTATTTATATATTTAACCAACCACTACACTATAGCTCCATTGTGCCTGTATATCCCCATTTAAGAAAGTCAATGTAACTAATTCTTTAATTTAGTTACTATGTTTATCCTATACTTTGAATTATTAAATTTCTAACTTTAGATTATTTTAGTAAAATGATTCCTGGATAAAACACATGGGTATTCTTATTTCTTAAATAATTTTGATTTTAACCCACAATAGGGTTTTCAAAATGTGTCATAAAATGTCTTAAAATTTTCTACTGGTGTAAAATAGTTAAAAAGCTGTCAGGTGTTGATAGACAGGCTAGTTAAGTGCTTACAGCTACATGCATGCATGTAGTTGAATCTGCAGTGAAAATCTTCCCTCTGGGTTGGTCTGCCCTTGGTTTGGCAGACATGCTAAAGTATCTTATCTTGCTGATTCGCCCCCTTGCACAGACACACACCCAGTACTTTTAAAGTGCATTTTGTATAATAATCAATGGCTATGTTGAAAGAGATGGTCTCTGGCTAATGTTTTTAAGTCAGTCATCTATAAACACCCCATTTATATTTTTGTTTGACATTGTATTGTATTAGATTACTGGAACCTAATCCAGATTTGTTTCAATATATGGTTTGAAGAATACTCTAGTTAGTTTGAAATTTTTGTGGAATATTTAGGATCACTTGTTTTCTAACTGTCCCTCAGGCTCTAAACCAGGGGTCTCAAACAGCCCGCAGTGACACTATTGTTACCCATATTTGCAGTATTGTTGTATGAAAAGGTTTCATTGGTGCGGCCCTCAGGCTGATGTACTAGTCCCCATGCAGCCCTCATGATGATTTGAGTTTGAGATCCCTGCTCTAAACAAATGATATGAAGAGGCAGATAATTCTGATTGGCAGGGATGGGCATCCAGAATGATTGAATGGTATCGTTTACTGTTTTGATTTACTTTTTAAAATAATACCAAGATCGTAACATTAGAAGAATTTTAGTGTTTCACAGGCATGAGAAGTTATGGAGGTGGGGGGCAAAAGCCATCAGTCGGCTTCTTGTTCAGAATCTGATCCTTTGTGGTGCTTGCCACTCATGACCCTTGTGGGAAGGTGCTCAGCATTCGTGGAATCAAACTCTCCATTTCTTAATATGGCTAATTGTACAGTAGCTAGGAAGAGTCTTCTGTGATGCAGGAAAAGAGGTGGGGCAACAGAAGGAGAGAGGTTGGTTTGCGGAAGAGCAGAGTGGATAGTTATAGGCTTTGGCTGGCTCTACAGCTGAATCTTGTAACATTTTTTAAAAGAGGAAAATATCTACTATCAGGCGGATGGTAGACAGGGAGGAAAGGGAACATTGAGGAAAAATAATAAAATAATACCCTCCAGTTTCCTTTTTCATTTTGCCCATTTAACATGCTTTAGTGACCCCAAAATTATTTTGATCCTGAAACAGATACTAATGTGGTGTCTGACTTACAGATTGAGGATGAACAGAATAGTCTGACCAGGGATGAAGATAGGGAGTAATCAGCTGACAGTGTTATATTATTCAAATTTAAAGATTTATCAGTTAATGTATTTATAAAGGGTCTTCTGCTTATCCCTTTATGAAATTATGAATTGTACACACAGGAGGCATTTGAGCACTTGCTTGAAGGAAGCTTCAAGATACAGAAGAGAGAGATCTTTCTGAAGGAGTTTTAAAACCTGAGAAACAGTTTGGAGAGCAGAAGACTTTAAAGTATTTCTTGGTCTAGTCATTTTGTCTGGTTACTGCAGTAGTTGCAGTGAGAGCTTCCTACTTCAATGAACAGTAACTTTTTAGGCACTTTTCCAGTGTTTGTTGCGGTGTCAGAACTTAGTGCAGAAGCTGCTTGTGACATTTCATGAACATTCATTGGAAATTTGGTATCAGAATGGCTTGGATAATGGCCAACTATGATTGTGTTGGAAAAAAAAATTAACCATGTACCCTTTGGAAGTTAAAAAGTTCATAGTTACGTTTTCTCTCAAGCCAGAGTTTGCAAAGGAGAGGAATTTGCCTTTGCTATGTTTGTCAGTGTTGGTGAAAGTATAAGGCCGTGTCAGCACAGGAGAGTTTTACCAATTACACCAAGATGGACACTCTTATGCTGTTTTCAAAGTGTCTTTTATAGACTCTTAAGGTCAGAAGGGACCATATATGATCATCTAGTCTGATCTCCTGCACAGTACAGGCCAGAGGACCTCACCCACCCGCTCCTGTAATAAACCTCTAACCTATGACTTGGTTATTAAAGTCTTCAAATAACATTTCAAGGACTTAAGGTACAGAGAATCCAACAGCCAGTGGTCTGCACCCCTGCTACAGAGGAAGGTGAGAAACTTTTTTTTTTTCAGTTTAGCTTTAGCTCCCCAAAGCAACATAGGCCAATCTCTTTTACAGCAGATTAAGAATGTCTACACAGGTGTAGGTTATACCAATATACCTAGATTAATTTAAATTTGCACCTTTTACACAGCCATTATAGAAAAAACACTTTATTATATAGACAGGCCATAGTCAACTTCCTTTCTGTGAACTTAGACACCACGTAAAATCCTGAGATAGTTTACTGTTGACTTATGCATCTGGGATTTCACCTGTCTCCATCTTGTTCTATAGAAGCCAACTAAGAATAATCAGATGGTAGTATCTGCCTTTCCTTAAAGAGTGGCTGCAATATCGTAGGCAAAGCATTGAGTGGCCACTATTGATGACATGTGTAGAAATTTCAGTATATGTTTGTGAAAGCGCAGAGTAGGTATGCATCTCTGTAGAGATGCTTCTTTTTTGTAGGAAGCCGACTGATGACTTTTGTTCTCCCACCCCGCTCCTAATAACTTTCAGCTTAGTTGTAGCCATGTCAGTCCCAGGGTATTAGAGCTACCAGGTGGGTGAAATAATACCTTTATTGTCTCAAATTTGCTGAGTGAGCTAAACAAGAGAGAGCTCTGTATGGTCTGAAACCTTGTTTATCTCCCTAAACAGAGGTTGGTCCACTCAAAGATATTAACACTCTACTCTCCTCTCTTTGGCTATCTACGTACCAAAGATTTTTTTTTTCCCAAATTTGTGTGCTTAAATTGACACTTAAACAATATCTAGACATTTAAATAGGTTTCCCATTGAATTTAGTAGGAGCTTTGGCTGCTCAGTAACTTTGTCAATGAGGCCACATTTCTGTAAGCACTCAATTTGAAAATGTTAATTTTGTTATTGTCACAACTTCCTGGATTGCCATATGTGAAACAGTGTAGAAAGGAACCTGTGTTCTTACTGTAAATGTCAGTTCATTTGGCTGTACAAACTCTATTTTAATATAGACTATATAAATTGTTTTACGTTTCAAGAAAAAGTTCTAGATTGTTCAGTTTAATAAACAGCATTATTTGTTCATTACTAACTTAGCCTGTTGGGTAGTGCTCAGCTGTTTTGAGGATCACACACAAATGTATGGCATGGTGCTCTATGTGTTCTTAAAGTTCCCATAGAAAATCTGATTCCTGCTGGTGCAAGATGGATTAGCAAACTGTCTGGGTTAGCATATGTGTGACTAGTAACAGAATTCACATCTATGGGAAAGATGTTTTTACTTTTTTCAAAATTATTCTTTGATAATAGTCCTCTTTATTACAGTCCAAATGTATTTATACACAGAATGTTAATGTGCTGACTTGAATACACGTGTGTTTCTGTACTAAAATCATTTGGAATATGGTTTTCCTGATTGATTAATCTCATTGTATGCTATGTTTTCCAGCAGACTACATTGCATTTCAGTCAACAGCTCTTGGGTGGCTTTTCAAAGTCTCAAATGACAGTTAGGTTCCCAACTCCCATTGAAAGTCATTGCAAGTTAGTCACTTAACTGCCATCTGTGCCTTTGAAAATCTCAAATTTTTATGAAGTCATACTTCAGTTATTATTCAGTATAGCATATCAGTTCCAAAGAAATAAGATATGTAGAGCCCTGAAAATGCGCAGATATCTGCCTTATATCCGCATCCACGGATACAACACAGATATCCGCAGACCGTTTCTTGCGGATGCAGATTGGATATGGATCCACATATTTTTATCTGCACAGAGCTAGAGCCCTGCAAAAATGCAGATACCTGTGGACATCTGCATTATATCCGCATCCACGGATACAACACGGATATCCGCGGACCATTTCGTGCGGATGGAGGTCGGATACAGATCTGCTTATTTGTATCCGCGCAGGGCTCTAAAGATATGGTCCATAATGTGAACATTTACATATCATACCACTTACTATAAACTTCAGAAGCAGTGTTATGGTGATTGCTGTGAATGCCTATTATAGCTATGTGAAAATATTCTCATTACCCAGGAAGCCATTGAAAAATTCACAGTATTTCTGATTTTGCGAACATCAATCTATTGTGCATCTGATTTCTATCTTTTTCACAGAATAAATATCCTTTCTGACTGCATTCAAGTCTAAAGACAGTGGATTTCAAGAAGGCAGACTTTAGCACACTCAGGGAGTTGGTAGGCAGGATCCTATGGGAAGCATGTCTAAGAGGAATATCAACTGAAGACAGTTGGCAGTTTTTCAGAGAGACAGTATTAAGGGCACAAGAACAAACTATTCCAGTGCACAGGAGGAGTCAGAAGTATGGCAAGAGACCACTCTGGCTTAACCAGGAGATTTTCAGTTATCTAAAAATGAAGAAAGAATCCAACAAAAAGTGAAAACTTGGACAAATCACAAAGGATGACTATAACAAATACACAATTATTTAGGGGAAAAATCAGAAAGGCCAGGCCAGAAACTGAGATCAAACTAGCTGATAGCATAAAGGGTAACAAAAAAAAAAATTTTTTAAATACATTGGAAACAAGAGAGAGACCAAGGGTAGCGTAGGCCCCTTACTCAACAAAGAGGGGGAAAACAATAACAGAAAATGTGGAAACGGGAGAGGAATTAAATGATTTCTTTGTTCACTCTTCACCAAGAAGGTTGGTGGTGGCTGGATGCCTGATGTAGGGGAGGACAGTAAAAACTGGGTAGGATCAAAAACTAGAATAGGGAAAGAACTTAAAAATTACCTAGACAAGTTAGATGTCTTCAGGTCAACAGGGCCTAATGATATGCACCCTAGAATACTCAAGGTGCTGACTCAGGAGATATCTGAGCCATTGGCTATTATCTTTGAAAAATCATGGAAGATTGGAGAGGTCCCAGGGGACTGGAAAAGAGCAAATATAGTGCCCATATATAAAAAGGGAAATAAAGACAAACTATAAACCAGTCAACTTAAACTCTGTACCAGGAAAAATGGAGCAAATAATTAAGGACTCCATTAGCAAGCATCCAAAAGAGAATAAGGTGCTAAGTGATAGTTGGCGCTGATTTATCAAGAACAAATCATGTCAAACCAACCTGATAGCTTTTTATGATGGGGTAACAAGCCTTGTGGATGGAGAGGAAGTTGTAGATCTGGTGTATCTAGACTTTAGTAAGGCTTTTTGATACACACTTGCATCATCTTCTCATTAACAAACTTGGCAAGTACAGCCTGGATGGAGCTACTATTAGATGAGTGAAAAATTGGTTGGATAACCACTCCCAGAGAGTAGTTATCAATGGTTCACAGTCACTCTGGGAGGGCATAATGAGCAAGGGTACCACAAGGGTTGGTTCTGGGTCTGGTTCTGTTCAGTACCTTCATCAATATGATGGCATAGAAAGCACACTTATAAAGTTTGCCAATGATACTAAGCTGGGAGAATTTGAAAGTGCTTTAGAGGATAGGATCACAATTCAAAATGATTTGGACAAACTGGGGAAATGGTCGGAGGTAAACAGAATGAAATTCAGTAAAGACGAGTGCAAAGTACTCCACATAGGAAAGAACAATCAATTACACATATTACAAAATGGGTAATGACTGCCTAGGAAAGAGTACCATGGAAAGAGATCTGGGTGTCATAGAGGACCACAAACTAAATATGAGTCAACAGTGTAACACTGTTGTGAAAAAAACAAACACCATTCTGGGATATATTAATAGGAGCAATTTTTCTGCTCTACTCCATGCTGATCAGGCCTCAGCTGGAGTATTTTGTCTAGTTCTGGGCACCTCATTTTAGGAAAGATGGGGACAAATTGAAGGAAGTTGAGACAAGAGCAATAAGAATAGTTACAGGTCTGGAACACTTAGGGAGAATTGAAAGAGCTGGGTGTGTTTAATCTAGAATAGAGGAGGCTGAGAGGGGACATGACAACAGTTGTCATGAGGAAGGGGGAGAAAAATTGTTAACAGCTGATGATAGGACAAGAAGCAATGGGCTTAAGTTACATCAAGGACAGTTTAGGTTGGACTTTAGGAAAAATTTCCAAACTGTCGGGATGTTTAACCACTGGAATAAATTGCCTGGGCAGGTTGTTGAATCTCCATCATTGGAAGTGTTTAAGAGCAGGTTAGACAAGCCTCTGCCAGGGATGGTTTAAAAGAGTACCTGGTCATGCCATAAGTGCAGGGGACTGGACTCAATGACCTCTCAGGGTCTCTTCCAGTTTCTGTGATTCTCTAATTCTAAGTCTTGGTATTGGTGGATGTTATAGGTTTGCACACACAGAAAATTTTGGACTGAAAATTGCCATTTTTTAGATCAAGTGACTGCTGCAAAGCTCAGTTAAACTGTGATGTCTGCTCAGCGCTATCTGCACAATAGTATTTAATGTACACGTGATACTAAGTGGGGACAACAGCAGAAGGATGCCAGAAAGCTCTGTAAGGCTCACTCTGCAGTTTTTGTGTTGACATCCTCTGTAGGAGGGATAAGGGATCTGTGGAGAGCATAAAAGAAAGAGTCCCCTAATCCCAGAGGACCAGTGAAAGGGTAATCCTTGATCCACTGTGGCAGTAGCTATCTTGCACGTGCCCCTTGCTTTGGCTCTTTCACCGGTTTCTGTCATGTTGACAGTCTGACCACTCCATCATTGTCTTCAGGATGTGGAGGGTACTCTGTACGAGGTGATGTTGCCAAGTTCCAAAGGTAATGTTGTTTCTCACTTCCATATTCCACCTAGCTAAGAGATGGCAGAACAAATGCTGATCTCTTGTTTCACCCATTCCTGCCATCCCTGAAGTCCTGTGGAGGAAGATTCACTGTGGTCTGCCCAGAAAATGGTGTCTGTGGGGTGCCAGGGAGCTGGAGGGGATAGTGCTGCAGAGATCCCTCCTACTTTTCTAGGTTGTCACAGGGAATTCCACCTATATTAAGCCCACTGCTCCTATGTTAGTGGGAGTAATTTAGCTGGGGAGATTTTATTAGGCAGTATAATTTACAAAGATGGAAAGCAGTCTTTAACTATATCAGTAACAAGTTGAGTTCCAAAGTATACTGTTCAAAAGTTTCAGACTCTATTATAGCAGAGCTCCAAGTACAAGTTTCATAAGTTGGTGTATTTACTGTTGGTTTCCTGTAGTTAATTAAAAGAACCTGAGAGTGGAGACATTATCTGTAACAGTTCCTTTCTCTCTCAGCAGCAGCTTGCTAGCATACAGTATGTCAAAGCAGAAACGATTTAGGAATTTTGACTCAGTGAGAAAAATATATCAGAAATCCTTAAAAGAAATCTTCATGCATTTTTTAATCAATGTGCTTCTTAGTACATAATGAAACATAAAGACAATTGTGGCACTTTGCACTTTAAAATATTTATTGTAGATTAAAATAAAACCATATGTGCTAACATCCCTTCATGTGTAGTTCTACAGGCACTCTTCTTAAGTCTTGTTTGTTGTTACATATGTATATTGTGTCTTTATAATTTACTTAAAGTTCATTTGAATGGCTTTTTTCATACACTGGGTAATATAGTTGGTACTCAAGCTCAGCAACAGAAAAAGATACTGTCCCTTTTATATATTCTGCTAGATCCAGTTATTAGATTTCTGTGAAATAGGCTAGTGTTAATGGTCAGGATTTTATTGTCTCTTTCAAGGAAACAGAAGCATTTCAACTCTGGATTATAAGAAACAATTATTTTGTATATATTCATTTTTCCATCCAGCATATTTTTATTCGGGGTTTGAGAAAGATTGTTATTTGAAGAGCTGAGACATTACATTTAATGATTAATACAATGATGGATATGGAAAATCACCTTTTCCTTAAAAAAAAATAAATCAACATTTACTTGTGATAAGCTTTTTACTTAAAATTTTGCATTAGTGTAACACATTTAACAAGGTGTCATTTATAAATACTATCTGTAAAATATTGTCTCATAACATCAATAATCTGCATTGTAATATCCTTTTCTTTCTACTAATTATTTTACATATAAACCTAGTAATTTAATACAGTATTTTTCCTATTAATTTAAAATATTAAATTTTAGTTCCTACACTTATAAAACCTGATGCATTTCAATCATATACGTATTATTTAGAACCATTGTGTTTCAAGTATCTGTCTGTGTAATCCTTACTGCTTTTAGAAAGCAATCAGCATCTCTTTTGTATTACATCATAAGCATTCCACATACATGCCACTTTCTCTTGCCTAGTCATTGTTTATAATTCAGTGCATAGAGAATCTTTTTAATCTTGTTTCTATTTAGCTTCATAAATTTTTAAACATATTTTAGACAAAAAAGCATTAATTCCTTTTTTTACTACATATTATTTTTACTGTCTTTTTGCTCAGTCTTAGCTGCATATAAATTTTGAATTACTTTCCTTTTTAGGGTGCTTTCCTGCTGCGGTAATAGTGTATTGTGGGAAGTGGAACAGGGTAGTGTCCTTCCCATGGCTGTATTGATTTGCCCTTCAGCTGTTTGCAGTGCATAGAGAACCTAGGGCCTTGTTGTTGATTATCTACACAATGTCTCTGTGAACATTATTGACCCACTGCCGTTTACTGCCTGTGGCTCTTGATTTTTCACACCGTCTCCATGACACTCATAATAAAACATACTATCTTATTGCTACTCAGCTCTGGAAGTCAACTGATCTAGCCTTAGAACAACTGCTACATTTCTGGAGAACATTTATTGTGTGTAGAGTAAAGTGTTGTAGCAATTTTAAGATTGTGTCTTGTGCTTTGTTTTAGCAGATCCTATATACCAAGGTTCAACACCACACTATTAAATTTTATTTTGTTTAACAGGAAAAGGTGCTTGCAAGTCTTGCATTGTATTTTTGAAAATGAAAATGAACATGTACGTATGGTTATACCAGAACTGCTTTTGAAACATTTCCCTAATGAAGACTGCTTCAAAAGAGGGGGAAAAAAAAGAGATCTGTTGAAAATGTTAATCCCAGACAATTTTCAAAAATCTTAGAAACTTCAGTGATGGATACTAAAGTAACCATGATAGAAATCTCAGACATATACTTTGCCTTTTGCTTAATTAGCTGTCAGATTTTTTAAAAAATTTACCCATACATTCTCTGCACCTTGACTGTGTAGTAATTTGTAATGATCCACTATTGTATTAACGCTATTATAATTCTACTTTGGGCTATTTTTGTAGAATAAAATAGCATATTTTTATAAGAGATTTTTTACCAGTAGTCAAATCAGTAATGATTGGAACTGGTACAGTGTTTAAGGTTACACATTCTGAACACAATGCTGTCTAAATAGGAGTACATTAATACAATATTTATTAAAAATAGGCACCTTTTAAAAGACTTTTTTTAAAAAGGGTTAAATTTATTCAATTTTGCTGTTATTTTGACTTAAAACTTGCTTTTGTACAGAAAATGTTTTTATATGAGATGGACAATTTTTATTTTTTTTTTGCTCAAAGCTTTAGGGAAATTTTAAAAATGGGCTTGTCTTTTAGTTAGCGAGATCCAGTCTTACCAGTTGACAAGCAAGCCTTCTTTGAAGTGCAGAGCACTATCTCCCTGGCAGGACCAAAGTATGTTGTAGAATTAGATTTTCTGTTCTATTCATGTTCTTCCACAGTGTCCATTAACATGGTATCTGTGTAATTTAACTGGCATTGGTCATGTATGATGCCTCTCCCAAGAGGGAAAACTGTGTATGCATGATTTTCATAGACTTGAAGGCCAAAAGGGGACTAGTATGAGCATTTAGCCTGATCTCCTGCATAACATGTAATATAGGGCTTTCTTGAATTAATTCCTGTATGAACTCCAAGAGGGAGGTTGAACTAGAACATGTATGTCCCTGTGGATGCTTCACTGTTAGGTTTGCCATCATTCCTGTGCTGCTGATTGAAGAACTTTGATAGCAGTGTCTGTTAGGCCTGTTCATGCACTGTCTCACCTAGAGTGGAGTGCTCATAAAAACACACCTCTCGAAGATCCAACATTATTGCAGAAGGGTAAGTTCTTCTTTTAAACCGAAAAAAAAAAAAAAGAGCCAATCTTGATTTTAAAAACCCTGGTGATAGTAAAAATAATGGTGGTTTTTCCAAGTTCTTCCAGTGATTAATTACCCTAACTGTTAAAAACCTGTGCCTTACCTCTAGTTCAAAATTGTCTAAATTCAACTTCTAGCCATAGATCTTGTTGTATCTAAACTGCTGAACTGAAGGGTTCTCTTCATCCAACTTCCATATTTTATTTATGTACTTACAGACTGTGATCAAATCATCCCTTAACCTGTGATAAACTAAACAGATTGAGTTTCTGGAGACCTTCCCCATAAAGCATGTTTTCCAATCTTTATGTCATTCTCAACACTCTTCTCTGATCACTGTCCAATTTATCAACAAACCAACTTGAACTGTGGACACCAGAATTGGACATAGCATAGTACTCTAGTATCAGTCACTGCTACATTCAGAGGTAATACAGATATTCTGACTCACTTGATATTTTTTGATTATACATCTGAAAATTTCAGTAGCCTTTTTAGCCTCAGTGTCACACTGGAGTTCAGCTGTTTAGTCAACATGATCCTCAAATCTCCTTCAGAGTCACTATGTCCCGGGATAAAGTGCTTCATTCTGGAAATACAACTACCTTATTTGTTCCCAGATGTATATAACATTGCATTTGGATATGTTTGAAACAAACATTGTTTGCTTTCATTCTTCATACCAAGCAGTCCAGATTCCTCTGTATTAGTGACCTGTTTTCATTGTACACTATTTCCTTAATTTTTGTGTTATCTGTAACCTTTATCAAGAATGATTTTATATTTTCTTCTGGGTAAATCATGAAAATATTAGAATAAAACAAAGATCTAATCCCTACAGTGTCGCACTAGAAACACACCCACTCAGTGATGATTCCTTGTTTACAGTTGTTTTAAGATGCATCAGTTATCCCATTTTTACTCAATTTAATGTGTCCTATGTTAATTTTATATTCTTGTATTTTCTTAATTAAAATATCATGTGGAATGAAGTCAAATGCCTTACAGAATTCTAATTATATTGCACCACCAATATTATTTTTATCCATGAAACTTGTAATCTCATAAATTATAATTGATTGTTTGAGAAGATGTATTTTCCATAAACTCATGGTGACTGGCATTAAATAATTCTTTAGTTCAGGATCATCTGAGTCATTATTTTGCTTGGGCCTTATGTCAGGCCTATAATTTTTTCAGGCCGCCGTTTGCCATTTTAAATACTGGCCCAGCCACTGATTTCTTTCAGTCCTCTTGAATTTCCCTTTTTCCAAAAATTACTAAAAATCAGTGTTAACAATTTATAGTGCTCCTTGGCCAGCTCTTTTTAAATTTTGGAATTTGTTGTGAAGCACTATGCATTTTTTTGAATTGTGACTTTTTTTCAACTGGAGTGGCAAAGGTTGATATTTGAGGTAGTTTTAGTTCTAGAATATATGAAACAGCTAATAGCCAACCCCTGGAAAAAATTCTGTTGTCTTCACAGTCTTCATAAATCCTTGCAGAAATTCTTCTGTTATGCCAAAAGAGTAATTACAGTTTTAAATTCTAGATTGTCAAGTAATCCATTTACATATTCTGAGCCCATATCTTTCAGAACTTTGAATATGAGGTTTTGTGAGTTGGACACACCCACTCTTGCTCCTTTGTGGCCTAGATTCTGACTATACCCTGTACATTAAGTTAAATCTGGTAACATGCCGAAGGACCCCATCCTGAGCTGCATTAAGGAATGCTAAGTGCAGCTGATGGGAGAACAGGAAACAAAGGCAGCTTTCCCCATTTACAATCCCCTGGTGCTAGAGCATTTTCAGCTTTGTCCCCCAGGGTATCCGAGGATAGCCAAAAGGTTTATTTAATCAGTGCCAGTTACCAGCAGTTCCCTGCGGTCATTCCAGCAGTTATGGACTTCAAAGCATAGGGATGTCTTGGCCATGGACTACTGCCAGGAGCCTTGGAGATTAGAGAGATAGGAGCTGTTGTCATAGCTCTAGACCAGCAGAGGATTCCCCTACTCTAGTCAGAGATGATGGGCCAGGGCATAATCTCTTGTCTAGTCAAAGAGGAGGATTCTGAGGTATAATCTCCAGTCTAGTCAAAGAGGA